>OZ023166.1:6346084-7546084 GCA_963678695.2 Diplodus puntazzo | reverse complement strand
TGCAGTGGCGACTACAGCTGTGGGGAGAAGTCTGCCCGGGTACAGTAAACCTTTGGAAACAGGTGTGATTGGTTCTTAAAATAAAATGCAGTCAAATTATTGTCAATATACACACACGCACTCCTGTGTTGATCGTTGTTCTGTACTTCCCTCCCCGAGGTCCCTGCTGCCCCGTGTCAGTGCACGTGGCCCAGGTCACCCAGGCCATGACCAACGTGACCTGGTCAGCCGGCAGGGGCGCCCGCTCCTACATCACCAACCTTATGTCCTCGCGCGGACACGCCAAGTGCCACACCTTGGACACCCACTGCCTGATGGGATGCATCACCTGTGGCACCAACTACAGCGTCAACCTGGAGGCCATCAGCAGCACAGGACACATGTCGGAGTGCAAATATCGTGGATTCTCATCCAGTGAGGACAAAAACATACACATGCAGTCACGGACACAAACATCCAAAACCACCAGAGTGATCCTGAACCACCAGGTCTGCTTCTCATGAAACTCTTTTTTTTCTCGTAGGTCCCTGCTGTCCAACGAGCATCAAGCTCTACCGCAGGGACAACAACACCCTCAGGGTGTACTGGCGCTCTCTGGGCCCTCAGATCCACAACCACACCGTAGATCTGTACGGGACGGGAGCCAACTACACCTGTAACGCAGCTGCCGGCAGCAAATACTGTGACATCGAGGAGGGAAAATGTGGGGACGTCTACCGAGTGGTGGTGGCACCGGTGGGTCAGGATGGGATCAAAGTGAGCTTCTGTCAACCCAGGACGTACTCAGGTGAGTCAATAATCACTCATGTCACTCACTTTATTTGCTCTTGAGAGTTAATTTCTGTGTGATTTGTGGTAACAGCTGAATTAATGTGTTCATTTTTGTCATATTCTCAGTTCACTGCCTCGGTAGTAATGCTGGCATGGGTGAGTACCGTCACATATATATGTCATATCGACACTTATTTTTGTCAATAATCAGATGAGAAGCTTGATACATTTCCAGCTGTTTTGTTCCCTGTTTCCAGTTAATATGACCTTAAAATAATATTACAATATTTTTATTCTATGTCACCATACATCATTTATATTTCAATATTCTGGAATCTACTCAAAAGCACTTTGTTTTCTGAAATCTTTAATCTCTCTTTCTCCAGTAATCCATCGTGGAAGACGAAGTTTGGATTAAGTGTGGTGAGTTTATTGTTATAGTTGTTGTTGTTATCACACAGATGAATAAATTGGCTGTGCCCGTCGTGCACTGGTTACAAAAATAGGTGTGAATTATTAGTAGAAGAAAAGCAGAAACAAGCTACAGACAAGCACATGTGAGGCTGATCTTTGTCTGTCTTTACCTCTGGGACATCTCGTGTCCGTCTATAAACCACAGGGGGGAAACATGAAGGGAACGTGACTCAGGTTAACGCAGAGTGAGGGCTGCTGCAGGAAACGTGACACAGACCTCTTATTGTGTCTGTGATGAGTGGGTGTAAGGTGATAGATATTTAATGGAGCCTGACTCAGTATGACAAAGCTGATTTTTCCATATAAAGTGTCAGATAACGATTCACACTAAGGTACAAACATGTGAGTGGTGACTGACGAGAGTCAGGAATGAAAAGGGGCGACTTGATATTTAATGAATTGTCAATGAGTCCTGATTAACTGAGATTCAAGGTATATAAACTAAAATTAGATATACTGTATTGATGAACCATTAGTGAATGATTGACACTAGTGAGGACTTGTGTATTACTAATTACTTCCTCATTAGTTACTCAGTAGTTCATTACTTAATGGCTATAAAGAAGTAGCTGCTGAGTTTGTCCTGGGAGTTTACAACTAGTTCTTTAATAACAATCAGACACAATCAAGACAGCAGGATCTAAAAAGAACATTTTAATCATTATATTCACATCAAATATATATTATTATTCTTTAAAAATGCTTTGAACCAGCTGCTCGATATGTATCAGGGGCATGAAAACAAAAACTAATGTTGAACTAATTAGTATTTCAAGAGTCATTAGTAGTTGGTGCTCGACCAGCTCATGCAGAAAGTGGTCAGTATGTCGATATACAGATGTGTATGAATTATCATGATGTTTTGATTAATTCATGTAATATCTCCCAGTCTGTTTCTCAACTAACTCATTATTATCCACTGTACAGTCCTCAAATCACAGTTTCAGGAATGTCTCATTGATGATTCACTCAATATCAAGTTATTAATGATTCATACTTTATTCTCTCCTCAGTAACTACTCACATTTTTGTGAGTTTCATAAAGAAAGTGGGTTTTTTTTTTCCACTTACTGAGTCAGATGAATCAGCACTGAAGCTATGATGAGATATTTTAATAACCAAATGTTTTCGCACCAAGTCCAGATTATGATCATTTTCTCTCCCTTACAGGAAACATCCACCATCAACACCACCACCACCACCCAATATGGACCGAAACACCAACGGCAACTGTGAAGAATACACCCAGATGAAATATCACTCTTGTTTAGGAATGTCACTGATTTATTGTTACTGCTGTTTGCAGAAAAAGCTGACAAACTGTTTCCGTTAATGAAATATTTAAAACAAACACTAAAATATTAAATTTAAATAAAAGGATAAAAGAGGGCTTTTAAATAAACAACTGTTGTATTCATCCAATGTATCTGTAAAATATTCTTCTATTCTCTATGAAATATTTCTCTTTTCAGTAGGCTGCATGATATTATGATATTATATGATATCTCCCTGCTCTGCAGTTTGTTGTGTTTGATGAATACAGTTGCCCTTTTGGTGTAACCTCAACATGTAATAACATCTAATAAAGAGGAAATTATGGCAGAAATTGAAACTTTACAGTGACACCTACGAACAAGTGCATGTTATTGTCAGTCAAAGACAAAATGTTTTTTAGGACTTCCCCAAGTAGAGGACCTCCACACGGCTGCTGCACTGTATGATGTGTCTGGGTCGTAAAGCCGGTTGGTGACCCAGAAAAGGGTTAAAAGTGGGGCAGCGGGTATCATCACGTTAGCCTGGAGTCACGCATGGCAAGTCCTGTGGATGATACGTCTGATCAGATTGCTGGAGATAGATTCAATGTGAACTCTGCTCTCATTGGATTATGTTTTTTCTCTCAGTTGACGGACGACAACAATAATAAAACACATCGTTTTCACATTACGACACTGTGTGCTGTCAATCTCACTGCTTTGGGTTCTTCTTTGTGAGGAGGAGATGTTTTTGTTCAGGTGTGAGCGGTCCGAAACATGAGCTATATCAGTCCTCCAAAAATAATCAAGGAAGAAATCCATCAGAGAAACTTCCTCAAATAGTTCTGTTATGTAATATCTCAGGCGTTGACTTTAACTCGCTTTGTACAGATGAACAACTGACCAAAGTGTCGCTGCACATGTATTACACATTTCACAGGGTCGTCGATCAGGCTGGTTGGTTTATTTAGCTGACTGACAACCTCGTTAAAACAGAAGAGAAACACTCAACAGGCTGATTGTTACTGGATTCTGTAAAATACAAATTAATTATTTACTTGCTTACATCTTTATAATTTATAATCTATATAAGTTTTGAGTTTAGCACACTATAATACATACACACAGAAAATAACTGATTCTCTCCAAGACTTCCATTTTCTTTAACAGATGTCAGTTTATGTGAGACTTACTCTCAGAAGAACGAGGTGGAGCAGAATATTACGTACTGGAGTGGAAAGATTTGTCAGCTGGTATTGCAGCACATTGTCAGTTTGTACTCCTTACATGTGTACCTTTAGATGTAAAGTTATATTATGTTCCCCATGTCACCAAATGTAATGATGAGTGATGTAAACACTAAATCGCCAAAGAAAGAAAATCAGTTAACTTCAACAAACTGTTGCTGCCAACATCTAAAGGGCGTTTTCAGCATGATCTATTCAGATGCAAAGTATATTTTAACTATTGTTTAAAATATTTCATTTTGCTTGATGCTGCACAAAAAGAGTAGCCAACGATGAAGTAATTAGTATTTAATGAGTCATCACTAGTAAGTGCCACTCTGTGGTTGGTTGATAGTTAATCAGGAACAGCTCATGAAGAAAGCGGTCAGTATGTGGAAATACACATATTTATGAATTAATCATGACCTAATGATTAATTAATCATTCATCAAAATACACAATGTATATATTAATATTTAATTATCAAAGAAAAAATAATAAATTAAAACGGATAACATTTTTGTTTCAAGTAAATGTTTTTCTTCTGCATCAATAATTGGAAAACCTGAATCAGAATCTGGATTAAAAAATAAACATTCAACAATCATAAACTATTTTGTAGAAGATAATACAGTGGATAAGAATACAAGTGCTAGCAGCTCTGTCAGACACTGAGCTAAAGGCTAACACGAGCTCACAGTGACAATGTTAACACAGCTAATGTTTAGCAAGTATGTTGAAAATGTTCACCTTACTCAGTGTGTCAACATTTGCTAATTAGCAGTAAATACAAAGTGTATGATGAGGACGTCAGTTAAACCAGAGTTCAGGACAAACACACGATATGACAAAAATCTAAATATATAATACAAAAATCCTCCTGAGGGAGATATGAATGTATGAAATATTTTGTGATAATCTATCCAACAGTTGTTGCATTTTATCTAAAACCACAAATGTCAACTTGATGGTGCTGCTGACGGACAAGCCACCGTTGATATGTGTACATCTGTACATCTGTTCATGGCGATCCATCTGAAAGCTGTTATTTTATTCTGGACCAAAGTGGAGGGCGAAGCAACCGATACTACCACTCCAAGAGCCACGAGCATTGGTAGCTAGATAAGGGCCATTGTGTGTTTTGTACTCTTTAGTACAAAAATAGAAGTTGACTGTCTGCACACTGAATTATAGCTCAGACAAGCTATTGATTCTACTGGGTATTAAAAAAAAACAGGTACACTGTCTCACCTCACTCTGCTGTATTTTCACAGCTGCTTTTGTCTTTTAGATTTTAGCAGAATCCCAGTTGTCTATTAATTATCTACTGTGTAATATAGCGTACAATATAGGTTTATTTCTTCCTGTTTGCATGTTGTTGTACGGACTATATGTGCATGCGTCAACGTATATTGCCAATAAAGTTGATTCCAATTCAGCATATATTCGACCAAAACAAGCACGTGGATCCAAAATCCCAGAGGTGGACTTTCACAAACAAACACCTGGCTGAATTTACACGTGTGTTCGAGAACTTGTCGTCCTGCTCGTGGGCCAACACAAGCTCCTCGGCACTCAATCACAATGTTGATCTGCACGATCACAATAGAAGGGAAGGTGCTGAAAACAAACAGAGGCAGTGTGCAGAGCTCAGAGAGGACATATAGGTGTGGACCTATTGTCCACAGCTCTCTTTGTCACACACTGCAACACGCAACGAGCTATCATTTTCATTTATGTAACAGAGTTGGTGTACTGTACATACAGTATCACAAACAGGAACTCCCTGTAGCCAAACGTTTCAACTGGTAATAAAGACCCATTACAGTTTCTAGTCTCAATATCCCGGGTCTCAAAAGCGATCTTTGTAAAGTATCTTTGATTTACTCATTAAAAAGAGCAATAAAACTCAATTTAATAATCAAATTGACTTTCTCACAGCACGCTTTTACTGCATTTGTTTGCGAACATCACATATACACATAAACTGTCTTACTTGGTGAGCAAGAAGCAGAATATAATTCAGGAAATATTTAGATAGAAACAACAAATGAAAGATGAAACAAAGCTGAACCGCACACACTTCAGTCTGTGGTCGGCATTCATCTTTTTTAAATCAATACGCTGACTCACTGAAATTGAAACACAGCTTTAAGTACTCTGAATCCTTGCTTACAAGAAAAGGATTGCTGGGAAATTTAAAAATATCTGGACAGACACCTAACAGGCTGGCTGATTATTATTTAACGCTTGACATGGCAGTGAAGATTTCTCTCCACTAAACAAAAGTTTGTCTGCTGGAAGGCCCCCTTCAGAACATTTTATCATGGTTTGTCCACTCATGGGCACCCTTGAAGACATTTTACTGTGTTTCGTCCGCTGGAAGGGCACCGTGGGGAATCCAAGAGGGCACTTTAGCGTCTAAATCCATACACCCAAAAACTGCACACACTCTGAAGTGTCTGCTTGTATTAGATTTAAGGGTATAGTAGCATCTGGGTGTCTTATTTTAAAAGATAGACGATACGACTCCCCCTTTTCCTCATACTGTAAAACACTTTGTAACTATTTAAAAGTGCTTAGAATAAGAATTAACACATAATTTGCTTGGTTTTTTCCATTTTTCTGTTTTGAGGACTTTTTATGACTCTACATGCAGCTTAACATGTGATAATTCTGACCTTTGAATATGTATTTTGTGGAGTTAGTGAAAAAAGATAGTTTTAATCCCAGACATACCATTCATAAAAAGGTTTAATAATAAATTTTGAGTACAAATCAATATAAATACAAATTAAAACCAATACTGACGATCTGAGAAGCACATTACGACATGACACAAGTCTTATCGGAGTAGCTATTATACAATAATCCATGATGGCATAGCAGATCGTTTCCAAGAAAAGTGACATCAATCCAGGAAGGATGGGCTCAGTCCACTTTTCCTGTTTCCCTGTAGGTCACACAAAGGAGATCCTATTACCTTACAGCAGGCAAGTCCTGTTTCTGGAAGGATGTCAACATTATTAAAGAAATATACAGATTTAAAGTCATGATTCCACCTTTAAATATAAGTTGGTCCTGTAGAGTACAAAGACTGAGGAGGCATCATAAGACAGAAATATTCCTGGAACATGGAGGAAGTGCAGCCTTACTGTAATGAGGTGGGGGATTGAAAGCACCCCCACCTCCACCTCCATCTCCACCTACAGGCCACATACTTTGTTTCCTTCTCATGATGACAGGGACCCCACAGGCATCCACCTGTCCTCATTTAAAGACATCCTGATTGGTTCCCATGAAGTTGATCTACAGCGCTCAGCCCGCAAAGATCTCAGATGAGCTGAAAGCAGACGCACGTATGGATGTAACTTACTGAAACTCTAACAATGGAAAAGATGTGGATGTTTTATTCTTCAGTTATACTTTTGTCTGTCGTACAGGTAATTATACTTCCTGTATTCATTTTTTTATTTGACATTTTATAATGTAATTTTATTTCTGACAGTTTTGTAATTAATTTCTTTTGTCTTCTTTAGATACAACATGTTTTGTCCACAGGTGAGTGTTCTGCTTTTCCTGAGAAGGGAGGAACTTTTAATGATTTTAAGATGTTTACATTGTTTTTTTTTTTACTTTTTCTGACCATCACTGAATGAGGGAAGATGGGTATACAGTTATACTTATGTGAAAGTTTGTATTTAATAGGTTTTTCATCCAAATATCAGCACAGTGAACTTTCATATAATATGAAAATTACAGATTACAGATATGATCCAAACTCACAAATTGGCGAATAAAGAAACAAACTAAATTAGCTGCTTGTAGTTAATTGTTCTGGCAAATTATGGGTTAGGTTTAAGTGTCTTTATGAGCCAGTATGTGGAAGTCAAGTCTTAAGTTGTTTATCTCTAACATGAAGACAGACTGCTGGTAACACAAAGGCTTTATATCTGGTTTCAACCACCAGAAGGTCTTGATGTTTCTTAGTCTATCAAATTATATTTGTACCTTTTTTCTGAGCATGCAGTGGGACATTTTCAATAAAGTAATACATCTTCTGCAAGCACAACTGTATTTTTTTGCAAATTAATTATCATCACAAAAGAATATCTTAATTTCAAACAATCAAATTATAATTTTTAATTCATTAAATAGTGACAATTTAACTCAAAGTGTTCAATGGTGACCTGAGAATTGATGCACAAATATAATTTCTGGCTTTTCACAAAACTGCTATAATAAAGGCAAAAATGAAAAATCTGAATAAAATGCTTGTTAATTATCTTGTTTTACCTTTTTAATCAAATAATTATGATATTTTCAATTGGACAACACTCACCTTGCTTGTTGAGGACACTCCTATATCTAATCTTCATAATCTGAGAGGGTTTTTAGACACATCTTTTGCTTTAAACCGTCACATTCAGTTGCAAACACTTGTGGCTTCTTTCTGTAGCGTACAAACAAACTAAATGCCTCGTCTAACTTCTTTTCAGGATGTGACATTGTGTCGGTGACATCTCCTTCAGCGTCGACACTGAATGTGGTGTGGAGCAGCTACAGCGGCGCTTCAGTCTATTTACTGGACTTGAGAGTTGTGAACTCCACTACTGTCGCCCCAGTGGTGGTAATGCAGTCGGCACCCAGCACACAGAGGCTGATTCAGGGATTAAGACCCGGACGTGTTTATAATGTCACACTAAAGGTCTTTCGTTTTTACGACATCCTGTGCACGGACGTTAAAATAAGCATTACAGGTAAAGACACGTATTTTTAAAAGTAGCCAGTCACATTAACCAGATGAATCCTTCTGTTGAATATATCTTTGTCTTCCATCCCCAACAGTGCCTGCCACATCGCAGATCACGTTTTCCAAAGCTATTTCGAGCACATCTATAAGGTTTGAGTGGTCCAGCGTGATAGGGGCGGACAGCTACATCTTGTATGTGGAGAAGTTGTTTAGTTTGCCTGCATTCAAATACAACCAGACCTTCACAACCCTGGGTGGACAAGTGGACGGCCTGACTCCCTCTACAACGTACAGCTGTTTCGTTCACTCCTCCAACACCGCCGGGAGAGGCGCCAGAAGTAGCATGAAAACAATCACTACGTGTAAGTCGACATTACATGCTGGTTTGGTTGGTTTCTAATCAGAGGGGATTGTTTATGTAATGCAGAAATAAAGGCATGATATTCAGTTAGCTACTCAAAGGAGAAATATTGTGCTCCGTCACTTTCCTTCATTGTTTTATAAAGGTTCTAGTGCACGTAAAAGATCTTGAAAGTTAAAAAGATCATTGTCTGCAACAACAGAAACTCATTCTGTGACTTTGTGACATCACACTCCATCACCGGGTCAGACATTTGCTTAATTTTTGCCTTGCGGCTAATTTGGCACATTAGAATTGATTTAGAACACTAGCTCTGTTGTTGTTAGCAGAGCTGGTTCAGGCGTGTGTGAGCTGACCAATCAGAGCAGACTGGGTATTCGGGGGGGGGGGGGGGGGGGGGGTCTTAAAGAGACAGGAGCTGAAACAGAGCTTCAGTACGAGAAAGCTGATGTGTTTTTTGAGCATTAAAGCATTTAAACCTTTTCTGGTGGTAACCCAACATAAAATTATTAACAATTCATTAACAGTTCTACAGTATACAGTCCTTTATAGCTCAGGATACATGAAAACAATGCATTATATTAACACCTGTATTTTCTCTTTGAAGTGGTACAGCCACCAACAGGTGTGGCTCTTGCACAGACGGGAAAGAGCACAGCACGAGTGACGTGGAACTCCGTCAGTAGAGTCCTGCTTTATCAGGTGGCTGTGATCGACAACGACCCCAGAAACGCCCCGGTCATCAGAAACACTTCAACCACGTCCATGGATATCAGTAATCTGGAGCCGTGCTCCACCTACACAGTGGGAGTATCATCGCTCAACGTCTTCCTGGTTCCTGGGGAGGCTGCTAATGGGACATACACTACCTCTAGTGAGTCCTCCAGCAAAATACCTAATTTGTCAGATTTAATGCACACACACTTTAAGCCTTAAGTCGTGTTCATATCGGTTGGACTTCCGCATTCTTTGTGGGCAAGCATACTAACCAAAATCTAGAAAAGTACAGAAGTAAGCTAATATATAAAGTCCTTCACAGACAGAAAAATGTATGTAATCCTTCGTAGTGACATCATGTTTTGGGGCTCAATGAACTGAAGAAATATTTGGAATTATCTGTTTCCTTTCAGCCATAAACCCAGTGACGACCATGTCTGTGGACTACAGCTGCACCAGCGGCCTGGTGACAGTGACTTGGAATTTGGTGTTTGGAGCCAACATGTACAGAGCCACGGCTGTGGACGGCACCGGCGCGTCCCTTAACTGTACATCAGCCTCCACCAGCTGCCAGATCACCATGCTCCAATGTGGGGAGAAATACCGGGTCCATGTGACAGCCATGTCCGACGACTGCGAGAGCATCTCCAACATCTCCTCCACGTTTGAGACAGGTGAGCTGCTCATGTGGAAACGACACACGTGGCTTGTGTCAGTCGTTACCGTCTCCACCTTTCCCTGTTCCTCTTCACATGTCTGTATATGTTTCCCACATGCGTGCACACACCTTCTCATTTTACCTCTCACATACAGTACTCGCAGCTCTTTATCACAAACCTTCCCCATAAGTCAGTCCTGTGGGAAGCTGTTTAGGATCCTCCCATGGTGTCCTATAGTCTCGTTCTCATGCTGAGCGGTGCAACACACCCTCTTATTAGCCACCGAGACCTGCCATCCAACACCAGTTAATCTAAAGCTCTTTACAGAGGAGCATTGAAGGCAGGGAGTTATCTCAAAGGTCAGCTATGGTATCAGTCTGGAAAGTGAAACTGTGAAGGAGACACACAAACACACACACAGGGAAAATGATCTAATCTCTTGCGTACACACCTGTTTACTATATTACAAAAGGAGTCAAATCTCAGATTCCTTGAGAGATATTTGTGAATTGTTCAAACAATAGAAGTAAATCTATATATTAAACCAGTTCCTCCTCATTAGTTAAGCTTCAGTGTCTAATTCCCCGTCTCATTCACTCAGTCCCCTGTGCTCCGGCGAATCTTCAAACCTCACACGATTGCTCCAGCAACGTGATCATCTTCAGCTGGGAGCACACCAACAATACCCGCTTTTATGAGGCTTCGGCCGTGGACAGTACCGGCAGGTCGACCCCGTGCAGGACGGCAGACAACAAGTGTCTGTTCACTAATACGGGCTGCGGTCAGTACTACAGGTACACCGTCTACGCCGTCAGCACCGAATGTAGCAGCGAACCCAGCCAACCTGAGTTCGTCCGGACTGGTGAGTAGGATTTGATTTGTTTTGCTTTCTTAGTGGGTTAAAATAAGGTTATGAATTTGTAAAATCATTTAATAGGACTGAGTGTGTGTTAATCTGCGGTTGAAAATAGCCCCCAACAAATTCCTATTATCTCCTGTTTGAGAAATGCTTGCAATATAACTAAGTCTCCTCTTCTTCTCTCCAGCTCCTTGTCTCCCGACAAACATCAAGACAGCAGCAGAGTGTCGCGATGACGTGCTGATCACTACCTGGGACTCTGCCGCTGGAGCTCTTTCCTACACGGTAGAAGCACAAGGGAACACCGGAGAAACCTACAACTGCACCTCCTCCTCCAACAGCTGTGCAGTGACTGGGGTGCCATGTGGCGAACACCTCAGTGTGTTCATCGTGGCCTCCAATGACAACTGCTCCACTAACAGAGTGCTGGGAGAGGTTGCTGAGACTGGTACGTACTGGGAGCTCAGTAAGACACTTTATATGATTTTATTTATAGATTGGTCTTGAACACAAACCTTTCCTCTCTCTCCAGTTCCCTGTACCCCCTCCAATGTCTCCGTGTCAGTCCAGTGCAGCCAAGATTCTGCGAGAGTTAACTGGACGACGAGTATCGGTGCCATATTCTACATCGCTGTTGCTCAGGACACAAATGGAAACTCGTACAGCTGTAACTCAATAGGCACCAATTGCTTGCTGCAAGGACTGCAGTGTGGACAGAATTACACCGCCCACACAATCGGCACCAATCTAAAGTGCAACAGCAGCTCCAGCAACGTGGTCACCTTTACGACAGGTAGTTTAGAAGGCTGGGTCACGTTAAAAGTTGGATTTATTTAATTTTTTTCTTTTTGCATAAAAATGTCTCAAAACAGCTAGACCTTTGTCATTTTTATTGAAATGTGTACATCATTGCCGATGTTCAAACCCAAGTTCCTCTGCCTCTCCATCAGCCCCTTGTCCTCCAACCAACATCGAGGCATACAGAGACTGTGACGCCAACCATGCTCTGATAGTCTGGCAGAACCATCGGCCCACGGGCCTCTACACAGCGACCATAGAAGATCGGAGCGGCGCTCGGCTCAACTGCACCAGCAACACACTCAACAACTGTAAAATCACCTCTCTGCCCTGCGGAAAGAGATACAACGTGTCCGTCAGCTATGACGATGGAGTCTGCACGTCCACGTCGACGCCTATTCAAATGGACTCAGGTAAGGAAATAAACACATAACAAGGAGTTTGAAACTGGTAATGAAACAGACTCAATTTAATACTGATGGAAAAAGAACTTCCTGACATTCTGCATATTCTCTATCAGCTCACTTCCTCTTTAATGCAGCTATTTGCAATCACCACTACGTTGTACTACAGTTGTACTGTTTTACATTTACAGTTATCCATGTGACAAATAAATACTCTTGACTCTTGATGTATGATGCCTCTCCTTTTAGTGCCATGCGGCCCTGAGGATGTGAGGGCCAGTGTGGCCTGCGTGACCGGCGAGCTGACGGTCACCTGGAACATGTCAGTTCCAGCTGAAAACTACACCACCACCATCTCCAGAGGGATGGGTAACCCCCTGCACTGTAACTCCACAGAGACAAATTGCACAACGGGAGACTTGTTGTGTGGAAGCTCCTACACGGTGGTGGTCTTCTCCGTCACCGGGACGTGCTTCAGTATGCCAAGCAAAGAGGTCACAGTGCAATCATGTAAGAAATGTAGATTGATTGAGGATGGTAGAGTACTGAGACGTTAAACGCAGCCTCAAACGTCTTCATTTTTATTTCCCTTCAGTGCCGTGTCCGCCCACCAACGTCTCAGCCGTGCACACGTGTGCGCCGCATCCGGTTCCTGTGTCGTGGGTGGCCAGTGACAGCGCCAAATACTACACTGCTGTCGCTGTGAGCGGCAGAGGTCACAGGTCAGAGTGCATGACCAATACAACTTCCTGTGGCCTTCCTGGACTCCGGTGTGGGGAGGTTTACAGCATCGGTGTTTCAGGGGCTGATGACAACTGCACAGGTCAACTGAGCAACACTGTCTCTTTGAACACAGGTAACACCATCAGTTTCATAATGGTGGAGTTAATTATCGGAAAAAAGACTTAAATGGAACTGCTTTTTTTTTCATAAAGACTTTATTATAGCACTTGTTGTTTTGTCTCCTCTCTCCAGAGCCCTGTCCTCCCTCTAATGTCTCCAGCCACCTCATCTGTAGAGCCAACATGGCCTTCGTGCGGTGGGCCCCCAGTGTGAATGCAGTGAGCTATGCTCTGACTGCCACCAGCAACGGACACACCGTGAACTGCAGCAGCTCCAGCCCCAACTGCACGCTGAGTAACCTGCTCTGTGGCGAGGCGTACAACATTATGGTGACTGCCACCGACGGCACCTGCGTCAGCAACTACAGTGCCCCCTACAGACAAGACGAAGGTACTGAGAGAGAGGTCGGACCTTACTTGAACAGATATAGTACTGCACCCAATCAAGAAACAGTCCCTGCATAACTCCTTTAACTTATATTTCCCAAAATGTGGAGCTATTCCTTTAAGAAATTCCATTTTTGTCTGCGCTATACCTTTTTGCCTAACTATCTTACTGTGCTGTCTCTGTTAGTACCATGCGCTCCGCTGAACATCACTGCAAACATGCTATGTGGCACCACTGATGTGATGGTCCGCTGGCGCCTCTCTGCGGTGCCTCGCAACTACAGTGTCACCGCCATGCTGCTGCCTGGAAATATTAGCTCAGCCACCTGCGACACGCACCAGGCCAACTGTACTCTGAGTGGTCTACAGTGTGGACAGACTTATAATGTCTCTGTCAAAGCTTCCTCTGGCAGCTGCACTGGACCGTGTAGCCCCCCACAGACTGTTCAGACAGGTAATAAAGATGATAATGAGGATAACAGTTTTGATTAATGATGTTACGTTACTTTGATTTTATTTCACGCACTGTTACGTCTTCCTCCAGCACCCTGCCCTCCTCAGAGTTTAACAGCAGTGACAGACTGTGGCACAGACTCTCTCCTGGCCTCCTGGAACGCCTCCCTCGGTGCGACCTCCTACTCGACGACAGTGACGGGGCCCAACGGCTTCTCTAAAACATGTTCCTCATCCAGCCTCACATGTTCCGTCTCCGGCCTGCAGTGTGCCAGTCAGTACAACGTCGCAGTGACATCAGAAGACGGCTACTGCTCCAGCTCTCCCACACAAACTGCTCTGACGACAGGTTGTGTTTACTTATATTGTAATATTTTTGTAAATCAAAGGCATCTTCTTGATTTGCAACTGACCGTGTGATCTTCTCTCTAGGACCATGTGACCCTGCCAACGTCACCAGCGCCCTCCAGTGTGGTTCGGACATGGCCACAGTGTCCTGGGAGGCCGCTGCCGGCGCCGTGGCCTACACAGTGCACGCTCACGAGGAAAACTCTCAGCACTATGCGTGCTGTAGGAGCAATACAACTTCCTGTCAGCTGAGTCAGCTGCGGTGCGGAAAGGTTTACAACCTGACTGTGATGTCTGAGGACGCCACCTGTAACAGCACCGGAAGCATCAAAACAACCCTCATGACAGGTAGAAAAGAGGCACAGACTGATGAAGAACAATATATTTACATCTTCAGAAACACATTTTGACATCATCGCTCTCCCTTTCATTTCTCCCTCTCAGCTCCTTGCCCTCCATCTATCCAGGACAGCACCCTGATCTGTGGCACCAACTCTTCCTCTCTGTCATGGATGCTGATGGCCGATGCCACAGGTTATGTAGTAAACGCGACAGCTACAAATGGGCATACAGTTTCATGCACCTCAGCTGCTGCTACGTGCACCTTGACAGACCTCCTGTGCAGTGAAACCTACATGACCACCATTACTGCACGGGGAAGCCAGTGTGACAGCGCACCGAGCTCCAGCACCAACATTACCACGACTCCCTGTTCTCCCACGATCACGTCTAAGCAATACACGTGTGAGACCAACACAGCAGTGTTCAGTTGGACTGAACACCTGGGACGCCTCGGCTTCCTGGCTCAGGTAGCAGGTGTAGGCTATCAGGACAGCTGCCAGACTACAAATACCAGCTGTGCATTCCAAAATCTTCCTTGTGGCTTGGATTTACACCTGACAGTCGAGGCTCAGGGGGCGCAGTGCAACAGCACCCCGAGTGTCAGCAAATCTCTTCAAACAGGTAATTCCTTCCACCATTTTACTACATATATGTTCGGTGTGATGACGTTTAATGTCCCTGACAACTTCTGTAGTCTCATTTATCAACTTGTAAACAACCACGTAAGACACGTAAGCGCTCTTTACTGACGTATTTTGTTTTTAGAACAAAACCTGAAAATATTTTCAGCTTACCAAAACCGAAAACCCATTCAAAAAACTGAAAAAATACTCACTTATTTTGTATTTTTAGTTTGTATTCTTGTTGAAGGACTCTATAACTGTTGCAGCGAGTACGCAGTTAGCTTAGCAGAAAAAATAGAAATGGTACAATAGCTAGCCTAGCTCTGTCTGAAGGTAACAAAATCCACCTACTCAACAGTTAGTGTGTGGTTCCTGTATGTAAGTACTAAACAAACAGGGTTTAATGCGTTAATTAGTCGGATTTAGAGGTTTTAATATCTTTTGAGAGAGCTAGCTGTTTGCTCCTTCTTTCAGTCTTCTTGATAACAATGTTTCCCAAAATTTCACATATAACTGCTAAATCTAATAAAATGAGCTACATGTTATTAACTACTAACTAACTACAACTGCTCACCCTCTTTTTTCTTTTTTCTTTTCTCACCCTCCAGTCCCGTGCGGCCCAACGAATGTTAGCGCCACTCTGGTCTGTCTCAATCACTCAGCCCTGGTGTCGTGGGTAGGAAGCCCCAGTGCCACACGATACAACATGACACTGACGGGCCAGGATGGACACATACACCACTGCAGCACCAACTCCACCAGCTGTCAGATACCTCACATCCACTGCGGTGAAACTTATGGCATCGTGGTCACACCGTTCTCTGACACATGTGCAGGGAACCCAAGTGCAGTTTACAGCTTTAGAGCAGGTGCAGAAAGACTTCAACACAGATATCCGTAGACATTTCAGCTCTAGAGAGGCAACATTAAACCCTTTTTCTCGCCTTCTCCGCAGGTCTTTGTGCTCCCAGGAACGTCACTGTGTCTCCAGCGTGTCAGGACAGCATCGTCTCCTGGTCTAATGTCACAGGGGCTGAGATGTTCATAGCAACGGCAACTGCAGCTGATGGCCACACTCACACTTGCAGCTCAAACTATTCCAACTCATGCAACTTCACCGACCTCCACTGTGGGGAAACCTATGCTGTCACTGTCGTGACTGTGGACAGGGGCTGCAGCAGCAAGCCGAGCTCAGCCGTTAATCTGAGAACTGGTGAGGGGAACAGAAACAGTCTTTAAAGGTGCAATATGCAAGAATTGGTCACCTGTTGAATTCATACTCCAAAAAAATAAGGGCAGTATGTCACGGCTAATAACTGCGAACTGTATTTTGTTTATATATCCACAACTATATCTGCTTTTAGCTTGTTAGCACAGCTAGCCATGCAGCTAGCCAAACTTCCAGGAGAGTGTTGGTGCTAGCGCTGCTGGACCGCTAAGAAAACGAGGTATTTTCAGGCCCAGGGCTAGCTGGTTAGCATGCTAACTTCAGTAGATATCTCTGTAACACACTATAGCTTAAACATAGCATCAGCTCCGTTATTTCTTCACATTTTGCTAATGTGCTAATAACAAAAATGCTTGCACATTGCACCTGAAAGTGGATTTAAATGTGTGTAACATAGATGCTTAAATAGTGCAGAGAGTCACTTTTCTTTGAATTTTTCCTCCATGTTATCTTAGCTCTGTGTCCAGCTACTAACTTGACGGGCCAAGTCAGTTGTGAGACCAACACGCTGACCCTCACATGGGACCAGAGTGCAGAGTCCGGGGTCAGCTATTCTCTGAAAACTGAGAGGATGGGTGGTGCGGTCCCTCCTTCAGAGTACACCACCTCTAACACCTCCCACACGATGACTAACCTGCTGTGCGGTCAGAAATATGCATTCAGCATCGCAGCACAGGATGGAAGCTGCCGCAGCAGCTACAGTCCGCCCATAGAAATAAGCACAGGTAGGATTTGTTTCTATGGCAACAGCTTTAACCTGCTGCAGTGAAAAATGATCATAATCTAAAATCAGTTTTCCTCCTCCTCCAGCTCCTTGTCAGCCAACAAACTTCACAGCTCGTGTGGACTGTGGGACCAACAAAGGGAATTTCTCCTGGGCTGAGACAATCGGAGCAGGTTTCTACACTGTCCAGGTGACGGGACAGCACGGACACGTAGCCTCCTGCTCCTCCAACGACACCTCCTGTGCTGTAAAGCTTCACTGTGGCCGGTCATACTCTGCTTCACTGGTGGCTTCAACAGAGAGCTGCAACAGCACCAAACATGTTGACATCCATTTTGAGTCTGGTAAGATATAAAGACACACTGGTGCATGGCAATGAACATGCACCTTTTAAACGTCGTTATTGGTTCTGTACCCAAAGTACATAACCACTTAATATGAAAGGAGTCAGATTGAGGCCGCCACATACATAAAAAGTAATGATAATAATAAATTACATATTGAAATAAGAATAAAAACAAGGCTAAATAAAATAAGGACCTTCCTCTCACTCTCCCACAGCTCCCTGCCTCCCAGAAGACGTCTTAGCCCAGTTAGAGTGCAACAACAACGTGATGAATGTGAGTTGGACACAGACCTCAGGCTCAGATGATTACACCGCCTGGGCCATCAGCACTGACGGACACAGAGCCTCCTGCAACTCGACGTCCAACTCCTGCTCCATTCATAATCTGCTGTGTGGCAAGGTTTACGAGGTGGCTGTCACCTCGTCCTCCGTCCACTGCGAAGTCATCGCTGGCTCTGACTACACGGTTCAGTCTGGTCAGTGCAGCTCTTTCATGTGAAAACTTCAATAGAAAATCATTGTAAGACAAAATGATGTTTGCTGAAGAGTGCATTATAGGAGTGTAATGGAATTTTGCTCTTCTTTCAACCACCTCCAGCTCCTTGTAAACCTGAGAACACCTCTGTCGACCAGAACTGCAGCAGCAATGTCCTGACGGTAATGTGGAGCCAGACCGGCACAACACAGAACTACACTGTTAAAGCCACGTCTGCTGCAGGTGTTAACTCCACCTGTGACTCCACTGAGGGCAGCTGCTCCTTCCTGGACCTGAGCTGTGGTCAGCTCTACACCTTCACTGTGACGGGACACACTAATGTGTGCATGAGCGAGATGAGCTCCCCTATGGACAAGCTTACCGGTACACTGAATACGTTCACTATAACAAGCATTTCTCAAAGGAACAGTTCAGCATTTATTAAAAATACATTTTCTTGCAGAGAGTCAACGGAAAAAAACTCTCACGCCTGTTTGCTAAATATGAAGTTACTGTTAGCTTAGCATAATGGCTTGTTGTGTAACCCGTGTTAATATAACCCAAGAATGTAAGAATTAAGGTAACAAGATGTCCTGATTTATATCGTAATAGCATTTTTGTGCTAAGCTAAGCTAACCGTATCTTGGTCAAGCATTATTTAGCCTGCAAACATGAGAGTAGTGTCAATTTCCGAAAACGTTGAACTATTTCTTTAATTTTAGTTTTAAACTGTTGGCCTTGTTCCTTTTCCAGCCCCGTGTCCTCCCACCAACGTGTCCGCGAACCTGAACTGCTCGACACGTGGCGCTGTAGTCAGCTGGAACAGCGCCGCTGCGTCCACAGCCTACAGCGTCCAAGCGACCTCCATCTATGGACACAACTCCTCTTGCAGTGTGATGGGCACATCCTGCAACCTCAACAACCTGGTCTGTGGCCAGGAATACTCTGTCACTGTGGAGGTGATGCATACAGGCTGTCCTGGCCCTGCTAGTGCCCCTGCTACGCTTACAACAGGTGTTTATTGTTTTAATCTAACAGTGTTGATTTGAACACAGCCTGAATCTGTGTCAAGGAAATCCGTACAGTTGATAAAGAAATGGATGTGAGTGCCACATATCCTGACGTTAATCTTCTTTTGTCACCATGAAACATGAATTAGATTAAATTAAGTTTATTGAGTCCATTGTAAATGATAAGCACCACAATCTTAAAGGCATTCTCCTTGAGCTAAACTAAAACTCCAGTGCTTTTCTCCTTCCAGAGCCCTGTGTGCCCATGAATCTGTCCGTCCACTACAATGTGAGCACTGCACAGGTGATGTGGGGGGCATCAAAAGGTGCCACATCTTACTCTGTCCAGGCTGTGACTGATCAGAGCCCAACGGCCACCTGTAACACCAACAACACCAGCTGCCTCCTGAACAGCCTGCAGTGCGGTCAGATTTACAATGTGACCATGACGGCACACAACCTTGGCTGTGACAGTCTGATCTCTAACACCCAACGCCTCATGACAGGTTAGTGACCTGATCGTGGAAAAGATGTGTCTGAATATATTTACAGGAGTGACTGTTCTGATTTTTAAATCACTGTTTTTCACCCTCCATTCAGAGCCCTGCCCACCCACCAATGTTCAAGCCAGTGTGGCATGTGAGCAACTCACTGCAACAGCTTCCTGGCAGCAGAGCCCCCTCGCCGTTGGTTATGTTGCCTTCTTTGACAACCAGAATGGACACAGCGCTTCCTGTGTTGGCACAGACGCAGATAACCGATGCACGGCCTCAGGGCTGATGTGTGGCACAGTATACAGGGTCTGGGTCAAGGCGCTGGGACGGCAGTACAACAGCTCTGACAGCAACGTCACCACTCTTGCAACAGGTAAAGACAAATTCAATACAAGCAGCTTTAAAGTTTATTGTGACGTCATCAGGTTCATCCACTGGGGACCACAAGTGTCTGTAATTATACTATAACACTTCATGGCAGTCGATCCAATAGACCAAGACCAATACATTCCTAATTTACTTCGCTATTGGAGACTAATCTAGTTCTATTCGTCAAACTTCTTAGTCAGATTTATGCATAGATATTTGGAGCAGTATGCCCAAAAACAATAGCTCAAAGGTCCTTTTCCTCTGGACTCCACAGGACCTTGCAAGTCAAGCGGCATCGAAGCCATCGTGGATTGTGAAGCCGACACTGCCACCGTTTCCTGGCAGCCCAGCGTCGGAGCCACAAGTTATGTTACTGAGCTCACAGCATCATCGGGACACACCACCAAATGCACCACCAACTACACCAACTGTGTGCTGAGCTCCCTGCAGTGCGGAGAAGAGTACAATGTTACCGTGAAAGCTCTGGGAGACACCTGCAACAACACTGCTCAAATGGCAGGATACCTCACCACAGGTACAGTGTCCTGTCAGCCGTTGTGTTTGTGGGAGTTCAACCATTTTACAACCAAGAGTAGAGACAATTAAGTGTTCACATCTGTCCTTCCAGAGCCCTGTGTCCCCATGAATCTGTCTGTCCACTACAACGTGAGCACTGCCCAGGTGATGTGGGGGGCAGGGAAAGGTGCCAGATCTTACTCTGTCCAGGCTGTGACTGATCAGGGCCTGATAGTCACCTGTAACACCACGACCACCAGCTGCCCTTTGAATGGCCTGCAGTGCAGTCAGATCTACAATGTGACTGTGACGGCACACAACCAGGCCTGCAACAACTCTGTGACTTCTGCACCCTACCGCCTCATGACAGGTTTGTCACCTGATCAGGGTGAATTATGCAACAGAATTCACAGTGTACAGGTGTGCTGCTTTAACATGCTTCTTTTCCCCCCTCACTCAGAGCCCTGCCCACCCACCAGCGTTCAAGCCAGTATGGCGTGTGAACAGCTTACTTCGACAGTTTCCTGGCAGCTGAGCGACCTCGCCGTGGGTTATGTTGCCTACTTTGACAACCAGCATGGACACAAGGCTTCCTGTGTTGGCACACACACAGATACGTACTGTGCTGTGTCAGGACTGATGTGTGGCACAGTCTACAGCGTCTGGGTCAAGGCTTTGGGGCAGCAGTACAACAGCTCTGACAGCAGCGTGTTCTCACTTACATCAGGTAAAGACATATTCAGGAAAATTTTAATTTTCTGTCAGGTTTTTTAAAATATTTTTGGTGCTCATGCATTAACGTTCTCTTTCCTCAGCTCCTTGTCTCCCGAGAGAGGTGGAGGTCCAGGTCAGTTGTAACACTGATGGTGCTGCCGTCGTGTCCTGGAACGCCACTTACGGCACAGCAAACTTTTCCCTGACAGCCATCGTCAGCGGAGGCCTTCAGACTCTGTGTGAGACTCAGCAGCACAGCTGTAACGTGACGGGTTTGAGTTGTGGGGAAACCTACAACCTCAGCCTCACCGCCACCAACGAGCAGTGCAGCCTCACAGCGCCGACGCACACCAACCTCACCACACGTGAGTCACTGAGTGTTTACAGTAAGAATGAATCCGGGTTTTATTTGACGGAGATTTTAAATTAACCCTCATCCTCCGACACCTCTCCACAGGTCCTTGTCCGCCTCGTCGCGTGGCAGTCGACCTGCAGTGTGGCTCCAGCACCGCAGCCCTGTCCTGGGAGGAGCGGTCTGATGTCGAGATGTACAAAGCGAGCGCCATCAAGACATCAGGAGGGGAGGTGAAGATCTGTAACTCCACCGGCTCCACCTGTCGGTTTCCAGGGCTGGACTGTGGAGAGACGTACAACTTCACTGTAACAGCACACAATCAAGGCTGCTGCAGCGAGGCCAGCAGCACCGTGTTCATCCAAACAGGTACTGCAGACTCCAAACAGCTTCAGAGGTCTTGTTGAGTTTAAAAATTTAGATTTTTTTTTATTAATTGAATAATGGAATAATGGAAATCTTGTTTTTTTTTTTTCATCTTGCTCCTCTCAGAGCCGTGCCAGCCTGAGAATGTGTCTGCTCAAACATTTTGTAACGGTTCAGAGGTCCAGATCTCCTGGAGCCAAGCGAGCGGTGTTGTCAATTACATGGTAACAGCCACAGGAAGCCTCGGATATATAGAGAGCTACAACACAACCCAGACCCTCCTGTCTGCTGCTCTACCATGCGGACAGATCTACAACGTCACCGTGCGAGGACGAGGCAGCGAGTGCGACACCCTCCCCAGCAGCCCTGCCTTCTTCAAAACTGGTATGATGTCACATCTGACGTCATAATACACATTAGTTTGAATTCCGTGTGTATGTTTGACTGCATGTTCACCTCCACCCTCTCTCCCCAGCTCCATGTGTCCCCTACCATGTCACAACCTATGTACAGTGTATGTCTAACATGGGTTCTGTCAGCTGGGGGCCCAGCGATGGCGCTGAGAGATATGTCGCTGTAGCAAACGGGCTCGATGGTCACACCCACATGTGTTACACCAACACCACCTCCTGCACCTGGAACGACCTGCACTGTGGAGAGCGGTACACTGTTGTGGTGAGGGCGAAGGACAGCAACTGCACCAGCCTGCCCAGCAACAGCTCTGTCATCTATATGGGTACGTTTTGTACCGGGCTGTAATTTATGAGTAATTTATGTGAAGTTTCCTTGAAAGAAATATATAGTTTGGTACCATATATATGGTAAATATACATGTTTTGAATAACTTTTAGTCAGGCCAGCTGAATATGCAGTCTGTCTACAGGCAAACATAATTAATGAACTCTTAGTTAATGCTTATAACTGTTGATAGCATCTTTATGAACAATAGTAAATTATTACTAGATATATTAGTAACTGTTATTTGACTGTTAGTTAATGCTTATTACTGTTTTAACTCATGTAAATAGCATCTTTATAGACTATTTTTGTTTTTATGAAGAAGTTGCTTCTCTTCTTGGGGTCTCCAGGAAGTTTAATAATGTATAAATTATTATTTTAGTTCAAATAAAACACTATGAGTAAATGATTACTGACTAGTTAACTGTTAATTAACTGTTAGTTAATGCTTATTACTGCTTTAATTAACGTTAAACAGCAACTTTATACATTATTTAAAAATGTATACATTAATACCTTGTTAAGTTAAACAACATGAGTAAATTATTATAATACACTTTAATTAACTCCTGATTAACTGTTAGTTAAGTTGTAATAAGTGTTAGAATTGTCGCTGTATATATTACAAAGTTCTTTCCAGTAAACTAAAGAAATGATAAAGAAATTGCAGATGATGAAATAAAGAAAAACTTAGATTCACAGAATCATTTAAATCAGCTGGTGCACTACAACATGTGGTTGAATATCTCTGTTGTAACATATCCTTCATCTTTGTGTGGTTGTCAGATCCCTGTGTGCCCCAGAATCTGTCTGCCGCTGTGGATTGCAGTATGAAAGTCATTTCTCTGAGCTGGGATGCCAGTAATGGCACAAAGTACTACAATGTATCGGCCGAGGCTGGAAACCAAACAACCGGACTCTCCACTAATCTCACCACAGCCCGCTTCTCTGACTTCACCTGCGGACAAACCTACAGCCTCACAGTGACACCTCACAGCCAGCACTGTCCTGGAGACGCAAGTGCTCCAGCCTCCGTGCAGACATGTAGGTTATGTACCACGTCGTAGTTCAAATATAACAGTAGAAATGAGCTCAAACAGTCTAGAAATTAACTTGTGTGGCTTTTCTCTCAGGGCCGTGTCCACCTACAGGAGTCTCTGCCACGCAGGACTGTCTGTCCAGCATCGTCATGGTAACCTGGCAGACCACCAACGGGTCGGACTACTACACGGCCAACATGCAGACCGACACCGGCATCTCAAACATGTGCATGTCCGCCTCCGATCGGTGCAGCGTCCCCGGTCTGATCTGTGGGCACAACTTCACCGTGTCGGTCACAGCCTCCAACCAGCAGTGTAACATCACCTCCAGGCACAGCAGCAGTCTGCAGTCAGGTGAGGATGAAAGGCGGCGGATGAGGGTTTCTTCTACTTCACTTGAAGACGCTCATCACATGATTTGTTGCTGTGTTTGACTTCCTCATGATGTTTAACGCTCTTCCTACATCTTGACTCCCCGCAGTGCCATGTGTTCCCACTAACGTCTCAGTGGTGAAGGACTGCCACAACAACTCTGCTGTTGTGTCCTGGGCCGCCAGCCGCGGTGCTGTACAGTACTTAGTGACGGCCAACAGTAGCTATGGCAACGTCAGCTGGCAGACCTCTGACCTCAGCCACAGCCTGGACAACCTCACATGTGGCAGCTGCTACACCGTTCAGGTCGTGGCCATGGACGACAGCTGCTCGAGTGTCCCCAGTCAGGCTGTGATGTTCAACTCAGGTAAGAGGAGAAGAACCCATGAACAAAGATATATTATCAATTGACACAGTTACAGTTACAGTTACACACAGTTATTTCATCATAAAATCTGTTGCTGAGTGATCATAATCTCTCTTTGTGTCCAGCTCCTTGTCCACCTCAGAACGTGAACGCCGAGGTCAGCTGTTCGTCCAACGACATGGCGGTTTCTTGGAATGCCAGCGGAGAAGCTGACCACTTCCTGGTTTCAGTAACAGCGGACAACGGAGGAATCATGAATTCATGCAACACCACAACCACCGCATGTTCCATCAGCAATGTGACCTGCGGGAAAATGTTCACGGTTCGGGTCACCTCCGTCAGAGGAGCCTGCCGCAGCCGGCACACGCAGATCCACAGCATCCCGTCAGGTATGAAATCTTCTGATGCCGTCCATCCTTGGATAAATCCGTCTATCCAGTCACTTATTTACCTCTCATGTGTACTTTCTAGCTCCCTGCCAGCCTCAGGGAATCAGAGGCAGACTCGACTGTGTGGCCAATTCTGCCTGGATATCATGGGACGCCACCGACGGGGCGGACAGCTACTTTGTGTCAGCTGTAGGCGGAGAGAACCGCACAGCCAACTGCAGCTCTTCCTCCAACACTACCTGTGAGGTGGAGGACCTGGCATGTGGCGTACTTTATAACTTCAGTGTCATCGCTAAGAACAGCAAGTGTGAGAGTCAGCCGAGTGCCACTATCGGCTTACAGACAGGTAACAGATTTCTGACTTTGCGAAAGAAATAAGCAGATGATGCTGCATTTTATGCTTATTTAAAATAATGTCCACTAACACTGAGTGCACTGTCAAATAATTAAATCTGTCTCCTCCCCCAGCCCCCTGCTCCCTCTCCGCCATCACAGCGGTCGCTCAGTGCCACAATTCCTCCATCCTCGTCATGTGGAATCTGATAGATGGCAGCGAGGGAGACACGGTGTACATGGCCACAGCAGAAGGCAGAGACCAAACCTACCTGTCCTGCAACAGCACCGGCACCAGCTGCTACCTGCAAGGAGCGCAATGTGACTTTCATTACAAGATCATCGTATCTGCTTCATCAGACCAGTGCAGCGGGATGAGAAGTCCAACCTACAGGATAAGCATGGGTATATACATTTTTAAATGCTTTCTGTAATACACCTTTTTAGGTACTAGTTTTGAAGGACAGTGTTTTTCACATGAGTGAATCCCATTTTCTTGGCTTGTAATCATTCAGACTGATGAAGTTATAGTCAGTAGGTTCAGCATAAAGACTGGAAACGTAGCAATAGCCAACATCTGCCAATAAAGACCAATGACCATGGCTGATTTGGAAACATCTCCCCCTTCACAGAGCCGTGTCCACCAAAGAACGTGACGGTCGTCCCCTCCTGTGGCGATGCAATGGTGTCCTGGAGCCCCTCTCCTGTTGCTGAAACCTACCAGGTTGTCGCTACGGGCGCAGACGGACACATGCACACTTGCAACAGCACCTCCAATAACTGCAGCCTCTCGGAGCTCCACTGTGATCGGCAGTATACAGTCTCTGTGACGGCGAGCCACGAGAACTGCACCAGCAAGGCCAGTCAGAACGTCACAGTCAGCTCAGGTATTTGTCCTTGTATATAAAAGACATGAACAACACCAGTGCGTGTGCATCTACTAACCCATTTGCTTTTTACGCTCAGGTCCCTGCCGGCCTGATGGTCTCTCAGTCACGTACCACTGCAACAACGAGTCTGCACTGCTGTCGTGGACGCCCAAAGATAACGCTGTAGAATTCTTTGGCTGTGCCCAGGCTGCGAATGGAGACATGCTGTACTGTCGAAGCACAAACCCCACCTGTACTATCCACAGCCTCCAGTGTGGAACAGCTTACAATTTCTCCGTCCAGGCCTCAGATGGGTCGTGCAACAGCTCCTTCAGTGACCCCGTGCAGAGTGGAGCAGGTACAGCAGCTGCATGTTACTCCCCAAACAGCTTTATAGTGTTTGCATTAGACTGAACATAAATCATCCTCGCTCTCCCTTAGCTCCCTGCGCCCCAGGCGCCATCGACGTAAAGCTGAGGCCGATGCGGGACCAGATCCAGGTGATGCGCTTCAACTGGACGCAGGTCACCTGCAACAACACCGAGTACATCTTGAAGCTAACAGGAACTCTGCTGGGAGACAGCCAATCCCAGTTCGAGATCTCTTCCTACTATACAAGCGTGACGTACTTTGAGATTCCGCTCCCCTGCGGGTCGTCCTACGTCGCTACAGTGGAGAGCAGGAACGCTGCCGGTGCCAGCGACCCGTCTGCGCCTCTCAACGGAACCACAGGTAGACTGCATTTACTACTCAAGTCCAAACACACGTTTTACATTTCTGCTGACAGTTCTGATGATGTAAGTGTCATTGTCTTTATCATGTGGTCAGATGTTTGAACGAACTCCACCTTCTCCTCTTCCAGCTCCTTGTCCACCATCAGGAGTGGTCTACACCGGCAACAGCTCCTTCGTCACAGTCTCGTGGAACGCGTCCGTGTTAGCCACCATGTACACCGTGTACGACAACAGTGTCACGCCAAAGGTCCAGCTGTGCACCACTGCAGGGCTGTCCTGCTCTCTGGCCAACATCGCCTCCACCAACCTGCTGATCACAGCCAGCAACGCTGCCGGAGAGAGCGAGACAACAAATGTCACGCGTGGTAAGAAACTAATGAGCGTTCATGAGGAGGATACTGGAGAAAGAAAACACATTTTCATTTATTTATTTGTGAGGCAAACTAATTGGTGAAATCTTTGATCCTGTAGTGGTGAGAGAAGGACGCAGGAGGCGGGATCTCAGTGAGCAAATTGCAGATAATGGTGAGTTTGTTACAGATCATTTTGAAAACGTATGAAAACTTTACTTACGACCCACAATATCCTGTGGTGTCTTGTAAAGTTCCTGTCCTCTGCCTGTATTTTTATTATTTTGCTGTGTTGGGGATGTTTCTTGGGAGAGACAGTTGATTGTTGATATCATTCAGGTCGCCATACCGATGCTTTTGTTAGGCAAATGCAATGAATGACACTCGACAATCAACTTTCTTTCTATATTTCAATGGTGTTTCCAACAATTAAAAAATCCTGCATAGTGTGCCTTTAAAGCTGTCATGCAGCCTTGTTTATTGAACAAACAGGATCTAATTAATAACTGTGACTTATTTCTCCCCAGCAGGAGGACTCTCAGCTCCCGTACTGGATGTCAAACATGCGATGGCGACTGTCGTTTTCGTCGAGTGGTCTGAAGTAGTTGGCGCCACTTTCTACAATATGATTATCCGGAGGCAAGACAGCTCCACAGAGCTCCAGGAGATGACTGTGTACGGCGAGAGCATCATTCTCACCGACCTGAGCCTGAACACCAACTACTGCATCTCTGTGGAGGCCAGAAACGAGGACGCCAGCGGACCAGAGTCAGCGCCCGTGTGTGTGCAGACAGGACAGGGCCAGACTCGTTAACACTGAAGTGTGCACACATATCCCGATTCAAATGTGAGGTTCCTACTGTGACAGTGGCTGGAAGAACCATTTTCCATATTACTCATAATACACAACAAAAACTTTAGATCTGGAAGACTGTGGGATTAGAGTGGGTTGTTCCGACATTAGTTTACTTCAAGAGTTGCATGGTTACGATGACGTGTGACACTCGATTAAAGCTCCTCTACTCTGTTGTTCGATGAGATGTATATTTTGCCTGCTGTTGGTTGAGGTTATATATTTTATATCCGTTTTTCCTTTTTTTATACTTTAACTTTTGTAAATTACCAGCCATTGTAAAGGTAATATATGAGGAAGTGTTTCACCGTGTATAAACCATGTAGTATTTTCATTTTGCCATTTCTAAGTGTATATTTAATATGGAAATGAATTTTTCCAAACTGCATTTTGATGCAATTATTAAAATGGTTTGCATTCAGCTTCTCTGTGAGGTGTTCATGACCCCTTCATTTCAAAAACCAAGGACAATACGAGTCGTTTGTAAAAGTGTTTTATTAGAAAACAAAATGCAACAGAGCAGTAATCCAAACACAGCACAAGCAGGGCTCAGTGTGTGTGATAAAAATTACCCTTTGCAGACCGTCCTTTTTGAGGATTAAAACATTCTCAGGCTGTCTACACACGACCGTGGACAGAATCGCTTCTGTGGCGTCGCTGCTGCGCTGAAATCACAACTTCAACTGTTCACTTGCGACCCTTTCGAAGAGCTCCCAGACATAAGCACTGTAGTACAAGTCAAATTTAAAAAAAAAAAACGATTCTGGGCGATTTAACAATTATTCTCTATAAATCACATAAATTACATGAGGATAGTGTTGAGCTGAGCGACTCATGCAACTCATACCAGTCGTCGTGTGTAGACAGCCTCCGGAACATTATGTACAAGCCCACACCTGGGGCAAAAAGAACGAACCATAGAAAATTAAAATGCCATTTTCACCACTTTTGAAATTTTCAAGTGAAGACTAACAATGGGGAGTGGAAAAAGGCAGGAAAACATCAACATAAAGCAACGTTACACAACAGCTCCAGATGTCCGATGTGCTGACATTCCTTCTCTTTAGCACGAGTGACAGACCAGACAACTGGCAGGGAAAAGGAAGAAAAACACAGGAGTAGAAGTAATATTGCTGGAGGCGACATTTACTCAGTGCTCTGACTCCTTCTGCGTTCACTATGTCTATGATCGTTACTGGACTCTCGCTGGTGGTGGCTTCTCTCTCGGCTGCGACTGCGTTTGTGTGAGCGCTGCTCTCCGTCTCTCTCCCGCTCTCTATCCCTGCTGTGGCTGCGCTCTCTCTTCCTGCTCTTCTCCTCTCCCCCGCTCTTGTGCTTCCTCTCCTTGCTTCGACTCCGGCTCGACCGCTTGGCCTTCCTCTCCTCTCTGTGCCTCTCCCTGTCGTCTTTGTGCCTCCTGTCGTCAGTCTCTCCCCTGTTCTTTTTATCCCTGGACTTCTCCCTCTCGGCGCCTCTATCTTTATGGTGCTCCCTGTCCTTCCTCTTGCTCCTGTCCTCCCCGCCGTCCCTCTCTTTGTCTCTACGCTCGCTCTTTCGTTCCCGACTGGCGCTGCGACTTTTCCTGCGCTCTCGCCGTTCGTGGTTCCTGTCTGCGCTGCGGGACCGCCGCCTCTCCCTGTCCCCGCGGTCCCCTCTGTCCCTATCCCTGTCCCCGCGGTCCCCCCTCTCCCTCTCCTTCCTCTGTCGGTCACGCTCCCTCTCCAGCTCTCGGTCAAAGCTGGGGCCGTGGCGTTCCTTTTCGCGGTGGTGGCTCCTGCTCCTTGACCGTTTGGGTGACCTCCGGGGGCTCGGCGTCCGTCTGGGTGTCCTGGTGAGAAAGATACTGTTAGCTCAGCCCTGGGCAATGGATTGGTATTATACCGTTATCGTGATTTGAAATTATACATCGTCCTAAATTTTGGATATCTTTAAATGTCGCGAGTGTTGTCTTTTCCTGTGGTGAACCCAGGTGTTCCATAGGAACATTTAAAAGAAAATCAAACGCATACAAAACAAGCCAAACGGGCCTGAAGACTGCGATACCTGGAGCGTCGTCGTTCCACTTGCCTCCCTTCCTCTGCGACCGCAGGTTCCTCTTCCGGCGTCTCCTTCACAGCAACCTTCCGAGGCCTGGCCTTCATCTGCTGGTCAATGTTCTTCTGCACAGGCACTGGGATACGGGGGAACAGAGTGGAGAACCACTCCAGTTTGGTCAGGAAGGAGCGCAGCATCTCTCCGACGGTCATCACACAGCCGCCTCCTGCCTTCACGTCGAGCTCCTACAATCAAAAGGTGGGAGAAAGGCGCAGAAGACTCCGTAAATACATCGGTTAAAACGAAATCTTGCCTCCAATCAAAAAAAGCAATTTGTGATGACCAAGTACTGAACCTTCACCTCTGTTCATCTAGCTTAATCTCTCATATTTCTCAATGAAATGTGTCTGGCTTTACTCTGATTATGTAAATAGAGGAAACACAACTTTAAATATCTGAAGAAGTTTGCCTCATCTAAGCTGTCTGGCAGTTCCTGGAGTCTGTATTTACAATGTGCGCTTTAAAAATTACCAAATGATATTACAATTGAAACAAATCACCTCCCTTTTCTTCACATCATCTGTTTAAAACTTAAAAAAAAAAAAGTGGATATGATTACAGAGCAGACATGAAAAAAAGGGAGAGCAGTATCTGAGACACATCCTCATTGAGCCAAAGAGACAGAGAGAGAGAAGCCTTGGCTTCCTTCTTCAGTCTTCAAAAAGCACAGTGAAGTCTCAGGAGGCCACAGAGGCGTAACGATGGCTCACAGTGTAAGCACAGACTGGAGGAGTTCAAGAGTTGTTAACTTTGTATGGTAGAGAACAGCCGCTTTGCACTCACACACGCAAACCAACAGTGCTGAGATACAATTTCCAATTCACCTGCTGCACAATGGGCATCTAAAGAAAAAAACAGGGGAATTAACCAGTTGTGTAGGATTTCAAATGATCAGTTCAAATATAATGCAACAGAACATCAAAAGGAGGCCTGGTTGCACAGCCTGGGATCACATTAGATTTTCATTAAATACTGAGAAAACACATTAGATCCATGCAACAGAGGACATGTGTCATGTGTTTTTTTGTTTGTCTGTTTGAATGTGTATCCTATGAAGCTCCAATCACTATGTATCCCAAATTTAGTTTTGTGCAACAAGTCCTTAAAAAAAGCTTGTCAAAAAACAATGGGCATGCCTTAATATTACAGTGAAAGGTTTACTCAGCATCACATGTGGTACTTACCCTGATAAACAAAATCAGCAGCAGAGCAGTGAGCAAGTTACCTGGCTAATCAGGTTTAGAGGACAAAAATTGGGGACAATTAAGCCAAATGAAGGCAAAGGTGAAAAATCAGCTATGAGCATCACAAGGAGGGGGAGGGGGAGACAGTTTTTTAACATGTGTTGTACAACTGTGCATGTAAAGGAGAGAAAGAAACACTAAATTATTACCCGAGGTGACATACCTCCTCATCATCCAGGAAGCCGTCGTACCATTCTATCAAATCTGCTGGAGGCTGAGTGTATCTGAGGCAGAGAGAACCACAGAGCACAACATGAGCAGGCTGAATCAGATGTTCATGAACCTGTGAAACTTCACACACTGATTTCCAACACGCGAGAATAATAAAGTGATCGACTTAAAACTTTTAATGCTCCGGGTGCAACATCAAAAGAAGGAACAACAACACAGCAATTGAACAAACATTGATGGGGCACTATGGAGTTTCAGAGAAGAAATACAATCTTAACGAGGCGATAATACAGACTCAGGACTATTATTTTCTCTAAATGAATAAACGAGCTGCTCTCAGAGGAAAATAGACTCCCCAGAAGACCGTTTTAGGCTAGAAAGGTGGCAGGGTCCGCCACATATAAACAAAGTAACACAGTACAAAACTGAATAGTCCTTTAAGGTCATTTTATTTAAAACAAAAGTATCTTTCCTCTGATTAAAATGTATTCCCCAAAAACTACATTTTTGTAGTATATTATATTAGTATATTATTATATTAGTAGTTACAAAATCTGATACCACCTATTTAACCTCACTTTTATACTTTTGGAATGTACAGAGGTCATACTTTGTCATAAAATATTGCCTTAAGAATAAAACATTCATTCTCAACAAGTCAGGTAATTCAGCAATGGAAATTCTGTCTAGATTTTGCTAAATATCTAATAGTAAACTGAAAACTTGCAAGTCTGACATTACTAAAAATGAATGGCAGTGGTCAAATTATGACATCTCAAAATCTCACACACAGAAATAAACAAATCTTACCTTATGTACATGAAGCCGAGCGCTCTGATGTATGGAGAGTCTGTGTGAGTGATCAGACCCATCAGCTGTTTGCGTGTCAGCTTGAGAGTGAACAGTTTGTATAGAAGACAGAAAGCAGTAGACACAATACCACCAGTCCCAACTCCACGCACCTGGGAGGGAGGAAGACACGCTGTCAAGGACATCACTGCACATCACAACTGCTGTATTCCTCAAGTTTAAACCTGTGACAGCAATACCCTGGTGGTTTAAGTCAAGTCAAGTAGTAATGAATAACTCACATTTAGCGCACTTGTTAAGTACATCACATCAACAGAATGGGACCTAAGAGGGGGGAAAGATGGGGAATATAAAAAGCACGTACTTCTCACTTACCCCTCCGCACATTCCAGTCTGGCCCGCTGTCTTTCTGCTTCCCTTTTCCCAAGGCTCAACGTGAGTCACCTGTAGCCACACACAGAGCAATATTACACACTCTCTCTCTCACACACACACACCTGTCCTCTCCACCTCCCTGATGACTAACATCACAGGCTTCATGAGCAACACGGACGATCGCGTAACAGCTGCGTTCTCCATCCAAACGAATAACTCGCGTAGATAGTTAACCTGTAGCCATAACAATCTTTAACTGTTCAAATTTTTTTTTTTAAAGTTCTGGCCACATTTTAGCCTTCAAACAAACAAAACAATGGTCCTCCAACCGTCAGTCTGTGAGTAACGTAAACCAGACGTAACGGTAAACATCCAGTGTTTAGAACGGTAACCCCCCCCCACCGTGATGATGGGCAAGTTAGCTTACTTTGCTAACTGCAAGCTAGCCTCACTAATAAAACCACGGAGTTCAAACATTACTTATCGACGATTATATGATATGAGCGGACGTGTTTCCTCAGACTAGCGCCTCCTCATCGCGGGTGCCTCGGTTAATTCGACGACTGCAGTACATTGTCACCACAGTAGCGCTAGCTTGGTTATCTAACTAACATGCGGGTTAGCATCGGCTAATGTTACCTTGAAGTAGATTTCGTCCACAACTTCGTGGTAGGTCTTTAGTTCATAAAGCTGAACTTTGAAATACGGCGAAGACAGCACATTTGTGAGAATCATTGGGTTGAGGTTCATAGTCTTTTCGTTGCCCCACAGGGGCAATACATTTCCATGTTTTCCTGATGCAGGCTTGCTTACGGCCTGTGTTGGTAGCTGGTTTCCGACGTTAGCCATGTTAGCTGAATCCAACGCCGCTAAGCTTAGTTTGCAGTTGGCGTCCTTCCGATTACAGATCCATAAATGTTAGATAGTGAAATGCCGATCGTTAACAATTCAGTCCGTTCAGTTGTTGCTGATTTGGGAGTAAATTGGTGATAACAACTTCCCGCCGTCGGTGTAGCAAAAGTGCTGCTGCGAGGTGGAACCGGAACTGTAACGTTAGTGGTGCAGTGTAAACGGCTGCTGTAACCTCAGCACGGTGACTGCTGGGTTTTCAAAGTAAAAGCATGTACATACTCACAAACCAGAGGGTTTGGATTATATTTAATGAGTCCGCAAACAACTGTATCTGATGACACTCCGCAGATGTTGTGTAATTGCTGTATATCTACATTATGGTGTGCATACACTTTTTAAACTAAAAATGTAGGTTTATGGACTCAGTAATGTTTACTTTGAAATGTTAGTCTGACCTGGACCGGAAATGGCAAAGTCGAATTTATTTCACTTTACATTTTTATTTTTATTTTAATTTTCTATTTTCCCTTTTGTATTTGATTCTGGGTACTTTTCTTTCCACCTAGTGTTTAATTCCCCCACAATCCTATATCAAAAAGTAAAACACAGCACAAAAAGTGTTCGGGTTAGTCCAGAGTTCATTTTTTATGATGTATCTTTATTGGCCTTAAATACAATATCAACATTCAGCCATAAAAATAATATTAAGATATCTTAAAAACATCATGGTCTTTACACAGTTGACCACCAATAGTTAGCATATGAAAAAAAAATGTTTTACAGAGTTTGGCACAATTACAGACTTGATGGTAAAAATAAATCCAGTCTCTCTCTCTCTCTCTCTTTCACACACACACACACACAAACACACAAAAGAGACATCTTACAGAAGGCATCAAACATAAAACTTTTGTGATTTTATTTTAATAGCAGACATCCTCCCTCACAACCAGGTGAACTGAGGTGTTTATCTTAAATGGGTTTCAGCTACTGACACCTAATGGTGCTGTAACCACTGTAAATTAGCTTACTTATATGGATCTTAAAGGAATGGACACAGTCCCCCCTCCAGACACTTACAGAACAAGAAAACTGGTCGAACTGAATCAACCGTACCAAAGTAAAAACATGTTGGATACTTCGTTACTTTTTAAAATATAATATAATATAAAAATAATTGGGACACCCCTAATAGTTCAAATGTCCCCCAAGACGGATGAACAATATGTGTAAAATTACAGACGTAACTATTCGTCTTACATGTTATATATAGAGCACAGAAATGTCAGTACATCAGTTTCTCCCCAAATGTTCCAATAATGTGGCCTTCACCTCCACATCTTGATCACTAGGGGGCTCTCCTGGTCAACGGACACTGTCGTTCAGCTGTTGAGGGATTGCATATGATAAGTCAAATCTCCTTGAGTGAGTCCAGAGCAAGAGTCTTCTGTCTCCTGCATCAGTGTAATACGGCACCCTCTATGACAGGCACATGCTCCCAAGAGCTTAGCGCTTGATCACCACCTGCTCATAGGCTCCAGCTGCGACCCTGAAAGAGAATGCCACAATGTGTTACGCAGCAGGAAGTGAGGGTAATTATCAGATCTGGTTTATATGCAGAACCTTCACTGAGTTGTGAGATTGAAAGTGATTTGAAATTTTACAAATGTGATGCCCAGTCCCACGGTTAATAGAAAGACTCTGCATCAGGATCCCAATTTAGCATATTAACAAATTATTTGTGTTTTTAGTAAATGCTTGTGCGTGGCACCCACAATCCACCGTTACATAATCACACCCACCTTGTATGATGGCTTCCCAAAGCTGTACTCCCACCAGGACCGACAAACAAGCTGAGCCCCTCCTCTGCAGCAGCAAACACAATAACACACAGCCATTAGAAATAAGGATACTGCCAATCAGCACACAGTCAGGGTTTGAAATGACTCACACTTTGTAAGAAAACCTAAAAATAGATGACAATTGATAGGGGGACGTTGGGAGAGTGTGAGGCGCCTGACAGGGGAGGCAGGCCATAGTCGAGGAATCATCAAAAAATACATAAATGTGTGCAACATGAGCCTCAGTAGATAGGGAAGGTCATCATTTCTTAACACCGATATCTGTCCTCTATACTAAGTCTCTGGTTAAGGACTGTGTTTGTAACATGGCCGCCACAGTGTTTGCTCAGCTATCAGTGAGGTTAAACTGCCCTTGTGATATTCATAGAAATGATATGCAACCTAAACTCTGTAATCCTTAATCTAATGAACCTTAATATTCAGGCAGGCAACAATACAATTGTGGTCCAAACTGACGTCCAGCTTATGACTTGCCATCATAAATGTCTGATCAGCTTTTAACATTTCAAGGAAGTACTTAAAGACGTTGCGTTGTTGCATTGCAACACCTCAAAGTAATTTGATCCCATCAGCAGGATGCGAGGCAACTTTCCAAGACAGCTTGGACACTCAGTTACGAGTAGCCGTACACACCCTCTGCACTGGAGTCCAAGAAGCCATGGCTGAAATCTTGGCTCTGCAAGATTTTCTCTATTATGTCATCGGCATCCACCCTGGTAGCATCGACTCTCTTCAGCTGATTCTCCACGGAGTTCTGTTTTACTGGATGTCTATTGGAGAAAGAGAAACAGCGTGGAGAATTACACTATGTGCTTCAAAGGAGATGTTAAAAAAAAAACAAAAGGCCTGAGTGAATATATTTAGTAGACCAGGGAAAGATTAGATCCCTTTGTTCGTTTAGGACAAGGCTGTTATACACAAAGGTCAAAACCAGCATAGAAAATATATTGGGGACACAAAGAGTTGAGAACAAGGTATGAATACATACATTTAGATCACCTTATGTGTTGCAGATCATAGCCAGGCAATAAACAAAGAATAACTTCTCATTTAAAGTCTGATAATTTAGCAGTACATAAATTATGGCAATTACATGCGAGTGTCAATTTTAGACCTTGGTTGACTATGAGTATTACCTTGGAGCTTTAACAGGGGTAGAGGGATATTCCGGTGCGTAACTACAGGCTGCAGAGACGGGGGGAGTGGTCCTGCTCTCTCCCTGTTGGTCACCAGGTTCCAAGATGCTGCCGATGCCAGTGGAGGCAGAACCACCTGACGCGCTCCGCCGATGGCTGAGGTCTGTTAAACTGGAGTGATTCGAGCTGTAACCTACAGGACAAGAGCGAAAAGCTAACTCTAGGGTTATGCTGATAATTGTGTGGTTGGTGCAGTTGTACAGTAATGCAGTTTTTGTTTGAAGTGTGTAAATATGTATCTCTGTGTTTGGTACCTGAGATTTTTGACTGCTGACTTGCATAGCTGGGCGTTCTGGAGTGACCATACGCTACCAGCTCCTCTGGGACTGATACTGACTTTCCTGGAGTCTCTGTGGAAGTGGAAGCAAAACTTTTTGTAAGAAATATGCATGTACAGCTAAAAATACCATTCAGAGGAAGTGCCCTATTCTGAGGGAAAATTTACGGGAGAATCATAATATCTCAAGAAGGATGGTCAAAACTTAAACTAATGGCTACAACAAAAGTTTGAATTTTGCTATTATAAGGAAGAGAAAACTCTTAGATTCTGTATGTACATACCAGTGAGTGAATGGAATATGTGCAGATCGCCTCCCTTTCTGTCCTCAAGGAGACACTCCGCTTCACCCGGTGGGATTCCCAGAGTCATGGCTGTGGATGGGGGCCTAAGTGGGACACAAGACAGTGACGTTACGGAAAAGCAGGGTGGCTAAGTGTGATAGAAAAGAGCCTCTTTCACTCACATATCAACAACAAGCATGTATACACAGACACTACAAATATGCGTGTCGGATTGAAAATGTTGTGGTGGTAGTATACAAAAAGACACGGCACCCACAGCAACGCACATTCCCATCGCTACCCACAGTCTGCTGACTCATTTTCCTACAAACAACAGGTTCTACAAACCAAATCACAAACTAAAGACTGAATCACTCTGACGTCAAGATTCGTGACAACAGTCACTTCAGTGTAGACGGCTGGCAGCTGACTTGCGTTGCAGAGACATGTGAAAACTTGTTTACATCTGATGTTTCTTCTGTGATTATTTCATGGACTGTGTTGTTATTGAGATGCAAAAGCATCAAACATGCATTTTAGATGAATGAGATATATATTCTTTGTCATAACAATAATAACGTTTCTGTATTTAAGCTACTCAATACAGTCACAAAGGTGGCAAGCCTAGAACTGCAGTGACACTGGGATGTTATTTTTAATTTGTTTCAAGTCATCAAAAGAGAATGACAATGACTAATTAACAACTTCCGTTAATGCAGACTTTAACACAGGAAACCCACTTCCCTTGGATGAGATGGGGGTGGAGAGGCAGAAAAAGAGTGACAGACGCACATTTAAAAAAAAAAACTGAGCGTCATCTTTCTTGTTGCACTGTTGTAAATCCGCCACACAGAATGAGTAACACTGCGGGGGAAGAATGACTCGGCCATCCTTGACTTTACACTTTGAACGTCTCCTAGGCAGCAGCCGGTGTATTATTACACCAACAGGGCGTTGGAAGATGAAAGAACATGGGGAATTACTTAATGTTGGTTGAGGAGGGCTGACTGTGTGCACATGGTGCAGACATTGCCAGGAGTGTGATGTTACATCACGTCTTCTGTGACAAACTGCTCTGTATACAGCTCTTGACAAAAGAGAAAAAACAAACTTCTGGGTTGAGCTGATCACATATCAGCAGAGGTTGGACACATTCATATGTGGGTGAGGCCTTATCCGCTCTTGGATCAGACTGGCATAAGATCTCAGCTACTAAATGATTTCCAATAGCTTTAAACTGTGGCTGTCTGTATCATCAGACAAAAGTGTTTTCAGTTCGGCGACAAACAGGATGTGATGTGAAACTCTTTTCTCTGTGGTTAAATGCAGACTTCTCAATATGGGGTACAGAATTCCGTCGCGACCACAAGTATAACATTTTGAAGTTAAAGGTAAACATCATGTCGACATTTCCTTAGTTACAGGTTTCAAATTGAATTGAAAGTCAGACTTTCAGGGAGACTAATAAACATGAAATAGATGAAAAGGCGCTCTTACGTTTTGAAACAGGGGTCTCCAGACATGAGTTGTGTGGTAATGACGACCTACAACAGGAAAAAGCAGAAAAGTCATGTCAGTTTTAGGCTAAATAGCAACTGCACATGTGAGACTGTAATTTCCTGCATAGTGTGTCTTCATAAGGTTGCTTTTACTTAAGATTGAGAGTAACATTTGGCGAAATGTAAACCCATTGATGACATGAGCCCTAGGGAGAAGATGCATTTTTCTAATTCATTCCCATGGCTCAGTTTATGGATCACAAGTTCAGACATGTGCTGCATTGAACGTCAGGGCATTCAACTTTTCCATGTCATGAATCCAACTTTTCTACACAAAGGAGTGTCTACTTCTGTGCATTAACTCAAGAACTGGTGACTTGCCTTAGAACAGCATGAATATGTCTTAGACTTATCTTTGTTTTGCTAAAATACACTCCTGACATTTCCAAAGGTACCTGAAGGATTTTGGAGCTATGTGTTAAAACGCAGCCACACCTTCAGAATTGAGTTGTCCTGTCTGGTGTTCTTGGTGTCGTATCCCTCTAGGAGACAGCGTCGCGTAGTGCTGCCAGATCCAGCAAATTCAGACAGGTTCAAGTCAGCAAAGCCCAGCTGTACAGGGATGTAAGAGAACAACCAGTTTTACCCATCTGACAGTCAGTTAAAACAGTCAATATCAGATTCTATTGAATATAAATTGTTCTGAGCAGTTTCCCTGATTGGAAACACAGATGGAACTTCATTTCTTGAAAAATCAGATAACCAAATTCTTTAACTGAATAAGGTTATTGGTTAACATAGCAGTGCTTCTGATTTACAGATTTTTCAATCAGTAACCACAGCCGGAAACTAGAAAGAAAAACATTCTTAGTATGTAGACGCGATAAAAGTCGTCTAAGGGCACTATGAGGCCTAATCTTATCACATACATTTTATGATAAGACTCTGCTAATAGATGTGCTGTTGTGTTTAAAAACAAAAGCAGGTCTACAAACTTACCTTTGCAAAAGATTTTCCACCCTTCAGTTCCTAAAAATGACAAGACATCAGACGTGAGTGGAGTTTAATTTGCCTTATTCATGACAACTATTTTTATTAAAATATTTGTGTGACCCCTTGCTGTATAAACACTCCCTCCACAAATCACTTGTGGTTACAAATTAACTTCACTTCCGATCTGTACATGAACAGTTTCTTGGCACGTTCAAGTCTCGGTCAACTGGACTCGCATTTTTGTGGTGTCAACAAAACAGCTTGGTGGCAGAAAAAAAAAGAAAACCCATACCTTGCGCACAGACACCCGGCACACACAGGGGTCCAGTACACCTGTCCCCGCGCTGGCACTCATCTTACAAATGAAAGAGAATCTCTTCTTCCAGCGCACACAGTTGGCTTGGACTGACTCCCTGCGAGAGAAGCACATTTAAGAAACACTACTTTATACAGGAACAAAAAGACACACGCACTGAATCCTAAAGAAGCAGATGTTAATCACAAATCAGCCTGATTTATGACTCACATAGTGCGTGAGGTGGACGTGTCCCAACCAATCAAGAATTACAAAAGTATCTTTGTAATTACAATCAGAATATGCAGAAGAGTGAAGCAGATAATGTTTTTAAACTAGTATTTGAAATCAGCTTACGGTCTTCCTTTAGGCTTTGAGCTATGACCCACTATTAGATGATGTATTCGCTCATCCTTTGCTAACATTCGGTGATCTCAACTGGTCAGTTGAACGTGTCAGTCCAGTCTCTGATATTAGGAAAATGACTGTTATTACGTTTGGATGTTGACCTAACTTCTATGATTAAAATAATCACCATCCCATATGGATCTTGAGGAAGAAGACAAACACTTAAGGCAAGTTAGTGGTTTGTGCTTTTGGGGTTGACTCAATTTTATCACTGGCAACCGAAATGACAATGTCAGTCTTTGAAGCCAGGACTATAAAAAAAACCCCACTATGGCTTGATATTATTATGATAGCATTAGGATCTTTTAAGAACTCCTTTAAAGATAACAGTATTTATAGAAATAAAGATATAATAATAGGAATTAAAGTAAAAATAAGAATGATCACATGGCCCATGCGTCATAAACACAATTGTACTTGGGTTGTATTTGGAGAAAGAGACAAAAAGTTGTGGTTGGAGCAGGATACAACTAAAACACAGTGTTTACAGTGTAGTTTCTATTATCAGACAGTAACCATGGACAAGTAATAAGGGGTTAGCGGTTTACATGTGCTGTTATGTGTCCGTTTTTCCACAGTGACTCATTTAAATGCTGCATGCAAGTTAACAATCACAGTTCTGAAAGAATGATCCTTACATTCTCCTTCACAATAGAAGGAAATTCACTTCTCTGGTTCTTGCTACTGTCATAAATACAAACAATGAATCAAACAATGAATAGATAGCTGTAGAAAAATAAATGTGGCAATTATAAGGACCCTCTGCTCTATTGAATATAATAATAACACACAATAAAAAGAAAGAATTATTACTATGAATCTTATGTTTACAATCCAACTGTTGACTCAAAATCTAAACTGAAGCAACTTTAATCGACAGTTACGTTGCCTAGCAACTGCGTTGATCAACTGACCGCTGGCTAACAGAGGCTAACGAGAAAACTCTTATTTCTATCTATTAAAAAAAATAACGTGTGCTGTATTTAACTGAACTAAAGAGCGGCAGTGACTCTTAAATCGTTAAATCACATCCTCCTGTGTTGTACTGCCTCCCGAACAACCGCAGAAAGTCTTCAACTCTTTGCTAGGTAAAGTTAAATTAACATATTCTCCTCATCTTAAGCTAGTCGCTAGTCCACTGTGTTGTGTAGCACGTTAGTTACCTTGGTGATAGCTAGCTAAACGTTAATTACACATTAGCATAAATGTCAAGGAATGCAGCTGTCGAAAAAGAAGCAAAGCAGAAGAGAAAGCAGCTGCCCAAGTTAAACTAGTTAAACAAGGGGGCTTGAAAGTAGTCAGGATAGAAGTTTCGCTTAAATGGTAATTGTAGCTTGTTGGAACAACCAGTGAACAGTCGCTATAAATAGCAAAACTTCTTACCGAGACGACTCCTCGGCAAAGCCTCCATCGAGGAGTCTAACTTTACAGAATAAAACTCCGTTCACGAAGGGAACCGACGACAGCTCCTCCAGGTCGAAGTCTACTTTGAACTTAAATCTCTTCTTCTTCATGAGAATGAACGACATGTTGTATCCTGGACGTGTGAGACTGTGAGGTCTGCGTTGGTGGAGCTGACAGACGGCTGAACACTTTCCCTGCTCTGCTGTCACTGCTGCTCCCTCAGCTGTTCTTCCTCAGTCTGCATTCAAACTTCAAATCTCCTCCTTCACACCCACTGAAAAACATAATGCATGACGTCAGGGACACTCCGACGTTTGATTGGATACTGAGAAATAGGAAATACCTCGGTCACGATTCTAAGGGTCGTGCAAAAAGTCCATTATAGCCCGAAACTGTATTTTCTGCGTCACCAACACGAGTTATTGAACTTAAGTGACACAGATCCCCTGACCGCTGGTGACTCAAGAAGAAGTGGGGAAGATAAGGGAGGATACCACTCAGCTGGCATGTGATTGAAAAAAAAAAAACACTGAAAAACACACAGGATACATTCTTACTTTGAAAATATTTAAAAAGGGGATGAGAGTTTCATTTATATTGGTCATTTAAACTTAACTTGTGATCTGTAGATGGAAGGAATTTCCACAGCCATTGCCAGGAAATAAAATGAATGAGAAAGAAAACAATTCGCTTAAGTGAAAGTAGTAATAACACATTACACTATTACAAGCAGAAGTCCTGCATTTGACCTTTACTTAAAATTACAGAAGTATTATCAGCAAAATGTGCCTAAAAAGCCAACACCCATTGTGTCATATACAGATTATATTATAACATGTAAGCAGCATTTTAATGTTGTATCTGGTTTTAGGTGGGCCCTCTTTGTACTGGCTCATATATACCAGCCACCAAAACACCTGATTCTTCTCATCACGATCTGCACATTATTCCCTGAGAAACTAATGAAAATGTTGAAAAACTTGCAATGTAATAGAAAGTTAGAAAAAGCTTCTGAATGCATCTCTTTATCCAAAAGTTGATTGGGCCTTTTTGTGGTTGAGAGCCACCCTCCATCCAAGTTTTGTAAACTTTTTAGGGCATTTATCAGACGCTTATATATAGCTATTATAGCTTGGGGTTCAGTATCTTGCCCAAGGACACTTCGACATGCAGAGCAGGGGAATTGAACCAGCGACCTTCCGATAACAAGACGCTGGCTCTACCACCTAGCCACAGCCGTCCAAAATCTGTTCCTTTATTATTAACGTAATCGTGCAAACAAACAGACACGGGTGAAAACACAACAATGCATCATACAGTCAGTGTTTTACAAACTGTAAGAAGTTTAATTGAACTTAAAAAATCCCTGCACGCATACACCGACAGCAATTTGCCCAAGGATACTTTAATAGCAGGGTCCTGGATTCAAACCACAGACTCTCTGATCGGACGCCCCACATATAAACCCATATCCCAGTATAAGTATGTACTATCAATTCACCAGTAAGCTTTATCTGTCATTTTTTTCAGGGGCCCAGAGGAGCCTCCTGCAGGGCCTCTGACTCTTCATCCTCCTGCATGCACCACCTTTACTCTGAGGAAACACCGCCCTCTGGTGGCGACCGGCGGCGCTGCGCTGCAGGAGACGCCGCACTGTGTGTTTCTCTCTCTGCTGACACGTCCTGCTAGATGAAGAGATTAAATTCCCTCTGCAACGTATCACATCACGTATCACCGGGGACGAGGTCGAATGAAACAGCTGAGAAAGTTGACTAGTAGAAAACATAATCAGGATTATGCATATGGTTAATCCAGGGATTATTCCTCCACCCGTTTTACCATCTTTCCTGCTTTTTCCGTACTAAAGTAGCTACGTCGCCTGCGTCGCTCCGCCCTCCGCTGCTGCAGTTCCCTCCGAGCGGCGAACGGAGTTCCACCTCTGCACATTAAAACTCAATGTGAAGCCTGTTTATCGTCGCGAGTGTCGAGCGCACACCTGGATTCAAACAGTGGGGTTATAAACGATCTGAATTATGGATTAACAACCAGCTCCCGACCCTGCAGGACGACTCCGGACGCCGCTTCCACATTCAGCGCCACTATGTTTCAGACGCTGCGGACGCTTTTACTACCGACCGCCCGCTGCTGGGATGCCAACAGCGAGAGGTCATACCAGGACCTGTTCGAGAGGCTCGACACCAACAAGGATGGCAAGGTGGACGTCGCCGAGCTCCGAGCGGGCCTCAAGGCGATGGGCATATTCCGGCTGGGTGCTGCACAGGTAGGACCTCTCGGAGGGGGGTTAGTCCTGCACAGGCAGGAGTCTCAGGGCTTGGCCTGCTCGATTTGCATGAAATTCCTGAGAAGTGTGTCTGTTGGCTGTGTGTGTGTGTGTGTGCGTGCGTGCGTGTGTGCGTGCGTGCGTGTGCGTGTGTGTGTGTGTGTGTGTGTGTGTTAGAGAGCTGGGCGAATTAAAGATTATGTCTCCTTCCTGCAGAAAATCGTGTCGTCCGGAGACCAGAACAAAGATGGGAGCCTGGACTTCAACGAGTTCTCCAGATATCTGAAGGAGCACGAGAAGAAGCTGCGGCTCACGTTCAAGAGTCTGGACCGGAACAACGATGGTAAAGACGATGGAGGGAGAGCAGAAGTGTCCTTCAAAAAAAAAAAAAAAAAAAAAAAAAAAATACTTGGCACAGGTGTTCACTCATAATTGCACATGTGACTGTGAATGTTTACAAAGCCACCAATCCTCTGTTGATATTGTGCCAGGGCGCATTGATGCCTCAGAGATCCAGCAGTCCCTGGCAGAGCTGGGCATGGACATCAGCAGAGAGAACTCCCAGAAGATCTTACAGAGGTTTGACCCCCCTCTGACACATCTGCACTCATGAAACCAGCAATGTCCCTGTCTGCCTTTTTATCTGGGTCAACAGCTCATGTGCAAAGATGTTTAGATAGATTGGTTTATTAATCTGTGTGTGTGTGTTACCTTCAGCATGGACATCGACGGGACCATGATGGTGGACTGGAACGAGTGGAGGGAACACTTCCTGTTGCACCCGGCCCAGAACCTGGAAGAGATCGTCCGCTACTGGAAACACTCCACGGTACAGGGCGCGCTCAAACACACTCTGCAACATGTGGCTGCAGTGGGATAAATCACGTGCTCCGTCAGGATGTTATGGATTTCCCTGCAGTCCATATTTCGGCAGCAGCTTTAGAAGACTGTCACATCATTTGTGTCGCGCCACTCCACCCAGTTTCCCCTCAGCTCGCTCCTCCGGTGCAAAAATGAAGATGTCACAGACTCCTTTTGTTTTCTCCCCCCTGCACGACACATAATTCCCCCTGTCATGAGAGAAAAACATGACATTCTTTATCTGAATTGTTTCGAAATCTTCCCAGCCCTGCAGATTTACGGTGTCTTGCACAACAAAAACCAGATAGCCCTGCAGTCTGTTATCATAAATGTGTCACAGTTGTAACCACAGGACACACACATCCAACAGCAGCAGCCCTCGTGTTCCCCTGCAGCGTTGTGTTTAATTGCCACCGCTCCATATTTGGCACTACCGGACGGCGTTGTGCTTTTGGGAAAACACTGGACATGTTTATCTGACAGCCGAAGCATGCAAACGGGCGAGGGTTTTCAGCCGGCTCAGTGATTATGCTCTCACAAGCTAAAGGACAAGCAGCTCAAGTCGGTGTTAGTTCAAACAAACAAGTCCTGCAAGTTTCAGCCCAATGTGCAGGGGAAACCTTGAAACCTTCTCATTCAGGGTTTTGTAAATTGCTCCCCTCTCTCCAGTGTAGCAGCGAGTAATGTGGCAAAAACGAAAAACAAAAGCTGCATCGCTGCATCGAAAATACACCCAGAAAAAGGAGAAGTGTGCATGTGTGACGTTTGTCTTCCTGTGAAAAAACGTCCTCATAGTGAAAAGCAATCAGAACGTCATACAGTATTTATTAAGGCCATAAACTGGCACACCTGTGATTAAATGTGATTTATAGCGAGGGCAAAGAGTCATTGTGCTGAATGATATCTCTGCAGTATGACCAGCGTCCATAAATAAAAGTGATTTGAGTAAACGTGTTTGTGTTCTGACCAGGTGCTGGACATAGGTGACAGTCTGGCCATCCCAGATGAGTTCACAGAGGAGGAGAAGAGCTCGGGCGGCTGGTGGAAGCAGCTGGTCGCAGGCGCAGCGGCGGGGGCCGTCTCTCGCACCGGCACGGCCCCTCTGGACAGAATGAAAGTCTTCATGCAGGTGAAGTATATGAAAGGAGCAATGTCTTCTCTGCCTCGGGGAATGAACCTACGGAAGCCCTGAGGTGGCAAGCGAATAAGGTTTTTTTCTGGTGATCCATTTTCTAAGTCGGATCTAAAGTATTTTCTGTTTTACTGTTCAAGTTTTGAAAACAAAAATGTGTGTTCAGGAGAATTTTTTTTCTTAGGAAAATCTTTTCATGTGTGGAACCAAGTTCAGATTTAGTTTTTTCCCCTGAATTATTGTTTTCACTTGGTTTCGTGCATGGAATTTTTTTTTTCCTCTGTGTGTTTTCACACATGGAAAATTTGATCAAGGAACTTCAATTAGCTTGTCAAAACTTTATTATCTGGCAGTTCTCCAATCATAAACACAGGGGAGAAAACAATTCAGATAGGACTTAGCAGATGGATCACCAGGATCTGTACTCGCCTCTCATGGCTTCTGTTTGAAACTCTTTTGTAAAGCTTATATATTTCTGCTGCAGGTTCATTCTTCTAAGACCAACCGGATAAGCCTGATAGGCGGCTTCAAGCAGATGATCATGGAGGGAGGTCTGGCTTCACTCTGGAGGGGGAACGGGATCAATGTTTTGAAGATTGCACCTGAGACGGCCATCAAATTCATGGCATATGAACAAGTAAGCTCTGAAATGCACCTTTTTATATATTTGATGCGTTACAAATACTAAGAAGACATTTATTTTATCGCCATTTCAATGTTTTCTGCGCAGTACAAGAAGTTGCTATCGTCAGAGGGAGAGAAGATCGCGACGCATAAGAGGTTCATGGCCGGCTCTCTGGCTGGAGCAACAGCGCAAACAGCCATCTACCCGATGGAGGTAAGACGGCTGTTGCATCACAGTTTCATCATGCGCTCTCACTCACAGGATGCATTGTAATGAAACGAGGTCAGCTCTTTCGAGTGTTCCAAAAAACTTCAAATTACCACATCAGTCAGAGGAGCCTGTACTTTCTCTCAAGGTTTTGAAAACCCGGCTGACCCTGAGGAAAACCGGCCAGTACTCAGGAATGTTCGATTGTGCCAAGAAGATCTTGAGGAAGGAGGGCGTGAAGGCTTTCTACAAGGGCTACGTTCCAAACTTAGTGGGCATCATCCCCTACGCGGGGATAGACCTGGCTGTGTATGAGGTATGCAGGCTTTGTGATGTACTCTGCCCCTTTGGTGATATTTCACAACAGAGTGCACTTTGTTTAATGAACCGTTCATCTTGGATTACTTGGCCACACTCGGTTCGATCATAGAAGCAATGTTTGTGCTTTCGCTGACGTACGCTTTTCTTTTTTTTCCCGCCGCGCCTCAGAGTCTGAAGAACGCCTGGTTGTCGTACCATCCCAAAGACTCGGCTAACCCCGGAGTTCTGGTGCTGGTGGCCTGCGGGACCATCTCCAGTACCTGCGGCCAGCTGGCAAGCTACCCGCTCGCACTTGTTCGCACACGGATGCAGGCGCAAGGTAAAACTCAGCCAGACATTTGGTAAATAATATACAGTAAATAATGTCTGTCGTGATGGGCAGGATGTTTATGTGGTGACAAGGTTCTGTAAAGGTAACCAGTGTTTTCTGTAAACATTCACCTGCTGCAACGTGGAAGGGTATCCCTGTCTCAATGAATTCACACCCTGCGATACAAACATGGTTTAAAGAGATAGTGGAAGTGTTTTGAAGTGGATCTATATGAGGCACTTACCCGTAGACGGTGTATTAATTACAATATATGGCGGTCGGCACGCCCCCAGTTCTAAGAAGCAGTAGGAGTGCCAATGTGGGTAGATATGCAACCGCTACTGCTGTAGACGGGGGCAGCAGCCAAACTTATTTTAGCAGCCGAAAAAAATCAATATCAGTATGAGTGTACGCTATATTTAGAGTGTCATCACTGCTTTCAGACAGCAGTTTGTGATGGAGATCTGAAGCTGTTATATATCCCCACCAGACACCTTTGACAGAATAAGTAATTTTACCTTGCAGATCAAGGGAGTTACTGTTCTACTGCAGCCTTGATAGATTTGTAGTGATGCAGTGATTGTGAAATTATAGGAACTATATGGCTAATAGCTAACGCATATGTTTTTTTGGTGTTGTTTACTATGTTTTTGTTGTCATTTATTCCCCCGTTTGTGCCAGCGTAACAAGGAAGTCTTCATGAAAAAAGCCGTAAATGAAAACCGAACTGGATTGAAATCATTCAGCCTTTATTAGATCTTACAAATTTATGAAACAACCTTTATTGTAACCGTCCTTCACATGAAGAAGATTTTCTTCTTCTTTTTTTTAAAGTGTCTGTGTCCACTGTACTTGCCTTCCAAGTTATCGATAATAATTTTTCAGAACTTAAAGGAGCACTGCGTAGTTTTCGAGAAGAAATTCAAACTCAGAATTCTTAATATTTTCAATAATAATGAGGTAATGGTGATACATTATTTTTCCGCCATCCAAAAAACAAGAAGTTCTCAGAGGAAAACATGGTTCTGTTTGAAACAAGAAAGGTGGCAGGGTCCGCCACATATAAACAGTAAAACAGTATATGTTGTCCTGTTAAGTTCAGTTTGTTTAGCACTATTTAGCCATGAAAACAAAGATCTTTCTCTGCTGATTGAAATCTCTTAATATGACACAACAGATGGTGAAGGTCATCTATTTGCTATTTGGACATTTAAAGGCTGAATTATTAACGTGCAAGTTTTATGTTATGCAGGATTAAATGACTGTTTCTGTTAAAGGTGTCTGGTGGCTTTCGAGAGAGTGATTTAACGGCTTCAGCTCCAGTGTAGCTGCCGTTAGCAAACAGTAGAAGAATAAATGACACATGCTTCCAAACACAACTGTTCATCACCGTCTTATTTTCTCTCTCCAGCGTCTCTGGATGCGTCAGACCAGCCCTCCATGTCCAGCCTGATGAGGAAGATCGTAGCCAAAGATGGATTTTTCGGACTCTACCGAGGCATCCTGCCAAACTTCATGAAAGTCATTCCTGCTGTCAGCATCAGTTACGTGGTTTACGAGTACATGAAGACGGGCTTAGGAATCTCCTAATGTTGCTTGCAAGTGACTGAAAGAAGAGCATGTACTGACTTAAAAATGACTGAAGTAACTCTGAGAAAACAGACAGACTTGAAACATACAGAGCATGACTTCCACCAGCTGGCACAGGAAGCTCAGTGGACGGAAAGCTGTATGCAACCCGCTATGGGGCGTCTGTCAGTAGCTGAAGAATTTATCAGTTGTGGTGAGCATGCTTTAAATCTTATCCTCTTGTTCTCAGTTCACACTCCGTCCCAAACAATATTTGACACAAAGATAGACACATGGAAAACATACGTAGCAAGCGGACAGTATAATATATAATGGGTTGGTAAAATCATCTTGTTCTTTTAAAAAAAAAAAACGTGATCAAGCCAAAATATTAGCTCAGCGGGACTTCTCATTGTGCTCTTTGTTAACAAAATAACTATTTTCTCTAGAGAAAGCTGGAGCCTGTGGTGAAGAGGTTGTGGTCTTATTTTAACTGGGGATGAGGAAAAAACGACACTGTGAGTTTAAATGCTTTAGTCCACACCCTTGAGAGGTAATGTAACACTTTTTCTTAGTTGTAAACACCTGCCCTGGACTGACATCAGCTCCACACAGCAGCTGGCAACTAAAAATAACTGGCCCTGAAGAATCAATAAGTTGTTAACACTGGAAATACTGCGTGTATGAAGACACACGCATCTGGTGCAATGTGAGAGTCACTAATTCCACATTCTGTGTGTTATTTGATGATCATGTGCCTTACAACCACTCAATGTAAACTTTCTGACATGTGTTTTTTTTTACTAAATATGTATATATATACTGTATTTATGTACTGTGTATATATATGTATCTGCTCTTGGTTATGGTTATTTATGCGTTTTGATTATGGTTACTACGTGGTAACACAATAACTAGTCATTGGACTGAAATGCTGTTATTGCTGGTATGTTTTCTTTGTCTTGTGTCACTCCATTTCAACAAGACCTCCACCCTTGAAAATACACACATGCACACACACACACACCCACAACAGGATACTGTTACATTTGACATTGTGTTTCTTGTTCTTCCACACAGCCCAGCGATGGGGAAATCTTTATCTTCCATGTAAGATGACAATCTGACTTTGGTCTTAATCGTAAGTTCCATTGATGTGGATTTTAAGAGACGAAAAAAACTGGCCTTGAATTCACGATCGCTGACCTGAGCATGTGGTAGCTTCATGTAGAAGTTTAACGGTCTTTGCCTGAGGGCTGCCTGTCAAACAATGGTTCAGTGGTGTCGAGTTCACAGTGGGGAGAAGTGGTTTGAAGATCACTCAGATGTATCAGCAGCTCCGCCTAGTGGTTAATAAAGAACACATGGACGTGTCTCCATGCAAACCTGAAAGTTGATGTATTGGTGTATGTCAGTGGAGTAAAAGCAAACCAGATCACAGCAGTATGTATGTGTATTCTTCCTCCTTAATCATATCAGTTTAAGGATATTAGATTTATTAAAACAAAACAAAATGGATCCTGGCTGCCTCCATATAAAAGAGCCAGGTGGAGTTTAGATGCGCAGCAATAGATGATGATGTTACTGTGTCAGAGCAGAGAAAATACAGACAAGAATATTACTAGATGTTTTATGTAGTTGTGATCTGCTTTACTTGCTTTGTTATAGATCATTTTTCCGCTCTATTTTCTGTCTACATTACAGATGAACTGGAAATGTGTGAAAAAGGTAAGACAAAAACTGTTTATATATTTTTTAACCCAAAAAGGTAGTATTTCACTTTTTGACAGGTGAAATACAGCTATTTATGAGTTGTATCGGCTCTTTAAAGGTATTTCAACAGGACTTGTCTGTTGTGGGGAAAGAAGTCAGGAGTATGAATTTGAAAGATGTGTGATCCTCCTTTCATACTGAACAGAGGGGGAACAGTATCTGACAGTAGTATTCCAAGCTGTCAGGGTGCGTTCCCCCGTTTAAATGGTCAAATTTAATGATATCAGCCTGAAAATCACAGGACTTGTCTGTTGTTTGGAAAGAAGTCAGGAGTATGAATTTGAAGGATGTGTGATCCTCCTTTCATACTGAACAGAGGGGGAACAGTATCTGACAGTATTCCAAGCTGTCAGGATGCGTTCCCCCTGTTTAAATGGTCAAATTTAATGATATCAGCCAGAAAATCACAGGACTTGTCTGTTGTTGGGAAAGAAGTCAGGAGTATAAATTTAAAGGATGTGTGATCCTCCTTTCATACTGAACAGAGGGGGAACAGTATCTGACAGTAGTATTCCAAGCTGTCAGGATGCGTTCCCCCTGTTTAAATGGTCAAATTTAATGATATCAGCCAGAAAATCACAGCACTTACATGTTGTGGGGAAAGAAGTCAGGAGTATAAATTTGAAGGATGTGTGATCCTCCTTTCATACTGAACAGAGGGGGAACAGTATCTGACAGTTACATTCCAAGCTGTCAGGATGCGTTCCCCATGTTTAATTGGACAAATTTGATGATATCAGCCAGAAAATCACAGCACTTACATGTTGTGGGGAAAGAAGTCAGCAGTATGAATTTGAAGGATGTGTGAGCCTCCTTTCATACTGAACAGAGGGGGAACAGTATCTGACAGTTACATTCCAAGCTGTCAGGGTGCGTTCCCCCTGTTTAAATGGTCAAATTTAATCATATCAGCCTGAAAATCACAGGACTTGTCTGTTGTGGGGAAAGAAGTCAGGAGTATGAATTTGAAGGATGTGTGAGCCTCCTTTCATACTGAGCAGAGGGGGAACAGTATCTGACAGTAACATTCCAAGCTGTCAGGATGTGTTCCCCCTGTTTAAATGGTCAAATTTAATGATATCAGCCAGAAAATCACATGACTTGTCTGTTGTTTGGAAAGACGTCAGCAGTATGAATTTGAAAGATGTGTGAGCCTCCTTTCATACTGAACAGAGGGGGAACAGTATCTGACAGTTACATTCCAAGCTGTCAGGGTGCGTTCCCCCTGTTTAAATGGTCAAATTTAATCATATCAGCCAGAAAATCACATGACTTGTCTGTTGTTTGGAAAGATGTCAGCAGTATGAATTTGAAAGATGTGTGAGCCTCCTTTCATACTGAACAGAGGGGGAACAGTATCTGACAGTTACATTCCAAGCTGTCAGGGTGCGTTCCCCCTGTTTAAATGGTCAAATTTAATCATATCAGCCTGAAAATCACAGGACTTGTCTGTTGTGGGGAAAGAAGTCAGGAGTATGAATTTGAAGGATGTGTGAGCCTCCTTTCATACTGAGCAGAGGGGGAACAGTATCTGACAGTAACATTCCAAGCTGTCAGGATGTGTTCCCCCTGTTTAAATGGTCAAATTTAATGATATCAGCCAGAAAATCACATGACTTGTCTGTTGTTTGGAAAGACGTCAGCAGTATGAATTTGAAAGATGTGTGAGCCTCCTTTCATACTGAACAGAGGGGGAACAGTATCTGACAGTAGTATTCCAAGCTGTCAGGATGTATTCCCCCATGTAAATGGTCAAATTTAATGATATCAGCCTGAAAATCACAGCATTTACATGTTGTGGGGAAAGAAGTCAGGAGTATGAGTTTGAAGGATGTGTGAGCCTCCTTTCATACTGAACAGAGGGGGAATAGTATCTGACAGTAACATTCCAAGCTGTCAGTATGTGCTTTACCTGCTATAATGAAACTGGATTTAAGACAATATGATAAAATAGATTTATATTTGCCTATAAATTAATGAACATATTTTGTTCCAAAAGTTCATAATATTGGAAATGAAAAGTCTCTCACAAATATAACATTTTTTATTAACAGAAATAACAGTAGTTGGTTGTGTTAATAAAGACATAAAAACACAAACATATGTGCTGTTGGCCCACTCTAAAAATATAACTTGACAGTCATGACATCGTCAGATAAAACTCTCTAAAAAAAAAGTCCGTTTTGAACCTTCCTCTCTCCTCAGAGCCTCTGTGGTACGAGCACAGCAGCTCGGGGGCGAGCTTTTTGTGAACGCGCGCTTCCTTCACACTCATTTTGTCCTCGCCGCTCGCCGTAGTTGGGGCCACCGTCTGGCTGCAGTTGTTGGAGAAGAGAAAGGTGAGCCCTCCGCTACACACAAACCACACAACAACAGCAGCTTCTGTCGGTGACTTCGGTCCGCTCCGTTACACCACACGGTGAGCTTTCCGTGGCGTTGTAGTTGTCGACACCGTAAACCGGACCAACGGCTCGCCAGCTGTGAGGAAAGTGACAGCTAGCTGCTAGCTAACTGCAAGCAACGGCTAAAAATATTCTGCCGTCGAGTTGCTCTGAGGTGGGCACGGCTGACAGCCAGGAGACCTTCAGTGGGCTACAGCTAACACGTTATGTGGACTTAGTACTTTTAATTAATGGCGTTTTATATGTTTTACACAGCTAGTTGTGAAAGTGTAGCCTGTTGCTCGGTAAGTAGCGGGTGGGCGTTAACGTTGGCACCGTGTTGTGTCTGACAGGATGATTGCATTAACGTTAAGCGGTTGTAGTCTGTTCTGCTGTGGTCGGTCCAGGTTCACAGACACAGGAGACAGCTCTGCCAGCAGTTACCGGCTGCTATCTGGCAAAGGAAATGTCTAGTCTACTGCTAAGCGCTTTAGCTTTAATGTAAAGCTGTCCAGCCTTATGGAGAATCACACTGCAGTTCATCATCATGGGTGCATTTCAGTGTACCTGGAAAAATGGTGGTGGAGTGTTATTTTGGAATTAGTCACATGTCACACTCCTTTTACTCACTTCTCTTCTGTCACAGTAGAATAGGCCCAGTTTGTGCCTGATATCTGTTAGCATTACCTTGTTGTAACCATACAGCACATGAGAGGCCCAAACTGGGGCTTGGCTCTGACTTTTTGTGCACAATCATTGAAGCATTTAAAGTATTAAAACGTGGCAATAGTATGTGGGTTGTTTGCACTGATGGCATTATCCTGGCATGAAAGCCAATAAATACATAACAAAACATTTTTCCTGTCACCTTTACAGACTCTACAAACAGACAAGTTCGGTAGTTTACGATCAGTTTAGAGTCTTTTATGATTTCCCCTATGCACATAAGAAATTGCCCTCTCTTCTCTTCGATACAGTAGCACCACAAACAGTGAGGCATTATGGGCAACACAAGCGACAGGGTGGCCGGAGATCGGCATGGAGCCAAAGCCCACCGCTCCGACAGCAGCGGCAGTCACAAAGACCAGGAGCCCAGCAGCAAGATGGTGGACAGCACAGACGACCCCAACATCTTCAACACCCACGGGCCAGAGTCCAAGGTGCTGCTGCAAAACATAAAAAATGCAAATTATTGTTCAGAATTGTGTTTATTCTACAAGGCCTTCTGTTGTCATTTGTTACATATGATCTTTTGTAAGACCCCCTCATGGCTGAAATATAAATTAATTGCTTTCAGGCGTCGGGAGAAAAAGAATTCACCCCAGATCTGGACGACCTGGTGAAAACTGGTCCTCAGGCTCGCCCCACGGTCATCCGCTGGGGCGGAGGTGGAAGGGAGGTCTACATTGCTGGTTCCTTTAACAACTGGAGCACGAAGATACCACTAAATAAAAGGTATAACTGATTTTGTTGTTGTGTATTTTGTTTGCTTTAAATAGCAGCGCACTTGCTCATTTTCATTCTCATTTTTGAGATAAAACCCCAGTATTACACTAATATACTTTCTTTCCCTTTCTCCAAAGCCATAATGACTTTGTAGCGATCCTGGACCTGCCAGAGGGAGAGCACCAGTACAAGTTCTTTGTTGATGGACAGTGGGTCCATGATGCGTCAGAGGTACGTCAGTGTCATAACTGTAATTTCCATTTTACCAGTAAACCTGTTCATGATGATCAAGTTGTATTAATATTGTCAGTATTGCTGTTATCAAGAGGAAGAGAAGAAGAGTAATAAACAAGGACTACGAAAATGCCTTTTCATAATCTCCCGGGACGTTTCTCTTTGGCAGCCCATTGTAACCAGTCAGCTCGGCACCATCAACAACCTGATCCAGGTGAAGAAGTCAGACTTCGAGGTGTTTGACGCCCTGCAGGTCGACTCTCTGGATAGCTCCGACACATCAGGTCAGCTTTTGTCCACAGTAGTTATACATTGGTCAACATTCATTTGAAACGTTTATTTTCTTTTCCTTTGGTTAGTCAGCTGGGCAGAAACCGTTTAATATCCCTATTGAATGATTCCAAATTCACATATTCTTTATCAGATTTCAGATTGTTGTTTTCATGGAAAGTGTTAGTGAAAGGTTGGCCAGTCACTTCCAACTCAGAGTAAACACTAATACAAACTAAACAAAGGTACTGTATCCATCAGATGTTTAATCTTTGACTCTTGTGTGTTTGCAGATCTGTCCAGCTCCCCTCCAGGTCCATACGGGCAGGAGCAGTACATCTTCAGACCCGAGGAGCATTTCAAAGCTCCACCTATACTCCCTCCTCACCTCCTTCAAGTCATTCTCAACAAGGACACCAATATATCCGTCAGTGTCTGCTCCCTCTTTCATGGTTGCCATTTCGTCACACTCTGATTTGAGTTGTCTTTGTTGTAGTTTCATTGTGTTTTTTTAAGTTCTCCTCTCACTCTCTCTCGACAGTGTGACCCTGCCCTGCTGCCTGAACCCAACCACGTCATGCTAAACCACCTTTACGCCCTCTCGATAAAAGTAGGTTTAGGGGAAACAGCTGGAATACTCCCCGTCCCTCAACTTTATTAACTTTAAATGCCTGAACTGCCCAATTTTGGCAGATTGGGTTTGAATCTCCATCAGCACATAGCGAGCAAATCAGATGACCTGGCTGTAAGCAGTAATTATTTAAAATTTGTCATATCATTCTGCAAAGTGTCTCTGAAAGTATTATGCAGCAAATTTGTACCACTGATTAAGGTGGTTCAATATTTTACCGCAAAATTGTGTAACATGATTATAGTTGTAGTTTCTTCAACTACATTTGTGCTAAATATGCTAATAATGCAGTGAGATACATTAAGTGGTAAGGACACATTTTACAGCTCGTCTGTGTGTTGTGTTTCTGTCTGTGCAGGACGGAGTGATGGTGCTCAGCGCGACTCACAGATACAAGAAGAAATACGTCACCTCTCTGCTTTACAAGCCGATCTAAACCTCAACGCGGGTGCTCCACAGTGCTTTTAGAGAGCAGCATGCTCGTATTCTGCTGAGGGTTTTTCTTTTGTATCATCACTTTTTGCCAAATGTTGCACTGAGACAAGTTTACAGTCGAGCTAAAAGGCCAGCGGCTTTGACTGTGGCTTGGGTTTTAAAAGGCTGCACTTCTGTCTACATAGGGCTCTGATCAAAAGTAGCAGAGTGTGTGCAGGGTGTCAGAGGGAGATGAGACCATTATGTGGCTTTTACCTGCGACATCCACAGACAGAGACTGACTTACTCACTGTGTGTGTTCGAGCGTTTGCTGCACCTTGTGAACATATGCCATATGAACATATGCATGTCTGTGTGTAAAACGAGATTTTCTGGCGTGGAGGTGTTTAGAGTGTTACTGATGTGGATCGTGTCGTCATGTCCTCGGTGACCCGGTTGAATCAAGTTTTGAACTAAATGATTTGACAGCATTCATGGTGGAAGTGCATGCAGAGTAACAGGGTGACTTAATCTGGCCTTAAGTCAGTGTCCAGGTGCTGAGCAGAGCAGCAGGCTGGCTTGAAAATGAAGTGCAATAACTTGCGACAACTTTGTTTGTCAGTAAGGTCATGTTTTGTTGAATTTCTTACAGTTCAGCCAACATTTCACAAAATCTACGACATGAACTGAATTCAACAAGACCAAGATGCCACTTATGTTAATGCAATGGTTGTTATGGATGGAGTGCTTGTAGGTTTTCACAGGAAATCTTCCTGATGGCAGTGGTGGTCAAAGGTCGATGTTAAACGCTACAGAACACAAAACACGCTTTCCTCTGACCTGTAGTATGATTAATCCATTTAGATAGTTTTGGTGTGAGTTGCAGTTGCATATATTGTCCATGAAGATGTCTAATTCTCTTTAAAAATAATAGAACTAGATGGTGCTCAGCCTGTGGTGCTCGAAGTAGCAAAAACATTTCATTTGAAATTCAATAACACTGTCTTTTTCCATAAAATCATGACCTGATGACTTAAAATAATCAAGGAAGGGGTTTGTAAATAAGCTAGCTAACAGCCTATCAGGAGGTAATGTTCACAAAAAAAAGAGAAGATGAAGTTCCTACATGAAACCGCTCACAGAGACAGTTGCTGTTGAGTTGTTCACATGTATTTTTTGGGACTTTGAGCACCACAAGCTGAGAGCCATCTAGTTCCATTATATGTAAGAGGCTGCAGACATCTCTACAGCTGATATCCAAACTGCCAGCTCCCATCAAGATGACATGGATGGATAAATAATACTTAAGGGAAGAGAAAGTGTGTATTTTTGATTTTGGGGTCCCTTTAAATTCTTCTGTTGCCTTTATTTTGATATATTTTGCGAGCACTTTAGCGTCCATGTGAGCAGGAGTGTTGATGTAAGCTTTTAACTATGCAGCAGACAACACTTGTACTGTAGCTTCTCTGAACTATTGAGCCCAATTTGTGCTTTTTTTTTGGTGGTTTTAGATATGATGAACTTGCAGTGCTTTATATATGTGTGTGCATCTATATTGAGTTCTATTTATCATATAGGAACGTACTGTATGTAACTGTGACATGTATAGTCATACACAGAGGCGTGCACACGCAAACTACCTGCTGCTTTGCATGTACTGAATGTCTGGAACTTGAAGCATTTACCGTGTGGTGCACATTCAGAGAGGCACATTTTCTGATGACTTTGCAGGGCTATGAGGATCCAGAGTTGACGTGAATTTAAAATTTGTACAGAGTTTGTTCACGTGTGTGGTCTGTACAGTATAAGTATTGAAGATGATCTGTATTTTGAGGTGTGGTGGCTTTTGAAAAATTGTTTGTGTCACTCATAAGTAGTGCTGTTTAAATGTCTGCACTTACAGTATATACCCACTCGACAGACTTACAAAAGGGGCTTTCATAAATCCTGTTGGTGTTCAAGCTAGACCGTCTGAAAGTATTTTGTGAATGTCGAGCCGAACCGTGACGTCTCGTCCAAAGAGCATTCAAGATAAGATGAGGGAGTATGGACGAGCGCCACACACGCCGTATGGTGTTTTTAGGCTTTAAAACCAAAACTTGAATTTTAAAAAACTGTTTCATGAATGTTTTAAAAAAAAAAAAAAATGCTTTGCTGAACCAGTGTGATGATTCACTGTACAAAGTGTTCCTTGTTTGCAAATAAAGAGGACACACTGGTCCAAATTCAGACTCTCTGTGTCAGTATTCTGTTGTCTGAGTTTAAGACCTACAAGTTTAAAGTTTGTTCTGTCCACGTTGGTGATATTGCATGTTTTTAACCTGGGTTGCATTGATATCTCGGTTTCGTGTCTATAAGACCACATTTAGCGATAGCTGTGGCCGATTTTTATCTGATGTGTCCAAACATTTTTTTTTTTGCACATTCATGAGCTGCTGGCTCGTGACATCCCTGCCATCAGTCTATAAGGCTCTGTAAGTACTGCAGAAATCCTTTTATTGAGCAGGTAGTTGTATAGCGTAAAGCTTGACACGGGTTAGGGGCCAATATTCGTATTAGCAAGTACTAATAATCTGATATCAGTATGTCAGCTGATATACAAATATTTTATAGAGTGATCCCTCAAATCTTACCAAAAACTTGGAGGCAAGATTTTTTTAACTATATGATCTAGAAGGACGATGCACTAAAACGGTAAACTTCACTTGAAATCTAAAAATTATAAATCACCCCAAGAATCTTTTCTGCCTTATTCATTGTTTTTTATAATGATACCTTTGTTTCACGAACAAAAAACTGGAGAATAAATAACACGAACAAAACAAACCACTTGAACATCAACATCGATATTAGCACAGAATTTTAATTAGTGCATTCCCTCATTTTGACACTTGTATGTTTTGTCATACAGCCGTTTTTTTTTTAAATTCATGTATTTAATTTTAATTGTTTTTAACAGCTACAAGGACACATTAAATCCAGCTTTTCACATTTTAAATATCACTTTTTCTGAGCTAGAGACACATTTACGGTCTCCATCATTTCTTTTTCTGTCAGTAACTCTCTTAATCAAACTAGTTTAAGAAATAATCAAGTTTTAAAAGAGCAATTTCAGCTGCGTTGCATTGATGAAGTCAGTACATCATAAAACAGAGTCAAACAGAAGTCAACCACACAAGCTTTTTTGAGTGTTTTATTCATTCTTTCCCAAAATCTTTCATCGATAATACGTTTTGCCAACACAGCAAACTGTTAACTGTCATCAGAGACAGGATCCGTATGAGTCCTGTATCGGCTTTCTAGTTCATTATGCACAAACTCAGAAAAAAGCTGCTTTTTCCAATCACATAAAAGCTGCACCAATCAAATAGCGCTATATACACACGCAACTCAGGACCAACAAACACATCGTTTCAAACCGCTCCTTTGATTCCCTTCTTAATAACAAATAGCAAAAAGGCTTTGTTTACGCTCTAACAAGGTGCTTTGTGGATCCAACGTTTCACAATCTTTTCCGTTCATTGGCTTTTTTTTTTACAGTAGACAAATCTTTAAAACTTTTTCCCTTCTTTAATTTCAAAAGGTAATATCAAACTTTTCCCCTCTATTGAAATACTTGGCAATTTCTGTCTTTCTCTGAAGACTCGAGCGCAAACAAAACCTAAACTGGCAGATCTCAGGTAGACGAGCGTGAGTCAAGGCCATTTTCTACCACCGAGAGTCGAGTGAAGACGCTCCCGAGCTAAATCTTAAAGGCAAGCGAAGCAACATTAATCAGAGCTTTTGTTATAGGTGAACGATACTGTGATCGGTGACTTAGATATCATGAAGGCATAGTTTGTGATTTCTTAACAGACACAGCCTAGGTGACTAATTGATTCAAAGTGACACAATCCTCTAACATACGCTGCGTTATAAACCATACATTGCAGGAAGTGAAACACAATGATGTTTAACATCAAAATAAAAGAGACAAAGCTATTGCACAGCTACCCAGAAATCAACTTTGCGAAAAAAGCAAATGTTGGATGTTTTTTTTTTTTTAAAACCTCACACGCACACCCACACGCAGACACACACACACGCACACACGCACACACAACATCTCATACAGAAGGAAGCAGGTTATTTACAGCTTAAAATGGCGAATGTACAGCGAGAAAAACACATCAAACTGAGAGTGTAGCCGGTTACGAGTGAGTGAATTAAAGAACAATGATCCCACCAGTAGCCTGCCAAAGTTTGCATCATCTAGAAGAACTTGATAACCTATATTGCCATTGCCATGGGAATGCTGAGACTGCCTGAACCAAGAGAAATAACGCAAAGACAATATGGCGTATGGCCTCGTGGGAAAAAAAATCCACTCTGTTGAGTTTTGGTCCAAACAAAAAGGAGCTCGTTTTCATCGCACAATTTCGAAATACACTGAGCCAGCTGTCTAACGGTTACCATCTCTGTGGTTCTGGAGGCCCTCTGATTTAAAAAAAAAAGAAATAAAGACACCTCGGTATCCCTTCGGCCCGATGAGACCTGGGTTTGTCATTCGCATGGATAAGGCAAGTCAAAGTGACAGTAAAGAGTTCAAACTTTGGCAAGTATTGGCAATCCCCTGTTCCATAGCTTAGAGTTTTATACAATCTCTGTCATGCATCAACACTCCAATACAATCGTATTGTGTCCTAGCTTTTTTCTATGAGTGTGACTAATAATAATCCAGTGTCAAGCAAAGAAATAATAGTAATTAGAATAACCCGGTGCAGCATGATCATTCAAGAAACAACATCGTTATTGCACATGCTCGTATGAGAACTCCTACAGAGGAGCTTGAATACGCGTGTTTACAGCCTGGTTCCATTTCAGCACTTCAACCTCATATTCTAGAGTACATTCGTTCAGAAATCACAACCAGATTGATCGAAGCCTTAAGAATTAGATTGAACCTTTTTCAGTAAATATCAGTAGATAGGTGCCAAAAAAAAAGCACCTGAGACGAGGAGGCTTGCGGCTAAAATGGAACCTTTCCTCTGGCTTTTTGTTCTGCCATCCATCACCGTTGGCTGATGGCTCACATACCATTCATAAGCTTTTCCTCCACGAATACAGATAAACAGCTCTAGTACAAGACTACTTCTACCCTCTACATTCCTCCACTGTGTGTAGTGATACATTGTGGGTGTCACTGTTCTTTGCATTGCATTTTGCAAAAAAAAAAAAAAAATTCTCCTCATTGATAAAAGCGCCACGAGAAGTACGTAAACTTGCATTTCTGTGGCAGTCAAAGTTGAGGGTGCCTGCTTGTCTTTGAGTGAGCCGTTTTTTTTGTTTTTTTTTCCAACTGCACATACAGATGTGGTGTATATGTGCGTAACGCGTGTGCAGAATTCCTCTCTCAAGCCACGATTTAACATGCATGAACATTTATTCCGTCCTCAGGCTGCCTGGCTCTCAGGAGAGGATGCTCTTAGATACAGACCTGGGGGTGTGTGTACTGTAGAAACCTTAAATTAACTTGCAAATTAAGTTCTCCAGTGGTGATGTCACCCACTGGTTTGTGGACCACCATTGTGAAGCTTTTAGCTCTTAGTTTGAGAGCCATATTTGAACTAGACAGTGGATCTGGGGAGGTTTTTCTGATTGATAGCGACCGTAATTTACAAAATTAACATCATTCTGTATTGAAGAAGACTTCAAACTAGCAACTGAGTTCATAAATTCAATCCCAAACTGTTTGTGGAGGTAATAAATCAAGTGACAACTACGGTAATTTTCTCATAATCTTACATACAATTTGACTTTCTTTTGAAACCAGTGGGTTGCCCCCTGCTGGCCATCAGAAAAAATGCTAGTTTAAGGCATGTTAAATCTGGTCCAATTGTCCAACAAGTTTCTGTAATACAACCCCTGAAACCAGAGTGCCTTTATGAAAAGACACACCTGGTCTGTGAGATCGGTGTCTACAAGCATCTTCAACCAGCTCCATCAGTAGGACGCACATCACTGAAACCACCAGAGGCACATTTCAAACCCTTTCTTCTGACACGCACACGACAAGGCAAACTGCAGACTGCATCACTCAAAGACAAGAGGACATGTGGCGGGGGAGGGGAGAGAGTGGCAGAAAATTGGCGATGGGGGTGAAGGGAGTTCGGTAAGGCTCAAGGTGCAGATTATATACTGTGCACATGTTGCCTGGAGGAGGGAAGGAAGGAAGGAAGGAAGCACTCTCAAGGCTGGACGGAGGTAAAGGCGGAGGCTAAGGGTGGGACAGGGAAGGCTGGTGTGGAGGGGGGGAGGCTGTGGCGGGGTCTTGGCTGTTTAAGTAAAGAGGTCAGAGGTGGTAGCGTTGAGGCTGGTTCTTTAAAAGTCTAAAGCAGGCATTGGCTGCTGCGCTTCCTCGCTGCTGGGCGTTGATTGGCTGCAGCTCCGGAAGCGCCGCTGGCCTTCAGGGGACTGCGATCAGCAGGCTGCTCTCTGGCAGCGCCTCCTGGGTCCTCAGCTGGATTCAGGGACAAAAGGAGAAACAAAATGAAAGTTATTAGCCTGTTCAGCAATCCATGTACAGGCTGATCAAACTGACAAACTGCAGGCGAAGTGAAATGTTAAATGCAGAACTTGGAGGTAGATCCAAAAATATAGCGGGCAGCATATCGCTGGAGTTAACCAACACCCGCTACTCTTTACTAATTAATTATCCTTTCAATCTACTGCTACAAATGTTAATTTAACACCCAGTGAGCATTCTAGCTTCATAGCCATTTAGTTCAAAGTTTCGAATGTGCTATCAATCTTAAGTCTCTGCAAGAAAGAACATATGTTTATTTCCCAATTTGTCAAACTATTCCTTTAAAAAAACACCTCAGCAAGAAGCCGTTTTCTGTGCACGTTAGTTTAAACAACACTCCAAAAATACAACTGCTGGCAGATGAAAAGCTGAGTGAGTGATTAAAACAAGCAATGTCACACACACACACACACACACACACACACACACACACACACACACACACACACAGTTGCTGTGTATTATCTGTGCTGCACGTCCGGCGGTGTGAATGAATCTGGATGTTGACGCCGCTCAGTCCCAGGATTAACGGGCAGCAGTAAATCTTTTATTTTGAAGCCGTCACACATGTTTGTGCGTGTTCAACCTTTCGCCATACTATGACAGCATGCACACAGAATGGAAAGTATGCAGTGTGGAGTTATCTTGGCGCTAACTGTTACGGGTCTGAAGCTATGAATAGACTCAACCTTAATAGAGAGGCCATGTAGAAGTAAACAACACTTTAGTAAAGCGGTGGCTCAGCAGAAGGGTGTGTTCGCAATTTAGTGTGAGTGCTGTGGTGTTCTGGAATTACTCGGGTCCTTCAAAAACACGTATTTATACTTAAAAATACAGTTATTTACAATAGCTAGTAGGTGTAGCAGGATTTTAGGATAACACATGTAATACATAGGTGCTGGTCATTTGTCGTCAGACAGGATGGTTGAGCAGTGATGTTAGGAAAAAGAAAATCCACACGGAGGTAAAAGCTGCCCCAGACCACAGACTCACCATCACATTTACTTTTACAGTTTAACCGTTTAACCCGCTAGAATCAGGTTATTAAAATCAAGGGTCTGGGACAACGTCTACCTATTGGCAAAGATCACAAGATGTCAGACGATTACCAGCATAAGGAGAGGAAGAGGAGGAGCTTAGAGAGGAGAGTCTCAGCTCATTCTTCTGGGGGGTGTAAAGGAGGAGAGGAGAGGAGGGGAGGAGACAAATGCAGGACGAAGGAAACAAGTGAGACAGAAAAGCCAAAAGGGATGAATCTGCATCATAAATACTCAGGATATGGACACCACTGACATCACAACATAGAGTACTGATGAACATAATACTGTGAATTTATGGTGTATGTGGACAGACAAACCTACACTATGTCTGATACCCTGGACATGTGAGCTTACCTCCAAGTTTGTCCTCGCTTTCTTCAGCACATCACGAGTCCTCGACACTGCAAAAAAGAGCACACAGCACCAACCTTTAATTTATCTGCGCTTCCAAAAAGGGACGAGCATTCTCACTTCCATCACTAAACAGACGACAACTTGACTTCCTGGATGGTCGATTATTCATACGATGTAATTTATTGAGATGTACTGTGATTGGCTCAGCTGTTTCGAAGCAATGCAACCACACAATCCAATTTATTTTCCCCTTCACACAGCCCTTTTATACTTTGTGAAGCTCCACAAAAACAAGGGTCTTGAGACTCTCTCTTACGATCTCTCTCCTCTTTCACACACTCAGACGCGAGGCAGACACTCACACTGATTGACTATGAAGTGCTCCATGCTCTCCTTGGTGCGGCTGGTGCTTCTCAGTCTTTGAATCGTCCCCTTGAGAACCTCTTCCTGCTCTGAGACACGCAGTTTCAGGGACAAGATCTCCTCCTGCATGCACTGCTCCTACACACACACACACAAAGTGACAATTGTTATGAAAGCTTGGCTCTCTGCTTTCTTACCGAACATGTTTCGGTTTCATCGCTAACATAATGTGTCTCAAACCTTCTTAAGGTTGTGGATGGACGGATCAGTGCTGGGCAGAGCTGCTCTCCAGAACATCTTCAGCAGAGACATGGCCTCCTCCAGGATCTGCCGCAGAGTCTTGGTGTTGGACAGCAGACTCTTCACACAGCCGTAGTCCAGGACCTGCAGACAGAGCTCGGTTAGACACTCGCGCTCTCGAGTCATTACTCTAATGATTTGTAGTCTTGTTTCCTCACCAGCTCGCCGCTCTGTTTCTGGTTGCCGTCCAGCATCGGCGGGCCGAGGCAGGCCTGCAGGGTCGACTCCATCCGCTGGACAAGGCTCCGGCCCTCTAGGACCTGCTGCTGAAGAGCACTGAAGTCATCAACGTGACCGATGGCGTGGCGGCCGTTGCGGTTCGAAAACGATCCGTCTGGGGCGTCTCCCTCCAGCTCAGAGTGAGGGTCGAGAGGGTCTGCTGGAGGGAAAACAGCCACAATGTATTTTGGAAGGACTCTCAGTGACATTACTGTATTCTATGTAGTGAGAAAATGAATATTCTGTTATTGTTATTATTGTTACAGATCTTAACAATCTGTCCACAAACTTAAAAACAGATTAAGATGCAGTCATGCCGTGCAGTTAAAGTCACACCATTGGCAGTGCTATGGCTGTCGTCCAGGTCTGAGTATGGAGGACCGGGAGATCCACAGTTAAACAGACCAATGTCCCTGACGGGTGGAGACGGAGCTGGATCTGTGGAGCACACACATAAACACAAACCAGGCTTGGACACACAGCAAACCACACCACAGCACACTAAAGCCCTCACAAACATCTCGTGAGTATCATGTCAGTGTCGTGTTCATGGGCGTCTCGTCTCACCGTGCAGCAGCTGTCGCCTGTAGAAGTTCTCTCTCTGAGGGCTGGCAGTGAGGGCGGAGAGGGAGGGGGTCCGAGGAGAGCCCACCACCCCCAGCTTCTGCTCCAGCTGTTTGTGGAGCTCCAGTTGTTTGAGGGCGCTGTTCTCCTGGACGCTGTTCTGCAGCTGGGCGCGCAGGCTCCTCACCTCCCCGAGCAGCTCGCCGAACTCCACCGGCAGACCAGGGAGCTCACACAGGTAGCCTGGAGCAACAATACATCATGTCAGTGTAGAGATATTTATTTACCTATAGCATCTTTAACACTGTTCTGACTTTTCTATGTTTGTTTTCAGCCCTCTCATATCAGTGTCTCAAGATCTACAATGATGCAATTCTTGATACTGTCACCAGGTGGCGCCAGTGTACAGAATTATATAGGAAATGTTGCACATCATAGCTAAATTAAAGGCTTTTCTTCTTAAAAAGGGAAGTATGTTAGAGTGCAGTCCAGTCAAACATGTGTTTTTCTTCAGTTGAATATTTGAGCTTCACCCTTTTGATTCAAGCAGTGTTTTTCCTCCCAATACAAAGTTTAGGCACAACACCCAAGCTTAGATCTAAGGGTTGAAGTGAGTCCAAGTTTTTTCTCATCGGCTATTTTTGATTTGTTTATTCATTATCTGCTTCATACACAGATACAGGAGCAATATTTGTCCTTCAAGACATTTTTTTTCCTGCAAAGAAACAGGATTTTTTTCTGTACGCTTCAAAACGTGTAGAGGGGTCTTTAAGCTCATCTCGTGCACAATGAAAAGACTGACCTTTGTTGGCCTTCGTGCTGGAACACACTCGATCGTACACCTGTAGCTCGCTCTGCAGGGAGTGGATGAGCTCCCTGCTCTCACAGAGCTGCTGCTGCAGTAGAGACACCTCATGCTGCAGCCTGAGGAAACACAGATACAGCAACGTTAAAGTCAGAGAACAGTTAAATCTAGATATACACACCGCGAGCAGACACACCCACCTGTTGGTTTTCTCCTGACTGGTCTGCCGCTCCTGCCTCAGTATGTGAATCTGCTGGCCCTGCTCCTGACTGTGAGCCTGAAGTCGCCTCAGCTCCTCCTTCCACTGCTCGGCCTCCAGCTCTGCCTGTTTGAGGCGGGCGCGTGCCGCGAACACCGCCTCCCGCAGCTGCACCAACTCCTCACACGTGTCTGACGGAAAAGAGATGGGTTAATATTCCCGAAGAATCAAATCCAATAGAAACTTCTCTGGATTTCAGTATGAAGTACCCGTGCTGGCCTGCAGGCGGGACTGTAGAGCCAAGTTCTCCTCCTTCAGGACTCTGATCTCATTGGACAGTTGAGTGACTGTGTCCAGTCCTTGGATGTAGATGTTTGTTGGTGCCCCTGGATGAAAAAAGGCGGGGTAACTTGTGTTATTTCTCAGAGAGTGAAATGGTAGTTGTTGCACCGTTGGTATTCAAAACATTCAAGAACATCAGACCCATGGGAGCCTGGTTGTTACTAAAGCGTTACTCAGTGTGGCTGCAGTACCTCCATCACGCCCGATGGTGGCCAGTCTCTCCTCCAGCTGCTGTCGGAGCCTCTCATTGGTTCTGATGGACTCTTCCAGACGCTGACGGAGACACCTCACCTCCCGCAGGTGCTCCTCTATCAAGTTGACTCCTGGAAGCATAATATTATGATAGATATTGCTCGCTCAAGTTTACATCAATAAAGAAGATGGCTGCCGACATGCGGGGTGTGAACGCAGGTCCCACCTGCATGGCTGCTTCCTTGCTGGTGTCCCGGTGATCCGGAATAGCTTCCGACGGGCGGACCCATGTTCTCCATGTCCCACAGAGTCCCTCCTCCTGTCAGCAGACCTGAATCAGACTTCAGCGAGTGGCCTTCAGGGATGCCGCCCAGCTGATACTGTTGAAAGGCATGATGGGAAAGCTGGTTGTAGCTGGAGAGGTCGTGCTGGTTGTGGGCACCAGGTGAGAGGGTGAACAGAGGCTTGTCGTGGGGGACCGCAAAGCCTGCGAACACACGCAAAAGAGTGAAGAGTGAGACGTGACACCCACAGGACAAGAGAAGAATTTAATCGATTTGTTTCAAACAGGAGATATAGTTAAAGTCTTTTTGAATTCATGTCACACACGGCACACGACCTCCCCGGCCGCTCACCCCGGCTCTGCTCATTCATCTGTTTGTACAGCGTGTCCAGCTCTGGGCGAACAGCGATCACAGACAGGGCCCTGGGCCGGGGGTCGGAAGTGACTCTCATACCCCAGACGTCAGGGCCAGAGGGGACAGAGAGGGAGAAGGAGACAGGCTGACTGGAAAGGGCTGGAGGAGAATGACAGGAAGTGACATGCACAGAACATGAAGGAGGAGGAGGAGGAGGAAAAGGAAATGCAGGTACTTTGCAAGTCATAACCAGCTGTGAGGCCCATACCTCTGGAGAACTGCATGTTGGGGCAGCTGCTGGAGGACTTGAGGAAGCCATGAGGAGGAGGAAGGACAGATGGACGGACTAAAGGAGGGGAGAGTGTAAGGACAGAAGAGGCACTTCACAGACAGGAGAGGTGAACACACGATTTAACTTTTACAATACCGTCTGGTTGTGATCCGTGTCCTGGCTGCTGCAGCCGGTGCTCCTCCTGGTACTCTCTGGCGTCCAGATCAGAGCACAGCTCCAAGTCTTCGTTGGTTCTGTACTCGTCAGACACCAGGGAGGTTCTGTCCGATTGGTCGGTGGTCTCGGAGAGAGCGTGGCAGCTGGACGGGGTCTCTGGACGGTGATGCAGCTTGGTGTGGAGTGACTCGATGATTTTGTCTTTCTGCTGAAGCTCCTTACTCAGCCTGCAGGTGCACACAAGGGAAAGCTATTAGTGACAAAAGAAGCATGTCCATAAAATCCTCATATTCAAGTCATCTGCTGTAGGTGGACCAAACTGCAGCTGGTTATAAGTACATGCTTTTATTCTCAAACTAACACTTCCCATGTAAAATAACTATGTCTATGTTCCCCTTACTGTTTCAGCTGTCGCAGCATGAGCTCCCTGTCTCTCTCCAACAGCATCCTTAAAAAAGCGGTCTCTCTCTCTTGGCCTCGGCTCGTAGAAAAAGACCACAGAGACTCCCTGTATATGGAGCTGTGCTTAGAAATCATAGATTTCCACAGAGGAGCCATCGCAGCATCAGTTCAGTCCAGAAAAAACAAAGACCAAGTCCTTGATGCACCTCAGCCTGAGCTGGGGACGCCTTGTCCGAGAAGATCCAGCAAGAAATACTGATGTCTTCTGACACTTGATAATCCTAATTAATCTCATGTGTTAGACAAATAAATTAAAGTAGTTCTCGATGCTGTTGCACATCCACAAATAACAATCTTCCACCAGTGAAGGACTGCCACACAGTCACACTGAGACCCTTAAGCCCGGCTGGTGGGACACCTGTAAGTCCACTCAGCTGAGGCTTCATGCTGTGGCCTGTTTGTGGATTAACAGCAACCTTCTGTCTCCCCTCCACCATACGGAGCCTCGCGTGTCACATGACACAGTAAACTAATCACTGAGACAGAGTAAGTGCAAAGTAAGCTCATAACTTCGAGGGAGGTCCACAGATCTCAGAGCCGCAGGTGATATTATAGGATGCTGCTGCTGAGGCTGAGATGAATCTGTTTTGATAGTGATTCATTTTAAACGAGAGCCTATCAAAATCGTCCAGTGGGTAAAACGAAGCAGTTTGTGTTTGCATACAAGGAGAGATGAGTGGAATATAATGCTTTGTGGTTGAACCACTCAGATGTGCCTCCGTAACCACAATACTGAAATATTATACCTTGTTCAGTTCAGAAAGGGTTTAAGACACATGAAAACAGACACACATGTGATTATAACCTGACTCACCTTAAGGCAAGCAACTCATGGCCTGTCTTGTCCTCGTGGCTCTCTGCACGGTCGCCTATGGCAATAAAACAAGACGGACAAGAGAGATGCTGTTCAATATTACAGTTCAGGCATGAAAGCTCCACAAGAATGGGAATCTATAACACAGAGGATGTAACTTACGTCCGCTGATCTTGGCGACCACTCTCTGCGCCAGGGCAGTGTTCTGTGCCAGCTGCTCTCTGAAGCTCTGACCCATGTAGTAATCGATATCATTGGCACGCAGCAGCTCCTCAAAGGCCTGGAAGGTGTTGAGAATTAGCAGTGAATGGAAAAACTTCTCAGATATTCTATCTAATTAATACGTTAATTTAGTGCGGAGGGGTTTCGCGGTACCTTGGTGGTGTCACCCAGGTGCTGGGTGAGGATATGACAGACTCCTTGCCCCTCCCTCATCCTCTGCCTCAGGTGGGACAGCTCTCGAGCTTGTGTCTGGATCAGAGAGTTGTACTTCCTGTAAGGGGAGGAAGTGCACAGTATAAATAGAGAGCATTAAGATCTATAATAAGTGTGACGAACCATATTAGTGTGCATCTCTTAAAAGAGACCAACAGAAGCTCCTTTCCCCCACAGAAAACACTGCTCCACAAACGCCTCGTCAGTACACCTGCCTTTAATTCTGTGACTTTGTGACATCACCGGGTCACATATTTGAATAATTTATGCCTAGTTGCTGGTTTGGCACACAAATTATTTAGCACAGCTGCTCTGTTGTTGTTAGCAGTGCTGGCTCAGGCGTGTGTGTGCTGACCAATCATGGTAGACTGGATATTTGGGAGGGGGGCCCTTAAAGGGACAGGTGCAAGAAAAGTGATGTGTTTTTTGAGCATGGTTTGTCTTCTTTAACTGATTCTAGATAAACACATGCACCCTTTTATCTTTTCCAACAGCCTCTCTGTCTGTCCACTCACCCAGGCCAGGTGGCACACTTCCCCTCCTCCGCTTGACCTTTGCCCTCCAGTCCGGAGCTCTTCAGCTGCGCCTCCAGTAATGCAACTCGTTCCATCAGCTCTTGCAGTTCCCTGCTGGGCTTGGAGACTGAGCGAATCCCCTGGGTGTCAGACATCCAGCCTTCATCCTCTTCGACACCGCTGGGCGCTGGTGATGTCTCAAAGGCCCAGTTTACCTAGAAGGTGAGCAATAATAAACATCATTATGAAACTAATATGATCCTAAAAGACCAGTCAGTGATGTCGAGCAGAGGTTAATGTGGCAGCACCTTGCGTGGGGTCCGCTCCAGACTAGAGGCGTAGTCGCTGGTGGTGGACAGGGAGCGCACGCGTAGCTGCAGCCCGCGGATCACCTTGTGGCAGCGGGTCAGCTGTGAGCGGAGATCCTGGACCAGATGCTGCAGAGAGGCCGCCGACTCATCTCCCATTTCATAGGCACCTCTGTCACCGCTGCAGTTACCAGCGTACCAGGTGCCGCCCTCGTAGTCCTGCTGATTGGACAGTGAGGTGCACATCTCCAGGTCATCAAACTCTGAAGGAGGGACGGATGAAAGAGACACATTGATGAAGAATTAGTGAGGTTTTTTTTTACAGGCTGAAAAAGTTTGAGAGGAGTTTGGAGTGTTTGTCACCTGGGCTGCTGGCGTCTTCTCTCTCAGCCTCGTTCTCACTGCGACCACAAGTCTCATAACCCAGATCCTGGAGATCCACTTGCACCTGCTTGCTGGCCTGCTGGACCGATGTCTCCGCTGCAGAGACACAAGAAGGACAACGCTTAGATACTGCACGCTAAAAAAGATTTGTTTGCTTCTGAGCGAGACTCACTGAGCAGGTCTCTGTAGTCCTTCAGCTGTTCAGCCTGTGCGTGGACCGTGGCCTCAGACACCATCAGCCTCTCCTGCAGCTCCCTGTTCTCCTGGTGGCTCAGAGCCAGGTCGGAGCTCAGACGGGCCGCCTGCTCATGGAGACCCTCCTCTATGTCCTGCCAGAGCTCCCCCACCTCGCCGCCACCGCCGCCAGCACGCTCCGCCTCCTGTAACAGCGAAGTGAGGACTCCATTAGACACAAAAAAACAACCACGGGACAGAGGAAGAACAAAACACCCGCACACAGAGGCTGTAACAGGAGGCCTCAGTGCTGAGACGTCAGGGACAGAAGGAGGGCACGGCCCGGAGGCAGAGCTGTTCCTATGCAGCTCTGCAACCAGCAAAGACACAGAGGTGGAACATAACAAAACTCTTTTCCTCATTGTACGGCTGCAGCTTCTTTCCAACATATAGTTTCACATGCAAACATTTATTTTGTTTAAGACATGATAGATGATTCTGCTACATGGACTATTGACTACAGAAAATATTTCACTGCATTATTTATTTAACCTTTAATCATCCTTTGAAAAAATACTCTTGAGATACTTCACTGCCAATAGATGTACTTGTCTTTAATTAGAACAATTAAATACATATAACTGATATTAAATTAAATTAATAATGATGTAAGCGTTTTTCACCCCATATACTCAACCATTTAATTCTCTTTCAAGGTGTAATATGTAAACATTTTAGTTGCAAACATCAATTAATTAATAAAAATTAATAACAGCATGTGAAGGACTAACAGATTGTCGCAACATATCTACCGAAGTTAGCATGCTAACCAGCTAGCCTGGGCTCGTCATGGTTCAAAGCTCCTGTGTCAGCGGTGTGAATGACAACGCTCCCTGGTGCTCTGAGCTCCCAGTCCGGGAACATAAGGCTAATATGACCGGTTAACTGAGGATACTAGCTAACCCCAGCAATAAAAGGCCACAGTTAGTGGTAACTAGTATGATATGCTGCCCCCCTGTTTGTATGATCTTCGACACGTAGCCATTTCTTACATACTGCACCTTTAACAGAGCAGCGTTAATGCAACTTTGAGGTCATTTTTTAAGGTGCAGGTTGTGGTGCTGTTGTTTCCTTGTGAAGTTCTTTTTATTTTCTCCACTTGTAACTTTATTTGAAAATAAAAAACTATAAGGTTAGTTGAAAGATAAATAAGAGTAAAGTTATGTAAAGTGCAGCATGATGTCTTTTCTTTTTGAACGTGTGATCTGTTACCGTCTGAGGCTGGTGTGTGTGATGATGGGACGTCTGAGGCCTCGTGCACTGCCTCTTCCCTCGCTGGTCACTCAGGCTAACAGACGGAGGGCCTCGCTTCCCCGCAGGCACATGTTGTGGTGATGTTTCCTCCTCTTCATCTTCTTCCTCAATATCCTCCTCCTCGTCCTCTTCTTCTTCTTCCTCCTCCTCCTCCTCGTCGTCCTCTTCCTCTTCCTCCTCCTCCTCTTCCCGGTTCAGTCCCACAAATCCAGCTCGTCCTTGGCTCTCTCTCAGAGCCTGGTTCTCCTGCTGCAGACTCTGCAGTGCGCTCCTGGCAGAGGACACAAAGAAAGACATGCAATTTAGACATGCGTGTAAAGACGCTGTCAGGGGTTTTAAATACTCATCAGCAGTACAACAATCAAAACATGAGGTTTTCTGAGCATCCCTGAGACAAACACTCACCTCATCTGATCCACGGAGCTGTATCCATCCCTCTCCAGTTGTGACTTTATTTCTTCGAGCTGCCCTTCAGCTGTCTTCTGGGACACCACCACCTCAGCTCCACGAGCCTTCACAGAAGTCAGATAAAGATGCTGTTTGTTATTTGTCTTATTATGCAGTCAGGTTAAGGTTTAAATCAGTAGGAGGAAGGTCAGTCTCTGGTAACAAAGTGCCTTAAAGGGATTCAACAGTGAAACGTAAACAGAAGTATTTTACCTGAATGGACGCCAAACGTCTGGCCGTCACTTTATTATCGTCCTCCTCGATGCTGTCGGTGAACTCGTCGCTGCTGCCGTCTTCATCGTCTCCCTCCTCCTCCTCCTCCTCTTCCTCCGTGCTGAGCTCTGGAAACACAACAACCATATAAGGACAATATCCACTTGCTCTTTTCTTCTGTTGTTTATATGATTTAATCCTCTTTTATTTGTCTTATGTTGACTTTTGATGCCTCTCTGCCTCTCTAGAACTCTCCACTCTCTATCCCGTTCCTCCCAGAAGTTAGTCTGGACTCTGAATCATCACTTTGGAAGTCATGGGAGTGAAAGTGGAAATATTATGTCACAGGTCGCAGCGGCAGCCAAAAACACACACAAGGCACTGCAACCCAGAACAGTGTGTGTGTGTGTGTGTGTGTGTGTGTGTGTGTTGTCAGGAGGAAAACAAACGTGTTGGATTTTGGCACATTTATATTCACCAACATGAGAGGGTTTGTGGGAACTGTGTGCCAAAAATGAATATGTGCAGCATGATCTTTGTTTTCTGAGTTATTCAAGTAATTTATACACACACACACACACACACACACACACACACACACACACACACACACACACACACACACACATCAGGCACACATTGTGGTTTGTTGCCAGGAAGCAGCCGCTCAGTGAAAAGTGACTGGCAGGAAATTCAAAGTAAAATCGTTGCACAGAATAGGTCCCACACACACACACACAGTTTGTGTTTGTGTGTTGTACTAGATGTGAGTCATAGGTGCATGTGGTGTTTAATAAAAGTACATGCTGTACTTGAGTAAAAGCAAAGATATTGTGTTAAAATCGTCACCCATACAGAGACTAATAGTCTTGAAGTCTATGATATTAAATGTACTTGAGTATCAAAGCTACAAGTACAATTATATATTCCATGTAGAGATAGAGAGATAGATAGATAGATAGATAGATAGATAGATAGATAGATAGATAGATAGATAGATAGATAGATAGATAGATAGATAGATAATTGGCCTTGTTGATAATCTGATTCAAAATGTATAATTCTTTCAATGATTACAATAAATAATTTTATATCCGATTGCCGATTAAGTAGTTTTAAACTTCTTATTTAGCTCCTGCAAAGTAACTATTAATCACACTTATCAAATAAATGTAGTAGAGTATAAGTATAAAGTAGCAGAAAATAGAAATACTCAGGTACAGAGCAGTACTTGGTTACATTCCATCTCTGGGTGTTTGGGTGTGTATCTACAGTTGCTCTCAGCATTGTTGGGACTTACGGGATTATTTCAGGGAAACTTGAAAGGCAGGTAATTACTACGTATGTCTCCACCCTAAAACAAGTCTGAGAGTGAAACATGTCTCTGCTGTGAGGGGACAGGGCAGGAAACTGCCGGGTTATTATTGATGGAACAATGTGCTCTGTAAGCTGAACTGACTGAATGTGGGGCCCTGTTTACACACCGTCACCACTCTCACACCGGGAACATGTGGAGACTGTGTGTGTTGTTTGGTGTCATTTAAAACTAACGTGAAGTCGATTTTTTGTTTTTTAAATATATGTTGAGTAAAAAAGGGCTCACGTGAGCTTCCTTTATCTGGGCTTTAGAGCAGAACAGCCATGCAAACATGAAAACCATGCCACAATGTCATGCATGAGGGAGGAGGTACATGGAGGGAAAACACTTATTTGGAAATGTCTGGGAGTACACATTATAGATTCGTGTGGACGTTCATCTGCAGGAATCTGTTGATAAATAGATATTTTTCACCATGTGACACATTTTTAACATGTGTGTTCTTATGCTTATAAAGCTGCATGTCAGGACAAACTAGGAGGCAAACATGAGTACTTCTACACTGAGGAATAGTTCACATGTGGGTTGATCTCTGGGGGAAAAGAAAGGAGGTATATAAGGACCACTGGAGGGATTTCAGGTTTTGGGATGTTTCTTAAGACAAAAATCCCCAAATATACACAACAAACAAAAGTGCTTTTGACAAAAAGCGAGCACATTTTTATTCTTGTTGCATTTATACAAAAAGAAGAAGTGTTCACAAGGATTCCATCTCCGAGGCTAAAGGATGAGAGATCAGGGCACAGATCCAAGTAAGAAAATGTCCTCTACCGAATATAAATATTTAATGGGCAAGTAGTATTTCTGGCATTCACATCTCATGTGATTTATAGCGAGCACAGACAGTAAAACGACTCGATATTATATTCTCCTGCTGTCTTGGAACAAGGCTGAACTGATGTCCAACAGGCAGATAAACTAAAAACAGAACATATCATTAAATTACCTTAACGGATGTAAGCAGCCCATATCTACCACTTTATATCTAAAGAGGCTAGACCTGTTGCATGCATATCTGTAACGGATTAAACTGCAATGAGTGCAGAACAGTTATCGAACTGTGCAGGAAAAGCAATCCAAGGTAAAGCTGAAGCAGGAAGAAACTACTCGGCCATCTTTTTTTTTTTTTTTAGGACTTTGTATCTTGGGCCTTGTTAGGTGTGCACATCCTGTTCACAAACAAATGATTTAAAAACAAATGATGGATGGTGAGACGTTTCACTGTAAGGCATGAGCTCGAGTTTCTCCACAAGACGTAACTTCACTGTGACAGTAAGGCTGGAAGAGTGACACCGGTGAGAGACAGTACACAGAAATGGCAATACAGAACAATCGCACTGCAAAAGCAATACGCAGGCAGTATTTCAAACACGATATATATATATAAAAAAAAAAAAAAACATATTCACACCACGCTCACAAAATATATGCATAAATAAATAAGACTCTGGGTTGCACGTTGCCACTTCACACCATGGAGGTTAATCTGAACAGGCTGCTGCTACTGTGAGTTGTGCTTGTGCTATCTGGACGAAGCTGCCTGAAGACTGACGGCCAGTTCAGAGTTTTCTTTTCACATTTGAGAGAAGGATTTTCAAGGTAATGTTCAGTTTTTGACCATCAGTGGCTGCAGACAGCTTCATCTCACATTGAGTGTCACTCAACAGTGCTGTGGACAGACAGAATATCACGGAGCGTTAGTGACAGTGCCCCCCGCAGCCCTGGAGGCCGGACCCTGCCCATCCCCACCTCCAAAGTCAGACTGCCTTTTAGCTGCCCTGTCCAGCGCCAGGGTCATGTTACGGGTCCTGGCCAGGACCTCCTCCAGCTGTCCGCGGAGCGCCTGAACCGAGTCGAGCTCGGTGTGGAGGGCCTGGATCTTCTCCGAGCTGAGGGAGAGGAGAAAGTGTTTTCAGAGGAAAGGCTTAAGACTTACTGTATTGACAGGTAACTGGGCCTGTCGAACAGGCTGGGTGCAGCTTCAATACCTGTCACTCTTGGTGTGAATGTGCGTGAGATTTTGGTATAATCTCTTCTCCGCCCTCAGGGCATCGTTCAGCTTGTTGTACTCCGACACAAGCTGCTCCAGCACAGCCTAGATCAAAGTGGCAGGCACGGTTGAAGAGGAAGGTGGGGCGTTATAAATACATCACTCTCAAGCAGCACAAATACCGTCTCATTGGTTGCGAAGGAAAACTAAATCCTACTTGATGATCGGAGCTGTCCTTGATGTCCACCTGCATGCTCTGCTGGTGAGCCAAACGCAGAGCAGAGAGCTCCTTCTGCAGGATGCAAACACATGACTTGTGAGATTAAAAAAACAAACACAAGGATTGCTTAGATGCATCACAGGGTTTGAACGGATACCTGAGCCTCCCTCTCCTTCTTCAGTACCAGCTGCAACTCCTCCTGCAGAGCCTTTGTCTCTGCCTCACTCTCTGTAGAGGATGGCTGCATGGCCTCCTCCTGGCCCTGCATCAGCTCCTGATGGATAAAATGAACTGTGAGGATCAGGAGTACAGGTTCACAGGAGTAAGTGGAGGGAAATGCACGAACATGTACCTTGATGAAGGCTTCTTTCTCTTTGAGCAGAGTCCGCAGATGCTCCGTCTCTCCTCCCATCTCTCTCTCCTTGTCCTGCTTCAGCTCACACAGCTCCTGCTCTCTTAATGACAGCTGTCTGCGGAGCTCCTGCAGCTGGACGGTCTGCTCGCTGATCACAAGGGAGAGCCTGTAGGAGTAGTCCTGAGAGAGAACAAGGGAAGAGGTTGAAGGCTTCCTGTGTATATATTTTTTACCATTAACCATACCAGTAACACGGCCTACCTGCAGGTACTGGTCCTTGGAGCTGAGGGTGTTGAGCATGTCCTGGATCTGCGCTTGGTGCTCATTCGACTGGCGGCTGCGGTCTGACAGCAGCTCCTGGAAGAGTTTCTCTTTCAGCGCCAGCCGAGCCTTCAGCTCCTCTACGACCTCAGTGGGCCCGGCCTGAACTCTGGCGACGAGGGCGGCTGTCAGATCCTGTGACATGCGAAACAACATGCATCCAGAAAACGCCTGCGTCAGCACACCTGTTGCATTTGTGAGAACCAGCAGCGCAGGTTTGTCTACGTGGACCGGTTTTTATAAAGCTTTGAAAATGACAGCAAACAATTTGAAGCAACGGCAACAAAGGCACGAATGAGTGTGTGTGTGAGTGTGTGTGTGTCACCTGTGTCTCCTGGCTGCGTGTCTGTAAAGCTGCCTGTAGCTGGCTGATGATGGTTTCTTTCTCTCTCAGAGTGCTTCTCTCCTTCTCCTCGCTCTGCTGCTTCAGCCACTGGAGGTTCCTGTAAGCCTCCGCCGCCTGCTCCAGCTCCAGCTCTTTACCTCGCACCAGGGCGTCCAGACTCTGACGGTCACAATCACAGGTGTAACCACGGAAAACTGGACATTAAACGCTTCATATTTGTCGCAAACGTTCACAGAACAAGCTTGTTTGTGCGTCACGATCGTACCGTGATGGTCTCCTCGTTGCCGGACAGGATGCAGCGGAGTCTCTCCAGGTCTCGCTCCTTCTCCCTGAGGGCCAGCTGCAGCCTCCTCACCTGGGCCTCGCGCTCCTCCACGCAGCGGAACTTATCGTCAATGGAGTGCTGCAGACGGCAGAAGGGGTAGAACAGAAAAAAATATAAAAATCACACTGCTGCTATTCTGGGAACCCTTGAGTGTGATATTCACCCCCACTCAGAAATTCATCATACTGCAGTTAACAGCCAAAATGAGAAGCTCATACATTAATGTACCAGGGACCGACATTAACATTTCCCGTTAGGGAGACTGGATCAACCGAATTTTAGGATCCTTTTGATAGTATTTTTCAGATGCATGACATACTCAGCACGTCTTTCACGTTTCTTAGCAACAAGACTTAAATAAGACAGTAGTGATCTTTTATCTCCTGTCCTGAACAATTTCCTTGCAGATTTTTTACTATACTTATATGCTGACCTTCTGGTTTAGCAAGAGTTTGCAATACTGTCTACCTCTGCTTTATTCCACTGCTGCAAGATGCACACTTAGCTGTTTCCAGATGAAAAGCCACTTAATCTCTCCTGCACTGAACATACAGGAACAATGGTTGCAAAAAGCTAGTCCTAAGTATCAAGGGCATGCTGGTGTCCTCTCACTATGTCTGCTAAGATCCATTGCTTTCTGTGCCTGGTATGTTTATATATGAATAGGTTTATGTGGGTGTGTTTTACCTCCAGAGCTCTGTCTCTGTCTTTAATACGCTCTCTCAGTTTCTCCAGCAGAGCGTCTCTTGGTTTGGAGCTTCCTGTTGACTCCAACATCTCTGAGTACTCCTACAGATACAAAGATAGAGAGACGGGATCAGACACATAGGCATGAGTCTTTGTTGAAAGAGAGTGAAACTGTGTGGGATTGTCACCTGTAATTGTTGCTCCTTGTCCTGCAGAGAGCGTTTGAGCTGCGTGATGCTCCTTTCTTTTTCCTGCACCACAGCGTGTCTCTCCGCCTCGCTCTCCTTCAGAGCAGCTTCTTTAACCTGAACCTCCGAGCGAGTTTTCTGAAGGGCACATCGAAGGTCCTGCAGCGCAGAGATGACAGGTTACGCACACCTCAAGACTTCTATTCAAAGGTTTGGTTTTCACACAATTCACACTGACCTGGTTGTGTTTCTCCGTGACCTCCCTGTGCTGCAGCACCTCCTGCAGATCAGTGTTGAGTCTGTCCTTGAACCTCATCAGGTCGTCTCCTTGCCTCTGGCTCTGTCTCAGACTCCTCTGGCTGGACTCCAGCTCCAGGCCAAGGGCGAACAGAGAGCTCTGCACCCCCACAAGCTCGCCCTGCAGCTGGGCGAGCGTCAAGGACTCGCTGACCCCCTCTGGAGCCTGGAGAAAGAATGACCAGATCAGAGACAAGGTTTCTCACCATCCTGAATCCCTGCAGCGTTATACATCCGCTCTTTCTCACCTTGCATTGAGCCAGCTGGTTGCGGTGTGCCATCTCTCTCAGCTTGCACAGCGTGGTGTTCTGCCCTTCAATCAGCTGGTACAGCTCCTGGGCCTTTCAGCAGAATAAATTACAAGTATGAGCACCTTCTCAAATACAAGTACCATCTCATAATGGCTGTTCATATATAAATACAAACACTCACCTCACGGTCTTTGGTGCTGTTGGACTCTGTGAGGCCCTGAATGGTTCTCTCCTGACTCTGAGCGGCCTGACGGATCGAACGCAGCTCACACTCCATCTCGGTCAGCTTCTCCTGCAGCTTCTACACATGGAGAGAAAAAGAATCAAAGTCACCACATGTTGATACATCAAACGCATCCAAACTGTAATTAGCGCTCTTATGTGCCATACCATGTTGTTGGCCTCGCTCTCGTGGATCTTGGCCTGCAGGGACTGGACCTGGAGCTGGGCCTTCTGCAGCTCGCTGACACACTGACCGGCCGCACACTCATACTGGTTCAGTTGACTCTGCTGCTCCTCGACCAAGCTCTAAGAGATAAGAGTCAGGAGTTCACGTTATAAAAACGATTCTTAGCATGCAGTATGTTAATTTTCTCAGTCCTGTGACCATTATTCATGAAAAACAACAGCGGCTGCGTATCACTCAGTGGATTGTGCAATATGTGTACGACATTTTAGAAACCCTGCTCATTCATGTGTGCACTTTGTAAAAAGCTACAATGGGGAGCGAGCCACTGAAGTGGTGGGGGGAGTGTCTGCACGCATGAGTTAGCACAAGTGAGTGTGCTCAGAGTGCTCTGAGCCACTATTATCTTTACATAACTGCCTATAAATGCTTCTAACTTTCACGGACGAGAGGAAAAATGTCATCGAGATGCGCCGACTTAAACGTCTGTTTATCAAGATCAAACAGTGGCTTAACGTAGTCGAGATTAAATATAATTTATATAGATTTTTACTGCATTTTCCAAAGTTTTTCTACGATTTAATTGGGTTTATTGCAGTAGCCAACCAGTGTTGAGATGTCGGGGTGGTCTGACATTGCGTGGATCTCTCTTCGCCTCAAGGGCTCCGAGTGAAAATAGGCCAGTAGTGGAGTCACTCCGTCTTAATGTCTCCCCACATCTAACCTACTTCAGTCAGCAGCCTTGGCGCGCATCTCACACTTATTAAGGAAGAACATCGAATTCAGAGACAAATATACACCCTCTCCAGACACGATAACCTCAGAGGATATTTATCTTGAAGAATTTAAGGATACCTGCTTGTGCAGAATATCCTGAGCTGCGACAAACTAATTCCTCGTAGAAAAGCTGGGAGCCTCGAGTCTGTCTGCAGGCTGCGTCCTCAGCTTCCTACAACCTAAATCAACTTAACTACATCAGCAATTACATAAGAAATTTGGAGATATTTACAACCACTAAATAGTCAAAAGTGCCTGTTCATTCACCCTCTACTCTATTGACTTGATTGATGACCTCGTTGTGCCTGCACACACACAAAACACACACACACACACACAAGGTAATTAGGCCATGTCCTGTGTCACAGCTTACCCATACCTGACTGCTCATGTAATGTACTGCCACAACTAAGCGCACACACACACATACAGCACTGCAGTTCACATCCATGTGGGTGAAAGCTTGTTGGAGAAGCTCAAGGCAGGATTTAAGTGACTGACAGTGGGATTATGCGGCTAATTAAGCTAAAAAAAAAAAAAAAAAAACGTGGTGAGAATAATCGCTCAGTGGGCAGGCTGTCAAATATCAAAGTCTATCGAGTTAGTTGCAGATTTTCTGTGCATAGGCAGAAAAAACCTTCCATTAAAGCACCATCAGCATCCCCGTCATGGTTTTATACCTGGTGGGGACGCGGGCGAGGATACTCTTTGTACAAATCTTCCATTAACGCTTCCATTTCAGCAAAGTTCAGATCCTGGTCGAGCCGGTGATTCAGTCTGATCAGAGGGGTCTCCAGCTCAGGTGTTGGCAAGTGGTTCTCTCGTTCTCCATCTGGAGATGTGAAAGACATTCCCAGGAGAGCGTCAGGGGAGCTCAGCATCAGACCTCCATTACTGGAGCTCCGTCGGAGCAGCACCGGCAGCTTGCTCCCCTTAGAGGTCTGCACCGGCCGGTGGACAGCGTAACTCTGCAGCAAACAGAGGGCCAGAGAGAGGCTGGGTCCAGGTGAGGTTTGTCCATGTGGGACTCCCATGTGCTCCTCAGAGAGGGAGTCAGATATCCGGTCGTCTATCGGTTCCCTGGGGGAGCTCAGCAGTCCATCTGTTATGGCTCCAGGCCGGATATATTCCTCGGCTGCCTCTAAGGATGCTATCGAGGGGCTGGAGCTGGCTCGTCCAGCCAGGGTGCGATCGCTGTCTGATGTTCTCGTCTGGTCCTGGGAACCAGGCACCAGAGTCAGAGAGGAGGGGGCTTCTTCTAAATCCTCCACATGTTCTCTTTTCCCATTTCCACCTCCAGTCACACTCCCTCCGATAAAACTGGCTGAATATCTGGTTGACGGCCCGCAGGAAATACTCCGTGCCAGCTTCCTGGGGACTTTGCAAACAGCCTCATAGTCCGAGTCTGCCACCCGCAAGTAGGAGCATCCCCGACACCTCCTGGGAGTGGTGGGAACACGTTGGGAGCCCGCAACTGTGACCTCTGACCCCGGAGCAGCAGGACACTGAGGGTGGTGCTGGTGACACTCCAGGCAGTCGTCGGCCCAGGACTCATACAACGAGTAGACAAGATCATCCTGGAGCAGGGCGCAGTACTTGGCATGGGTAAGACCCGAAATGTCCACCATCCCGTCTCCTGAGCCTTGCTGAGCTCCAGGTAACGTCACAGCCCCCTCCTCTGAGTTCGTCTTCCTGTAGAGCCCGCCGATGCACTGCCTCAGCCGATGTTTCTCCTGCAGGAGCCGCTGCAGTCTCTCGATGGACAGGGCCTCAACGCGGGCGATCACCGTGTCGAAGCGGTACATGCGGTCCAGCATGAAGGTGCACTTGGAGCAGGCGAACTCTCCTCTGCCGTCCCGGGCCAGCTCTCGCCCGAGGGCGTGAGACAGCAGCACCTGCAGGTTGAGCTTGGCGGTGGGGTGGAAGATCCATCGCCGCTGGTTACCACAGAGCTCCCGTCCACAGATGCGACACGTCTCCTTCATCTTGAGATCAAGCATTCCACAGGCTTATATTAAAACTACCGAGGAGTTTACTCAAACACGAGGAGGAATCTGATACCACCTAAACACAAAAGAGCCGCATCAGAGCAAACACATTAAAGCCTTTTTTTCCAATCTGCACTAATGTAAAGCTCCTCATGCCATCAGTCTTTACAATGGCTTCAAAATGAATGGGATGAGGTAGAGAAGAAGAAGTCTAATGGCTGCACATGTTGGGTTTTTTTTTTTTTTTTGGCAGGACTGAACACAATGAGGTAAAAATAGATGAACAGATACTGGGATCATCACTGGAAGAAATCCACGAGTCCGTCCATTCGCTGGAGGTGCAGGTGCATCGGGAATATGGCGCACAGCCCCGCAGACCACGTCATGTCAATGTCTCATCAATCAGATGCAGTTATTTTAGCTGTGTGTCGTCCTCGCGCCGTTTCGCATTGGCCAACAGCACCGCACGCGCCTCTGCACCATCACCATCACCATCACCGGGCTGTCACGGACACACGAGCCGCACCGCGCGCCGACAGGTTCATCGCGGATAGGTAAGCTAACAAATCCGGCGACCACCGGGCGGTAACACGCGTCCTGGGACGGCCCTCTGAGTCTCTCCCCGGTGTCCGTGTCCGACGGAGGGACTCTTCATTCATGTCACAGCCTCCACAGACAGACCCGGAGGCAGGCACGCTCACACCGGGCTCGGTTCTCCGTGCGGTCTGAGATCCTCCGGGTAGATAACGATGTAGCTGCCCGGACCAGACCTGCAGCGGCGGAGCGTACCATCATGAGCAGAGCGGGAGGGGGGTGGAGGAGTCCGGCGCAGTCACACAGGGATGCTCACGGCTTAATATCCACTATGATTCCGATTCAAAACGACTGGTTTTGTTTTAAAACACACAGATAAACCTAGAGACAGCGAATATATGTTGTATTTGTTTTGTTTCTGTGAAGAGTAGGAGTATGTTCCCCCCCCCTGGAGTCTGATACCTCCTCCTGCCTGGTTTACTGAGCTGTGTCCGCCTGACTGAACAGGTGAAATGCTCAGTAACGTGGTAACATTAGTGACGCTCTGTATAATTAAATAAAACTGAAAGCGACACTCTATTCTGTTCTATTTGACCTATACAATGCTGAAGGGGAGCACGAACATGTTATATATGTAGGCCAATGTATAGCCTTATAATTAATTTGATAATATATGTTTAAAAATTCAGAATATTCTGTATGTTCACACATTACTATATTATGCAGAACTACTGTATGTGATGGGATATAATATAATATTTTGTCTTATAGCCTATTCTGTTGTTTGTTAAAGAAACAGCAGACAACGCCAAAAAATACAGCAAAATACCAGATATTCAGTCATAATTAATTTGATGATCTATTACAGTTTGATAATGTTCACAAATGATTACATTATTGCTGGACAAAACTCCTGTATGTGATGAGATATACTCTTCTATAATGTGTTAATGAAACAGCAGCCAACACCGAAGATATTCAATAATAATGATGCTATAGAGCCACATCTCTCTCTCTCTTTCTCTCTCTCACACACACACACACACACACACACACACACACACACACACACACACACACACACACACACACACACACACACACACACACACACACACACAGCCTGAGGGTTGACTAGAACCAGTTTCCACTTCCAGTCAGACTCCATACTGTACATTAAATAAAATATCCAAACATACACATGTGTTGTGTGTTTCACAACAGTAGTGGTATAAAATATATACTAACATATATTTTATAGCAACCGTTATGATTATGTTGTTAATGGTGTTTGTGACTAAGAATTCTTCACTACTTAAAAACTACTGACCAGACCAATAAAATTAATCATTTTCATGTCCGCCATCATATTGATATTGTATTTGGGAGGAGGTTCTGCAGGGTGAAGACAAAAGGATTTTTTCTCGGCTACACACAACGATCAGTGAGCAATAAAACTGGTTACCAAGACAACACATAGGGTAGTGCAGTATGTGCATCAGTTACACACTGCTGCTGTGTGTGTGTGTGTTGAGATAAAGATCGCCTGAGGTAACATATGAAGATGAACATCGAGGTCATCATCATCATACTGGCAGCTTGACAGAGTCAGTGACTGTTGGATAATCATTTTTCAACAGTCCTTTGCTGCTAACAGACTTTAAAGTACTTTTAAAACACAAGTGTAGGGTTTCCTTTCTTTTATATTAGGAATTATAAAGATTTCATGATAAATTAATTTTAAAAAAAGTACATTTAGGTTGCTGGGTTGACTTGCTAACTTGTTAACATATTACTGAACTTACTAAAAGCTGTTATAACCATGCTGATGTGTTGGTTTTGGTCCTAGCACCCTTGTCAAAACATTCTCAGATTAGTATTATTTGTATGTCATGTTGCCATGGTGTAGACACTCAAACAATGATATGACTGTGATGGATAAACAACCAGGCCTTTCTCGTGCATCTGACCATGCAAGCTCATCTCTGCAGTGACCACAATTTTTGTTTTCCCTCGGGCACGCAAACAGATGGTCATGCTGTCACGCTGAGACTTCCAAGCTGATAACGCAGTGAAAATTCCCCGGTCGACTGCAGATATGCTTTCATCTTTGAAGTAATGCTGCGGCTTCAGGACAGAGCACGCAGAGTGCATCTTCATTAATGTGTGAGGCTAATTTGTGGGGACTTTGTGTCTCCATCAAGGTCCTTATCGATTGCTGATTATTTAAGGGGCTAAAAGACCTGAGTCATTTTCAGATATTTCCTATTTCCATAAATACAAGCAAATGTCAAAGTGTCGAGACATTTAGTTGCTTACAGTGTAAAAATTAATACAAATGATTCTTGAAGAGGAAAACCTGGAAACAATTGTGCCAAGAAGTTCAAGATAACATATCTTTCCTTCATCCTGCCTGTCTCCAGACACAGATTTAATCTAAATGGCTGTGGCGTCTGGGGAACTAATTAAGAGCTCTTAAGGCGGTCGTCTGTCTGAAACAACACAACTTGATATCAGTGTTGGGGCCGCCGAGCAGTCACAGGTCGATCTGACCTATCGACAACCCGGCTGAAACCAGACCTGCTAAACTGCTAACCAGCGAGATGCCTGCATGAACACACACACGTATGAAAGATGGCACCTCATGGGAATGTGCACACACAAGCACACACAGACACACAAAACCCCAGTTACACTGATCCTCACATGATCCCTTTCCAGCTAAACAATTTCTGGCATTGCAGTAGAAATATAATTGCTGAGAGGTTTTACTGAAGCCCACATTTAAAATAATATTAGTGTCATTTAAGCATACAAAATAGCTGCAATGGTTTTCCTTTAAAACTTAAAGGCCCGTATTGTAGGAAGTTAAAATTCCATTACTTTTTTTTTTTAAATTTATCACAAAGTAGGTCCAGAGCTGACCAATCAGAGCAGATGGGGCATTCAGACAAAGGGTGAATAAAGGTGCTGCAGCAATCAACAGTATAGAAAAAGATTGTGTTTTTAAACATAAAAGCATTTAAAGAATTCTTTCGAAATATAAGCAGAATATGGGACCTTATGTGGGAAATCATGTCAAATACTGTACATACAGTATATTTTTTTGCGTGATCCCTCAACAAACAACTGTCACTTCCCTCTAATTTTGCAATGTCACATTCACTCGGCGCTGACCCAAGAACCTGTATTTCAACATATACTTATATTAAGGTTTCTATCTTTCCTCATCTGCTGTATGTGAGCACTCAAACTCAAAATGACGCACCATGTTAATCATACTTTTCACACCCAAAGACACGAACCCACTGCTCCCTTCGTGACTAAACGTTGTGCACACACACTGCAGCTGTTCATCATTAAATGCAGCACCCCTCAGCTTTGTTTGTTTTTCCTGCACACATACATCCCATGTGAAATCTGAGCAGGGAACCTGCTCGCGGAGCACATTTGCATCCTTCATTCACAACTGATTTACAAGTTAAAACGCCTGCACAGGTACACCGACAACACAACACTGCTTGTCTGAGACTCGACAACAAACCGACATGACGCAGCACTGCACAGCAGCAGCAAGACCAAACGTGAAGCTGTGCGTCGTAGTTATGATTGTAATTTTGTAGAGCAACAAAATTGAATGACAAATCATAAAGACTCTCTGTAGATGGAGGGAGCTGACATCAAGGTAATTGTTCCCCTCCATGTGCAGCTTCATTACATATCAGGAGAGAAATGTGTCCTTTGGGGGTGTCGGTGCAGTTAAAGCCTGTAAATGTAATGAGTTTCTGGCACTTTGCATGATGAGATGAATCCCCTGTAAGATGAACTGTACTTTCACAAGAGGCCTCACATGATGCATGATGGTCTATCGACTGCAGTATTACAGTCATCTTTTCACAACATGTTCCCCGCTTTTAACAACACTGTCTGCTTCAGAGCAAACGTTTTCATCTGGGGGTCAGTGGGCCAAATGCAACTTTTGAACAACCTCATCCAAGCACTTTGATCATTGTGTCAGTAGATTGATTGGTTCATTCATTAGTTCTGTCTGTTGCTAAGAACAAAATACTCTTGTTTCATTAAAAAGTTTAACCCAGGCTGCTGAACTGTTGATTAAAAGCATGCACTGTTTTTTGTTTTTAAATTGTGAAAACTAGTCAACAAAGCAGAGTCCGGCCCCTTTGCACTACACTTTTTCCAAATATGACCCTTCCAAAACAAAAAAGTCGAAGACTCCTGCTTTAGAGGAAAGTTCATCAACACATATCTGCAGTTGTTTCCTCATCAGACGGGAATAAACCACCCTGCTCACTTATGAAACATTCAGGGTCAGATTGCACAGTGTTAAAGCTCACCACAGGATGTTTCACTGACGGTTAACATTGTTTTAACAGTTGGTTCTTTCAGCGGTGGTATAATGATGCTTCTGTTCTTGTATCACAGCGAGCAGCTTTACTGATTTTATCATGTTGGTTTCTGCACAAAACATCCTGCAGAGACAGACTGCATTATGGCAACATTTTGAATAGTGCACTTCTCTTCAGTGGCAAAATGCAGAAGAATTACAAACTTTTCATTTTGTTTTTGTTTCTGTACCACAACCTCTTCAATAGACGGTGAATGAAAACACATTTTCTGATCTCCATATATCTTAATACCCTGGATAATTTCTGCAAAGTGGCTTGTGATAAACAAATTATTCTGATATCTTATCTGCAGTTGTCAGCTCCTGTGTGAAAACGCTATTCTCACTTCTCCATAAGGAGGCAGAGTCTGTCTAACATTAAAGAACGTGATCTGTGAAGCTGCCCTGACACTTAGTGGAGAACTCTATAATGACACGTGAAGGCGAATGAATCAAAGTTGTTTTAAATACAACAATGAACAGCACATATTGTACATACACCTTACATACAAACACAGAGCTGCACATACCTGCATCTCCTGTTCTATACGCAGCCTCTCGTGACCCAGTTCCTCCTGATAATACTGAAACACACGAGACAGACAATAAACCTGCTGTGCCTACCAATAAAATAGTTGCATGAAATATGTCGAGTAAAGAAACAAATAAAAAGAGGAAGGAGAACGATCAAACATCAGAAATATCAGATGACATCATGCTTCGGGGTGTGTACAAGTGTGTCAGTACTTCCATGTATGTGCACCTGCAGTGTGTTTAAGTGTGTTTAAGCTGTCGTTGTGCGTGCAAACAGCTCTTGTGTGACCCACATGAATAGCTGTTAAAATGAGGTTCAGGAATGTCACACATGCTGCTTCAGGAGCCCCTTTCTAGAATAGAAAGTCTGACCAGAGGAGACACGGTGGTCCAGAGGAATCTGGTAATATTAGAAGTCTAAATTGTTCGACTGAGATGTTTTGAGTGATAGAGAGGCATTTACTTAAGTGTTATGGAAAGATACGGGCAAGTTTTGGTTTACGAAGACGCCATCAGAGAGGAATTTAGATGTTAAAGTGTCATTTAAACAGGAATATAAAAGTGTTTGTACCTCCACGTCCTTGTCCTTCTGCAGCAGAGATGAAGACAGCTCCTCTACCTGCCCCTCCAGCTCCCCCACCCTCAGCGTGAGAGTCTTCTTCTCTCCGCTCAGCTCTATGATGAGGGCGTCCTTGGAGCGAAGCTCTTTAGTCAGCTCCTCTATTAACCTAAACACAGACAAAGTCAGTCAGCGAGACAGGGAGGAGGATTTGGTTTATTTGAAAGCGATGAGCAGGTTTCTTAGTGTTTTTCTGCACCTGTCTTTGGTGGTGTTGGAAGGAGACAGGATGCTGGGAGGCCTCTCGTCCTCTGGGATGTCCTCCATGGGGGTGTCCAGGGAGAGGAGGGAAGCGTGGGAGTGTGATCCAGCCAGCGAAGCCATCCGCTCCGCCTCGCTGCGTGCTAGCTGGGCCTCCTGGAAATAAACACACACGTAGACGCTGTTATGATTTGTAAATCTGAAGAACCTGTTTGTCAGTTTCATGTAACTTCATGTTGTGCTGATATATACATATTGGCCATCGTGTATTAGTTGCGTATCATTTCAATGTTTTCACGAGATACGTCTGGAGCGGTCGTACCTCCTGCAGGAGCTGAATCTTGGTCTCGAGCACTTGCTGCATGTGATCGATTTCCTGCTGTCTCTCCCGACACCGTCTCTGCAGCTCTGCCTCATTGTGATTGGTCAAGCTCTCCGCTGTTGTGCTGTTTAAAAGGGGAGAAGGGCGAGTTGGCGTTCAAACACACATAAATGTAGTCGGAGGGGTCAATATCAGAGCATGATGGAGACATGAGTGAGAGCCAAGAGACAATATGATGTCATCACTTTCCTGTCTGCGATGATGCTCATGGGATACCCAACACCAACCCACTTATAGCAGGGATTGAGTAAGCTGCCCCGCCCGGGTGTAGGCTTTTATTGTCATGGTTAATGCTGCCAACATGGACTCTCACATGAGTGATGTTGTCACAGTGTGAAAGTGGTGAAAGGCTTGATACAGCAATGTAAGCAAATAAGGAACTTTTCATTTTAATCTGAAATTCTTTACACATGTCCTGTTTCTGTGCATCTTCCTTAGCTCACAATATGCTGCTTCATGACGTAAGCATCTCCCGTCACTCCTTCTGACTCCAACTGTGAAAGCATCTGTCTTTATCACTTAGTCAGTCAACAACGCCACCCCAGAATTTCTGCTCCCAGAATGGCACACGCCACCCTGTCGCCATTGAGTCCCGTTCTAGAACGTCTCTACATACGTTTTTAACTCTGTCCGCCACATGCAACAGCTCAAATAACTGGGATATTTTGAAACGGGTCTGAGTAATGCAGATGTCTGTCTCATGGACAAATGGTCTTTATGTGTGGCGGCCCAGACCTTCACCCCCCGGAGCGCTTCTGGACGAAGTCAGAAGAGAGTTGATGCAGTGATCTCTGAAAAAACTGGGAAGCTTTATGTTCAAGAGTTTAAGATTTAAGACGGGCAATTTGTTCTTGTCTGTCAGTATTTCCTCTTCCTGTCATGGATTTTTATGATGTGCTGCGTGTTTGCCAACAGTCGCAGCGACTGAGCTGTTCTTCGTTTTGGCAGTGGCGCAAACTGGTCGATGTCCAAACCACAGAATATGCAGCAAGAACAACAAAGACTGAACAGAGCCGAGCAGAAATGGTGATAGTTAGATCACCATCAACTAAAAGAATGAATATGTGCTGTAAAAAATCACAATGGCCAGATGGAAATAAGAATCAAGGACGTGCAACAATAACCTCTTCACAAGTAGAATCATCTCTGCTGACATGCTACAGCAACAGTAATAGAGACCAGTAATAAGAGCCAATTCATCCTTTCCAACAGCACCAACAGTTGGCTAATGATGAACTATTAAAGGTCAACAACCCTGACCTTTAAGCAGCATCTCTGTCCATTTCAGCGTAACGCAGGGCCAGCTGTTGTGGAGTGTAAGCCATATACAGTGGGAACTGAAATGCCACCATGCGAACAATCCTGGAAGAGCTCCACCTTTGCCTAATTATCCCATGCAATCTGCTAAACTCCTGCAGCAGTTTCAAGATAAATCCTGGAGCAAGAGAAGGCGTCCAGGAAGAGGAGGACATCTGAGTCAGCAGTATTGAACATTTTCCCTGTTTCCCTGTGCAGCCATGAGGCTTTGTATACTGTACGTACCCTTTATCAAATCACCTGAAACAACTCTCCAAAGAGAATACACAAAGGGAACAGAATACCTGTGTTTCTCTTATGTAAAGCAAAATCTGACACTTGCTATCATGGTTGCTTCAAGTTGAACCCCCTGGTTACAGTACAGTCTCTTGGCCTCCACAGCCAGGCTTGGATCTGGCTCAATGAGCTGGAACGAGTCGCCAACTAATCAGAAGGTCGGAGGTTTGATCCCTACTAGATGTTGAAGTATCTGAACCCCAAAGCCGACTGGGCAGGTAGGCTTCGGCCATCAGTGTATCATTGTATTAATATCAAAAGAGCTATGAAACGCTCTGAGTCGTTGTAGACGAGAAAAGCGCCATACATACAATAATCCTACTTGAGAGTTTTGTAACTTGTCAGGGGTTCAAGCTGTGGGTTGCACATGGCATCAATGAAGGTTTGTGTGTGTCCATTATGTGTGTGTGTGTGTTATCTCTATCAGCTGCTGCATGACATATGAGCTGTTAGAGATATGAGGTGTTACCACAGTTAAGACAGGACCATAGATGGAGGTGCATCTGCCCTCCTGCACACGCTATGCACTGTATCAATCGGCGTACATATGACTGAAGAAGGCATTAAAATAATACGATCTCATCATGTTTCACAGGCTGCTCATGAAGGGTACATCCATCAAGAGGAACGGTCGATATCTGCCTGTCTTGCCCATTTATCCTCGATGTTAAGGAGCGTTAAGGACTTTCACACAGAGAGTCATTGATTTTCAGTTAAGTCAAACAATCAGAGATAGAAGCTGTTGTGACACCGACAACAACACTTACAAACGTCTGTATCCTTGTAAAGTTTGTAACTGCACATTAAGTTATTGCACATATCGCTTTTATTATTTTTAATGTACATAGTTACTTACAATCTGCACTTATATTTCTGTCCTTGTGCTGCCGTAACACACAACTTTCCCCTCCTCTGTGGGATCAGAACAAACTTACTTTATCTTATCTTGTTTTAATAAATGGCTGTGATAAAAATTCGTGGACTTACAGTGCTTTATCCAGAAGCTGCTGTTTCTCCTGGAGCTCCTGCTTCAAGCTCTCTACTTCCACCTTCAGCTCGATGTTCTGCAACGGATGAAAGCAGCAAAGTCAATCATCATCATCACACATCAGCAGATACAGACACTGTACATGAACATTTGTTACTACACTGCAGATTCAGTGATTGCAGCTGGTGGCCAACAGCAATAATCTGCTGTTAAATCACTGTTAAAGTGGATGGGACACCCTGCTTAATAATGCAATCGGCCAACAGGCAAAACATATTTTCTGCCAATATTCTGTAATTTGATACCCATGCAGGTGTTTTCACTTAATTGGCTGATTATGTTCCCTCTCAGGACCTGCGTGGGCTTCAACCTGTGTGATTAACCTGAAAACCCCTGTGTGAGTACAGCCTATCATACAAATATATCTCACATCACACATTTTGACTTGTTAAAGCAGGAAAAGAGAAGGTCTAGGGAGTATTGAAGTAATACTAAAAGCATGATGTTCCATTTAAGGGAGCTAGTTTCAGGGTCCTGGTAATGTGCACGCTGGCTGATGGAAACTGAGCCGTCGTCAACGAAATTTGTTTCACCTGTTTGTTTCTTTTATGACAAGTCAGAGTGACTGCAGTGAAAAAGGTCTGTGTTACAATAAAAATGACACAATGAATCAAGTCCCAATACGAAAGATACAACACCTGTTACCTTTAAAATCATAAAAACACAAAATTTATATTTTCATTTCATATATGTTGACCACATATCACGGGTGCAGCAAAACATACAAACATTTAGTTATTGTAAAGTCTGTCATATATTGCAGAGACAAAGGACTACTCAATCTGTTTTAGTAGGTAAAAAAAACCCCACTTCATTTTATGTAATCTCTACTGTATATCTGAGGTTGAATGAAAAGGTTCTGTATCAAAAAGATGACAGACTGTGAGGGTTTTAAAAGCATGTCTCACTGAATTTCATTGCTTGTACGTTCACTTGTAATATTCTCTCCTCCACATCTCGATCACCTTTCTCGCTCCCTGCTCGGTTTCCCGTCATCACACCCACACCTCTCTGTCTCGGCTGCGTGAACGAGTGCTGCCGGGTGTTGTGTGTCATCAGTACAGAACATCTGACTGTGCTGTCACGGCAGTTATATTTAGAGCTGGTGAATTCAGGGCAGCTCAGATACTCAGCCCCTGGGGGCCAAAGGCTAAACACCACAGTTTGTTTACCTGCTGGAGTCCACGGGGGGAAATTTCAGGGCCAATCTAGGCTCTAGCACTGGGGCTGGGGATTTAAACGGTGAGAATTGAGGGGATCATTCTTTCCATTCTGACCTTAGACTGAAGAGACAGGACAGTTTATCCATCTGTCTGCTGGACTCAGATCAGATAGCCACTCTCACTGGTTTTAATCACCTTTATCACTCCAGCTTGGCTCAGGTTCATCTCAACAGACTAAACAGCTCTCTCGTCTCTCCTCTCCTTCTTCTCCCTTTCTCTTTCTCTGTTGTGTTTTAGTGTCCAGCTCTGTTGACCTTCGCCTGTCCCCGTCGGAGGGCTTTATGTCCCTAACTCTCACGAAGAGCCGAGCTACACGTGCACAAACACTTGTAGCCTGAAATCAACCCATACACATTTTCTGAGAGGCAACATGAGGGCTGAACACACGCATACTGCTGGTGGCTACGCATGCACGTGCTGCACATGTGACCAAAGCACATAGTACTTCTGCACAAACACTGGTCACAGCCAATCAGAAGGTGACAAATACTCAGTTTGAATCTGTTGGTGCTGCAGAATCGGAATCAGTGATTCTGTCAATTATAAGCTGGTGATAGCTTATTACGTAAAATATTAAATATGCCAGATATGCAAGGTGATATATTCAAATTCCTTGCGGTGGCTTGGGCTTTAATTCATGTGATAAAAATGATGATTAAACGGAAACAAGATTGCAAATGTTTGATGCAATTGATCAGCACAATGGCATAATATTTGCAGTATTGATGTTTTGTTATCAAGGCATCTTCGAGGTTTCATAATGACAGTGTTATTTTAAATGTATTGTTCACATGTGCATGTATGCTTGTGGGTTGAATTTCAGCTTATTCAAAATTAGTTTTTTGGCCAAAGAAAAAGGAAAACACTGGTTTCTTGAAAACACAGTGCAGTTAATAAAAGTAGCTGTCAGTAAAGAAGACAGCAAAACCTAAAGGGCATGAAATTGTGTTGAGTAAAGCAGAAAATATGCACACATTACACTTAACCTGTTTCTGTATTCATTTAAGGATGGAATTTCTGAATTTGTGGGGCACAGATCTGACAGAAATCTTACTTAATTGTATTCAAACAAAATTCTCTCAACTGTGCAGCCCAGCGAAGTGATGCAGCCGCCACCAGAACTTATGCAACACACGACCAGGCATGTGCTCTGCAAAGCTAATGACGGTAAATGATTCGCCTCCGTGCTATAATAATAAATAATGTAACGCGTTACTAAGAGGAACATGTATTCCTGTGTGTGTGTGTGTTAGTGTGCGTGTGTGTCAACATCTTGGCTTACAGTAAGAGACATTTCCCATCTTGAAAACAGCTCTATATATAGACAGCATCACTGTGCACCTGCTATTCTGGCCCCTCCTGGCCCGTTGGCCCTCAGCAACAGATCCTCTAATAACCAGGCTGTGCAGGAGTGTCACTCAGAAACCAATCATACCTGGAGCAGTGTTGGCTGATACTGATGAGGTATTATCACTTTTCTCTCAATCCATCTATTGATTAAACCTTTGCCACATTCAAATCCACACTAATCCATCTGAAAGCTCTGGCAGAATCACTTTATTTGCATGCACGAAAAAACAAAAATATGTTATTTCAAGTGAGAGATCCTAAATATGCAACAATTATTTTCATGATTTGAGTAATCAGAAGCAATTTTATTGAATAGCTGATTATCTTGTCTTTAAAATGGTTTAAGATGTTTTAAAAAAAATCACAACTTTCACGATCACAGTTCCTTCAAGTCAAAGGTGACATCCATCAGAATTCAGTTAGACGGTCCACAACCCAAAGATGCTCAGTTTACTTTACAATAGTATGAATAAAAGCAGCAAATCATCTCAAGTGAGACACATGAACCAGGGAATGTTTGGGCATGAGTGATTAACTAATTATCAAGAAAATTCTCTCGATCGACTGAGCGACAAATCATTTCAGCTCAGTCTTTTGTTCATATCAAATAAATCTCTAATGTGACAAAACATACTGTGAAGAGACGTACAAACACACGTGTCATGAAGCACGAGTCTCATCCAGTCGTATGAATACATGCGATTAATAAGTGAGTGTACTCCAGCAGGCTCTATAAATAGAGTTTCTCTGAGAGCTCTGAGCGAGATCACTATGTGCCCAGGACCAACACACCTAGTCTGTACTGTGTTTCACTGAGGACGGGAACACTGGCACTCTGTCACGATCGCCAGCCAACAGAGCGGCAGGCAGCTCAGGTCAGATAACAACTACGGAACAAAGATTTAGTCTCCAATAAAAAAGTGATTAGGCTGATTAACTTTCAGCCACACAGAGTAAAAGACTGTGAAGCACAAGGATTATACTCTGGTTGGATGTCCGTGTGACGTAAAGATCAGTTTACTCAATCATCACTGGCATGCAGTAATTTGCGTGAGCGTCAGAACGCTCAGGTCTCGTTCGGCTGGATCAAACGGCCGTTTAGTTTTCTCTCGTGTCAAAGATCTGTCGACGATCGGCTGGGATTTGGAATGAAGGGGCGAGTTTTTAAAGGGCGGCCGGCTCGTGTAGACAAACAACAGCTGAACTGGGTCACCTTAATGTAGGTGCACACTCTGCGGGGCACACAGACAGGAGGGACACAGACGGACACGTGGACAGAGATAATGAACAAAGATATAAAAATAACACACAGGAACTGAAATGGTCACTGTTACCATCCGTTTTTCTATTGTGTCTCCAACAAACGTCAATAGTTTGATTTAGAAATATGTGTAAAAAATGTCTCCAACACATTTTAAAGTTTAAAGTGACATCTTCATGTTACTCTCCTAAACCCAAAATATATGACTTTTATACAGAAAAAGTAGTGAATCCGTACATTTAAGAAGATAAATGACTTAAACAGTTTATAACTAATCAAAATTGATGTCAATAGATTAATTACTCAGGTAGACAACATAGTATTGGTGAGATTCAGTTCCAGCTAGTGTTTTGGCAACACATCATTTTTAAGTCACACGATCATACGATTATACGTTTAACGATTATAAAACCGTCTACATGTGTTTATCTACAGAACTGAATTCTAGTGGTATTAAAAACATAACACTCAGTCTTTCATGTCTACGAGAATATAATATTAAGAAACATTACAATAAAGTATTTTTTCAACCAAAAATCATCAAAATCTTATTGTATCTGCTAATAATAATAATAATAATAATAAAAATAATAATAATAAATATAAAATAATGCTTGTTTGATACTGTACATGACGGTTATATTTGTAGATGCTTATTGTTGCAGGAAAATGTCCTACCCTTGCAACCGTAGTGGCAATAACAAATGACTTATTTTTAAACAGCTGCTTTTACCATTTGTGACATCAGCGCTCTTCATACAGTCACATAGTTCTCTATGCAAACCAAAGGGATGCTTCAAAACAATATGCTGCACCTGTTGTGTATCTGTGTTGTATCATCAGAGACATTTTCATGGTCTCACAGACGTCTGCCGAGACCGACATTTAAATCTAACATTACCACCATCTCCATCAGCTGCTGTCATAGCAACTCCAGCATAGATTGAGCGTTAATTTAAACTTTGGTTCCACACCCGGCAAACATTTTTATCACGGGCAAAAAACAGATTTTGGTAGCATGACAAAGATATTTGTGAAGCTGCAGCCTGGTGATAAAAAAAGGGAAAGAATGAAGGTTTGAAGAAAGGATCAATGAGTGCTGAGTCACTTTAGACTGACACACTTTAACATAACTCAAGTACTCTGTTACTCTTCTCAACATACTAATTTACTTGAGTATTTCTATATCATATTACTGCTTCTTCACTTGTAGTTACTTACAATACAATATAATATTCTGTAATAACATTGTGAATGAAATGAGCCAGTCTGCATAGTGAGGCCTTCACCTTTGATACTTAAAGTACATTTTTGACGTGAACACTTCTTTATTGTTACTTAACTAACACTGCATTCAGGATTTTAACTTGTATTTTCCTTATTTTAGCTACATAAAGGATCTAAATGCATCTTCCACCACCGTCTCACAGTAAAGTGGGAAAGTAGTTCTCAAATGTTAAATGTTTGGTCATACAAAAACTTTACCTTGATGACACAAGGTTTTTAAATGTAATCTATTTACAAAAGGACTGATCCAGCGCTTTCCCTCTCAGTAGTGATTCCAATAGATTAACTCAGGACATGTTGCTTCATACTGATCTAACACCAGCACTGTTTGTCTTCCACGTACAATATTTTTGAATAAACGAGGCCTGTGACTGGTGTGGTAGTAAAGATTGAATCAGTGGTACGACATGGACGTATCGGACAGTGACGACATAATTGTGTATTGGACATTGAAAATGAACTGTTTTGAATATGGATTGGTCATGCCATGGCAGACACCCAGTCTGCTTCAAAAGGTTAGTATTGGCGGCAGTACTGATAAAAGATATTGGATCGGCACGTCTGTAGATACACAGCAAACACAAAATACAATAATTCAGGTCTGACCAGAGATTTGATGGGAACTTTCAGGCAGATTTCAATCCGTCCCAAATGATAACGAGGTTTAAAAACCGCCCTGCTCATGGCTCGAACACGCTGTCATGATAAACCTTTTTAAATTTGATTTTATTTCATTTCTCATCAAAGGCCTAATGCTGAAACTCCATTTAGTGTATTCACTGGCTCTCTATATACAGAACTGTAGTCTAATATACTTCAGTGTCTCTGGCCTCCTTCATAATGGCAAAAAATACTGTTATAGCACATTAATGCACAGTCAAAGACAAAACTAGTCTGTAAACAACTATTTTGATAGTCGATTAATCATTTCAGTCATTTTTTCAAGCAAAAATGTCAAAGATTTGCTGGTTCTGGTCTCTTAAATGTAAGGAATTGGTGCTTTTCTTTATCATTTATGACAGTAAATGAAGAGTTTTTGTGTTTTGGGCTGTTGGTTTGCATTTTCCCTCCATCCCTGATGTAAAACAGAGGTCCTAGGTATTGTACATGTCAGTGCATTAAATAAAAGAGCTTGTAAGTGTGAAGTCCTTCACACACACGGCAGCCGTATCTAAAAGCGGACACTTGGTAAAACAAACACATGGCGGGTCACATCACCTCAACCAGGTCAGTGCGACAGCTGAGTCAACAAACAGTGGAAGTGGCTTAGAGTAGCAAATCTGTCAGGATAACATCACTTTCAACTGTAACGATATAAATCATCTGTTATGACGAACAAAGGCACAGATGAGCTCTTCTGATTATCTACTCAGAGTGAAATACCTTCAACAAAGCAGCATCAGTGACTGTCATTCTTTTTGTTGTCGGTGAAACGACCTTTGACCCCTGATGAGCAGCTCCCTTACACCACTTATAGTCCCCTTCATCACCAGTCAGTCAGGTCTGCTACAGGTTTTACTACTCACCGTACGGTAGACATCTTCACTGCTCTCTTCGTACTTCTGCTGAATCCTCTCCTCCAGGAAGTAGATGCGGAGCTTGAGGCTGAAGTTCTCCTTCTTCAGGTCATTCAGGTGCTGCGACAAAGTACGGTAACCGTTAGACATGACCGTCAGAGAGCACCGACACCGCTTGACATGTCCGTTTATAGGTCAAAAATAAAAAGTTCGATCTGTCCGTATCATCGTGGGGATACGGAGTCCACGTTAGAGGACAGCGGCCGTCCGGGCCTGTCCTTGTCTGAGAGTCTGGTAACCGTTAGACATGCTACCTCCTGCTCCGAAACAGCATAACGTCCAAATAAAACAAATTATTTACAAAGCGGCATCCCAGCCTCTAACAGGCCGCTGGGATACCATCTAGAAAAGCAAACACACACTAAAAACATTCACACACATACACACACACACTAGTCTATAGGGATGTTCGCAGTGCAGAGGGCGACTCTGCAGCCCAGGCGGTCAGAGATGAAGCCATATCAGCTCCATGGTGTGTTCTGGTGTGCTGGGGGGGACGGGACAGGAGCTTATTTTACAGGAGGAGACATCCCTGGAATCCCAGACTGCCAGGGGAGATGGGTGGAAGGGGGAGAAGAGGGGCGGGGTGAGGGTGTAGGGGAGGGGGGGAGGTAAGAGGCTCACAGGCAGTTGTGATATGAAGGGAAATCTCACCCCTCTGCAAATCAGCAGCACCGAAATGAACAAACAGAGAGATGAGGAGAAAGGAGGGGGTTAGATGTGAGTCCCCGGTTGTCCTTTTCATTTTGTTCTGCTTCCTTATTGAAAATATAAATGCCATTTGTTCGGTTTAATCTCTGCCCTGTCGGTTTTTAATACACTTTTAAGTGTGGGTCCCCACTGAGAGGTCATCTGCAGCTCTGAGCGCACTTCACTGCATGTTGTATAATCACAACAGTGACTCACTTTCATGCAGTCCCTGTTGACATTAAGGGCAGGATAATCTCAACTAAATTTGTTTAACTTTGGTCTTGTGCATATTTTTTATATCTGTAAAAACACTCTTGGGTGCCGAAATACACTTAACACGTTCATAAAGCTAAGAAATGTGTGATTAAGTGTTTATTAGATTTCTACTTCAGTGAGACATTATGCTGTAATAGAATTAAACCCCACTTTGGGAGTTTTGCTTTCCAAAGCAACAAACAATTTTCTGTTGTTCTATTTTTTCTGATAAAGTTAATTCTTACTGTTTCTGCCCTCAGACCTCAAACTGGATCAGAATTATTCAATGTCCAAGTCAATGTTCTGTACACCTCACATGACAAAGGATGCATTTTTGAAAAGTGCTGAAGGTTTTCAGATCTTCAAATTACATAAAAGTAGCAACGTCTGAAAGTATGTGCTGCAAAAACTTTGATCTAAGTAGTAACGAGGCATACAGCTATAGAAAATAAATGTACAATAATTTTTGAGTTCAAACATCAAGTAACCTTATAGAAAACAAAAACTTAGAATTGTACCAAAAAGCTACAAACTAAGCTAGCTCTATAGTCCATTTCAGCTAATTTTTTTTGTGGTTAAATCAGAGAATGTACAGTTGCGTTCAGTCTCACCAATCTCAATAAATTCTGTTTCCAGCAGTAGCAGTCAGACATTTCAGATAAAGAATAAACAACAAAACAAAACTGATAACCCAACAACCGAGCCAAATGGCAGACAGATAGCTAGAGCTAGCTTGGTAGGAAAGCTAACACTACTGAGCTAAATGCCCTGTATTTTTGTCAGGAGATGAGGAAAACAAAAGAGAACAAAATGGAGAAAGTCATTGGCCCTTACAGTCATTTTGGTGGCGGGAAACATGAGTCAAAATAAATGCTAATGCTGCTTTGTGTCAACTGGATGTGTAACTAGAAGTGTTAGCTAACATGTTAGCCATAACAACTTAGGCTAATGGGCGATAACGTCATAGCAGAGGTCTTTAGGCGTTAATTAGCCAATAAGCCTACTAAAGAAGATCATAAAAAACAAATGGAAGGGTCCCTGTGACACACTAAGTTTTACCACTGAAATAGGAGACCTGGGAGCTGTGAGCCTCCGTGCTATTAATAGGGAGGTGTCCTGAATCTAACAGAGCGGTGAATCCCTGAACGTCCCTCAGAGAGCTGAGTGAACGGGAAGAAAATACCAAAGAGGAAGGCGGCCTCCACTAAAATCCATTTTCATGACAAACACCCGAAGCAAAGAGCATCAATGATGAAGTGAGTGAGACGTGCTACAAACACAGTTACGTCATTATTAGTTCTTGGTGCGTTTAGGGAGCGTGTCCATTAAAGTGTCACGTTACCGGCTGTTGCTAAATAATTCTGAACAAAGATAGGACGGGCGCCAAGCGGAGTCTCCGCATCACATTAGAGATGACATCATGTACACAGTGTGTGTTTTTAATCTCCGCTCACACACACACACTTTTCAGCTCAGAAATAGGAGCGAATGTGTGAGAATATGTGCGTGAGGCGTTTGCACCGGCGTGTTTATCTCGGTGTTGAAGTGACACATCCAAGATCTGACAGCCACGAGAGAGCGACTCCAGCTTTGAACAGGGCGCTCTGCCTTTCGGGGACAAGTGACTTCAGCTTTTCGTGACTGGTTGGTGACACCTCCTGTTTTAACGGGGCTCAGCTGCACCTCCAGAATAACATGAGAGCACCCTCACAAAGACAGTTTTAGTGCTTTTCGTTCTAGTCTGATCTCGTGTGTGTCTGAGCTCTGGAGAGGAGCACAATGTGTTGCATGACATCATCGGGCTTCTCACCTCTGTAAACACAGAGCATAAACACATGTTCACACAAGTGGCCCAATAGGAGCACCTAACCCTAACCCCATAGTGAAAGTTATATCTGTAGTCACGTCGCCCCGAAAATATATGTGACAGACGTGGCCTGGTCTGGGGCTGACACTACTACTACATCTTAGGCTAGTATAGATCCAGATTAGTATTTAATTTTAAGAATAATAATACAAATGGAGGGATTGAGAGAAAAGGGGAAACAATGTCTGCTACATCCTCTCTGCTACTCGCGGATGAAGAGGATCAACAATCCTCACTTGCAAAAGACTGCAAATGGACAATATTCACTCATATAAAGTGGGTTACTTTATGTGCTGTGTAACCGTCACACTACTGATTATGAATATTTTAGGTCTTAGATAAAGTTACACGTGGATTTTCTTTGCTTTTCAGGCAAGATGAACAGAGATAATATTGCTCTGCATCTAATGTGGCAATGATTTGTTTCTTATTTTCTGTTAGAATTAATCGCTTTTTTCATTCCAAGAATTCAAATAGTACATCAGTAACACTGGCTGAAAGTTAATTATGAATCCCGAGCAGGGAGGTAGTTAGCTTAGCGTAGCATCAAGACTAGAAATTCAGGGAAACAGCTCGTCTGGCTCTGTCAATTTTTTTTTAAAAAGCCAACCAAAATGCGAAAGCTCACTAATTATCACGTCTTTACTTAATGTGAAACACCATTTTGTGCCTAGTTAACTTTTTACCTGTTTCATTTACAGGCTAGATTTCTTCCTTTCTTTATGCTAAGCTAGGCTAACTGTCTCCAAGCTCCTACGTAACACACAGGCATGGGAGTGATATCAATTCCAACTTGCAACAAAATGTATACCGGTGTCCACATAACCATCTTGAAAGGCTTTTAAAAGATTCAGATTATTTTAAATACTTTCATAAAATCTAACACTGCTCTCAGAGACATTCAAAAAATCAGTCCAGTCCAAAAACCCCTTCCATGTTTCATATAATTTGTCATTTTTATATTTCACAATCAGTCAAGGCATTCCTAATAAAAAAAAATGTGCACGTTTAAACTTAAATTCAAGATTCGTAAGCGCTGCATTGGAAAGATCCTGCGGTTTGATGGGAGTCGCTACTTGTTATAGTCAAACTCAGCAGGATGAATAATCACATAGTTCTCCTTGCTCATTACAACTCACTGCTGCCAAACATTAGAAGACGTGTTGAATATGGTATTCTGTAGAAATGTGACAGGGCCAAAAATAGTGCAGCAGATGAGAGAGCGAAGAGAAATCCTAAAGTGGGTCATCCTGCAGCCAGAGGCAGACTGAAAGCACCAGGAGGGTTCAGGGTGTTTTCCACATGATATCATCAGCTGTAGGTGTTCTCCTTTTTCTGTACGGGTTGTTTAAAACGTATATCACAGAGAATTTGGACATAATGAGCATGGACACTCAATGTCAGTGTGAGGATATCGCATCACAACAGAACCATATCAGCTTGTTACCGCCTGCAGGAAGTAACAAAGACACAAGATGGCACTGTAGAGTCGATTCTCTTTGGGTATTTTATTGCTTATTAGAGAATCAATTGTCATGCTGACGGATAAGGAAGTGTCGATTACATCAAAGCTCAGTGAGAATTCAAAATAAAAGCTCTCACCTGTTCAAACTCCTTGAGTGTGTGAAGCTGAAGAGGAGGAGAGTTGTCTGTTTCATCGCTACACAAATCTAAAGAAGAGGAGGAGAAGAAAAAATCATGCTTTAACAAAAAACACATGAGCAGTTTATGTTTTTATGGAAGCTTTTTATCAAATGAGAGCTTCGTACCTGTCATGTGACCTGTGATCTTGGATGAAGTCTCCTCTTCCGCAGCACTGTCCAGAGAAACAAAGAGAAGAGCACTGTCAGCATGGGATAACACACACACACACACACACACACACACTGCACACACACACACACACACACACACACACACACACACACACACACACACACACACACACACACAAAGAAAAACCTACTGCAGCAGATCCATCAGGACATTTCTCGAGCTGAGGATATCATACAAAATAAGCCCATTAAAGGCAGATGGCTCCTCTAGAAAATGGAAAAAGACACTTATCCCACCATCTTTTCACTATAACAGCAGGATCTCATTTGCACCTCTGTGGGGAATTGGGGGGGTCATCAGGGAGTCCCAGCAGGGGAGAGCAGAGATTTGGTGGGACGGGAGGAGCCGCTGAGGGTCAGAGTTCATCTGAGCCTCTCGGTGCTCCCGACTATCTGCTGTCTACCAACCTAAACTAGGTGTGCTGCATGTCTGCAGCTATCAACTGAATAATTATACCTTTAATGTGGTTATATTTAAATGCTACAGTAAACACATTGGAGGATTTGCACGTGCAATTTTCAGGCACAGGCAAGGGCGACACTTTATGTTGAAAAGCAGAGAGGACACCCAAGTGTGGGGGGATTAGTAAAGGGAGGCGAAGACTCTTATTTTGGAAAAAATGTGTTTGAATTGTGCTTTGAATCACACATATGGTGTTTGTCAGTTTAAGGATAATTTAGCAAGTAAAGAAAGTTTGTCTTAAAGATGATAGTTTTGTGTAAAACCACTCAGTGAACTACATCAGGTCGCTCAACATACATCATCAACACCAACATGGCCGTCACCTCAGCACAGATACAGTATAATAACAAAAGGGATATCACAACAAGTCTGGTAATATTGACAGCTGCAGGCTTGTGAATGGGCACTTAGTTAGCTAATGCACGAGCCTGGCTCTACAAGGTTGTGCTTACAATTGTTGAGCGTGTAGTCTTTCTTAAAATTGATTTGTTTTATGGCAAACTACTTGCCTGATTTGAAAAATAAGCTTAACAACTGTTAAATTCCCATATCGGTATTTCATGGCACAATCCAAACAGGGTCAAAAAATGATTTGTCTCTCGCCACAGAATATAGTCACACGGAGGCTATTTCCCTCCAACATCCTGCTCAGGGTGGGAATAGTGAAATATAAAGTTTTGCATTATATCAACTGAATCTGATTAATCTGTATCATTTCATTTCATCATCAACTGAAAAGGCAACAGATGATGATAATCTGGACGGACATCAGGTCATATTTCAAAGTAAAACAACTTATTTGGTCACCCTCACGCTAACTAAAACATTAGCATTTGACCACATCCCAGCTAACATTAAAGTTTGATTACACTGAGCATAAAACACAAAATACTGTTGACCAACCAGGTAACAATCCTCCGCATGTGTCACATCCACAGATTTAACACCACGTCAATAAAACGATGCCAATATTCCAGCTAAGGTTCGTCAGTCGGCCATTTGTTAACATTTCTGGGTGCAAGCTATTTTTCTTTAGGACAGTTTCGACAAATTGTGCTTTTAAAACATGATGTGGACAAAAAAAAGTGTAAATGACACCTACGGGTACATGAAAACAAAACACTGTGTGACCTCACTACAACATAACAGTAGCATTATAAGCCCACTACAACTCAAACAGGGCTGCATTAGCACTCCCTCCTCCTCCTCCTCTTCCACTCACTACCATGTAAATTCCTCTGACAGCTGCCCGCACAGAAAATGTAAAGACAGTTGGTGCATGCCAGAGGTTTACAAGATCACCAGGTGGATAAATAGTTCACATTCTGCAGTATTATTGGTGCTGGGCGTCACCATAATCACACTTCTCAGTGTTCAGTGTTCTTGTGGGAGTGGGACGGTCTATTCAGGGATAACAGTGTGTGTGTGTGTGTGTGTGTGTGTGTGTGTGTGTGTGTGTGTGTGTGTATGTGTGTGTGTGTGTGTGTGAGGTGATGCAGTAACCTACATACAATAGGACACACTGCATGGAGGATCTGGACTGTGGAGGACTGCCAACACTAGTGCACTGTATTCAGTGCATAAGGAGGGCTGTGATGATGTCGAGCTCTGATATAAGGCATTTAATCCTGTAAATGAGTCCTCGGCCTGCAGCACAAAGTGTCTCCAAAATACGCACGAACTGGGCCTTTAAATATGTGCCCCTGTATCACAATGTGAGCCCATTCTGTGCCACGTTTGGACCGATAATTTGCCTCTGAAGCGCTTATTTTTTTCCACTAGAAATCCTTCCATGCATGCATTTATACAGATATCCGGTGCAAAAACGTGTTAATCAAAGTCAAAATGTCCATCGCCAGTGGCCTCAATAGCTTTTTATCCACCGATCCGTGAAGCATGCAGATGGCCACTGTGTCTCCAGCCTGTGTGGAGGAAAAAATGGCCTTTTATTACACCGCGACTGCTTTGTGATAAAAACACTGGAGGCAACGTATGGGAGAGAATAACCGACATGATCGCGATCTAAATGGTGTTTTGTTTAAATGAGCGCTAGTATCCCCCCCTCCCCACACCTCCACCACCACCACCTCCTCCACCTCCAGCACCGCCGCCGCCGCCGCCGCCGCCTCACCTCTCAGACTCTCCCCAGATTTCCTCTGGCGGCGATGAGCTCCAATCCATATAGACTCTCCCTTCAGTCAGCGGGCATCCATGCCGGTTCAGCCTCTGCCTTCAAATCATCCGCCCGGCACTCATATTTTTTCCGCTCCTCAGAGATAAACACACCGGGAGCATGTTCGTGTACGCGGTCGACGCAGCGCGCACACCGCTCAGGTTCTGGTGGAGGGGGGCGTGTGAGGATGCGCGCCCCGACAAATGGAAGCAGAGTCCCCCATCACACAGAGCAGAGCCCCCCTGCTGCTCCACCAGCACCACCTCCACCACCAGCGCAGCAGCTGAGAGGAACAATGTGCTGCTTAGAAAGTGAAAACGCTTTCTAACGACACGTCCTTCAAAATAATGATCTGAACAGTTTCATAATTTGACTGAAAACAGCTGATTCTTTCAAAATAAAAGACCTAAACCGTGTTTTACCAACATTTGCTCCCTTATCCTGCATATCCTGACTAATATAGCTCTATATTTACATGCATGACAATGCCATTACCATATAAATTGGGGACACATCCCCCTCAGATATGCTAAAAATGTCCCCCCAGTCAATAAAGCCTAAGTGATATATATATAAACATATAAATACATTTCTATTCTTCCACAAGCAACCACCTGCCACTGTCAGAAATACATTATCAACTGACAGAAAATAAATAAAGACATGCTATCATAATTATAAATATGTGTAACAAGTGTCTGTTATTATTACCACCAGTGTTATTACAGTTCTGTGCGTGTTTCGTCCAAGTGGCAGAAAAGCTTAGCTGTTTTAATTGGGATTGTGTGGCACAGACCTTTTTATGGATCAAAGATTTGGTCCCCCCAAATGTTGACTCCATAGTAAAAGCCTTGATACATAATATAAAGTACATAAATTATAACTATAGTGCTCCTCGTGTCCATTTCCTTTGAGCTATAGCTCGGTGGAGATGATAAATGATATTATAAGAAGTATTTTGATCTTCTGCAGAAGTAGCAGAGTAGAAATATCACACTGTAAAGACACTCCTAATACAAGTGCTACATGTATTGATTGATTGATTGATTGATATATTTTTATTTGGAACATGTAAAAGCCAAAGAAAACAAATAGTACAATGCTGTAAATGCGATAAAAATACAAGTCAAGATCCACGAACAACAAGAAATTCTCAAAAACAAACAAAGTTTACATGCTGGACAAGAAGTATACACTCATTAAATCATACCTCTTCTCCACTAACTCATTGATTAAGTTATCTGTATACAAAATATTAATATTATTATTTACACACATACTTAAACATACACCAAGTACTCTTTCATACACATTTTACTAATTAACTTATATCTTACATACATAATAACTCAATAATTTATCATCTTCATATTCTGTACTACTGTATTAGCTCATTGATTCTATTTAAAGTTAAAGTCGTCATTATGCAGAAAAATGGCCTCTAACAGACTTTATATCTTTCCTATTTTTAACCTATTAATCTTATATACTGGATGTATTTGTGGCGTTAATGTGTAAGGAATAACAGATGGAGGTGAAGTTAAGTGTGGTTTAGAGTTGTTTAATCTGCAGCAATGCCTCATATCTTATAAACTAATGTAAAATATAACCTGTAAATCATCTTGAAACTATAGCTTTAAGTGTAAAGCAGCAGAAAATGGCAAAAAGTCAAAGACAAGTAAAGTAAACAAAGAGTAGAGGAGCATTCATTGTTGATAATTGGATAACAAAGACATCTAAATCAGAGAACTGCCCCTTTTTTCCTCACTGCAAACATGAAATCTCTGTGTGGTTGGAGATCATTTTAATCCAATTACACAATCATGTTGCCTCAAGTTTATCATTTTAACTGAACGGCAGCACTAACTTTGCTTTCTAAAGACAAACACATCAACCGATGATTCACCTGAAGTCCCACTCGCAGGCTGCTGATTGTCTAATCTATTTGAGGATAGTGACTCGGGAGGTCCTGCTCCAAAAGAGTGGGGCGGATTAGGGGGACGAAGTTAATCAGATTATGTCACTGTTTGCTTTAGCAGTTAGTAACAGTGAGAGAATGTGGAGAGGGAAGAGGGAGGCTTTGGTAATCTTGTTAGCAGCAAAAGAACCGATGTGCAACTTTGCCTACAAATACACCCGACAGAGAGCTTCGGATGAGAGGAGTCTAGTTCTTAGCTGAGCCTGTGGCAACACACACGAGTCTGCTGGAGGATGAAGGATTTATAAAACAGACAGAAATATCAGAGCAAAGATGTTTCTGTTTCACACTTGCTTCTTTACTGGAGGCTGCCACATCAGCCGGAAGAGGATTCTGCCTCTCTCAGGTGTATATGTTCAGGATGGCGCCCTCTCCTGTCAGTCCCTCACTCTGCAACGCTCAGCTGATCTGTGCACTGAACTCCACCTCATCTATCACCTGTTCCTTGACCTTTATTAGAGCAGACAGCTGCAGAAGACTCCTGCTAGTACTATACCTAAAGATGGAGGACATGATATAGGTGTAAATGAGGACTAGTGTCATGTGCATGTTGGTGTACTGACCCTTTAAAAGTGAAGGTTCGGTCTTTTCACGGCTTTGTCTCTGTTGAGTTTGTTAATAATGGCCCCCTGTGAGATGGTCAAGGTGGTTTCCCCCTTATTTGTGTGTGTTTTTTATTTACTTGGGTTATTTCTAGTCACTTTATAGTTTGTTTAATCAACTTTAGACATACTTTTTATTGCAACTGGACTTGATTATGTTGGGTAAGGGTATTTCTGTGGGGAGTAACATAAATACAGACACTGGTGGAACTCCCTGATGCCCCCATGTTTGAGAAAACTCAGTGAAAAGTGAATTCTCCGATGCTCCTATGATAGATAAAACATGATAAAGTGCCCTCCAGGGTGCTCATTCATAGCGCTCTGGTGCCCCACTGCATACAGCCACTGCCCTTTTTTATTTTTCCCACCCCTGTCCCCCAAACATCCTGAGTTTTCTACTGAATACAGAGCAAAATCAAATAAAAAGTCTTGGCACACAATGTTACTTTGAATCACAGCTGTAGTTTACTGTGTGTGTCCTTAGTGACTTCAAACAAAAACACTGGTTGCAGACCATAATTCCCTGTGTGTGTATTAGTCACAGAGGTGTAGTTGTCAACTATATCTGAGTCACATTAAACTACAATTTTTATTTTTATTTTGTCTTTACTGGTTTTGTAACCGTTTTGTCTTCAGTGCATCGCTGCTTTCTGGTTGCTGATGATCCACCTCAGTATCCACAACTGGTTCATTCTCTGTTGATTTTGAGCATCCAAAATATAAGTATCCCCTTGAAAAATAATTCAAAATATGATCTTTGAATCAATCTAAGCTCTTCTAGCGTCTTGTGTGTTGATAACTCAGGTTATGTAGACTACCTGACTGAAACAGAGCTTTTTCAGAGTGGATGTAAATATCAAACAAATGAACTGAGGACATTGTTTTTATTAAAATGAGCTTCGACATCTACTCTTGATACACTTGACTTCTACACAGATGACATAAATACTTGTCAGTCATTTACAGAATAAAGCAAGGCTATCTTAAGCTTTTTAACTAATCTGTATCAGAGATGATTTAAGGCATGTCATAGTTTTTTTGGACTATATCTTGTTTCCAACAAACTTGTGCTGACACATTTTCTGTGACGTGGTTCCACTTTATTCTTGTGGCACTGCTGCAGTAACCTCAGCAGACACTAGATGTCCTCATAAGACCACCGTCTACTTACAGCAAGCGCTTCCCTCTGTGACTTCAGCCTCTCACAGGAAAGTCTCATTACAACCATTCACTTCACCATCTGTACGCACACAATCACATCAGTTCCTCTTCCCGAACACCACACGAGGTCCCGACCTGCTGCCCTCAGGTTCTGTTGAGATGATCCAGATGGCGGGGGCTTTCATGAAGTCCCTGTCGAGCATCTTGTTCTCCTCGGCCCGGGCCAACGCCTCCAGCTCCGGCGATGTTTCTGGGCACCAGTCTACCATGAACTTATCCTTGGCTTCGCAGTAGTTCACCACCACCTCCTCAGGTTGCTCCCCAAACAGCTTGTCTGGATAAACAGAAAGAGGGCACAGTGTAGAAACAAGCACTTTTAGCATCTTCTGGCTACAGTGAGGTCACCAACCTGCAAAGTCATGGCAGAGGTCTTTGATGAGGTGGCCAATGATGGCATAAAGAACACCGAACAAGATAAACAAGGCCATGATCAGGTAGATGACGTAGGTGGGCAGGTGGACGGCATCCCGGGAGGGAGGTTTGTAGCTCTCAAAGAACACCATCCCATCTTCTTCCCTGTGGTGAACGCTTAAGCTCTCCGTCGTTGCATCCATTGCTGTCGGCGGAGTCTTTGAAAGTGCTGTCACCCTGGGGATCCACTTAATACCTCGGTGTCACCGCTGTCTCGGATGATGCAGGCTACATCCTACACATCTTTCCCTGCAAGCCCACAAATAACTGTAGACTATGGAAAGTGTTTCTGCAGCATTTCTAACGTAAAGTAACCCAAAAAGTTTAGCAACCAGGCGGTGAACAAAAAAAAAAAAGTTTTCTAGGAAAGCAGGCAAGGATCCTCCAGTTTCACTCCACTCCACTCTTCACAGCCCTGGATAAACACTACTCCGACTGAGGAACACTTCAGCTGAGATTGCAACTACCCCGACAAAAGTCTTCATTTTGTTTCCCTGTACCGACTCCCTGTGTGGCTGCTCGAGCAGCTACGCAGACGGAAACTAGATTAGCTGCAGCAGCTTGAGGTACTCAAGGTCAGAGGAACGATGCTGCCAGCACAGTTTCCTAATGAGGCGGGGAGATGCATATAGGAAGATAATGCATCCATATCAATCTATCTATCTATCTATCTATCTATCTATCTATCTATCTATCTATCTATCTATCTATCTATCTATCTATCTATCTATCTATCTATCTTCTTGTGCCTTCATTTTTATGGGTCAGTGTTTTTAATATGGCTAATGTTCAGTAATCTAACGGTAATCTAATCCTCGGCCTTCACAAATAAGGTCAGCGCCCCTGACTCAACCAGGTATTAGAGGAACGTAAGATGGATTATTAAGGCACACGGACAAGACATAACAACACTCGTGTATCATTCAGTTGTTTACTGGAGAGAAGCTTAGTCCAACAACCAGAACAAGAAAAACGGATCATTCAGCAACATGTGTGACAAAACAGCAGTTCACGTACAATCTTACAGAACTCTCTCTATGTTTTTTTTTTTTCTTTGGTGTGTTTGACATTTTTGCTGGAGAGGTGATTAAATGTCTATCGTCACAGCTCACATCATCGTCTAACTGAGGTACAGCGTTTACATTTCTTAGCGTGAGAAAATCATCCGGGGCACAAAAACAATGGTAAAAAGCGCAAGGTATTTCCAATGACTGACAATATGGATCTGTTTCACACACATTTTTAATTAGTAATCAAAGGAAGCATTTGTCACCAGCAAAATGAATATAAACTATATGTATTTTTTTTTAAATATAAAACAGAAATGCATTGAATCTCTACGGCAAACAGAACAACACCGATCACTGACATGACAGAACTCAAAGGGAGGTGACGTAAGGGGTCGCGGGGCAGGCGAAGGTCACGCTATGAACAGACATCCGTTTGTCTCTGAGGAGGGACGAAGCGATGGAGCTTCTCAGAGGAGGCGGGGAGGACGGACGGCGAGAACCCGGCAGCAGCCCGTCCTTTTCGTTCTCCACCTTCAGCCGGTCTTTCTCCATCGTCAGCTTACTGGAAACGCTCAGTCGTCGCTCCTCTTCTATTTCTGCGCTCCCCTCCTCTAAATCATCCTCCTTCTGTTTGGGGCCAAGAATCCAGTCTGTGAGGAGGAGAAACAGAACAAAGTGAGAATTAAATGGAATTTAAACAATGACTTTCTCTGACTTCTGTGTGTTTTAAATGTGCACTCCACTGATTTTACACTTGAAGCTCAGTTTATAGGTTATTGGGGAGGACTGAAACTGTCTTCTGTGGCTTTGGAGGGAACTCTTTAAAGTTTAAAAAAGTAAAGATGATAGTAGCTGAGGTTCCATTTAATTGAATTTGAGGCGAATATGACCAGAACTTTTGAAATGTTGCCCCAAAATAGAGATTTCCTATTTGTATTAACCGGTTTTGAGCGAATAAATTAGGCTACATAAAGAAAAGGAGGCAATCGTCCCTCCTGATTCCCCCACATTTGGAAAAACGCAGTAAAAGTGCCCTCTACGATGCCCCTGTGGTAGATAAAACATGAACATATCAATGCCCTTTCTGCGCACTGGTGTCCCCATACACACTGCTGGTGCCCTTTTTATTTTGTAAGCCCCTGCACCTCAAATATCTTGAGTGTGCCACTGGGTATAAGGGAGGAATCCAGGAAGACGCTGACAGCAGCAACAGATTCTTCTTCGTCTACTCTTAAAGCTGAAACTGCTGAACAGTCTGTTAAGTGTTTCCATCAATCTCGTCTTATGGGATACTTCAAAATGCAAATAAAAATAGGCTACAGGATAGAAACACGTCTATCCAGTTTCATTCTAAAGGTTCTGGATATCTCGGTCTCCCAATTCCTGGAAGTGTGTCAGAAAAACACCAGAATGCCCCTTTAAGGTGCTACGTTAGCAAAATTCATTCACTCAAACTGTAATCAGTTTTTCTGCGTTCACCTTAATGGTACAACAAGGAAACAGCTGGGTCGGTCATCACGCAACATGGTCATCCAAACGGGAGAAAAGGGGGAGACGAGACACTGATGAAAAACGCACTCAAACGTCGACACCGGAGTGGAAAGAGTGATGGGGAGGAGAGGTCACCATCCACCGGGGTTGGGGTTACCTGCCAGGTCATGCATCAGATCTTTAATCAGGTGTCCAACTATGGCATAAGTGGCCACTATGACCAACACCACCCCGATAAGGACGTAGACTACGTTCGGCGGCAGAGTTATAGCGTCTCTCGCTGGAGGAACGTAGTCCACAAAATATGCCTCCTCCTCTTTCCCTCTGGACAGCTGGAGGAGCTGTCGCTGCTCAAACACCATCTGTGTGAGGTTCAGGAGGCCTCCTGAGGCGTTCAGGGACACAACTGCCTGTTGGTTCATGGTGGATACTGTGTTTTATAGCTTAAAGAAAAGTGTCTTTATTGTCTCGTTGCTGATCCAAGCTCCTTCGGGGCACTGTGACATTTTTAGATAAACGGGGGTGAGACGAGGAGGAGAGAGTGACAGAGCATTAGAAGGTTTCCAACATTTTTTAAATATATTTTGGGGGAAGAATGTCAGGATGGATGACAGGTGGAAATGTCAAGATGGTTCACAAATGAGTGGCAGCTCTCTGTCACAGAGTGGTGCTTCGGCAATGTAGATCACCAGACAAGAGAAATGCGATGGCATACGTGTGCCAGTTCTCCTAATCTTTCGTCTAGACTTAAATCCCAGCATTCCTCCTCCTTCTAGTCGTTTGGAGAGAGGGGGTCCTCGGTCAAGATATCCAGGGGAGTGTGTGTGAGTGTGAGACGGTGGAGAGGTGAATATAGGACAGACAGACTTAATAGGATTGAGTCTGTTACAGAGCAATATCAGCTTTCCATCTGCAGGGATTAGAGATATGAGCGAGGAGAGGTGGACAGTAATACGCCAAAGAGGCTTATGGTCCTCCATGACTACGTTGCATATATATATATATATATATGATACATATATTACAGCAAAGCCACTTTCTCCTGGGTTTAAACTGGCATTGATTTATGGATTTTCCACGCGTTAAATTCATCTTTAAGCACAGCAGGTCGACTTCTTATGTTCTATAAATATCCTGTCACATAATTCACTGATATGACACTTTATTTTCACGGCTCATTCGCTTCATAATGGAGCAGATGGTGATATTTCATAACGCAATGTGAGATTTGTGACCAATGAATATTCCCTTGGGGAAAGAACGACTGTACATCATCGAATTTAATGTATGAAAGACTGCAGTGAAACTGATAAAGAACAACACATCAGCTCCGTTTAGGGTTCAAATGATGAGAAAAAGGAACAACAACATGTCGATGGAATGAGGAAGTGTGAAATTTTTAAGGGGATGATAACGATTCCTTACCTTGTGATCAAGACTCGAAGCAGCTTCGAGTCTTTTCTGTGACTTGTGAATGAAAGGATTTCCAAATTGTTGTGTCATTACACACAGACGGCTCTGGAAACAACCACAAACACAAATGTCATGCAAACAGAAGAATTACTGCCAAACTTAAAGGAACACAACAAAGCAAAAAAAAAAAAAAAAGCCCCACCGTCAGTAACTTCTCTCTACATGTCTGCAGCTAAACAGTGATCCGAAAATAAAAAAATAAACTCTATCCTTCCAAATCTTCCTGGTGGAGCATCAGGCCTTCTCTGCAGGTTTGGACTCCTCTGGCGCCGCCTTTGCAACTTTCCAAAATTGAGAAACGAGAAACTGCCACTCTACCAGGGTGACGGCGACATTCACCAAAAGAATGAACCAAGAGACTGGGTGCAGCCCGAAGTACACGGCATGATGAGGCATGTTGTCCATAAAATTGAAAAGAGGAGATCTAAAAATATTTTAAAGGATGAATGAAAGCCTGAGTCTGCAGCAGCTGGAAAAGAGACGAGTGTGAGGTCTCTCTCCGGGCGAGGCTGTCACGAGAGTAAGGCTGCGTGCGTCAGCGTCGAGGTGTTCTGTGGTAATCCTTGACAGGATTTGATCGACAGCGCCACCAGCTACACCTTTTTATCTAAGTCAGCAGTCGGCAAAACAGAAGTCGGGGTTCATTTAGCTTCACCTGCACATTTAACAGCCGGTTCACACCGAAAACCACAAAATCACAGATAACAAAAAGTTTGATTCAGTGAGCACTCAGTGGCCACTTTCTCAGGTGCACCTGTCTAATCTAACACAATCCAATTCAAACAGCTTACCTGGCCTCAACATGGATATGATGTCAACAAAAAACAAACATTATAAACTTTACGAAGATAGAAATGGCAGCGTGGTTGAACTGAATTGTAGAGCTTCTCATCTCATCTTCTCTTCTTAAATGTGAGAAATTTGTCAGCCTGTCTCTGTCATTCATGGCAATAAATAACAAATCGTTGGGTTTTGGACTGTTTTTTGGAAAAAAGAAGCAATTTGAAGACGTTAATTTTGGGCTCTGGGGGATTTTATGTGAAAACAATCATTAGTTGCAGCTGTATCGTACTGCGTTATTCTGCTGGCTACACGTGGACCTAACAAAGTGGTCCCTGAGTGCACTCCTGTGCTAAAGTTTGAGATAAATCCTGGACATTACCTGTATCGGTATGAATGACTCCTTTCTCATTCACTCGCAGGATCCATTCAACTCAGAAAGATTTAGAGGTTAACAAAAAGGGGGGGTTTTCCAAAAGTTTTCTCCAGGTGAAACAGAAAAGCAGCTCAGTTACAAAATCTCCACAGAAAAGCACTACAAGCGGGGCTGCTCTTGCAGACTAGTCCTAAGCAAAAGTCAGTCCATATCGACTTTGCCTCCCCTCAGGCCGGCGTGACTATCTTCTTGGGTTTATCCTCTGGCTCCACCATCCACTTGTAGTAGGCATCACCCAGGATGAAGGTCCAGTATATGACGGTCAGAGACGTGTTGAAGGTCATAATGCCGATGATCAAAGGGTGCATCATGGTGGCAGGCTGTGTGAACTGCTCCAAAGGATGTGTGTCACGTCAAAAAAAAAATGTGTGTTTGCTGTGTGGGCGCAGAGTCGTCTGATTGGATCTGTCCGTTTATACTCTCTCCGTGGACTCCCCACCCCTGACTACTCTCTCTCTCTCTCCACTGGTCACTAAGGCAGCATTAATCCTCTTCAGCCGCTTTGTAACAGGAGATAAAGTTGCTTTAGATGCAGGGCCTGCTTTAGAGGTGTTATTCATCCATAAGAGGCTGTTATGTAATGCATATACTGCAGCCTATACAATAAAAAGCAGGAGAGAGAAGAAAAAAAAGAGCGGTTCGAGGCAGCCTCTTGTTTGTTAAGAAACTGTTTCATAGAAACGTGACCGAAAAAACGACGTAATCTGTGTTCTGAACTTTATGTTCCGTCTCAGATGTAATCCAGAATCTAATCAAGACTGGAGACATCAGACGGAGGAGTTCTTAATCTTACACCAAACATGACAGATGGCTCCTTTAATCGAAGCCCCGGGGGCCACAAGGAGCCGAGACAGCAGGTCAACATGGGGTCTTTTGTTTTGTTTTTTTCTGTCCTTACAGATTCATGTCACGCGCCTTTAATCCACAAACTGAATGAAATGGATCCAGTGGAGTTGAAAAAGACACAAATGACAGAGAACATGAGAGAACATGCCCTCCCTCCACCAGGGGGCAGGCTGTGCGAGCACACACTGATCAGTGAATGAAGATAAGATCGTTAATTTAAATGAAACGAGCTCAACTTGGCCGACTCGCACAGTATCCCCCCAAAATTGCGCGTTTCCACCGAGATAAATGCGCATTTTACGCATGACGCACGACTCCGCAGCCTTTTATCTGAACTTGGCATCTCTGCCTTTAAATTTTCCCCCTGTTTTCTGAGTTGAACTCTCGAGTTGAACTTTGAGACCTGCAGATAGCAGACACATTGCAGCAGCAGCATATCGCTGTCACAGATCAAAAGGCAACAGGTGACACTCCTTCTTAATGATCTGGCTCCCACCTGGTGTGCCGGCGGAGAAGACAATGCGCGTCTGACATGCATCGCTTCAAACCCGAGCGTGTTTAGCAGGGACACATTTCTAATCTGGACGTTTTTGTTTGGTTTTGTTTTTCTCAAAAAAAGGAGGTCAAACGAAAAAGACAGGGGTTTTGTGTGTGTGTGTGTGTGTGTGTTCAACCATGAGGCCGCCGGTGGAAGTGTCCGTGTGCCTCCTCTCTCTGCTGGCTCCTGGAGTTCTGTACACCATCAACAACATCCCTGCTCTCCAGGAGTAAGTTTGGTAACTTCACTCTCATCTTGGCCTGCGAGTTAGGAGGTATCTCTCCGAGTAAAGCCGATGATGTTAATAGGCTTACGAGGCGGCCCGCAGACCTGGAGGGGAAGGGAGGCTTAGACGAGGGTGTGTTTCATCCTGAGGTAACCTCGTTTCTACTGCTGGCTGTGGAGATTCTTAAAGCCTGCACGGAAAACAAGATTCACTTAAGCCTTGAGGGTAAAACTAAGTGAATTCAAGGGAAGTGTAATCTCTTAAAAGTTAATTAATTAATTATTCTGAGTGTGAGGCCTTTAACAATTCAAGTACGTCACTCAGATGCCTCACTGTTGGCCCCGAGATCAGTGAATTTTCTTTGCTTTGGCCTTCTCTTACCTGAAAGATTAAGGTCTTTTGAGTTTGATGTCTAAACATTTAGAGATCTTTTACAGAAGGATTCGAGGAGTTTGGGCCCTTTTGAGTCCAAATACAGAGTGTTGAGGTAAATTCGGTTATAAGAAAATGGAGGAACAGGTGGATTGTATTGAATGAAATGGCTTCGAGGGTCATGCACAACCTGAAAACCTCAATTTCTCACCTTTTTGTTCTGATGAAAGTATGAATACAGGTAGATTAGTTCAAATTAGGGCTGCGACTGATGAATATTTTCATTATCACTCAATCTGCTGATTATCATGTTGACGAATGAAAGATAGAGCGGTCCCTGCACCTTTCCTCCTTTTTTATTCGTCAGCATAACCATTTAATTATCTTTTCATAGTTTTCTGAAGCACAAGGTGACATCTTCAAATAGCTTCAGACTCCCCAATTGCTCAGTTTATTATGAAAAGGACATATAAAAGCAGCAAATCCTCCCAAATTAACAGCTGAAACCAGTGAATGTTTAATTAGACTTTCGTTCAGAACATTTTATTGTAATGTTTAAAGTGAAAAAAGTAGTTTTCAATGACACTCATCCAAGTGTGCTTATTAGGACAATGTACATTTAATAGTAAATGTTTTATTTTAACTTTAACTTTCTGTAGACGTGTTCGTATCGTGTCTGTTCTGACACTTTGCCACACGGACCAGACTTGTCAGTTAGGAACATAAATGCTTCCCTCCTCTTAGGACATGTGTTCATCAAATTAAAAAAAGATAAATGTTCCAATTTAAGATATAAGTTTCATCGTCCACCACACCACAACAGTGTTATTTCTGCACCCGTATTGTTCTTTTAAGGGACATCACCAAAAGGGAATGACAACATATTGTAATATATTAGCTAAAAGATGGCACAGATGAGCTGATCGCCGTCACTGTTCCTCCTCAGACCTCTTCCTATCCTGGGAGTGGGAATGGTCGTCCTGGGATCTATTCTCCTTCTCACCCTCCTCATTGTGCGAAACCAGAAGAAAGTGGACCCCTTATTCTACGGTACATCACACTCTCCAGCACCGATAAGTGAACTGCAGGTGGAGTCTTGTTTGTTTCACTGTGCCTCCTCTGTGTCTCTCCAGCATTTGCGGAGTTTTCCTTCACCTGCCTGGTGGGTCTGACGAACGCTTTGGAGCAGGATGGGTTCATCTCCGGCTTCATGGGCTTCTACGTGAAGAAGGTAAGAGGAGGACCTGCACGAAACCTTCCACCACTGGTTTAAACATTTAGATACATCGTGTGCTGTTTCCATGTCTCTTCAGGGCGAGCCTCACATGAGCACGGCCTACGCTGTGATGATGTCTTACTGGGAGGGCGTCCTTCACTACGTCCTCTTCCTCATTATCATCCACCGCATGTTCAAAGGGTAAGCTCATCACAACCCGTCTGCCGGGTGTTCGGAGAGTCCTCATAATGAAACCTGTTGATTTTCTGTCCACGCAGGAAGTCGTACCGCAGCCTGGCGCTGCTGTGGGCGGGCTCCTCGATGGCCCATCAGATTGTCCTCATCCCAGGAGTGGTTGTTGGTGAGTGCCACTCACATGAAAGCACTGATCCATCACATCATTATCTGTGTTTGTGGCTGTTTTTCCTATGAATGATGTTCTTGTTCCTGCAGGTAAATACGGGTCTAACATCCGACCGGCCTTTTGGAGGAACGTCCCCTTCTTTTTGGCTCCTTTCTGGGCGGCGTCTGTGCTGTTCAGCAGACCCAGAGAGATGCCCATCGTGACGGCAGACAAGGTCGGTTAAGACATCGTATATCTCGAGTACTAGTGTCCAACTGTTTACTGTTTCCTAAGGACTAGAATCCATTTGGAGGAACTGCTGGTTCCACCACAGGGACCAGAGTTTTAATTAAGATCCAGGGGCAATATCTTACCCGCCTGGAAAAGGTCCCAGTTTGGGGAGCAGGACAGAACAATACGCAGCATCTTATTTCAGCCACCATTTTTAAAGATCTGCAGTCACAAACCAATTTTTTTTTTTTTTATTGATTGTGTTTGGACCGATTCAACATGAAATTACAAAGGAAAAAGTACGACATACCTAATGTTTACGGGACTTTAGACTGTGGTGGAAATGCAGCAACAGCAAGCTGAAGTAACAAACTTCTCAGTTACTGGGACTGAATGTTTTTGCTACTTTGGGTGGAAATGCAGTGTTAGAGGTCCCAAGAGGTGAATCTGTGCAGTATTGATCCTTACAGTGAGAAGGCAAAGATTAAAGGTACACTACGTAACCTTTTTTAGCAACAACACTGTCAGACTTCCAGATGGATAGATTCCAGCTCCGTCTCTTTGTCTGTAAAAAAAGATATTGGCCTGTATTTGACAATATTTATCACATAATCAAATATGGCAGCCATTTTTTATTTCTGTACATAAAACATATGTCAATAATCCCTCAAACTAAGATTTAGTTGAGCTGCTAAACAATGAGCTTTATTATGAAAGATGACACGAACATGAAATACAACAGAATTTCTTCAACAGCAAAACTTTAATGGACATCGAAATACCATAGCTAAACTCAAATTTGCCTCAAACTGCACAACATACATTAATCATTGAGTTGATCAAGTGTACAGTTTACATGTGTTGTTTGTGTGTTGAGCAGATTTCAGCGGAGCAGAAGAAAAGTCTGCTGTTTCGACCCGTCGACCTCGTCCTGTCACTCCTGCTGCTCGCAGCGGGGGCCTTCTCTGTGTTCAGAGGCTTCGTGAGTAAAAACTACACGAAATCTTTTGTATCTGTTCAGCGTCTCTGCTCACCTGAGACACGAGGTCGCACGTTACAGCACGGATGCTATAACTCACTCCCGCTCTGCTCCAGGTGGTGCTGGACTGTCCTCTAGACGCCTGTTTCACCTACGTCTACCAGTACGAGCCCTACCTCAAAGACCCAGTGGGCTTTCCAAAGGTCATGGTGAGTCTGGAGGAAAATGCAGACTGGATTGAACTACATATACTGTGTCTTCTCGATCCAAATGGTAAGTGATCTTGTCGTGCAGATGCTGGTGTATTTGTTCTACGCTGTTCCCCTGCTGACGGTCTTCATCTACGGTCTGAGAACACCTGGATGCAGCTGGATGTTGGACTGGACCATCTTCTTTGCTGCGGCCATGGCTCATGTAACTTTCTAACCACGTCTTTTGCAGTTATTAATATCCCTCGGGGAAAAAAAGCAGCATAACGTTGACGTGCTCCTGCTCTTCTCTTCTCTCCTCTCAGACCCAGTGGTGCCACATCGGAGCATCTCTGCACTCCCGCACTCCCTTCACGTACCGAGTCCCAGCAGACAAGTGGTGGCCCGTTATCGGCCTCAACGTGCTGCTCGTCGCCGCCCCGGCTCTGCTCGCCCTGCGCTGCTACAGCAGCCCCGCTTATTTTATGAAACCTGTTCCCAAGGGACAGGCCAACAACAAGAAGAAGAAAAACTAGACCACACACACACACACACACACACACACACACCAGCCACGGCCTGTCGAGGAATACTTCACGCTGTGACAAGGCTAATGTTTTCTGGGGACTCTCGATGGCACACAAACTGCATTAAACACACAATTTTTCATCCCAGAGGAAATCTAAAAACTGCTGTCTGAGTCAACTGTTGAAAATCTGTCACCCCGTGAAGCAGCAGCACTCCCTGCATGGACTATTGGACCCTGATAAGAGGGCTGTTGATAGAGGCGAGGGCCGGGATCAGCCTGCACAGCTTTCCGGTGACTCATGCTGAAATCCAGTTGGTATCTTCACAAACTAACTATTAACTTGGATTGTACATGTTGGCAACATCCTGCTGGAGAGCGACAGTCATTTTTATACATCGTATGCAGAAATCCACAGCCAGTCAGTGGAAACTATCACAGCTGACACTGCTTGAAAGCTGTTTATGTGAAATGGGTTCATGAAGGCTTGAAATGACTGAGCTGCTTATAAAGGAGAAGACTGCAGTTGATTCGATGAAGGATCAAGACCGCCTGGTGCCTGACACACAACACATCAACATGTTGTCACATGCATATTTTCAGGTTTTTGTGAATTGATTATGCACTTGGTTTATAAAATATCAGGGGAAAAAGAATGAATATCTTAAAGCTCACGGTGACAACTTGAAATAGTCGGTTTTGTCTGACCAGCTGTTCCAAATCCAAAAACATTCAGTATGAAATCATTTTAAAAAGGGAAAAGCATCAAAACTTCACACATTATTTAGTGTATTTGCTCGATTAATAACTTGCAGTTGTAGTTCTGTCCATCAACTAATTGATTTATCGACAAGCGACTTCACCTCTAGTTGTGTTTATCTCTGTGTGGTTTCATGTTCCATTTTATTTTGCTAAATAAAAATAAAGATGAAAAATGAAGCGCTGAACTGGGCTGTTTTTTATATGAAACATGGTGTACAGATTAATTTGAGCATCTGTGAGTCTCAGCTCGTCTGAGGGTTAAGGTTGACCCGGCTGTCTCTTCTTCACGTGGCAATATCGTCTCCAGCCGGTGATGTCATTGCGCCCTTCGTGCAGAGAAGCGTTGGCCCAGTTAACTCTGCTGTCTAACTGATAAGAGGTGAACCCTGGATTTAGATGAGCAACACAGGAACAGCCAAACGAATGATCTCATGACACGTCGGTCAGCTGTCCGCAGTCCCAAAGGACCTGAAGTAACACATGCCTTTTTTTTTAAGAGGTGGACACTGGTGTGTTTTAAGGGGCGGTGTTCTGAAATGCGACAACTTTCGGATAAAAAAAAAAAAATCCTATTTGGAGTTATGACCTCAGCATTTCTAAAAAATGTTCAGGAACGGTAAAACAAACACACAACTCAAGTCACCTTTAAAGATAAGTGTTCATTCTTCAGACCAAACTTTGGTATCAGATTATAATCAAACTTTAATTTACTTCAAGAAAATTCTATTGATTGTTTTTATGACACTTGGGGCGCTGCCGCTTTATTAACTTTTCTGGCGAACACATTGTTGTTCGCCTCTTCCTCAAATATTCTGCTCAGACACAACAGAGATGAGGAAATTGCCTCGTGAACCAAACAGGATAAAACTATCGCTCTCTGAGAAGAGTGAACAACAAAGTGAGCGAGGGAGAGCCAAAGTAAAGGGGTTTTTATCTGCGGGGGTGCAGAGGTGACATGATAGAAACAATCTCTGAGGGACAACAACACTTTCCTGTCTGAAGCTAATGGATTTGGGGTTCTGTACACGCTCCAGTAAAACATACAAAAAACAACACGACAGTCCAGGCTAGCAGCTGTGTGTGAGGCTGTACTGAGGCACTGTGGTGCTTTGAGATGAATGCTAACATCAGCGTGCTAACAAGCTCTCATTGATATTAACATGCTGATGTGAGCAGGTGCAGTGTTTACCTTCTTAGTTTAATATTTGCTAATTTCATGGCAGCTCATCGAACCAGTCAAACAGCAAAATGAAACCTTGTTTTGGCGCCAAAGTAAAAGTCGGGGAAAGAAATTAAGATCGGTGTTGATAAAAGTCTACGAGGGGCTGAATGTTGTGATAGATTTCCACTGTTTAGTGCATTGTCATCATATTTAGCTTCCCATATGAGGCACAAATTCATGTAAAACATATGTTGGTGTTAAAAATAGGTTTATATGTTGAAAAAGTGTCAAATCTAAAAGTTGAATCTAAATATTCAATTAAAATCTGTTTCAATTTTAAACTGTTTCAAATGTTAAATCTGAATAGTAAATCAGTTTAATGTAAATCTAAAACTATTTTAATATTAAATCTAAATGTTGAATTTAAACTTTAATGCAAAGTATTCAATCTAATGGAACACATTTGGGTTTCCGTTTTACACAGAAACATATTTTTAACAAACATACAACATGTTTAACATTAATTTATGACTCTTTGAGGAAAATGGTAAAAGTGAAAGTCACCCATACAAGAGTATTTGAGCAAAAGTCTTTAAGTATCTGATCTCAAATGTACTTATAATAAGAAGTCTATGCTTAAAGATCAACAGTACAGGTATCAGTAAATTATACACGTAGTACATGTTTGTATTTTGCTGTATACTGATTACTGAGCATTATTCTGTTTCATTAATAACGGAATCTGATTTATTAATCAGATTATTATAAAATAACTAAATACAATTTTTTTTAGTAACTAAAGCAATTTAAGTTGAGTAGGGGAGTGAAGTAGCAGAAAATGGAAATACTCCAGTAAAGTACATTAAAGTGATTCAGTAGTTGAGTAGACGTACGTAGTTACATCCCATCACAGATCAGGATTCACCAAAGTGATTGAACACTGCTATCATCGCTAACGTGGCTAACAAAGGAGCAGACTTAAAAAACAAATCAGACGTGTTGTGGTTGATTTTCTCACTTTATTAAGAATGGAATACAACAGCAGGACAAAAAGTCATAAGAACACCAAAAAAGTGGATGACTGATCAAATATCAAAGGGACCAAAGGACAAAAAATCATGACATTCTAAGCATCATGTAAATATAGCCGTGCAAAGATCCAAAGTATTCAGCAATCCAGATACAATCAAAGTGGTTATCTTGAGAAAAAGTATTGTTTAATCCCATCCACACTACCTATGTCACCGCGACATATTCATTAGCTGAGAGTAGTTATGGGGATGGGGGGGGCGGGATCTATTTGATTGGACGAGGTCCAGCTATTGATCGAGGATCAGCCAATAACAAACACCAACGATATTTACAATACAGAGATTAGAGGCAATCAGACGATTAATTTAGTCTTATTGTTGAGTTGGACTTCTATACTGTTGTAGAAAAAAAAAAAGATGTTACATCGGCTCGCTTAAGTATAAGTTAGAAAAAGAAAAGCATATCCACTAGCGAATGATTCATAATAAATAGTAACGTAACACCAAAACATAGCAAATATTAGAAAAAAGCATGTCAGTAGAATAAAACAGACCAGCTATCAGGAGCTTCTATGGAAAAAGAAGTAACACTACAAGTACAACATACAAAAAGCTTCGGGGGTTACAGGGACTGAATGCTATCTTGCATCAATTACATCTGTGCTTTGTAAACAGAATACTAGGGTGAGAGTCATTTTCCATGTAGGACGAGCAAAACCTTTACAAAAAAACAGAAGTGACTCAGCACTTTTTCTAAGTTTTCCCTCTGACATGCACACGCTCACACACGCGCGCTCACACACTGCGATCAGTCTGACAGGCTGAGAGAGGGTGTTTTTTTTTTTAGTTCGTCGAGGATGAGGAGGAGGATTTTACCGCACTGAGGTGTTAGGAGGACGGGGTGTTAACAACAGTTAGTGTTTTACAGTTAGTGTTCGCATGGACCTCGGTTAAAGGAAGCGGGGTGAGAACGAAGAGAAGAAGCATCAAAAAACACCCGAATTAGCTCGGGGGACGGGAGATGTGTAGATATGTTAAGAGTAAGAAAATCTTATTTGTCAGGAGGAGTAAAGCTAAACGGAGCATGGCTAGAAGCAGGGGAGGGAGGGGAGGAGGGTGATGTGAACTACCGTCTGTCTTTATGGGCCATGGTTAGCACCTAGGCGTTGCAGATGTTTGTATTATTTGGTTCAGTAGAAGCTGTGTGCGTCCTCTCTGGCGTGGTGTCCCTCTCCTCCGTGTCTCCTGTGGCCGCGGCGCTCGTGGTGCTGATTGTGGTGGTGGCGTCGGTACCGGTGAGATCTCCGGGCTGAAAAGACGAAGGGAAGCAAATGAGTTTTATGTTGTTTATGTTGCTGTCTTTGTGTCTTTAAATGTAAATGGCGACACTGTTGTCTGATTTATCTCAAACATACTGTGTTGTTTCTGTTCTGCCTTTATTTATTACTTATCAGTGTGCACACCAACACATCTACAATAACAGATTTCAAGCATTTATCTGCAGACTCCTTCATACATGATGTCCACGACGGCCATTTTTTAATCATTTAAGTTGTCTGCTCCAGTCGATGCGCCACTTATATGTTTTAGCTAAAGATAAGATGTGATTTACACTTGAATAGTTTCATTAAACATCAAGATTAAAGCAACAGTGTGTAGAAATTGGAACTTTGTGCGATTTGGCAGCCCCCAAAGTTTCAGAGAGCGACACCTCTGTCGTAAAAACAAACCCAGGTCTGTAGGAATCTCTCAGATGTGATGTAGGTGCCGACTACAAACAAAACTCATCATGTAATAACAATTTTATGTGTTGAAAACTTGGAAGTTGAAGTAAACGTGTGTGTAACGCTGTGATCTCACTGACATAGTGCAGAAAACAAGTGATAGCTCTGACAGAGACACTGCACCATCAACATGATTTTAAAGCTGTTATTCTGAGGTAAAACATTTACATAATGTTGCTTTAAATAGTCCTGAAGTGGACAGATGTATTTTCAGTCACAGACAAAAGATGTGCCAGGACATTATTATAAAAAAAATCTAGATAAAAGTTTTCCTTCATCTATTTTAGCTGAGAAATATTGCTTTTTTTTTTACCAGTCTGGTTTTCTGAGAATAAACAGATTTATTCTTGAATCACTTTTTATACCCCTCATGCTGTCCACTGTGGTGGACGTATTCTCTCTACATATAACTCCTTCAAAATAACATATAAGTTAGTGGCAGGATTCTTCACTTTGTTGAGAGTAATGACAACCACTGAAAAGAGAATATTACTTTCTGATTTAATCATGCATGAATGGGCTACTTTGCACTTTTCATTCATTTTTATGCTTTCAGCACTGAGTCAGAAAAGATGTCAGGAAATTAAAAGAGAGAGAGAATTTCAGTCACATTCAACAAAAATCCCTCTACGACTCAAAACATGAACAACGGCCCTGACCGCTTGGCCACTGTGGCACCGCCAGTTGGCACTTCTTACTCCGAATTAATTATTTTCAGTGATTAGAAGACATTTTCTCTGTTTTACTGCTGCACTGGATGTACTGCCAGCTGCTCTGGATACGGTATGAGCATCAAAGAGCAGGACTTTGTCCACATGTCACCAGGAAGCCAGAGTAAAATCAAAGAATCATTTGCAACGGTGACCTGACAGAAGGTTTAGAATTGTAGCAATAAACACAAGACGTAAGTGCGAATCCACAAAACTGACACAAATCAGTTCTCAAAAATCGACAACATCAATAAAAAGTACTAAGCAGGTTTGAAGTCAGACTGAGCACTCACACTTTGTGCAGATGATCTTCGGTCTCTCCCAGCTCCCGTCGGCCCGGCAGCGGGCGGTGGGGATGTGGCGCTGGAAGAAGCCTTCGGCGCACTGGTAGCGTACGACTGCATGGATGTCATAGTGCGACCTCCGACGACCTATCAAATGGGCGTTCTCCACAGCAGGCGGGGTCCCACACAACACTGCAGGAAATAACATAATCAGTCACGCACTTTATAGTAGTATCTACTATGATTTTCCAGTTTTTATGCATCTAATTATCCCAAAATACCCATGTAAAACAAAAAAAAGTGTCTTTTTGATCACATTGCATCCCAGCTGACAATCCTGCAGGTGTGTTTTGCCTCTAGATGGCAGCCTTGTGTGTGTGTCTGAGTGTGGAGCAGAGCTGTGGGAGGCCAGGAGGAGGTAATGGGTCTCTGCAGCAGACAGGGAGTACAGCCAAACCACTGAGGCGTGAGACCGCAGCCAGACAAACAAACACTCTCAAACTACTTAATTCCCTTTTCTCCATGTCCTCCTCCATCTTTCTCCTTTCTTTTTCTAACTCTTCCTGACCGTCCTCTGTTTCTTCTCCCGCGCCTTTAGCCCCTCTTCGCCTCACGCAAAGATCTTCATTGCTGCATTCGCATTCAGGTCGGCCGAGTCCGTGCGGGTGAATATCAGGAAAACCTGGTAAAAACGGCTCAGAGGACTTTGTCCGATCATATTTGTGTGAACAAGGCAGTAATTGGCAATAAGTGCAACTTCAGTTCTGCTGGCTGGACAAGTGTGAGGGAGCCCTAAGGAGGGAGAGACGGCAATAAGAGGAAGATTGAGATTGATATTGCTCTCGAAAATCAATACGGGCTTGAGATTGAATCACAATCTTCACTTGAGTTTGTGTGCATTGTCAATTTTTGGAGCCTTTGCTGCGGCGCCCTTTAATGGAGAAAAAGTGCGAGAGCTGCCAAACAACTACTGTGTTCTGACCGACCACTGAGAGAGAGAAGTCTTTTCTACATAAGGAGCACTGATGATGAGCACTGATGACTAACAGGTGGCCAGCTGGGCAGTCATATCACACACGCAGCCAGACTGTATGAAGAGACTCTCCTCGTGAATCGATTAAATCGTTCTGGACCTGAATGTGTCAAGCAAGGAAGGAACGGCAAGTTGTGTTTAGTTTGTTCGCACTTTGTCCAGCGGCCTCACAGTACCTGTGCCTTTCTTGCAGATGTAGGGCAGGTTGTAGTTGCAGGGCACGTCGTTCCACTTGCCATCCTCATGGGCAATGGTCACCACGCAGTCCTCGCCTCCTGCGAAGAAGTTGTCCGGCTGGCTCTCCCTCCAGTTCTCATATACCTGCAACGGCGGCAAACAACAGGATTCAGCGCCGCGTTTGCTTTCATTTGTCAGAAACCGTCAGACGGAGGAATCTCCAATCTTCTCTAAGAGAATGAAGACTGTGACTTTCAGATGAATTTGTCAGATTGGGGATGAGATTTTGTGGTCTGATTAAAAAATATGATAGAAAATGAACAGCTTTAAAGGTGATGGAAAGGAATGTTCCCAATCAGTTTCCCCACTACGAGCAACAGAGTCCTTTATGAATACAAAATCTTCTGTTAAAGTTAGCTGTTCACTCAAACTCTTTATTTTGAGCTTTCCTCACTGTTTCAGAGCTCCGGTGGAAAAAAAGGTGATGGCGCAAACTTCTTTTGTAAGAAAAGGAAAGAAAAGAAAATAGAAAATCTTCAGAGTTTGCAAAACCATTGATTTTCAACCTGTAGGTCGAAAACTCCCGAGGTGGTCGCAAGTTAATTTCCAGGTGTCGCCAGATGGTTGCGAAGAAAATAAATAAATCAAATGACTGGGGAATGGGTTTTATATTACAGTGCTTGTACCAGGGATATACTTTCCTTAAAATAGATTTCATTGAGTGTGTTTGTGTGTCAGATCAGAACTCACACACACACACACACACACACACAAACGCACACACACACACACACACACACACACACACACACACACACACGGGTGGGTCGGGTGCAGGATGGTCAACAACACCAACCTGTTTTCTTTGGCAGGTTGTGACTTGAAAAAGATTGAGAACCACTGAGTTAAATCTGGGATGTCTATGTGATCTAATAGTTTTTGCCAATTCATTCATTTTGAGTTGGTGTTCAATAATAGTCAAATGCTTTTTAATATGAGTAATTTCAAAGAGCTTAAAGGAAGGTCATTTATTTTTAGCCACATCATTTAACGGATATAATATTTTTGCTTTGATATTAAGCGAGTTAACTGTGATTTGAATCAAAAATCTGATGTCACTCTTCTGATGTCTATCAAATCTGATCTGAACAGCTCTGTTTTAGCTCCTGTCTCTTTAAGGCCCCGCCCTCCTGAAGACCCAGTCTGCTCTGATTGGTCAGCTCACACACGCCTGAGCCAGCACCTCTAACAACAACAACAGAGCAGTTCAATAAATTCTTACGTCTAAAACTAGCTGCTAGACATAAACTATGGAAATATTTGACCTGCTGACGCAGTGTGATGTCACAATGTCACGGAATTAAAGGCGGAGCTACTGACGAGGCGTTTGCGGAGCAGTGTTTTCTGTGGGAGAGAGGAGCTTCAGCTGGCGCGGACCTTTCAAGCTCTTTCAAATGCACAAGAACATATAGAACACAGGAGGAAAACGAAGAAATAGAAAAAGCGAAATAGGTCTTCTTTAAACGAGAGTTTGAATTCTCACGAGGCAGCAAGTATTCAGAAGGAACCACTGACCAGATCGTTGCTGTCCGTCCACTGAAAGTCCTCCTCCACGGTGCGGTCATTCAGTCCGATCCAGGCGTTGTCGTGACCCAGACCTGTGAAACGCAACAGTGCAATAGTTCCTTTGACTTCAATATTTAACAATATTGAATTTTGATATACAGAAACGACACATCATACATACAGTATCTCAAACCACTTTATCAGTCTACCAGTCTTCTTCTTCACCTATACTACTTTATCATTTTGTTATTAGTAGCGTCCCTCCTTGGCATCGTCCCCATTGTGTGCATCGGAATGAAACCAAACTGAGAGAAACACACACACATACCGTTGATAAACTCTTGCTCTGTGACGGAGATGACACTGCTGAGGTGGGCGCTGTGCTCTCTGCAGTCTTTTTCTGCATCCTCCCAGGTGTGTCTGTGGGTGAAGTACCTGTGGGAGAACGTTACGGGGAAAAAAGAAAAAAGAAGACATATTTCATATATTACGCTGCCAGACAGCGTTAAATGGAACAGAGCGCCGCAGTAAGTGTGTCACGAATAACTCCAGGGTATAAAGGAGTAACGCAGATAGATAAGGCACCTGTGGTTGCAGGTAAATAGAATGTGACTCCATTAATTTTAACAGCGCGGGCAGATTTTCATCATCGCTACCTGTAGCAGTGGCCGTGGAACTTCCTCCAACCGTGCTCGCAGCCTTCGATGTCTGTGGAGATGAAGAGGGGGAGAGGAAGGGAGAAATGAGGGGGAGCTCACAATATTTTATGAAGGCTACAGTCGGTAAGATCGCGAGTTAAGTGAGAGAGAAAGCTCTATCTCATTTGGCAGACAAAGACTAAAAATCTATGACTCTGGCATCTTGAGAGGCTAAAGACCTGAACTGTAATTATACAGGCTCCTTTTCAATTCACAGCACACGTGGCCCTCGCTGTGCACCATTAGTATTCATTAATAACACCAAGGGCTGTGGATTCATTTAGAACTGCAAAGGTTAGATATTCATTAATTCTCATTACTATGACTCCTACTGCACACACACACACACACACACACTAACAGGCGTAGGGACGGCTCCGGACCTGGAGGTGGCTGAAACCAGTGAGGTGATGAATCAGTGCCTGTGTGCTCGTTGGTTTCAGTGTGCGGTATGAGGGGCGATGAGTGCCACCTACCACACAGACACACATCTGAAACTCGTGCCAATGAGACTCGATTGCCTCCTTTCTCTCTTGTGCTGCCCTGAACCCTGAATCTGAGGGTGGACCGCTGCTCGTTGCCATCGCTGCCTGGTTTGTATCTAGCAGAAAAAAAACATCCTCCTGCTTGTTTTGTCGGTTTTCCTCTGATTCTTATTTACAGACTATGAAAAAGGTGGGAACAGCTAGCCTGGCTCTGTTCAAAGGAATCCATAATCAGCCAAACAGCACCTCTAAATCTCACTAATTGATGCTAATGAGGCAGCTTATAAGCCGATTTCCAAAATGTCAAATTATTCCTTTCAAAATCTTGAAACCCTTGCTCATTTAATTCTAACTGTTTTATATACTGTCTATACTTTTCTATCTCCCTCCTTCTCGTTTTACTTTTTTACCCACAAAAACAATCCGTATCTACTGTTTTTAAAAATGCTACGTTAACAGAAAAAGTTTGCCCGCCTTCTCAACCTGGATCCATTCTGCTTTAGTTTAAACCTTGGCACCAGTAACTCTTTCTGGTCCTAGTATCGACAAATGCATCTACTTCCTCCACCTCCACTGGTTAGGACGCTGATCATGAAACAAAATGTCTCGCTGTCCTCTTTATACTTGTGTTGATTTTGACCAATAGCTGTGCCATTGAGCAAACAACGAACGTGCAAAATCCAATTTTTTTTATTCTGTTACACTCTTTATACCTGCTCAGCCTTGCAGTACTATTAACAATGTTCCTGTCAGAGCATTTTTTTTCTTTCCCAGGATGGTGAAGACATGAAACACCTTATTCTGCCTCGGAGTGACTGATGTACCCTGATTTCTTTCCCAAACCCGAACCAGTCTCACTCCTAATGCCAGCCCAAAACCCAGAGCCCTTGAGTAGAAAGAAGCTCAGTTAGTTTGATGAATACGTGAATATATAAAGACAGAAGAAGAAGTTACTGGTAATTAGTGGTCGATAAATGCCCTGAATGTCCTTTTCCCCTGAAATGTTATTAGGCTGATAGCATTAGCTACTGACACTCTCCATGATACGCCATTGAAGTGAAAAACTTGGTCCACTGGAGAAAACAGACATGCCACGGCTCTGCCAAAACCAACCCAACCCAACCAGCGAAGGCAATGAGAGCTTATTAACCAATTAGAAGAAGAGTGGGGCGGATCATGACTTGGCCACCCCCGAAGAAACAAACCCCACTTTGTTTGGATTTCACGCTGTTTTGCTGATTGAAACGGCGTTAACGCGTTAAGCAGCGTGGCAGCGCACCAAGGAAAACGCACAGAAGAAGCCTGCGGGCCAGTAAAATACGTGAATACAAACAATGAAAGTGTTTAAACGGCGAGAAAAAAACACATTCAACATGTTTGTCCGACCTCGAGGAACGGCGGAACGTAAACAGAGCTTTTGCTTGTTTACTACTAAACTCCACAGGGCACCCTTAAAGCACAAACACAGCAATATTCTCCAACCACACAGGCAGCATCGCCATCGCACCCACACACAACCAGACGTACGGGTGTGTTCGTGTGTGTGTGGGGGAAGCTGACTGGAGTAAAAACCCGTGCAGATGCTGACTGATGTGTTGCAGGAGTTCGGGTGCTGTATCTGTCACCTAGCAGCACCCGTGACACGCGCAGATACACCGACTGATAGCTGCGGAGAGAGATGCGCCTCTGTGATACCGTGTCCCCGACGTGCTGCTGTACCAGACGCCGCACACTGATCAGGATTATTTCCACCAGCACAGTTTGCAACAAACATTTATTTTTTCCAGCTAGCATCAGATGACTGGGAATCTTAACCAGCTCGTGCAACAACAACAACGATGACGACGACCTGGATTTATTGGTGCTACGCAGTCTAATAACATCTCATATGAAGAAAAAAGGGGGATGCATGATGATTCAGCCCTCACATCATCTATCTGTGTGTGTTGTGTGTGTGTGTGTGTGTGTTTGTGTGTGGTATTCTCACTCTCACCTTTCTCGCATGTGTCTCCTCCATAGCTCGGCAGGCAAAGGCAGAGGAAGGAATCAATCTTGTCGATGCAAGTGCCTCCATTTTCACATGGCTCTGACTGGCAGTCATCTACGTCTGCGAGGGAGAAAGCGAGAGAGAGAGAGAGAAAATCTAAACAGGCAGCGGGTTGCAGATCTCATTAGGGTTCAAATTAAAAGGATGTATTCTGCTGAGGAGATGTTGTTCATAAAGAGAGAGAGAGCATGTGGGCGTCCGCTGCCATTCAAGCTCTGACACGAAACGAGCCGGTCATTAGGCCCGGTTTAGAGAGAGGAAATGCGTCCATGTTGGTGAGTACAGTATCATAATTCAGAACAGGGTGTGAGGAGAATACAGACGGCCTAATCCCCCTTCACATTCCTGATTTGTCCCCCTATTCTCTCGCGCAGGAGGACACTCTAAAAGCTTTTCAAGTGTTATTACATCCTTTTTTTTATGTATTTCCAGAGCGTAGGGTTGACTTGATGTATGTCTAATCTCCTTTGTTTCCTCTCCATTGTCCCAATTTACAAAAAGGGACTGCATGAGCGAGGGAATGGAAAGCAGCCAGTTGCATTTCTTTTTTTCCTTCAAAGCAGTTAAAGTGCGGACATAAATTTCAAGTGAACCTGACCAATCGGATCTCGGTGCAATGACCCCCCCCCCCCCCGTTTTTGGCAGCCGTCCACCCTGCAGAAGCAGAAGAAGAAGAAGGCATTAAGCAGCATCAGATACTCCCAGATATCAGCTGCAGGGCGGCTGTGCTACCGGCGCTAACTGTGCTCTCTAACCTCTGTGGGAGAAAAGAGCAAGAAAAAAAAAGGAACATTTCTCTGCGGGGATCCATAAAGCATCACTTTATCATTGTTAATGGCGGGCATGTAATCTCCTTTCACCACTGTGGGGTGTTTTTTTTTTGGACCCCTGAATAACAGATATACCCCGGGCCTGAAGAAATCTATTAAAACTCACAGCGAGGGACCGAAAAAGAAAGCAACTTACAAGTTCGAACTTACCGAAAAGTGTTTCCTCAGATCTGAACGTTTGCTTAGTTGTGAGGGAAGAAAAAGACGCTCGACACTGAGAAAGGTCAGCGGCTGTGAGGAGCTGAATGTGTCAGACAGATCAAACCGGAATGACCTTTAGCCTCGTACAAGACATTTCAGGCGGTTATTACCAAATACTGAGTGTTTAAATAGCGAGCTTTCACTTTTAATCCCGATTTAACTGTGATTTATCAATAAAGTGCGTTTCAGCGACGAGTGTGAGACCAAGTGAGATTGTTTCTCCGTCTTTCTTCTTGTGCCGTGGTTTTTAAAATGTTTGACTTACTTTAATCTGACAGCGGAGGCTGTTTAGAGACCGCACCTTCTATTAAGATTAATGAAGGAAATTGAGGAGAAATGTTTTTTTGAGGACGGATGCTAGAACTAAAGTCAGATCAGAGATTTATGCAAATATGATTTATTACTCCTTCAGCGGGCTCAAAGTTGTGATCAGTCAAAAGCTCCATTTAATCAGTCTGCAGGGATTAAATGGCAATTTAAGAGCACAGGTGGTTTGAGAGTTTTTCAAATGTCACTCTTTTTACTGAAGAAATAACCTTCTTTGAATTGCTTGGCTTGTGGGCTTGAATCGCTTAAAGGAGAAGTTAAACAAAAAAAAAAAAGACAGCTCAGCTTCATGCTGATGGAAAGTCAGGGGAAGTTTTGTCATCCAATAAAACGTTTCTGGAACTAGATGGAGAGTTCTTTTAAAATTTAAAGAAAGAAAAAACAACTGGAAAATACATAACATGGGTTAAACCAAGTATCAGAAGCACCAAGATCCCAAATTGATTTGAAAAGACGTCATTCACACCACAACGCTTTTAGCCGACCAGCTACAGTGAAGATATCAGCTTGAAAAAAAGAGTCTAAATAACGTCTCTGCCAGTAGATTCAGGATCACGGGGCTTCTGCAGGCTTCTTGGATTATACTGGACGAGCTGTATGAATCTTTTTCCGTTGTCCCTCTAATCTACTTCTGCTGCAATGCTGCTTTGCTGTGAAGCTCCAGAAATGTCTTGTGGGCTGCGAAGCTTCACCTGAGTCTCCATCAGCAGGAGGGTGAACAGATAACGAACGAATCTCATTTTCAGGTGCACTTATCCTTTAAATCATCTAATTTGAAATGTAATGAGAATGTGGAAGATATTAGATATGAGAATTAAATATATTTCAAAGTTGCTAAACTAAGTTGAAATCTTATGAAAACCTTGATAATATGAATCAAGGATTAGTAATTTAATACATAAATGTATCAAACTTTGATTTATGAAAATAAAAAACCGTGTGGGTGCAACTCAGCCAAATGCATTGATTCCAATTTTTTTAGATAATCTCTACAGGGCTTAAGCATGAGAAATTCATCTGAAAATCATGCGTCAGTGTGCTCAGCCGGAAAAGTGCAGAGGCTGGATTTTACTGCAAAGTGATGGAGAAGCTTTTTATTTTTATTTTCTCTACAGTGGAGAAAACAGCTCCTCCAGGAACAGAAGAATACACGTTAAGTGGCTTGAAGACAGAAAAACCTCACATGTAATTAAAAAAGAAATCATCATGGATATAAAATACGAAACTCCGCTGAGTTAATGGTGACTGGCGTGACCTTCAGGGACCTCCAGATGTGCTGGTCCACAGTTAAACACACACCACCAGCACCTCCCCATTCAAATCACTGCAGCTCTTTGTTGTTTGATATAAAAAAAAAGTCTGATCCCGTCGTCCCTCTCATCCATTATGCAAAGGGGAAGCTGCTCCTCGGAGAGATAATACTGCAAATTCTGCAAATCCATAACAAAGCCTTGCAGCATACCCACGCATCAGCTGCTGCCTGTCAGTCTGACGGTCTGTCCTTCTGTCCGTCTTTCTGTGACGCCGCACAAAACTTGGCAATTTTCGGCATCAAGGTGCCTGAACGGGACCGTGAGTACCGATGAGCGTGCATGTGGCTCATTTATTAATCAAACCGATCTCTTCCTTGAGGAGTGGTTGCTTAATGAGCTCAGCATATGTTAAGGAACAAATTAGGACCCTCAAGACAGATTTATATCTGCGTGTCAAAGTGTGACAGTCGCCTCCGTGCAGGTGGGACGCAGAGGAACGCGCCGGAGCTCACGCTTCAAAACTGTTGCTGCATTAGAGGCACAGCTTTGGATTTAAAAGTGGGAGGTACGGTGAGTTTTGGATGGATAAGTATTGGTATGTAATGTCTGCTGTTGGATAATCCAGCAACATTAAATACTTGGAAAAACAAGGTATTCACCACATGAATGTGTAAATCCTGCTTAAAACAGCCGCTCTGACTTCAAACACCAGCTGCGATGTGCACGGATATTAAAACAATGTGACAAATTTTTCTTTAATTTCACATTTGTCATTGTGAAGCCGAACGTGGGAAGGCAGAAATGATACTTTTTGAGGCCAGAATATGCGGTAAAGAATTCAGTATGGATTTAAAATGTGAGCTGAAACTATGAAACAATCCAAAGACTTGATAAATTGGCACTTTCAGGTGTTTTCCGATCAAGTTAAAGTTGGACAGAGATGCACTGCGAGTTATACAATGTCATCAAATGCCAAGTGCCGGAAATCAGTGATGAAGCTGTTAGTTGTTCAGCCCCAACAGGTGCAACAGAAGAATGAGTGGCAGTTCAAAAGAGCCTTTAACACGGCCGGTATTGATTTGACACAGTGGAAAGCGCACAGGCGTTACTAATAACATCGTCCTCCGCAAGTCCCGAGAACAGATCAAGACCCGAGTGGATGTATGTGAGTGAGTCATGGAGCTGTATGGCATTTAAAGCATGAATTAAGCAAGACATTCAGGTGGCAAACGGAATGAATTAGTCTTTCTGAGTGGTTCATGGCTGCATTTTTTAGCATTTCATTTTAAATGGAGTGCAGAGGGTGAGCTGGTAGCTGAATGCTGGAGGTGAAAACCATAGAAACTCTTTGGTTCTGGTACTTTTTTGTGTGTCATGCACCGCTCCCTCTCATCTCTCATTTCATGTCGGGCTTCTGCATTATCAGACGTTTATAAAGGTGAAAAAAAAAATTCAAAACACAAAAAGTGAGTGAGTGCGAGTGACTCATGAGGCAGCAGGTACGACTTTGGCTGAAAGCTGTGGATGCCGTGTTGAATCTAAATGTAATCCTTCACAGCTCATACATGTTTTCAGAGACAGCTCGGCACCTTTTTTTCTGTCAATTCAGCCACTAAAAGCTTTGTTAAAAATATGTGTAATGAAGGTCGTCCACACTAAGAACTATACAACGCTAACTATAAAGATAAGGATGTGAGCATCCACACTGATTACAGTAAAGTGTGTCGGCAGCGAAGGAAAATGGATTTTAATGGCCTGCTACTTTTTTAAAATTGCACAGAGAAATACAAAAAAAACCCCTCAAGGATGTGGATTCACAAAAATCCCTTAAAGCTGACAGGAGCGAGGTAAATCCGAGAGGGTTAAGAGAGTTGTCATCTCTTGAAGATACATTTTATACATATTTTTAGATGTATTCTTCTAATGATTTAGATAAATTGACCTGATAATTGTCCAATTTACATCAGTAAAGACGAAACAAACTTATGAGACAGCAGCAAAGGCCACTGGGGAAAGTGTCTCAGGCAAAATTACTTTTCTTATGCCTCATTTGCAGCCTAATATTACATAATATAAGCATTTCTTTTTTACAAGCTGTGAACGTGAAGCTTTGTGAATTCAGAGGGAATTTTAATTGGCTGTCAGCGTTTCTATCGCTCATTAGATCGCTCTGAAAGTGACCCCTGCGATACCGTTTTCTGTGAGAACTTCACTGAGAATGACTTTTAAAGCAATAGACCCTCAGGTCTATTGTGTCGGTCCGCATTATATTCGGTTTACATGCCTCCATGCAGACACCAATTTAAGTCGGCTTAAGTGACATCTGCTGTTTATGCCAAAACACAAACGGAGCGGGAATCGCTCGAACTGCGCCAGTCAGATTTTTCCTTGGAGCGCTCCCAACACAGTTTCATCTATTTTTTTCTGCAGATGTTTATTCGTGGATCACAGCTGGCCCCTCTGAAACCACCAGAGCGGTAATGAAGTCTCACCTCTGTGTTCAGAAGCGTAAAACCAGAAGACAAAAGAGAAATTGGCACGAAGAAAAGAGAGAGGAAAATACATGTAGATAAAGGAGAATTGATCTGGGAGATTCTGAGACCAGATATCGTCCGTCTTTGTCTCACGGCTCTCGCAGGTCACCGTTGGCTCTTGTTCAACGTGACCTTTACCGCTGAAAATGCATCTGATCAGAAAACTCATCACAAACAGCAGCGATCAGCACCATCTATAAACCTGCATCAGGAGCTTGAGTTTTCTCCGTCTGTTGGTTTTACTGTCAGCAGCAAATCATAAAATCCTATGAACGGATTTCTATGAACTTCGGGGGGCATGTGGAGGCCTTCGGTGAGGAACAATTGATTTGTTTGTGCTGCTGATCCGAGTCTGGGATTTCCGCCATTAAACGATTTAGTTTTCTAGCCATCATGAAAGTAAGAGAGGCTTTGACTTGATTCCAAAACCTTTAGGTGTTTTGTGGGGGCCAAGAAATCAATTTGACTTAAAAATTCAGGAGACTGTAGATAGATCATTAATTTTCTCCAACCACGTGATGCCACTCGAGCCAGAAATTTGATTTGTGAAGAAAGGAAAAACTGCGGAAGTCAAAGCTACCGATAGTTTGACCTTGAGGGACCATTACTGGAACCACACTGCGACAGTGTGACCTTTGACCCCAGCCTCCATTCAACCTCCTCTCTCCGTGTGATGGACAGCTCGGCCTTTGACCTGCCAATACGCCTTAACGTCGATATGAGCAGACCGACGCAGGGGCCAACTTTATTATGCCACTGTGTGGATGCATGCGTGTGTGTGTGTGTCTGTGTGGGATGTGTGAGTGTGTGTGTGTGTGTGTGTGTGTGAGCATCACTCACCAATCTCACAGTTCTCCCCAGCGTATCCTTGTGGGCAGTAGCAGCTGTAGCCCGTTCCCTGAGGAAGGCACTTTCCTCCGTGCAGACACGGGTTTGTCACGCAGGGCTCCACCTCCACTGAAAGAGACAGACGGACGGGGGTGGAGGGGGAATTTAGGGATTCAAAATAAGAGAGCTAATTAGGTGTGTACTGCAAAGGAGAGTGTTTTTTTTTTCAGTTTTGTGAATGCCATTCAGTTTGGAGAGGATGAAACAGGTGCACCTCGACTCACCGCCTGAATAAAAGCTTAAAATGTTCATTCCCGTGGTGATACCCCCGAACAAATACAAAATCAATGTGTGACTCAGAAGAAACACCGCACCCCAATTTTCCGTCGTTGCAGCTCAGCCAATACAACACACGCATATCCATTTCACACTCTGCCTCTTTTCAAAGGGATCAGAAGCCGGAGAGCCTCAACCCCGCCATCCACTCACAGCCACAGTTGTCATGGTAACCATATGGAAAGCGAGGCCTTGGCTCGCTCCGCCGAGCGTAGTGGGCAGCGTGAGAACTTCAGACATTAGCCACCCTCAACAGAAATGAGCAGACCTCCCGGCGAGCGCCTCGGCCCCGCTTTTCACCCCCTAAATGTGTGCGTGTGTGTGGTCCCCTTCCACAATTAGACATTTCCATATCAATTGACACACCACCACGTGTTTCTCCCCTGAGCTGCTCATTATAGCAACTTAAGGTCTTTGAAAACCACCACTCGTTCATGCCGGCCGCAAAAGGCTTCGGCTGTGGGAGTCTTTGTTCTGCCATCGCTCCCTGACACTGAGGACTGCATGGGAGGGGAGAGGAGAGGGTGATGTGTTTGTGTGTGTGTGTGTGTTTGTGTAGGTTTGTATTTACACGGCGCGATGAACGAAAATCAATACCATGGCTATGATTAGCCTTGAGCCTGATCCTGTCCAATAACTAACCAGAAGCAGACATCACAAAGCTCGCATCCTCTGAATCACCAGCACGCCGGCTGCAGCGTCGGGCAAAAAAATATACGTTCAGGGACAAAGAGAAACGAGATTGAGGGTTTTCAATCACAAGCGCCGCAGCACCACGAGAGAGGGATTTCTCAATAGCATCGGCTCTATGGATTTATGTTAAGTTTTGTGAACGAATCCCCTGCTCGCGGTTTGAATTCTGCTGAAGTCAGGTGCTAAAACCAGCCATGCATCCCATTTAATGTACATCAGTCCAGGCCCAAGTGCACTCGCACCCTCTGCATCAGTCAAGGTCACGGCACGCCTTGACAAAAATCAACTGTTATGACAAGCAGATTTACTAGTACAATATATATTGTGTGTGTGTGCGTGCATGTGTGCGTGTGACAGATAGATCCAGTGCGATTGGCCGTTCATTAAAGCGAGTGGTGCAGAAAAATCAATAGTCTGCAGAAGGAGCTGACGGAGAGGACTGTCCCTTGCCCTGCACAGCGGCCGACACCGCCGGCACAAACAACAACAATAAGCTGGCAACAGCAAAATCCAGCTAATAAGTTTACAGAGATAGGACGGGAAACGCTGGGATACCTCAAAGTATTAATCCGAACATCAAACACAGCCTTTGCTTTGAGTAATCACAGCCAGAGATACTGTGGCAATACGGTTTACTTTGGAATTATGATTTCCGGATAAGCACTTTCGACCTCACAGGCGGTGTTGACATTTTTGCGAAGGTGGGAAGAAAGAAACCAGCTGCAATTTAAATCTTTACAGAAAGGTGCGATAAAAATCTTTCAGACGGTGGAGAGAAAGTTGATAGCACCTGTGCTGTTTGTGCACGTGTGCGAGAACAGTATGCTGGGATAACGAAGGTCCTTGAATGCAACCTGAGCCCCTTTTCTTTTTTTTTTCCACCTCTCCTCTTTCATTGATTGAGCTGACTGATGAAGTGCTCTGTGATCCAGTCAGGAGTGGAAATACTGACCACCGCCATGAAACCAATCCACAAGGGACGGCACTGAAGCAGAGAGTGTGTACATGAGAGAGAGAGAGAGAGAGAGAGAGAGAGATGTAAGCTGGAAGTTATTATTCTGGTCGAATCTCCTGCGACAGCCTCGTTCTGTTTGTGTAGCAAAGATATCACTGTGTGTTTGTGTGTTTATGGCCTTCTGCCTGCATGACTCCAGGGCCTCAGTCAATCACTCAGCCCTCACACTGTACACCGGCAGCCCAGATGGTTGCCCTCGGCGTCTTGTCGATACAGTTTACAGCTGTTTTCCATCCGCAGACTCCGAGCAGTCGGCTCAGCCGCGGATGCCGCAGACATGAGCCGCTTTCAAAGGGAGCAAAATAAATCACCGTAGAACTGTGTGATAGCGCGATGCCCACGGGGCTTTCAAATGCCGGGTGATAGGATGTTTCCAGCGTGAGCTCTCATTATCAAGCAGAAAATAAGTAGTGAACCAACCAGCCAGGAGCTTTGCTGAGATGTATACCGTGCTGCAGACTTAATCAACAGATTGTGTATGTTGACGAGAATAAAAAGGTATGCAGCCCGGGGAATACACACTGCAATTTTTTGGATAAATATGCCACTGGCGCGGTCAGGGGAGGAAACGAAAAGGCAATCTTTAAGGATGGTTATTTTCACTTGTGTTCATTCCTGCCGGTTATGATAGGTACTTATCAAAGTCATTTCTGAGACATGCATGAGTATAGAGAGTTAGGCAATCAGGTTATACACAGTGTTGGGCCAGTTATTTAAAAAATTCAATCAACTTCTTGAAAAAGTTACATTGTTTTGATATTTTTTTCATAATCATTACTTTACTCATCACATTCCTTTCTGCTACAGAAGACAGTTTATAGTGTGAAAGGTAGATTTTGTCGACTAGCTTGCTTGCTAGCTGTTTCCCTGTGTTTCCAGTCTCTGTCCTTAGCTAAGCTAAGCTAACCAACTACTAACCAGCAATTAATTTAATGGGCAGACATGATTGTGGTATCAATTTACCCATTTGACTCTCAGGAAGAAAGTGGATAAACTCTAAAATACACCTACAATGCTTTTTTTTTTTTTTCCTTTCTGTGATCGTTTTATCAATGTTCTTGTGCATGTAAAAGGTCTTAAAAGTTAAAAAAAAAAAAAAGTCTGCACTGAAGGAAGCTCCTTTCTCCCACAGAAATAACTGCTCCTGAAACGCGTCATCAGTAGTCTCTTCTTGACATCAGACTACATCACAGTGTCACACATTTGCATTATTTATGTGTTAAACGACAGAAGTGTAGCTAACTCGAAAACTGAAAACATGACAGAGCCACGTGGAGGCCTAGTGAGCGGCGAGGGCTCAGGCCTGTGTGAGCTGACCAATCAGAGCAGACCTTATACGTCTCCTTTAACCAGCAGACAGCCTCTGGTATGTTGTTTTTTTTAACATCAACATCTAGCTTAGCATTTCACACGCAGTACTCCAGACGTCCAGGGTTTTCCAGAGGTTAATATGAGCAAGCCAGCGAAGAATACACAACATATAACAACTACAACGAGTTACAAGGAAACAAATTTCCCCTCTTGTGGCGAAGGCTAACCGCTTCAACCGCATCCAGCGGCTGCATCAAGTTAACATGCGTCTCCACTAGACCCTCCATCAACTCCCAGTAAGACAGCAAAAAAAAGTGGCCACCTGACGATGTTACAAGTGGACTGGTTGGTGTCAAGCATTATAAAGTGACCACATGACTATGATTCGTGATAAACGACAACAGCTTAGACAGAATATCTGATCCATTAGGGGTGAATGTTAGCTAAAGTATCCCAAATGTCAGCGATAATCACTAATATGTGTGCACAACTGCCAACGTGGGTGATAATTGCTCGGTTTGCCTTTGTTTTCCATCCCAGATACGCTTTGCTCACCCTGGGGATTTGTTTAAAACCTGTTGTCTGATGATTTGACTGCTCCTGTTTCCTGCCCCATCGGACTCTTTCCAGCAATTCACAGATCTCAGCAATTAACTACAAAAACAAAACAAGTTCCCTTTGAGGCTCTCAAATTAAAATAGTGCGTTTTTTTGGGGGGGGGGACATTGTCTTCGTCGTGGATTAATCAAAATCTGTATGCAGATGCACGGACGCACACAGGATGACAGAGCATCCGAAAGCAGACAGTGCTAACCTGCTGGGCTGAGAGTGATGGTAGTGATGTTGAGCCCTCCTCCTTTGCTCTCCTCCTCCATGTTGCCAGGTAACAGGGCCCCTGAGCCCACGGCGTGAGACCAAGCGGGCTCCTCGTCATCCGGGGGTCCCGTCTGTATTGGAGGATAATCCAGAGAGCCGTTCAGGACCGCTTTCTCCACCGGGACCCAGTTAAGTGATGTCAGGGGGTCGGAGGAGCTGTCTGAGCGAGGAGACGGGGCTGATCCTCCTGATCCAACCGTTTGAGATGGGGAATGGGACGGGATTGATGATGGTGAAGGTGGGTTGGTTGAGGTTTGGGAGTAGGATGGAGGCGAGGAAGGGGAGGGAGATGGGGAGGAGGAGGGGGATGGCGAGGGCGACTGGGATTCGAGCATGGATTGAGATGGGGATGGAGAGGGAGAGGGAGATGGGGACGGGGAGGTGGACGCAGTGGCAGATGGCGATGGTGATGGAGATGAGGAGGGGGACTGGTATAGATCTGGTGAGACCGATGCCGATGGGGTTTGCGCTGGTGAAGTCGACGGGGACTCGGGGGTAGATAAGTCTGAGCTTTCTGACCCAGTTGTGGTCACCACTGTGAGCTCCAGAGGAGTGGCGTTAGTTGTGGTGGCCGTGGTCGTGGTGGTCTGTCCCTTCCTGTGCCCCCTTTCCCTAGATCTCTCTCTGGATCTCTCTCTTGGTTTACTCGTTCCGACTGGACGACGTGAAACTTGGATCTCCCCTTTTGCTTCGGCGCCGGTGATTTCCCCGCTCCCCTCGTCGTCTCCTTTCCCTTTATCCTTCTCCTCCCCCCTGCTCCTGTCCTCCCCACGGTTCTTCTTCCCTCTTCCTCTGCCTCTACCAGCTCTAGAGGTCACCGTCTCCTCCCTCTTGTCGGCCGACTGGGTTGTTGTCTCCGATTCGACGCGGACCCAGGCGTCCCCGCTGGATGAGGTGATTTCAGGTGCAGAGCTGGAGGCGGTGGACGTGCGCGCCTCAGAATTCTCCGAGCTCTTGGTGCTCTCTGTAGTCATTGAGTTACTGGAGGCGGCCAGAGTAGATGTCAGACGAGTGGGTGATTCTTCACTTGCTGGTGCGGAGTTTTCCCTCGTGGGACCGCTGAACCATGAACTTCCCCACGAAAACAAACCTGCAGAGGACATAAAGAAAAAGAGAAGAAAAGAGGGGAGTCAGGAGGAGAGCAATAACTGCAGACAGCGAGAATAGTGCAAAGAGGGAAAGCCAAGAGTGACGAACAAAGTAAAAAAAATCATCTTATGGATTCTCTCTGTTTTGCCAAGGGAAACAAAACAAACACTTCTGAGCAATCTGTCAGCTGCTTTTCTCCATCACTGTACCGCCGTCGTCTACACTTCAGTATTATCAACACCGGCATGCAAACCTCCACGGACAAGCACGGGGCTGAACGGTGCTGAACGTTTCCCTCCGCGGAGGGAACACATTATTATCACAGGGAGAAATATCAGCAGGGAGCAACTGAAGTAAGCGATGGGTGAAGTAATGAAAGCTGTTTGATTATTAAAGCAGTGAGACCGGTGAGCTACACTGAACTGTGTGCCAGTCGGAGTGAACATTCAGAACAATGTTACATCACAGTTGCTAACTTGTTAATGACAACATCCGAGTCAGTTTTATGAAAACTCATTTCTACCATCCATTTCATAGGACCTGAACACAGCATTACGTAACAGTGTTGCAGAAGGACAGTACGGTTGAACTCTGCTCTCCGCGAAGACATCAGTCCAAGAAGATGTAAGATTATCTGATGTGGCCACTGGTGCCCCCATGCTCGAAAGGGAAGTGCCCTCTTGAAAGGTAGATAAAACCTGATAAAGTGACCTCTAGGGTGCCTTTTCATTTCACAGTGAGTGTATCACGGCCGCATGCAGCTGGTGTCTATTTTCTACATTTTTTTTTCCACCCCTGCCCCTCAAATCTGAGGCTAAAAGACATTTTCAGAGCACATCACAATATATGGAAACAAACGACAAACTAAAACCTGAGGCTGACTGAAAGACATTAGTGCAAAAATGTTTGAAAGGGAAGCAAATGTAGAGGAAAGATACGTGGGTGAAAGTCTAAAAGCTCTGGATACACACAGAGAGACGAAAACACACACACACACACACACACACACACACACACACATTCACGGTCAGGCGAAACAGAATGAAACTAAAGACCACCGCAGCTTCACATATTGCCTCAGAATTGAATCAACAACCCTGTAACACAGTTTCAACAAACACTGAGCGGAGATGCCTGCCGTTTGGAAACCACTTTCATCCACAGCCAGAACGTAAATAGCTGTAAACCTGGCGGACCCCGCGGACACGAGGCCAATGAGTCGGATATCACTTTTTATCCATCAGCTGCGTTTGAAGGCAACCCCGATGTTTCCAACCATAAAACATGTGCCTGAGAGTTTAATAACGGGGCGTCACGTAGGTAAATGACCTCAGAAGTGCTCCGAAACCTCACACTGTGACTTCTGATTGGAAAGCTTTTATATACAGATTATTCTCAATTTACGGTGTAATTTTTACGATCTGCCAGTACAGGATGCACCAAACACGGAGGAACGACGGAAAACAAGATGTGAAGTGAGGAAATAATTGAGCAACTGTGGAGACTTGAGAATAATTCATAGTGTAGGGCTACGAACAGGTAGCAAACATCTGGCGTTTGGGTGGAATTTACCGAAAAAAACTTGGTGTCTAATGTATTTTTAACTACCAGGTACAGTTTGTGGCCTGACCAGCGTTAAGAGCTGCTCACGGGTCAAAAAACAAGCGTCTTCTCAAGCCCACTCTGCTCAGTCTGCTGCTGAAAATAGAGCCAGTCTTTCCCCTAGAAGAAGAAATATAAATCCAAATTTCACTCCACTTGTGACGTAAATCTAGATTTCATGACTTATTCGTACGTTTTATGTACTTTCACATTCTAATATTCATTCTATTAAGCCCAGCGTCAAATTTGTTGACGGGGTCAGATAAAAAATCACATCTGAAAACTAATTTCAGATGATATAGTGAATTTAATTAACTATAGACACCTCTTGCTTTCTTGTATGGTCGTCATACCATACCTGGAACCTGTTTTCTTTTTTCTGTTTTGACTGACCCTTGTACTTATATTCTGGACTGGTACAAATAATTTCACCGTAATTGGGTTGAATTAAATTGCATAAACTGAATTCTAATATTCTACATTTTCACTTGATTGTATCTCCGTTCGCTCCTTGGTTAAACACGTCGGGTGAGCGAGATGAGATCACGGCGTCCAGCTGGAGCTCGTCAGCTGTCGCAGCTGTTGTCAATCACGGCTTGTTAGTGACCCTCCAGAAGAGCCGGGCTGAACTGCAGAGAAAAGGTCAGCGTGGCTTCAATTTGCCACCTCACTTCAAGACAGATTTTTGTGCTGTTCCTACAGAAAAAGAGAATTGATTCTGGACACGCTCTGCTCGGTAATGCCAGAGCTCCAAGGCCTCTGCACTCCCAGTTTTATCCCTCAATAACGCCGTGTTCCTCTAATGAACCCCATTCCGAGGGCTTGTTTGTACTGTAATTAACGTGCCATCCCGTCTTGTTTTCACAACTCATGTTTCCCCAACATCACAGATTTGAGCCAATTAGTGCCTGGACAGAAATATGTACAGACTTCTCTACATGCACACAGACACGCGCTGTCGTCAGCCTTTTGTTTTGAAGTTTATTCTTTGTCATTCCCTTTTTGTATTCACGCTGCCACGATCGGCCATATAAGTTTACACATTTGAAACAGGATAAATCAGCTCACGTGGTGGTGATGTCCTGGATGAATTCGATCCCTCATCTGTCTTCTTCGTGGCCGTCACCTCTTCCGCTGCTGGTCCACTTGGCGCTTGGGTTCCTTCCACGTCTTCGCCCCCCGCCAGGTAGTTCCAAGGCTTCCAAATGGACTTGACGATCTTTGAGATCACCTGAAATAATGAATAAAGTGGTTGGACATAATCTTAGCTGGTGCAGTGATGCTGCTTGAGGTTTTAAAAGCTTAACCCCAAACCAACCTTCTTCTCAGCAGCCGTTGGTTGGACTGGCGATCTGAGGAACTCGTCTGAGTCGGGTCCATGCTCCAGTGGCTCGCCCCAGTCTAAGAGGGTCTGTCCTGGGATGATCTGGAGGGTCACGAATGACTTTGAAGACTCTGAGGACCAGGGGTCTGAGGCTGAGGACACAATCACAGGGATTATCATCACAGATCTACTATTCTATTGTGATCAATACACATCATTGGAAACCAGCCTTACAAGCGTCAGTGCTGTGAAGGGAGGCCTCCTCTTCCAGGTCGACCAGTCCCGTCCAGTTGGAAGGTGAAAGATCACTGCCATCTGACGACCCTGAAGGGACGTATTTACAAAAACATGCATTCAATCTTACTGTATTTGTGTATACCCATCACTTTATTGATCCCCTTCTCTTCTATCTAATCGTAGAACATGTAAAAAACCTTTGGCAGTGGTGGTTTGCAGTGTAGTCCCGCCGGTGCTGTCTGTCCCTGCGGACTCAGCGTCACTGGAGGCTGTGAGGTAGCTCCAGGGCTTCCACAGGGAGGTGTAGATATCAGAGATGGAGCCCGAATTCTTCACTTTACCTAGAAAAAGGGATTTGCTGTTCAGATGCCAATCGCTGAAGGATTTGATCAACTTTGTCTCGAAGCTTTACAGAGGAATTTGCAAGTAGCAGTCAACAAATAGAGAACAAAAGCCGAGCGTCTAGATATATTTCACTTCAACGCATCGTGTCCTCTCGTTCTCTCTCTCCAACTCCTTCTGTCAACCCACAGATCCACAATTTCACAGATACTTGACGTGAAAGAACATTCTCTCCCAAGGTACCTATAACTTTTCAAGGAACTAAAAGGCTCCTTCAGCCTGTTGTTGTCTAAGTTTCCCTCACAGTCTAAAGATTAGTTAAACTTGTCTAGCTTTTCTTCTGCATCGTGAAGTATCTGGTTTGTGGCTGCAGATTTTTAAAAACCGTGGCTGAGATAAAATGCTCCGAGTACTTGACCAGTGAGAAATGTTCAATGCTGCGAGCAACAAAGATCCTGTACTTCTGGAAAGCACTACCCTCTGAGCAGGGACTTTTTGGGGCCTGAAATAATGTCACTGGAACCTAATTTAGATTCTGGTCCCTGTGGTGGAACAAAATGAGTTCCTCCAAACTTTCCAAGTGCCTGGGGAAAGTTCCTGCGGTGTAAACGCAATGTGGATCAGAAATGAGCTGCAAATTACATTTCTTGTCATTTTTACTACATTAATAGCATTCAACGCTCCCACAGCAACACCAACACTTCGTTAAGAAGGGAGATGGCAGTAATATCATTCTGTATTGGTGGTTTTCAGTGGTTTTCCCTCTTTTTGGACCGTACCTCTGTAGCAGTAAGCGTCGTACAGCGCTGTGGCGTTGTCAGCAGTAGTGTTAGGTGCGACGGTGCGGACGCCCAGCAGGCTCCCTCCACATTCAGGGCGAGCCCACGCCACCGGGTAGCGGACGCTGCCATCGGACAACCAGCCCGGGGCGCAGCTGTCCAGGCCGGCCTTCCAGGCCAGATACATCTGCCCCACTGTGGCCAGCTGCCCCCCGAGGGACACGCAGCGGTCTGAGGCCGAGGACAGAGACAGTCTGCCTGGGACGGAGGAGTGAAACACCTCACCTGGAGGAAGAGGACAAGAAGATGAGGGCGCCTGTCAGATTTTAAGCAAGAAGACACCAGGTTTTAACAATGTATGTGAAGAGTTTGAGAAACAATAAGATTGGTGATATTGTGTATGTTATTCTTAACAAATGTGTGCATCTCTCAGTACTTTCTCACATTCCTACCATGACCATGGCGCTAAGCCTAAAGCCCCTCGGTTGCTAGTGAAGACATATAAATCTTTAGATCTTTAAAATTCGGATACAAATGTATAGCTGTTCTTTTTTCTTTTGTAAAACAGCTTGGCACTACAGATTTGAACAAACGTTAGTGAAAACATGTGTAGTTGGTGCATTGTTTAGGACTATTTACAGGCACAGATTAAAGCACTTTTGTAGAAAAAGCAAGGTTTTGTTTTGTTTTTTTCTCTTTTTTTTCTGGATCTATTGAAAGTTAGAAAAAAAGACTTTACAAAGAGGACAGAACATCACCGACTTGTCCTTTCATGTTGTAACGGAATATGATGCAAAGTGAAAGCCGGAAGCTGTGACAGGTTTTGATGTGTTTTGTGTGTGTGTGTGTGTGTTTGTACCATCCAGCTCTTTTGCAAAACAGTACACATCAAACAGCTCTTTCGGGTTCCTCTTCCCATAATTCCTCACTCCGGCGGAGTACTCCTTGTGTCCATAGCAACCAAGCTCTGGCAACTGGACAGAATAGCTGTGGAGACGACCATGTGGGAGTCATACTGGGAATGAACCTCATTTTTATTAATCACAGGACATAAGCAGCAATGTCAGGTGGAAGTTTCACTCTGTGAGCATTATCTCTGCTGACACACAGCAGCGTTTTATTTTCATTAACACTTTAAATGTCATTGATGAATAAGGTCTTGTTTGCATTCTCCTTTTTAAAGGGCGATGGATTAGAATAAATTAAAATACAATTATAAGGAAAAGAAAACAATGGCAGGGAAAAAAAAGAAGAACATGAATCTGAAGTGGATGAAGTGACAAAACAGAAGAACTGAATATTAATTGAGACGGCAGATGATCCAAGACAAGGGAACAGACAGTACAGAAAACAAAGCAAATGTCTTCATTTTAGAGAATTAGCAGGTGTGATAACAAAGATAGCAGTCTTCAAAATACATTAGATGATGGGATGATTGGTAATTACGATAATCGCTTAATTGTCGTTGACATTTTGAGAAATAGACTTATTCTCTGCCCTCACTTAGACACCAGTGTCGTGTTTGTACAGTCGATATGAACCCAGGCTAAACTTCTGCAGCTAAGCTAACGTTAAGCAGCTCTCCAGCACCTCTAAATCTCACTTACTCATTATATCTCATTTGTTTGAGCTGTACAAGAACTCAAATATAAAAATGAAAGAGGAAAGCCAGCTGCACCCTTGTTTTCAGTCTTTGTGCTAAGCTAAGCTAAGCCTGTATCTTACTGACATAAGATTATCAATCTACTCATCTAATTCTTGACAATTCCTGAGAATGTTGAACTATTCTTTTAAGCGAACCTGCCTAAAACCAAACTAAATCATCAAAATTAAAGCAAATTATTTCACCTATCTTTGGGTTTTTGACCGAGGCTCATATGAAAAGCTGCACTCTGGTCAACTAATCCCAAATCAAGTTAATCAGATGTTTAACTAGATTTGTTGTCATGAATTGATCGCAAATCTAACGTTTTAAAACAGGACTCAACTGCAACTAGCGAGCAACACTACAAGCCTGTGACAAGCAGAAGGAAGTCATTGAACGTCTCCTCACCGGACAGTCTGATCATCCAACCAGCCGGCTGCACAGCTGGCAAAGCCGTCATAGTACGCCGCCCACAGCTGGGCCGGTGTCGCCATCTGAGCCGAGTTTTCCTGGCAGGCCCGCTGGGCGTCGGTAAATGAGAGCGTGTAGCGGGCGCTGGGAGTCTGATAGTGAAACACCACACCTACACGGGCAAGTTGAAAATCAATAAATCGGTGGGATGTAATCAATAAACATGACATTGTGGCCAAAAACAGATCAATCTTGAACTAAGACCTAAATCTCACCAATGAACACATAAAAAAACATCATTGGTATTCAGTTCAAACTGCTTAATTAAAAGAATTACACAACATTCAAGTGGCAGACTAGATAACAACAACAACATAAACAGAGAGCGCAGCAAGCTACAATGAATTAAGTCAGTCATTATGACACTGATAGGGTGAAACAATATTATTAATGCTTAATTAAATAAAAGAGCTGTAAAGGGCTTGGCAGGTCTCCTGTTTGGAAGCTGCCAGTATCTACTCTTGCATTCGCACAACAAGCCTGCACTGCAATAAAACGCGAATCAATTAAGATAGAAGAAGAATTTTAAAGTCTTCTGTCTTCTCGTTTCTACTTTTTTAGATGTTCCTTCCGGGAGTTGTGGCATTAAAACATTTCTCACGGCGGCGGCTGCTGAACTTACCGGAGACCACCAGGGGCACAGTGTCTCTCTCATAGTCGTTACCCCAGACAACCTGACAGTGGTAAGTGCCTGAGTCGTTGGTGCGCAGACTGGAGATCTCCATGGTAGCATTCAGAGGGTTGGCAGTGTATCCTGGCAGCATGACGCGGCCGCTGAAAGCCTTATTCACCTTGATTACATCACCTTTGGCACAGAGAGAGAGGTTTCTTCATTAAAAGTGTCTGCTGGCATCCTGCTGGCTTTAGATTACTGGATTGGCTGTGAGGCGGGAGCAGCTTTGGGTTTTTCTTCATCTATAAAGCTTTAATACAGATGCTTCCACCTTCTGTTTCATCCCTTTTAACTCTCAACTCAGAAAACAATCATCTGGGGACCGGCTCACAGCAAAGGCTGTTGCTTCACAGTCGATAAATCAGAGCTGAATAATAAAAAAAAGAAAAATGCAATTCTCTGACGTACATGGAATAATATGCAAAATGCCTCATGGCATCTTCATCAGTTTACTGCGAGCCACACTGTGAAAACATTGATGAATTGAACTAATAAACTTGTGTATAATATTAACGTTGATGTATGTGGAGTGCACGATGAAAGCACCTGGTTCAGAAGAATCATCCGTCTGCACAGCAGCGAACAACGAAGCTGAGCAAGAACCGAGCTCACGATGTCGCGGCATTCATGAGTCACTTCATGCTGCATTCCTATTGGTCGGTCAGTAAATGTTGGATGAAACCGTAGTCGCATTGTGAGGCGGTCGTTCTGAATATCTGACCGTCTTTGAACCTCACGACACTCAGTGTGACGTAGAACCGCAGTTTTGGAGCCACACTGAAGTACGAGTACAGCTGCACTACTGAAACATTACTCAATTACAAGTAAAACTACTGGTACTGACATAATACTTGAGTAAAAGTAAAGAGTATTCTTCTCAAAAGCCGCTCAGAGTAATTCTCAAATGAATCAGTTACTTCCACCTCTGCTTTTTTTTTAGCTGTTGGCTGTTTTGCATCATGACATCGTTGTAAATCAGAGTGTTCTCTCAGCAGTGACTCGAGGTTAAATAAAACTGATGAATAGATACAGTCGGCAAACAAGTCGGAGGAGTAAAGGCTCAGAAATCATATTTTGTCGATCGGCCTCTCACTTTTAGTGGTTTGGTCACTTCCCATGACAGATTTGTGGTTTTGTCTTGACTTTTCTGGCTCGTTGGACTGAGCAGGGTTCACATGAAACGTAACGGTGTAATTTATTTCTGTGGACTGACGAGGAAAATCTGACATTCACGTTTTTTTTGCTTCTATTTCCGGGCCACTGTCAGTCAATCAAAAGTTCTGATGGAGTAGATGATTGGTGTTTATTTAGTCAATAACTTCTGATGTTGGAAGGAAAAGATACAACCCAGGTTTTTCAGGAACTTTGATCAGTAATTTGATTTCGTTTGAGTGGCTCGGTTTAAAGTAATGGACTGCACACTGACTCCAATAAATGGCTTCAAACTGGCCTATGTTTACAAGAGCCAGCGCACAGTCGCCCCGTTGCATCTGAAAACGAGGCTGACGTGAGCAGTGAGACGGAACCAAAACAGTCGTAAACTTCTGGGCCTTCAAACCAAACCAATGAACTGAAACGCACCAAAACTTTAAGAGGCCCTCGATGGATGAATGCAGTCTTTTACGTGGCCTTGACTTTGCTAAAAATCCTTCCTCTCGGGGAGGTTTGGAGCGTTTACAAGCACAGTAAAAAAAAAAAAAAAACCCTCTGCTAAGACACTTTATCTCATTTTAATTCCACAAGCTGCTGTAGTCAGCTTGTTAAATTCTTCGGGCCTTCAGATTAAATCATTAAAACCTCTGAGATGATGAGAGCTGCGGCGTCGGGTGATAACAGCTTCATTCACACACACTCAAGTCATTTGCAGAGTTAATATGAAAATATGAATTAGTGCACCTTTAATTGTATTCTCGAGGTACAAATGTTAAGTAAAGTACGCGTTAAATCAACAGCCAAGCGGGGTCGTCACGTCTTTTGTTTTACCTTTCGCAGACAGCACGGCCTCCTCCTGAGGAGCGCCCTGACCCGGCCTGGTACGAGTCCACAGGAGGTGAGCAGGCTCGCCGGAGGAGCTGGTCTGGAGGGTGAAGACGCACGGGAGGACGGCTTTGCCTGCCAGCGCTTGCTGTACCGTAGGATGGGTGATCCTACGCATGTTCACGATGGAGGAGGCTGCACCTACAGCGGAGAGGACAAACAACAGGAGAGGACGTAATTAGATTATGCAATTAAATAGGTTGGAGGACATTTTTCGCTCACAAGGGAAGAAAGCAAGGAATCAGAAGATGAATATTTTTGGACGGACGTGAGTAACTCGAGGAAAATGCTGCAGAGTAACCTGCAGTGAGCAGCAGAGGAGTTATATAGAAAGTGTAGGCTGTAATGTTGCTTCTCATAAAAAAAGTCCTAAGGGATTCATTAGCGTTTTCACACTCAAACATCCACAGAATAACTTTTGTCATGCCACCAAAGATAGACAGATTTCTAGCTTTATTAATAAAACCTGACAGTGGTGTTATGCAAACACGAACAGGTGGTATGGAACCACTTAATTACAGGGATCACACTGCCAGAGATAGAAACATGGATCGACTGAAGAGTCAAACCCAGTGGCCTCCGGAGAGAAAAATGAAAACGTGTGACCTTCATCACTTTCCTGATGATGCCCTTAAATTCATCAGTCGCTTCAAAATGTGTCTGATTTTCAGATCTCTTTGCAAATTATTCCATGACCGGGCTGCATTGTGTGAAGTTTTCCCCTCCATCTGTCAAAAACCAGGGTACATAGGAGTTTTTGCTTTATGTATAAAACATTTCCAAGTGCTGAAGTCTGAATGACGTCCAAACCCGACAAATCATAAAGCGAGAGACTTTGCTTTTGTAATGAAACATAAAGATGTGCGGTGCACCGAGTCAAGGCCTGATGCTCGGATATACAACATGTAACCTCAGTCGGTCACAGACAGAAGAGTAGCTTCTGTGAGTTTTATTTAAATCGAGATTAATGTCTTGGCCTACACACTTTCTTGACTGTATGGCTGCTTTATCGGACGAGCATGGATAATCTATACCCGCATCCAGAGGGAAGGAAGAGTGTGCTGCAGATCAGGGACAATGTAATTTGGAGAGCGAAAAATACCAATGGGATTGTTGGCTAAGACACTGACACTGTTCAGATGAGAGAAGAAGAGTGAGATGGGGTTTGACAGTCAGGTGATTTAGTTCATGAGTGGCTGTAAGTCTCTGTTGAGAAGGGAAAACACATTATGGGGAGACCAGGCACTCACACTCAATTATATACAGTTTAAACAGGCGTGAGAGGACAAACACACGTCAGTTATCACAGAGCGGCTCGCAGCCTCCAACTAAATTATTCAAGTTTCTACATCTTCCTGTCATTCCCGCCCTTGTTTTCTCTTTGACTCTCGCTGCCTCGCAACCACCGTCAGTTTAAAGTTATTCAACAGAACAGACGTGTTTTGGCGTACAGGCGATGTCTCTGCAAACAGTTGGATTCATGTTTGTGCAGATTTGACATCAGCAATTCGCTCTGTCTGGTTGCCATGACATGCAGGTTCAACGTAACCATGACAACAGGATCACCTGTACAGGCATTATCTTTTCCGACCAACCAGCGCCGGCCTCTCTGTGGCTTCATCCTCTGTTCACCCAACACACCGAGCAAGATTACCGGTGATGTTCTTATTTTTAAGTTTTGTTTTAAAACATAAGAGACATTTTTCCGATCCGTACAAGTTGATTTCCTTAAATCAACCTTGTTAACTCCTTTTTTGAGGTTTCACTAACTTTTAATAGAATGGTGTCCCTGTCATTTCCCACTCTGCACTCTGAATGCCTGTTTTTTCTTAAAACGTATAACTTGGACGAGCGCGTACAGTCTCCAGAAAGAAGTGCATAGTGCTTCAAGGCACTCAAGTCACACACCACCAACAACTGTAACCGTGAAACTGGATCATATTGTACTGAAGAAAATGTTTTCTTGGTATCCCTCCGATGTCGTCTGGCTGCTCTGCCTCGACCGTCCGTGATGTAGTGAGTTTTCTGATGAACAGATAGCGGTTACTTTAGCAACAAGCAAAATTAGCTGCTGCTTAGGGATGCTGCTTTTAGCTGGTTAGCTCGGAGCCAGATGACTCAAGTACCGGGGAATGGTGATGTTTACACAGCTAGCACAGGAGATTTGGCCCGCCAGGTTGAGGAGGATTTAGGGCCCCAAGCAGTAAATGCTGGAGGAGGACGGCGCGGGAATGGGCGCCAGATATCGAGCCGAGCGAACAGGCAACAGAAATGGGCGTTGCAGCCTGTGGGGACATCATGACTAAGGCGTAAAGACAGAAGAAGATGCTGATAGAGAATGCTAAAAAAGAAAAAGAGAGCGTGACTGAGCAAAGGGCTGGAGGAGAGTGAAATTAGGATCGGCTTTAGATTGTTGCTGAGAGCTTCGCAAAATAAAAGGCTGAAAGACAGACGGCAATGTGGAATTCTTGCTGTTGGACTATCAGCTTGCTACTGTACGTCTAAGTTGTTGCACTTGCTAATTTTTGTAGTTATATTATCATAACGTTTTCAACTGTCCATATTTACAACAGTGGTAAAAAACTGAATTGCGATCCAAAAACAAACAACAAAATACAAATTCTTGCATAACGTTGCATTGAAATGTCACTTAGTTGCACGCAGAGCGACGACAACTGAGTATATAAACTACCATAAGCTCATAAATAATCCGTAGGAAGTCGCGGTTCCTGCTCACTGAATCAAGGAGTAAAAAGGCCTGTAAGTCTCAAACAGAACCACGACAAGACATAATTGCAAAGCTTTAATAAGCCCAAAACAAATTTGCTCGGGGATTTTTGCATTTGTTTTCTTTTCCTCTCCTCTCCGCTCAAATTTTTCCCTGTTAGTCAAAGGCACCAGTTTGTAGAGAACTAAATGAGCATAACAAGAGAAAAATAAGGCCTTATTTGGAATACTGCACATGGTGGAATTGAAAGATATTTCCATCTGCATTTAGATTGGATGCCTTTCACAAGCTGAACCCCCCCGAGAGCATCTCTCTGTGCTGAAGAACGCCTCCGCCGCCTTTTCCCCCCTACAAAAATCAGACGTAATCACAGAATCACAAATACCAGGAAAAAAAAAAAAGCCAGGACAAGACAGGGAGCAGCAACTAGGGAGGATAAAGAGGTAAAACCATGGAGGAAAGATGGAGTTTAACAAACCAAAGGGAGGAGATTGAGAGACTTTGGATGACAAGTGTACCCGGTAGCATGTTGGTGACAGATGGGACAAAAGAAAAACAGCCTAGAAAGAGAAAAAGAGGGAGCTGGAAGTGACATGAAAGGACACTATCTATCATTAACAGATGCCATCTTATTCTTGTCAGTCCTCCTCCAGAGTCCAATGTGCTGCTTGGATCGCAGATGAACTGCGAGGAAGGCTTCGTATTAATGTCTCTGAACGTGCAAACTGTGCCTGTTCATTTAATTTGATCATTTTGTGCCAAATATAGTTTTATCATGACGTTTTTTTGAATTATTGGCGCCCTCAAATATATAATAAAGGACACGGTAGCAATAATAAACCAACAACACACGATAAAGTGGAGTGAAATTAAAATGCTGAGCATGAATGTTCACTGCTCGCTGTCTTCCTCAGAGGTTTGCTCAGTTGTTCAGACAAAACAAATATTTCTGTCTTTGGTGATCTACATTGTTCCACCTGCAAACGGCTCAAACCTCCAGAAAAATCTACCTGTCTGACATTTAGTTAAAACGAATCTGGTCCAAACATATTTAAAGGTGCAATACATAAGAATTTCAGTGACAATGTTGAACAGTTTTGACTTTGTGACGTCTACATTTTGTGTAGCAGAGATATATATACATATATATGTATTGAAGTTAGCATGCTAACCAGCTAGCCCCAGCCCGTCCTGGTTCAAAGCTCTTTGGTTAGTAGATGTAAACGTCAAAACTCCCCCGGTGCACTTATGCTCCTTTCTTACATATTCAACCTTTAAAAATCTGTGTTAGATTTCTATCCCAGCATGCTTTAGGTGCGAGGCAGAAAACAACACGCACAGGTTCAGTCAAGGTGCTTTTACTCATCACATTTCAGCTGTTAGCTTTTGAATAAATACAGGGAGTTTGACATTTTCAGAAATGAAATGCTTTGCTTTCCAGCAGAGAGTCGGATGTGGAAAAACATAAATACCACTCTCATGTCTTTGCTTTAGATAACTAGCTGCAGTTAGCTTAGCATAGCACAGAGACTGGGAACAGGGGAAACAGCTACAGGGCTGCTTGGGGGCAACTTCGTACTGGGGAACTTGGAAATTACAAGTCAAAAGTGAAATAATTGCGGGAAAAAATGTGTTAAACAGTTTTTAAAACAACTTAAATCTCAAGAGTGTTGTCTTGTCTTCTATCAGGAGAGATAGCAGGTTCCACTCCAGCGTTTTTTAAAGGTAATTTTAGCCGTCTGCAGATCCTTTTGTTTAGTTTTGGACCCTTGATGGTGCCACAAAAACAGACAAAAACACGACTGAACAAGAAGTTCTACCTCTCTGCTGTCAGAACGTGCTTAAATTTTGGAAATTAGCTATGCAGTTGCTCTTTTTTTAATGAAAAATCCAGGCTGACCAGCCACCATCATGCATGCCAATTGCAGGAGAAAGTAATTAAGGGGAGAAGAACTTATCTTTTCTACAGGCAGTCAGCAGCGGGCTGCATGTGGGACTTCAAACCTGCGATACTATCCACCAGAGACCCGCGGCTCTGAGACGTTTTGTCTTTTTTGTTCCATAATTGTGAATTTTATGCGTAGTTGTAATGGAACAGATGGTTGACTAAACTTGCATAAATGGGTTTGGAGGTGTTCCAGCTCAATCCCACTGAGCATGTCTGCAAACATCCTCAGCATGTCAGCTCTCACCTACAACACTCAAATTAGCACAGGCCTGTCTGGTGTGTTTATGTCTATAGAAATATTAATGTATTCTGCATTCTGGTCCAGATACTTTCTTTCTCCTCTTTCCTTAAATCCTTCAGTCCTTCTCTTTTTCATTTTACTGAGCCCACTTTTGCCCTGATATTATCTGTGACATTGACTGTTTCTTTTGTCAGATCAGACATTTCTGCACCACAGAGAGATGCAGTAGTTAAAAGAAACAAAGACTGGAGGTGGGCGACACACAACTCACCCAAGCCTAAATAGAGCAGCAGCATCAGAGCGAAGAGGACCTGCCGCCCAGCTGCACACGGAGTGAGCAACATCCTGGACCTGCAGAGAGAGAGAAGGAGAAGAAGGAGAAAGAAAACAGAATCAGGTGTAAGTAGGGCAAGAAATTCAAGGTAAAGCTTTAAATACCTGTATGAATCACAGTTGTACGTGCAGAAAAACATTTTCACATGTTGTAGATTGTATACACAAGAATACAAGACACATCCAGACATTACAATTTATGTTTTTCATGAACTAGCAAGTATCTGACCACATGTGATTGTGATTTACCAGCTCACATTTGGGTTTCACTTGCCGCCTTCGTGCAGGACAAGCAAAGTATCTATTTCAAGCATAATTACCGACATTACCTCCTGGATATGATGTTCGAGGCTCCGTCTAGCATTGACTTTCAGAGGTAAAATGCTTTTCTTCAGCAGCCAGACTATCAATATAGTTTATGGTTGTTTCACCTACTTTCTGCATGTGTAAATACACATTTGCAGCTCATTCAGATAAAGTTGCAACAGCAGTGCTTTGCGTATCGAGCCTTCACTGTCAATACAGCAGATCTCAGAGAAAAAAGATACAACCCCAAATCATCGACGTGTAGACGAGCACGGGGCAAATATCATCACATGACCTCTGTGTTTGCAGATATACGGTCGGTAATATGCAGCAGAATGTTTACTTTACAGATCAAGGGCACGAACAGGATGAAGATCAGTGTGTCTGCATCTCGCCGTGTTGGTGTTGTTCCTAGAACATCGCAGTCATTGTTGCTCCAGGACCATTGTTTCAACTCACAAAACAACAACCAAAATAGCATCTGGAGCAAGTGGCTGTGGCTCATTGTGTTAAGTATAGGCCTCTCATTCAGGAGACTGAGGCTCATATCCTGATTGGAACATGTTATTATACTGTTCAGTCATTGTTTTCCATTTCCATCGCTGTCCGTTTAGGTTTAGGAGAACAGTGTTCGAGTTAAATTCACCCTCTCCGAAACATTTAACATGTCGCTTCTCCCATGTTGCTACACTGTGACATTAGTAACATTTGATTGGTCAGCGTCAGTGACGATCCAGGAGCAACATTGATTATGAAATATTATGATATCCATCTGTCCAGACCTCCTCCCTGTTCCCAATCTTTACACTCCGCTCAGTACTGCATCTTCATGCACACGAGTACTTTCACGCTTCTGCGAGTTAAAACATGATACTGAGAGAATCCTCAAGTGGATCAACAAGTGTTATCACAAGCTGTGTTGTGTAAGACTTTGTCGCTCCACCTTCACTCATATATTATCACCATGAAGCACTTCTTCATCAACAGTCACACAATAAGATGATACATCTGTGCATGCACTTGTCTCCCAAAGCATTAAAATGTTTTGCCCCTGCGAAGACAAACTAAAATAAATGAATCTGTAACAGCAGCATGGGTTTTGTCTTGACTCAGATCTAAGTGATGTTGTCCATTAAGATGAAACCAGCCTCCATGTTATAACTCGCTGACATTGGTGTGAGAGAGCGTGTGTGAATAGCTGAATCAGAGGCAAATTGAACTGCACTCTGCAATAAAAGTGCGAGATAAATGTGGTCACATTCACAATCAGGAAAACAGTTCAGTGATTTCCATGTTTGAACAGATGAAGCGCAGCTCCTGTGTGCACCTAAAAAAAAAAAAAGCTCCACAGCTGTTCGAGTTTATAAAACCTTTTTCAAAGCTAATTAAACTAAATTCAAATCCACAACTGTCGTACAAAAACAAAGCTGTGTTTTCTGGTTACGGAAAGCTAAAAATTGGAGATATAGAGCTGACACCTGCTGGAAGTGAAACTGTAAGTTAGTACTTCACGTCTTTAAGTCTGCTGGCGATGTTCACACACACACACACACATCTCAATACATATCACTCATCATGACGAGCTGTCTGCCATCAAAGCAGCTTTCACAGGTTGAGCTAACTGGCATCTGTGAAGAAATCACAGGCGTGAAAGCAGCAGCATGAAATCTTACCGACACAAAAACTAAAGCTGACCATGACAATGATTTTCAATCAGGCAAAAGATTAATATTTTCTTCTGTTTTTCCATCATAAATTGCTGTTGCCATGACTTCCCTGCAAAGTGGCCACCGACAAAACACACCAAATGCCCTCAAATGGCCTTGAAAGCGAATCCTTGAAAAGACAATCTCTGGCAAATGAGGTGATTTAGTGTCATGCACACAGTGTCACAGACAAGGACAGCCAACGATAATAACCATTTTATTTATCGGCATTATAATGTGATAATAAATAAACAATACTGCCTCCGTAAGGGCACTTTTAGACCCAGACAGGAGCTTCTATTGAATGCTTTCCATTTAGCAGCTGCCTTTTTTGTCCACACTGATTTATAATTCTCCAACAAAAGCCGATCAATCAACCGAGCTCCAGCTACTGATATAACCAATACCAACACTGTTTATCCAGAACCTATCTCATACCTGGTTAAAAACCGGCCTTCAGACATACATAAGTCTAAATCTATGGGAATAAAACTGCAGTGAAGAAGTAACTCTGGTGCATTCTTACTGCACAACATAGAGGAAATCCTACCACACATCAGAAATGAGCTGCTGACTTTGCCAGAGAATTTGGCGCCGAGCCTGAAGCTTCTCAGCTTGATGGAGAGTCGGCTGAAACAGAGCTTTATTGCCCCGTACTGGTACGAAATGGAGATGAACAGGGAGATTGTGCTGTTTGAAGAAAAACACACATTTGTTTTGATTATAAGGTGAGTTAAGCGATGTGAATAACGCTAAATCATTCATTTTCTCCTGCGCACAGGCATCCCCACCAGACGCTCGCTCCTAAGACCATTTGAAACAGTTCAGGCAGAAATTAGCCTGGCATGTTTGGACTGCCCAGACTGCAGTTATATAAAGTAAATAATTTATCCAGGAAAGCAAAAGACCTCTTTGCATACACCAAGGTAACAGCGACTCATGCCAACAGCATCCCTGATTCTCAGAAAGAAGATTATGCAACACCAGTTAAACCCTTTATAAATTATGGGAATAATGGTCGCTCTCTTCTCCGACCATGTGAACGCTCGGTTAAACCTTCAAACTGGAGCGTGTGAGGCGAAGAAAAACATTCCTCTCAGATAGGAAAAGCTCTCGGCGACACCTGCCAAACTATACTGTCATTAAACAACAATTTGTTGAGCAGGTTTTTTGGGGGTTTTTTTTGGAGTTGGCCTCTGGACTCTTGAGAAAGTGGATTCTGGTGGGGGTGAGTCCCTGCTGTGCCACACACTTTGAGGAATCCCATCTCTAAAGGTGGGTTAGGACCCTGTGATGGGCTGTGACAGATTGGGGTCGAGCCGTTGGACTCTTTGCATGTTGGAGGCATCGGTGGAGCTAGCTGGGTGGGTGACAAGAGATTTCTTAAGGCTTGGAGAGGGTCATGACACCGAGGAGTTTGCCCAGTCTGGTAAGCGGAGAGCATTAGAGAGTGTTGTATTGGAGGGCCTGGGACTGGCAGGGGCCCAACAGCCACTATCCGCAGCAACAGAATACAGAGTGCAGCCTGTGGACATCTCTATGAATGCTGCACAACATACAACACTGTGCGCCTATAGACAGCCACCTTTCATAGATTTACCAGGCAGGATTTACAACATACAGTGCACTGGCCATCCAATCAACACCAGCTGCATACTAACCAGTCCCACCTTTTGTTAAGGAGGAGACATCAGATGTCATGAACGCCTCCCTCTAAATCGACCCTCTTTGCTTTCACAGGCACAGTTGTGTCCTGAAGAGAAAAGAGCCAGAAGTCTCTAAAATGCTTCAGTGGACTTCAATGCCGATGTCCAGCCGACACATTTTCACGATGTTGTCTGAATAGAACGCATTCTTAGGTCATTGTGAGAGCCGGCGAGCGGAGTGACAGAGATCCAAAGAGAGCTAACAGACGAGGCTGGCAGACCTACATTACAGCTCAGCACTAAGCTGTCAATCTGTTGAAGCAGGAGACCAACTGGCCTCATGATCATCATGACGCAGGCAAGACGGGCCCCTCGACCCAAATCTCCTTCAGTTCTGCAGTCGGTGGGAAAATTGCTTGAAGGAAAAACATGAAAAAGATGTCACGTCAGCTGCTGTTCGACGGTAAAGGATAAATCATGTTTGGGAGCTCAGCATGACAGCATGAGTTCAGCTTTATGTCACCAATGCCACCATCATGCTACTTTATATGTGTGTGTGTGTGTGTGTGTATGTATTACTTATATTGTGGGGACTATAAGCTGTTTATGCATTTACTTTGTGGGGACCCATATAACGAAAGTCCCCATAATGACAATCATAAAATGTTACTGGGAAGGCTTTTGACAGGCAACAGAAATGTTTAGCTCAGTTATGTTTTTGTAAAAGTGTTTATACACACACACACACACTGTGGGGACCCACATATCTTATGGGGACCTGCATCAGGTCCCCATAAGATATGTGGGTTTAAGGTTAAGGGAAGGGAAAGGGTTAGTAGTGCTTATTGTTCAGATACGTCTTTAGAAAATGAATGTAAGTTTATATGTATATTTATATAGTGTCCCCAGAAGAGATGGAAACACAAATGTGTGTGTGTGTGTGTGTGTGTGTGTGTGTGTGTGTGTGAGTAAGTAGGTGTGTGAGTGAGTGTTCACAGACTGCAAAGGTTTACTTAATCAGGCCAGGTTGGGTCCCATGTTGATACATTAAATACACGCAGGCACACACACACACACACACACACACACACATACACACATACACACACACTATAATATAGCACAGCTACTGTAAAGCCCCACATCAAACCCCAGCCGATGCACAAGGTAGGTCAGTGAATCTCACCTCCTTCTGCCTGATGAACACAAAGCGTTTACACAAACATATAGGCTACACGCACTGAAACACACACGCACACGCCGGCAGCTGGCATCTCTGTTGGACAACAAGTAGATTTCACTTGACCCACATTATGCATGTTTGCAAAGATAACGGTGGCATTTATGCTCAAAAATCAGGGTAATTTTGAAAGAATTGTGTCCTGGATTTCAGACAGAAGGAGACAAAAGCAGATTCTCACTTTTAACAGGCAGCTGTCGATTCGGCACTTTGGGGAAACTCATTCTCCAGCTGACTTCTTAATGTTTCCATCTGACTCATTGATATAAAAAGGCTATGCCTTTGATGCCAGCAGTTTATACACGTTATGTTCATTTCGCATGATAAGGCTACGTTTCCTAGGAAACCATCTGCATCCAAACAAACAACAAACAAACAAACAAACAAACAGGGCTAAATGAGCAGCAAATTGTAACCTATTGCAGGTTAGAGCTTGTTAGCCTGAGCACTATAGAACAGTATTACTATTTATTATAAAATAACGCTGTTTGGACACCAACTATAGAAACACTTAGAAAAGCAACACAGTGTTTTAGCTAATTTATATTTTGTTGTTTGTATTTTCGTTCCATATGTTTCGTTTATACAAGAGAAAACTGTCTGAGTTTGGGAAATGTGGTGCAATCTCATTCATTCTTTACAAATGTATAGCTGGAGATTTGTACACAATGCAGAACAGGGCTGCTAATGTTAGCCTAAACTCTAAAATAGTGGGCTTGCATTTTGATTTTGACACATTTGTCACTCCTGAAAAATGTAACCCCACAAAATAATGCAGTTAGCTCATATTTTTTTTCACTCATGATCTATTCACTTACTGTTTACTGTAAGGAGCAGGTAAGCTAGTTAGCCCAGTATGCTAACATTTTTCAACACATGGTTCAATCTATCTCTCTTAATTTTGCTTGTCCCTTCAGTTTTGGTGAGTCAAAAACTCTCAGGATCTTGTGACTATGCAATATTTGTCTTTTTATAGTAATATATGAAAATCGTGATGTTATTTTTCTGCTTGGCATCGAACAGAATATTGTTCTCCACCCAAAAGAGCTCGAGCATTTGTCCCTCAGGGAATTTAGTTTCCAACTGTGGAACCATCCAAGAGTTTATTTTGCATTTTACAAGAAGTCACAAAACCTTTCATGGGCAACAGCATGATGACAAGAATAAGCAGCAGAATTATAGCCTAAAAATATAACATAGCTTAACAGGAAAGGACTTCAGATAAATCTGCACATTAGATCGGGATGGAAACAGAGACAGTTTTACAGTAAAGAGTCAAACTGTCAATCTTGTTTCCCCCCACTGGGACCTGACAGGAGAAGGTGATTCCTCGCTTTCTATTTTTTCTTTAATCATGTCTCACAAAAACTATTACCTCCAGAGAGCCGGCGCGATGAACAGCGGAATAACAGCTCCAGATGAGTGACAGACAAAGTGGTGAGCTGGGAGGGGAAGAAGATGAAGGAAGAGGAATGAAAGGGAAGGTCATTTTATCACCATCGTGACAATACTACACCGCTGTGATGAAAGCTCTTCAGAGGAGCCGCGCTGGATGCTCTGTAATTCTTTTAATTTGCTGTTTGCAGGGAAAAGGCTGAAGCCTCCCTGAATAGATTTGTGGCTGAAATTCAATCTCCTGTGTGGTCACACAAAAGCATGTTATATGAATGAATTGTGAAGAAGGAAGAATGTACAGTGGTAGTATGTTGCAGTGGTGATTCAATGCCATAAAAGAGACACTGACCCAGAGCACATGGGCATTTATTGCTCAACAAATTAAAAACAGGAGCTGTATCAGGTATACACTTCCTTCCCTTCGTGCATCACACTAACACACATGCATCCTTTGTGTCTGTGTGGTGACTAATCACACTCAAAGCAAGTAATGACTCATGCAGCTCTGGCCCTGGATTCGGATGGAGAAAGGCGCTTTCGCTGAAAAAAAAAAAGCTGGTGGTCCATCCGATTCAAGATTACACACTCCTTCCTCTCACACTGACACCATTGATCTCACTGGGCACGGGGACAGAGGTTATTTAAACCGGCTCGATAAGGCCTTCAGGAGGAGCCAAGCCGGGATTTGGCTGGATCTGTGTGCTGCAAAATGCAGAGAGGAGGCAATTTAGATCAGTCTGAAAGGATCCGTGATGGACAAGCTAGGTGAAAAAAAGACTTTTGGAGTACCAGTAAGTAGTTTATAAGTAGCTCGAACTTTTCTGTATTTATTTGTAATTATTCAGTACTGAACAAGCCCCCGAGTGGAAATATGCTGCCATGTTTAATGCATGCATCACCAATTTGTGCATACCTGTGAGAGACTGACAGCTCTTGTAACATCCATCTGTTTTCCAACTTCCTGTCGAGCTGTGAAGCTGCACTCGACAGACCTGCAGCAGATGAGCACAGATACACCAGTTTTCTCTCTCCACCTCGTCACGCTCAGCTTCTCTCTGTTTTTGCCGTGTACGTTCACGTGCTTGACGTGTACGCCCGACTGTGCGATTCGGAATACGTCATTCAACTGCGATTCGGACGAAGGAATCGATCTGAATTCATTCGATTAACAGAGTATTGTGGCAGCTTTTAGAGGAAATAGAAACCAGAGAGTGCCAGGTGGCAGAATCAATCACCACTCATTTCTGTAATGCATCAAAAAGGGGATCAAATCGCACCAACACCAAATTGATTTGTTTCCCCCTGAACCTTTTACTGGGAGAGGACAGATGCTCTGATTTCTACTTGAAGTACTTCAGGGACAAAATCCATTCAGATTCATTTTGTGTAAAAATTCAAAAATCAGGAAATAGTGAGAGGAGTTTGGACGTAGGTGTCCTTGGAGGGATTTTGTCCTGATGGCTCTAAGGTGCTCCACTTCTGCCAGTGAAAAAGAAAATGTATTAAAAGACTAAAACATTTTCTTAAGTTCTTAACACAAACTTTTGATATATTACTATTTTGACTTATTTAACCGAACAATTTTATGTAATGTCCCAAAAGTCTTACTTATTATTACCTAAAATATCATAATTCTGATAAAGCATTTCATACTTTTGAGTATCTCATAATTTTGACAGTGACTATTTTTTATTTCCACCATTATTTTTTCTTTTTATTTAATCATATTCATTGTTCTGAAATTTCGTGCAGGAATGTTCAAATCCATCCATTTTAAACCTGCGTGTTATTATCAATGTGCTCACAAATGGTAGCTAATTTACACATCCAGCAGACACAGAGAAACATTAGCATTCATTTGTAGTCGTGTTTCCGGCCACCTGGCAAATATAAATCCAATATTCAGTGAGCTTTTAGCTCTGTTTCTGGACTCCAACAATTCTTGAGGGAAATATGAGGCTGCGTCACTCCTAAACACTCCACTATGTTAGTCGTTAGTGAGAATGCTAGTCGCTAACTTTCTCTCTTTGTTGTCTGGTGCTGGAAAGATGGAATATAGGAGGTCTTCAGAGCTTTTTCACTGAAAAAGACAACTGCCTGCTGTCTGAACCAAAACAGTGAAGTCGTGGGACGGAGAACCAAGACAAAGCTGAAAGATGCTAAAATGTTATCAACGCTGAAATGCTGGCTCACGTGATCATTCAGCATTGTCACATCTCCTTTTCACTCACCATGTAGTCATTTGATCAATTTGATTTGATTAATCTGTCAATTATTTTCTTGATTGATCAATTAGTTGATTGTTCTGTAAAACGCCCCCAAAAATGTCTTGTTTTGTCCAAACCCAAAGGTTGACAGTTTGGTTAAGCTACTCTGATTAATCGATAAGTTGTAAACTATGAAATTCATCATCAACTATTATGACAAACGATTGATTGTTTAGAGTCATTTCTTAAGAAACAAATGTCAAAATTGGACTCTTGAATGTGAATATTTCCAGTTTGAAAAATACAAATAATACAAAATGATTTTTTTTGTTATGAGACCAAACTGAATATCTTTGGTTTTTTTCATTTTCTGACTTCTTATGGATGAACAACTAACCAATTATTCAAAAGCAGATCAGCAGATCAATCAACAGTGAAAATAATCATTAGTTGCAGCAAAAAAACTAGAAAATAATCACATTAAAGAAGCTGGAATCAGAGAATATTGGCTTTCTTTTTCTTGAGAATTACTCAAACGGATTGATTTATCATGAAAATAGTTGGCAATTAATCTGATAGTCAACAACCAATCAATGTTGCAGCTCTAATGAATCAGTTCCATTGAGAAGTATGAGGTTCAAATGTATTGGAGGTCGAATATTTAAACAACAGTATTGAAGAGTATAATGATTTTAGGGTCAGAGGTCAGATTTATATATATATATATAGCTAAGTAGCCACAACCGGCTGTGACTAAAAGACACCAGAGGTCAAAGGGGAAGGTTCACAGAGTCAATAAAGGATCAGGTGCACGAGAAGCAGCTTGAGTATATTAGTCTGCGGCTACACACACACACACACACACACACACACACACACACACACACACACACATGGGCCACCACAGAACAACCACATTTTCATCCACAGGGAGAGGCGGTCAGAGAGAAAACGAGTGAAATGTAGCAACGGATACAAACAGAGACATGCTGTCAGGACTCCATCCAAGAATTTCTCATCTTGAATGATGTGCTGAGACTGTGGAATATCAACTAAGTGAGGGAAAGGGAGGGAAGAAAAAAAAAAAGGCGCTGTGTCTGTCCTTCAAGTGTTAATGACCGATGCCAAATCTCCTGATTCTCACATCAGCTGTTAACAAGACAGAAACGCTGATTGCACATATGTCAAACATTAATGACACCAGGGGAAAAAAAACATCAAAAGTAACACGACGGCAATCTGAGAGAGACTAATCACTCTAATCTCTCGGTGGCAGATGCTGATGAAACTTCGGTGCGGCCTTGAGCAGCTTCTTCTCTTCCTACAGCCTCTGTGGCATTTGTCTTCCACCAGCCTCTACCTTCGAGGAGAGCCCCTGGCCAAAGACAAAGAGAGGGACCTTTCTCTTTGTGTGGCTGAGCCGTTCAGCTGTGGTCTCATCTACGCTCGTAACGATTGGCCTGGTGGGCTGCCTTAGTCCCTCCCAGGCTAAACACTGAAGTTGATTGATGGATCGGTTTGTCCAATCCCTTTTGGGGGGTTTTCGGGTAACTGCACTGGGGGACTCACTCGGCGCTGAGAGGGCTTTTCAATATTCCAAGGAGAGACACAGTTCGACGTAGCCTCCACATCCAGCAGCTCAAAACACAACTGCTCCCTGATTTTCTTCTTCTTTTTTTCTATTTGACAAATGTTTGTGGTTGGCTCGCTGGGCTCTGAGATTTGGGAGCTGTCCAGTGCTGAAAACGTGGGTCCGTTTGAGCTCCAGTCACTGCGAGGTCCTTGTTAGTCTAAAAGCCCTTTTTGTCCCCTTTCTGGCTGTGAACAGAGCGCAAAGTTCACAGAGGTCATCAAATTCCCACTTATGTTTTCTCAGTCTTGTTCACAGTTAGATCTGCTGCTCGTGAACCAAAAACGAAGAAGTCTAATACATCTGCTGCATCGTTCAAACAGGCCCAGGTCAAACCAAGTCAATGCTTTTTTTTCATGGCACAGAACCATAAAGAACAGCGAGCCTTGCAGCTGACTCACAGACGAAGCTGATCTTGGTCGGCGGCCATAAGCGAGCGCCGGTACCATTTGCATTTAAATGGCGCTATTCTGTTAGCCATTAGCGCCGTATTAGTGTGGAATAGATCCCATAATCACATAAGCGACATATATGAGTGGGCACTTTGGTACCACAGAGAATATTATCAAAACCCTGAATGAGAATTACCTCTGGCTCCTACAGAAAATACACCATCAGCAGGACTGACAGTATGAAATCCATTCATAGCAGAAAAACTGGAGAATAATCTGCTCATTTATGACCAGCAGGGCAAAAATTATCTCCTTCATTTCATCTCATTCGGAAGAATTACAGCCACACAGCGCTTCAGGGTTTCATTCTTCATCGCCGATTGATCTGCAGATTATTTTCTCAGTCTGTAAAATGTCAGAAAAAATGAAAAAAAGCATCACATTTGAGAAGCTGCCAGCAAATGTTTCTCCGTCTTTGCACGACAATTACCCTGATTAATATCAAAACGGCTGCTAATGAATTCTCTGGCCAATCTCCAGAATTGACAAATCTGCAGATTGTTTTCCTCGTTTATCTGATTTGGTCTGATGTAAAAAAAAAAAAAAAAAAAAAAGGGCTCTAAATATCCTGAATGACATCATCGTTTCATCAAACTGCTTTTATTTGTCCAGCCAAAACCCAAAGATCATCAGTTTACAACCAATTAAAACAAAATTATAAATAATCCTCTCAGTTTGGACGAATCAGAAGATTATTTTCCTCATTCAACGAGTTTTGTCTTCTGTATAAATGCTCTAAAACTCTGAAAAGCTTTATCAGATTGCTTTGTCTTGTCGAACCAAACCTGAAGATCGTCAGTTCACCAAAAAAGGAAAAGTTTAAAAACCCTCACATTGGTTATAAAATCACTCTTAAAATGTGAAATTCTCATCATGTTGCTTGATTTGTTTATCCAAACTTAAGAGTCATTAGATTTACTATCAAGTAAGGCAAAAGACACATGACAAAGGAAGACAAGGCGATGTTTGTCGATCGATTAATCTACATATCTGCAGATTATTTGAATAATTTAACTGGTCTGGTCTCTAAAATTGTGAAAAACCTCATTGAATTACTTGACTTGTCCAACCAAACCTGAAAATAATCATTAAACTATCAAATTAAATGGGTATGTTTGACATGTTATGCCAGTTTTGTGTCATTTCCCTAATTTACCTGGTTTGGTGTGTTTAATAAAATGCTCTCGAATTGTTGAAAACGTCATTTAATTGCTCGATTTGTTCAGTAGAACCTGAAGAAAATCAGTTCGCTCTCAGAAATCTTCACAATTACAAAGTGAAACAAGGGAATGTTTCTTTGTATGCTGACGACATCTGCAGATTGTTTCTCTCACTGTCTGGTGTCTAAAACTGTGGAAAAACCTCATTTAATTACTTGATTTGTTCAACAGAACCTGAAGATCGTCAGTTTACAGTCAGATATCCTCACGATTACAACGAGAAAACAAAGGCACGTTCTCTGCCGATCGACTATCCGATCAACCGGCTCCTTGAATCATCGCCTCCACAGTCGATCATCTGCCTGAAAGTGTCTCGCATTTTCTCCTCTCCGGTCTTCCACCGGTGCAAAGTGACTCCTCGGATTGCAGACGGCTCCGAGCCAGACGTGATAAACAATACTGAGGCTGATTGAGTGCAGAGTGTGCGGCAACAGACAGCGAGGCAGCTGAACCGAGCTGCTACTCTATTTTAGAATTAGACCTTGTTCTTCCCCACAACACCGCTCTCTGATCCCTCTGCTCTGAGCGAGTGCGTTCGTCTACAAACACACAAGAAACACACAAACATGCACGCTACTGTATGCTCGTGGTTGCCCTTTTTTTTTTTCTCCCAGACACACATCCGGACAGGATGAAAAATGCATGCTGTAAACTTTCAGCTGCGTCTCTCAGCCTCATTCCTCACTATTCTCCCTCCTCCTCCTCCTCCTCCTCCTCCTCATCCCGACAGGCTCCACTTCTCTCTCTTATCTCTCACACACATTTCTCTATGGCGTGACGTTGCCTGGTTAACCTCTTGAAGCTTTATGGCGGTGACACACAGCTGGTGGCGAGCGCTCTAACAAGGCCAAAGAAGAAAAGACTTGGACTCCTCCAGACTGGAGCTCTGAATGGGAAACAGACCGGGCTTTATTGGGCTGCAGGGGCTTTTCATATTCTCAGACAATACAGCTCGTTTGTCAAGGTGACCCAAAGTGTTGTCCTCGCTCCGTCACCGTGATTTGTACATGCCGGCGTTTGTTTACAGAGCAAGGGGCCACTCATCAATATGAGACTTTGCAGGATGTTTGGCTCCGGGGGCAATCACTCATTTTTTTTTTTTTTTTGCTTCATTTGGCCGCTATTTCTTTTTTCTCCGTGTCATTTTTCATTTCGGTGAGTAGTTCACAAAAAGGAACAGAGGCATGAGGCACTTTAATGTCAAGATGAATCACACACACACACACACACACACACACACACACAGAGCCAAGCTTTCTATAGGTGCGTCTGTGTCTTTTGATGTCCTGCCCAGGTGACAAACCAACCAACCGACAGAAGAAGATGTGATATTTTTTTTTTTGGCAGTCGTTCAGCACATGTTGTTCAGACTCTGATTTACATAATAGATTTCACAAACACCTGTTCAAGTGTTCAGATCTGCCTCCACAATTGCATCAGTCAACAGCAGGCACCCTCCCCCCCCTTCTTTTGATTTCTTTTAATGGTGTCACCTCACCTGTGAAAGGGAGGATGCCTGCAAAAAAAAAAGAAAAGAAAAGGAGAAAAACCAAAGCATAAAGTTCTCATGAAGACAGGATCTCCTGAGAGGGGTCATGTTAACAAGGTTAGTTGGTGAGTTGATGATTTATGCATGCACCACCACCACCACCACCACCACCACCACCTACACGCCTCGTAAATATAGACCAATATTAAAAGCTTTTAACCTGTAAATAATTTAAGATATCCCGGACTGGAGCGATTTGTGTGCGAGTCTGATCGTGCGAGAGCTAAAGGCGATTTGATTTGCTCCGCAGGAAACACTTACACTTAAACACGCATATATTAGAGTGATGCATGGGTGTGCAGTGGTGGAGATAACTCCCCCCAAAATTCAACAATGTGCATGCTCTGTCAGAATAAAAGTGCATTTGCTTTTTTTTCTTTAAACGTCATAACCAGTAAACACACACACACACACACACACACACACACACACACACTTCCTCCTCCAGCAGCTGGCTGAGCGCCTCCTGCCACCCGGGGTGACTTGAGATATCACACACTGACCGGATGGTTTCATAAAAGCATGCGTGTGGAAGCAAACATCCTCGCTCTCTTTCTCTTTTTCTTACCTTTATTTTTTTCTTCCCCCCTGACAAAACGAGCCGCGTCTCGGGAAGCTGCAATCCTCAGGAATGTGAAGGGAATCAAAAAAAAAAAAAAAAAACCTCTTTGCGCCTCCGTGCAGGTGCTCTCCAAAAAAGAAAAGAAGCTCCCACAGGATGCAGAGACGACGAAACAAGGGTGAAACAGCACTTTGCAGAGGCAGACGCGGGGTGCGTGTGTGTGCACAAGCGCTCCGCGTCTTGGACTTTTCCGCTCCTTCTCCTCCTCCTCCTCCTCCTCCTCCTCCTCTTCCTTCTTCTTCTTCTTCTTCTTCAGCGGTATCCTCTCTCTCTCCTCACTGAGCAGCAGCAGCAGCCTCTATGCGCCGTGCATCCTCACCTCACACTGATATCGGAAGAGATGCGCACACACACACTCTCTCTCTCTCTCTCTCTCTCTCTCTCTCACACACACACACACACACACACACACACACACGCATCCACAGCAAGGTGCTCCCCCCTCCGCGCCGGCAGCTCCGTTGAGGGAGAGAAGGGAGATCAGTTTGAACAAAGAGGCAAGCGGTGACAGGCAGACGGCTCCAGCGCCCCCATTCAGAGAGAGGGTGGAGGAGGTGGTGGTGGCAGGGAGGGAGGGAGGGAGGGAGGGGTGTAGGAGAGAGAGGGAGAGAGAAGGGGGGATGCACTTTATGTGACCATAATCCGATTCCTACATAAACCTCAAAGGTTGATCCGGTGTCTGTGAATCAAATTAAAATGTACCCATGAGCTTACAGTGACAGTCTGACCCTCATATCCCCCTCATGTCACCATCCTCACACCAACACACCTCCACCTGTGTGTCCCCCCCTCCCCCCCTCAGGACCTTCCCTCCTAATGAGACAAAAAAAAAAAAAACACACTATGCATCCAATTAATGTGAGCAGGAGTAACATTTGACTGGCGGGAAATAATTGTCAGGACTTGCTGAGTGAAAGCACACAGCTGCCCCTCCGATGCACCTCACAACCTGGCAACCGCCAGCAGGCTCGTCACAGCAGCAGGGGTCAATACAAACCAAACAGCATCATTCTTCATTCGCGCACCGTAAAGAAAAAAGTGTGTTTGCTGCTGCTGGAAGCGCCGGCCGAGCGCAGGTTCAGCTCCTGCACTGATGAATGACAACGTGAGAGTAGGAGCAGCAGACTCTTTGTTATTCATCATCCTGTAGGTCTGCAGTCTGTTGTTTCGTGCTCAAGATGGTCCTGAATTATGCATCTTCCCCCTGTGTGATGGAGGCAGGAGTTTGGAATCCTAATAGAGCCACTCATCACGATAATCACACGAGCGACTGGGAGAAATAAAGTCTTCATTCAGGGGGAATAGTCTTCGTTTAACTCGTTCAGATGGTTCACGTGGACGTCTCGCAAAGAGCTGGGGAGGAAGTGAAGGCGGACTTTTGTACATGTGGACGTAAAAAAGTCTTAAAGGGATCTGTGGTACTTCTCTGCCGGACGGTGGCCCTGAAGGACAAAACACAACAGCATTTCAGTTTACGGAAAAGGAGGAACAACGTTTTTGTAGCGATGAGACAGAACCAAAGACCCTGTTTTGTGAAAAGAGGCACTGAGACTGAGTCACATCTTTTGGGCTGTCCTTCACAAAGAAATCCACAGTCCAACATCAAACAGCTTAAATTGTCCACGAGCTTGAATTGGCAACCGAGTAGAGGTGATTTTTCATATCAAACGGCTCACATATGGCCAATAAAAAAGTGATGAACGCAAGTGAATTGCCACAAATTGTAACACAGAGCCGCTTGATATTAGAATCAAAGCCAAAGAGAGCACTTCTCTCAAACCTGCATCGCTTTTCTGTCAAATCCTGGTTCAGATATCAACTGAATTTTGAGCAAAGATGCACAAGACAACCAGAATACTATAAATACGGGGGCGTTTTCAACATGTTCCGGTGAGCAGCTCCCCGAGGCCACTGCAGTAAAACTTTCAGAGTTTAGTGATTCTGCATCTCCCTCTGCTCCTCCTCCTCCTCCTCCTCCTCCTCCTGTTGTGTTCTGGGGGAATCAGAGATGCAATAAGAGGCGGATGAATCCCCCACTGCCCTGTTTGTCTCTGTTTTCCCCTTCACTCTCGCAGCTCGGATGAAGGCCCTGCCAACAAACTTGTCTGTAAACGTGTCTGCGTGTGAAACAAACACGCTGACTGGATCAGGAGCATCAGTGTTCGGCCTCATCCGCTGCTAGTGCTCCTGATCCAAATGTTCTGTGTCGTTTGGGTGCAAGCGGTGCCTGCAATTTGCATACATTTTCTCCTTTTGTCTCGCAACACGCGCCATTGTTTTAAGGATGCCGACGAAACCAAAGCCAAGGACTAACGTTTGCGAGGAGATTAGAGGTGAACCCGACTGAAACTGTGTTTACGCTCTAAATACTCGACTAAAATATGTCCTCCGAGGCATCCGACGGCATTGTTCACGCTGGATTTCCGCACCTGAAATGGAGGCTTTCCAGAAGAATGTGTTTTCTTTATTGTTGTTTTGTGCAACAAAGAATAGCACAAACGCAGAGAGAGCACGATGCTTGAATTAACTAACATTTGCCTCAGAGATGCTTCGCTGGCTGAGGCCTTGTTGTCACAAACAGCGTGTCTTGTCGAGTCACTCCGCTGCGCCCACTCTCCTGTCGATTTATGTGCTGACGAAAAAGAAAAAAGCTTTTGTGCTTTCACCTCGTGTTTGCACTGTGTTGTCAGATAGCAGGCAGCCGCCGAGAATCAGACAAGCGTCAGTGGATGTCGGTAATATTCATGTCAAAAGACCACAGACTGAAGGTCCGAGCGGGTCGATAACAGTAATGGACCGGATCGATGCTTGTTATTGGAGAATCCCACACCTCTGTGGACTGGAAACAGATCAGTGCCGCTGTGGATGGACAACCGGCCCTCATCTTCAATTACAGAGGATCAATTTTCCTGCTGAATTATAACAAGTCTCTCGCTGTCGGTCGACCTTGTTCATCAGCTCTGAGCTGTTCGAGCTGTGATTCCCCAGAAACACACAAACATAAAGTGTATTTGTGCAAAAGATCTTTATTAGATGCCTCTTAACATTAATATGTGTGTAATAGACATATTGAGTGTTAAAGAGGAAATTGAGAAGAAATCAAAAAACAGAATTTTGATATTTACAATATTAATGAGGTAGTAATACAATTTTTTTTCCCTCAATGAATAAACCAGCTGTTCTCAGAGGAAAATAAGAAGCTAGAACGGTGGCAGGGTCCGCCACATATAAACAAAGTTAAACCGTATGAAACTGTGTCGTCCTTGACGATCAGATTTCTTCCCCAAAACTACATAGTGCATCTTTAAAGCCGGACTATGCAACAGCAGTTTCCAGACCAGATTCCTTCGCCGTTTTCTAGCTTTGCACCAGTTTTGTGCATACGCTTTTCGCTGCAGGGCTCCCCCTACAGCTTCGGCGCAGATACACTGTCGAAAAGACTTGTTGACGAGCCTCCCACCTAGCTGCTACTACGTTACCATGTGCATCTGTTTTCTAAGAAGCCGGCCGGCTAAACAGCGAGTCATGTCTGGCACTTAGTGCACTTAGTGCTCTATGTTCAGCCGGACATATCGCAAGATACAGGCGACAAATCATGCGACATTCAAAGACCGAACTAGATATCTAAATACCAACAAGAACCTGGAATCAGAACGCAAACAAACGTGTTTGGTAGCAAGTGACTGCTACGCTAAACACCCGCTAACTGTCGAGCGAGCCATCAAGAAACCAAGCTAAACATATGCAGGGCTCACAGTAAAACAGTCAAGCAATAACGTTGTTCAAAAGACTATCAAGTCACGTTGCAAAGACAAAGTTCATCCACTCACAATTTCAACAGCAACACGGCCAAGTCGGCGCCTGTTTTGGACTCCTCAAAAGCTCGTCCTATGTTTACTCGTGTCTGGTCTCTTTTTTTTGTCAAGCTCCTTTTTCTTCTTCTTCTGTTCCTCCGACTGTGGCTTCTTGGGTCTCTTTATAGTCGACTGATACATGAGGAATACAACAATTGCCTTGCAACTGGCAGTTTATATCTACCCGGTTCCATGTTTGGGGGTGTGTTTGCCGTAAAGCAGTTTCGAAACTACAATCTGACTACATTTTCGAGGGGCGGCGGGATACCTCCGCCGGCTCACTTCCAGATTGACTTCGAACCGGTGGCAGCAAGTTGCATGTTCCGTTTCTCCGCCCAGAAGCGCTAGGGGGAGTCGTAGCAATGACCAAACGACCCAGAAAGTGTCAAAGAACATTCAGAATGACTTTCAGCCTGCATAGTTAGGGTAATTTTTGCTAATATTGTTGCATAGTGCCCCTTTAATAAAACCATCACAACAATCAAAGAACTGCTTCATAACGATAGAACAGCCTTTGTCAATAACACATTTATTGAGTTTAACTAATATATAGTGTCAATGATATTTTGTTGCTCTGTGAAGATTAATACACACTTTATTATACATTTATTAGCAGTTATCTGAATGAACTAGGCTTTTTGCAGCATGAACCCTTATTAAGCTTGATAAAAAACACAATCACTAGAATAAATGATGGCCATGTACATTTCTGTAAACCATGGATATGATGAAGAATAACATTTTCTTTCTTTAGGTTCAATAGTGCTTGTGGTTTGTTTAGGTTTAAGCACAAAAATCACTTGGTAAGGGAAAAAATTGATAATTGTCACCAGGTCTCCTTGAAAATCTCCCATATTTTCACACTTACAAATGTTGAAACACGTTCTCAAGCTGCAGTTTCCGGCCATCTTTTTCTCCACCAACACCTCCTTCACCTGATACAACAGTCCAGGATATACAATCAAAAAAACCTGAATGTGAAATCATACGTTTTGTAGAAATGTCACTATGGTACGTTGTCTACGACTCGTACATATGTAAATGTGTCAGCGGTTGCCAGAAACGTTAACAGCCAACATTTCATCTTTGTGATTAGACTGTAAATCTTTAATCATGCACTTAATAACAGCTCAGGTTGCTTTCTGCAATATAACAGAGCCAAAGACAGGCTGCACATCTGCCAAAGCAGATGATGGATGAGCTTCTTCATCCCTCAACATCCAACTTCACTCTAAGGTCCTTTTAACTACAGTATTATTATATCAACGATGAATTCTTAATCTTCTCGTACTGATAAATCCACAGGTCCTCTCAGTTCTACGGCGCTTTTTAGCCTATTTCAGCTCGTTGTTTTTGTTTTTCAGCCCACAACTCTACTGCTTTGGTTCAGTCTCACAGTTCGCACCAGTGTCATTTCCAGACGTTGTTAACTCAGCGTCCAGCACTCACATGCACGAAGACAAAGCCAGCAACTAACTCGTAGTCAAAGTGGAGCTTTTAGCTGCTAAAGAGAGATATCTCCCTCTTAAATATTGTAACATAACCCTGAATGAATGTTAATGTTGCTACATGTCCGCTGTGATTATATGTTGGGGTTCAGCTTGTTGCTTAAAATGAATAAACGCAGGTATTATTAGATGCTTTAGGGTGAGAATAATCATCTTTGTTGACACTATCGTACATGTGTACTCTGAATTAGTTTGTTCCAGCTCTTTATTAAAGCTGTTAGCTGCAGCAGAGCACATCCTGTAGTGACAAAATATCCCAAATACTAAGTTATGAACATGATGAGTTCTACATGTGTACATACTGCACATGCACATAGTCACCTACTGATGCACACACACACACACACGACAGCGAGTCTTGGCTCGGCCTTAATGCGAGCTGTGACTTTTAGAAAATGTCAGGCGGCTTGCCAAACAGACAAACAATGTCAATCACTCTCCAGCAAGGGGAGCAGCCATCCACGCACAATGGAGAACACACAATACACAAGGGAGGCAGGATGAGGACGATGACACACACAAAAAAAAAACGACGTCTGGAAAGCTATTATAGCATCTTTAACGGGAGCAAAACAACACTGCCAAGTAACGCGCGCTGCCCTCGGTGGGAAACAGAGAGCGTAATGAGGCTTTCAGTTAGCGTTGTGATTTTCCCTCCACGCTGGTGGAGATGTGTGCCGTGTTTAGGCTCCCGTGTTTGCTTAGTATTTGCTGGGGGAGACTTCTTCTTCATGGGTTTGTGTTTTTTTACGGTGATGCTGTTAATGTGGGGAGATCAAACAGAGCAGCGAGCAGGCCACATAAAAAGAGAGGAAACAGGATATCTCCCAGTGGAGAAAGGTCGAACACCAAACTGTGTTTTTTATAAACTCCAGTGCCGTTAAGCAGTTGCTCAGACCGGGTTGAGCCACCATGCTGCTTTTTAAGTGTGAGCAGCACAGCGGTGATGGAGGAAGTCAGGGAGATGTGGTGGGCACTGATGGTAACCACATGGAATACCTCCAGTCTGACTAACCACAGGTTTCCAGATTCATGGGACCACTTAAGACTGCCATCACAGGCATAATTCCATGTTTTCTAATCTTACTGTATCTGTGGCTGCAGCACATAAATAGAACAGAAATGATCCTTTTGAGGGTTTGGAGCTCACACCGTGTTATTGGAAAGACTTTAATTTCACTGCATATGTGGAATGATTGCTGCGAAACTTTTTCTCGCCGGGGGTTCGTTAGTGAAGTTCAGACGTCTGACAAAAGAAAAACATCAGTGTTGTAAAAGAGACGACTGTGTTCACGCTCACACTATTTATTTTAGAATGAATGCAGTGTGGTTGTGTGAATGATTACGTCGGTCGGTCCGTCTGCCACTTTCGCCCCTGAAATATCATCACAGTCACTGGATGGATTGCCATAAAACTTCATGAAGACGTTTGCGGTGCCCAGAGGAACGATTCTAATGACTCGGGTGATTTGATATTTCTTCTAGCGACCACTGTGAGATTCTCGTCTGTGGTTTCAAGTTTGAAAAGTCTTGCCTTGGAGGGATGGAATTTCTTTGATGGAGTTTTTTTTTTTTTTTGGCCTTTAGCCTGTATTTGAATAGGAAAGCTCAGAGTTTGACAGGGAAGTGGGTAGAGAGAGAGAAAAAAGGGATGACGTGCAGGAAAAAGAGCCACAGGTTGAGCTCGCAGGATGGATTTAGTACAGACGTTAATCTCCCCTTCCGGTTAAATTGTAGTAACTTCCTCTGACTTTGTATCCAGCGCCATGACATCATCAGATTACTTGACGTACTTGTAAAGGATCAATCATTAATCGAACCATTAAAAATACATTTACTGCCAACCGGAGACGGCACAAATACATCAAAAATGATCTTTCTGATCAAATATATAAAAGATAAAGTGTTAAATTCTGTTGTAAGAATCCACATTTAATTAAAATACAACAAGACATCCAATAAGTCCTAATGTACATTAATCTGATTTTGCATTGAACAAAGATTGAGTCGGTGGTTAAAACTGTTTTGTAATGGAAAACATCCAACATGTTTCATTATTATTCATGATTAACCAATAATGGATTAATGCAGCTGACTGTCAGTGAATTTGCCTACAAGTTGCATCCACACAGAGCAGCTGCAGTTTGCATCATTGTGAGCATGTTAGACTCTTGTTCCTCTACAGCGTCAGTAACTTGACACCTCTCTCTCCTCTTTGAGTCAATCATCTGTCATCTTGACTCATCGCCACCCCATTCACCTCCATTTTTATCAGAACCAGCTGTCCAGTTTTTCCTTTCAGTGAGCTCAGCCGATGAATCCGGCTCCAGATCACATCTTAGTTCTGCTCTTCTTCACCAACATCAGTCTCGAATTTATTGGAGGATACTCCGTACGACTTAGAGCTTGACTACACACTAAAATGATGCCGTCACGAAGGGTCCCTCGCTTACTTTTTAGACTTAGTTTTCCACTAAACCACATGAAATAATTCACCAATTCACTAATAACGCTCTCATTTTATGGGTTTCTTTAGAACAAGCACAAAACAATCAACTACTGGTTTTCTGGTATTTTTCAACGTTGCATCCCTTTGATTGTACGTGACGCCAGAAATTTAACAGCAAGGTTCCTGCACTTGGTACGACTCCACTAAGGAGTAGGCAATCCTACCGTGTCCGAGCATGTTTGACCCCCAAAGTCCAGTTTGTTTGACAAAACAAAGTATGCACGAGCACGGAACACTTTCTTGGCCTTGGCCAGGTTGGAAGAGGCGTGCTTCGGCAGGATACGGCTGCTTATGAACACGTGCGCAACATGGCCATGAAGTATAATTATCATATTACGATGCCTTGAAGTTGTGAATGAATTGTGCGTGTCTGCTTTTCTGTCTCCATCAGACAAATGGCATTGTAATGATACCAGGACAACTGATGAGGAGGAGATTTCAACCACTATCCCTGATACGTCTGTTCTGAGGGGCAAATGGGAACTTGAAAACAAGAAGTAGGAGTCAAAATTTGAGATTTAGTTTAAGCATGTTCATGATTTAAGCACCAAGCTTAGTGAGCAGAGGAGTGAGGAAGTTCAAGGAGGAGACACACGACCCAAATATTAGGGGTTCACCAGTCACATATGCCTGATATTCTGACCTTATTACTGTACACAGACTTGGTACGGCTGCATAACCCGACAAAAGTTTATTTTCCTTCTTATAGTTTCTCTGTCAGTGTCATTGTAAGGTGATATTTATAGTAACATGTTACCCAACAGAGAAATGGTTCCAGTGAACGTACGTACCGTAGATATGCAGATGGTACTTGGCAGATTCCCTGAGTTTAAATCTTTTATAGAAAGAAGTAAAAGTTAGGAAAACTTTGATCACATGATGGCAACTGAACCATCTCCATGACAACTGAGAGAAACGCTGTTTGCTGATGAGGCGCGTTTCAAGGCTCCGGAAAACAAAAGCTGCTGAGTCGACTGTGACTTGATTTTTCTTCTTTTTTTTTTTTTTGTCAAATCAGTTGCTGTGCTGCAGAAGCTGTTACAGTAAGATGTGATGGGACACGTCGCCGAGCTCGAGGCCCGAACGTAACTCGGTAAGTTATAGAAGACGAAAAAAGATGTTAGTCAGGAATCAAAGAGAGAGGAAGTGTTGGCAGCTGGGGAGAGAAAGAAAAAAGATCATAAACAGCAGTGGAGGGACTATTAGCAAACAAGGGAGCAGAGAGTTAAGAGGAGGAGGGGACAAAAGTAAACTCACAACTCAAAAAATGTTTTTTTTAACAGTGATAATATAAATGTTTGAGCTCCGTACCGCTGGGACGGAAGCAGACTCCTTTTTTTTTTGGCAAAGCTTTCTTTGTCTTTGAAGCGTATTGTTCCTGTTTCAGAGCCGGCTTGTCTTACAGTTTTAATTCAGACTGGATGACAGCTTCAACACACCCAACCCCCCAACAACACACACACACACACACATACTGTAAGCACACAAATGCACTGAATGAAAAAAAAAACCTTTTACATGCTCAATTAACGGCTGATCTACCTTGGCAGTTAAAATTCAGGTCATGTGTGGAGGAGCAGCTGTGTGTGCCTGTGATTATGTACATTCTCAAGCATGATGGTGTGTGTAGGTATGAAATTATGTTTGTGTGTGTGTCTCTAATGAGCTCTCCCGTACAGCATCTGTGGTCTTGTGTCACGCCGAGCCTCCGTCCTCCTCCTCCTCCTCCTCCTCCCGCTCTTTCATCAGGTATCGGCGGCAGTCGTTCTCTTCGCAGCAGCAGCAGATATAGAAAAGGAAAGAAAAAAAAACACAGAGAAGCTCTGAGAACGAGAAGCTCTGCTGTCAAAGCTTCGAGCTATTACACTACGCTTAACACAGACAGAAACGAACACACACACACACGGCGCAGGTTTAATATGATCATTAACACCGTCGCTGAAAGACGACATGACAGGAAGACTCATCATCCGTAATATATTCTTTAACTGCTCTACTCCACTGAAGCTTCACTTCACCACCACAATATCTACTCTTATATTCTAATCTGTTCTGAGTGTAACTAAGTACTGTAGTGTTTCCCTGTCAGTGGCTAGCTAAAGAAGCACAACCGTAAGAATCCCAGTTTGACCTGGAAACCCTGATCTCAATGCGTCGCTGCAGAGTAAAACACTCTGTTGTATTGATAGTCTGCAGGTTTTGTTACTTACTGATCAAGCAGAAAGAAAGCCAGTTCTGAGCACGTCTCACGTCCAGGTGGTGAGGTGGGAACACATATCAGTGTGGGAACACACTTTGACACAACACCAGAGTGGAAGCCCGTCTGTTCACTCTTGGGTTTCTCTCTTCTTCACCTCCTCCATCAGCGGGCTTCCTCTCTTTTTTACAGCGTGGGGTTTCCTCAGTTATTCCAGATTAATCCGCCGTTAGCTGGGGATAGTGACCGGGGAGAATCATGCCACTTCCTGTCTTGGTTGCGCAATGGCAAGCGCATTTTCTTTGCGCCAATCAATTTCTGGATGGTGTCATTTTTTTCTATATATACAGTTTTTACACTGTACAATCAGTATTTAAGTAAAAGCAAACTACGGAATCTGTTGCCAGCAGTATGAATTTGAGGCGCTTGTTTCTTGAGTCCTTCCTTTTATGCCACGTTCTCCTTCTTCCCTACAACATGTCAGAGGGAAATACTGAAATATTGCACTCACTATGATTATTTGACAGCTTCAGTGACGGGATCCTTCACAGTTTAAGAGTTTTGCTAAATCTATAAATTACGAGGGCTCTTTGAAAAATGTAACTACTCCATGTTTTAGTGCGTTCATTGATTCCTCCGTCCTGATTCGTCTGTATTCTGTATCTTTTTTTGTGTTTACCCTCATAAACTGTAAGAGCTGGCAGATGGTCACCGACATCGTTGATTAGTAGTCCGCTCACTCTATTGTTTTCTGTGTCATTAGTGAATATGTTATCTGTTAAAGTGGCACAGTGGGATGTTTCTCTTCTGGGTCTGAATATTTTTGGATAAAGGCTCGTACTGTGCATAAATTCTTAAGTCTTTTTTGTTTATTTGAATTCAACAGATCAATATTGAAGTCTCCGAAAATGAAGACAAAAACAAAATCATTTCCTCCATCCATTCCCTGAAAGATTCAAAGCTCGACCCCTGGTGACCTGTATATACAACTAGTTAATATCATTTTGTTTTTCTAATCTTCTAATAAGTTGTTGTACATTCTCTCACAAGTTGCTGAAAGAAAATCATAAGTAAGCAATGAGTACTTTTACTGTTATTACGAAATACAATTTCCTCATCACATAAACATTTCCTTCAGTGTAATATATCCACATGTATGTAGTATACAATATTATCAATGCACACTATGTAAGTAAATGTTCTAATACAACAAACAGGTACATTTCAACCCAAACTCTCCCTGTAAACATCTGTCAAAGCTCACAGACTCCTGCTTCTTGGTTCACCCTTGAGCTTCTCTACATGTGAACACGTCTACATTCACAGTTTTCCTGTGTAATGCCGGATCATTTAAATCACCGCGTGTCTGTTTTCCTCCAGTTTTACCACAAACACACAAAGTGGTAGCTGATCCGACAGAGCTGCCAGCTCCTGTAAAAAATCTTTCCGATTATCAGAACACCTCATTAGACCGGCTCCAAGATCTCAGCAACTGCTTTGGTGAGTGTTGTCATAAGTGATTCCACTGACGGCGAGAGCTACACAAATTACACCAAAGTTTGTGTTTAGCAGTTAATTTAATTTGACTCTGCTTTGAGGGAGCCCTCCGGGTAGCGCACTTTCTATAAAGTCGAGGAACTGAGAAGGGAGAGATCTGAAAAAAAAAGCAGTGACGTGACATATTCTCACTCTTACTTGTATGGATCAAACTCCTCACTGGGTCCTACATTAGACCCTCCATTCCTCCTTACAATCAGATAATTCAAACTTCAGATATCTTACAGTTTGTAAAGCAAGCTGTCTGCCAAAAATGTCTGAGCGTCGCTAACTGAGAAGCTGACTGCAGTGTTACGTCTGTCCTGCATTTCCTGTCTGTTTCTCTACTATGTCGATTAGAAGACAGCAAAAATCTGTGTTCACGTTCAGTTTACCAATGTCTGATATACGTCTAAATTCTGCCTGCCTGAAGGTTACAACGTTCAGCTTTTGTTCAGACTGCTCGGAGAGGTGTTGATTCAATATTTTAGGATCGTTTTTTTTGGAGAACGCGTTTGAGCTGTGTTTTCTCTTATTTCGTCCACCCACTCATGTCGATAAAGATAGCCCAAGGGTTACACATTTTATTCTGGTGCCGCTCCACTCTGGTCATACTCTTCTCACCTCAGCCCATCACTCCACCTTCTCTTGTGGCTGCGCCTTCTGTCGTAACTCCACACCGCGATGGAAACTGTAATGACAGATTGAAACAAAACTAGGTGAACCTCTTGATTTCTTCATCGCTGCAGGTAAAACTTGCCCCAGTTGTCCTGATAAGATAATAGAGTGTGTTTCAGTCTTATTGCCTCACTCAGCCTCCACTGACACTGAGGGGAGTCTGACTAAATGATCGGGGGGAAGATCTGCACACTCACTCCTTAACCTACTTTACTACAGTTTTATCCCTGTTTCATCACCCAGGTCTTCTCTCTGCGTGGGTTTAGTCTTCCCCAGCCTCATTCCGTATCGAGAAAGCAAGTTGCTGCAAAAACAAGCTCTGCTTTGCTTCGACCAATGACGGCATGGCGTGTTCAAGGACTAGATTTCATAACAGAATCCTTTCACGATGTCTGTCTTCTGTTTCCTGTTGAATTGAAAAAAAAACATTGACCTTTCCTGTTTCCAATCACCGCAGACACAGGATGCTTTGCACACAGAAGTGCTCGGTGTAAGAGAGCGCTAGCCGTAGCTCGCCGGTGAAAAAAGCAAATCAGATGAAATTATAATGATAAAGGCCATAGCAGATTGCTTCTCGGGAGCACAGCAGAGCTACCTGCGTGGGGAATAATGCTGAAAGAAATTGGATATAAAGGACAATTTCACAGTCTGTACCTGAGAGAAATAAGAGAAATAAGACACCGTCTATAAAAAAAAATGTTTCGGAATGACAAAACAGCTTCACAGCGAGACTTTAAAAAACATTTTGCTCTTTTTTTTTAACAAAACCTGTAAATTAACTCTGAAAACATAAATTAACTCTCTCTCTCTCTCTCTGTCTCCTACACGCACACACACACACACACACAACCACGTTTAGCGCCTCTAATGAAAATGCCCATCTGTTTGTTTTTCCTAATTACAACACATTTGGCTTGTCAGAACATTAACACAGCGTTAATGCAACATATTTTTTAAGGCTCATAAATCCGCTGGAAATATTGTGCATCTCGAAGGCGCACGGCTGCTTAAGTGCCAATTAGCGCCATACAATCCTGTACCGACTCCAGATACAGAGGCACAAACCTGAGAGGAGCCTTAAAGGAATAGTTCAGTGTTTTTGGGGGGAAAGCACAGCTTGTTCTCCGTTAAGTATCTGACTGTCAACTTTGTTTAATTTGAAACTACAACCACGATTGTTTCTGGAGCTTAACCACATGCTTGTCCAATCAAACCATCCTCGTAGTCCTGCCTCTTCAACTCTGATTTTCAAATCTGGTCTTTCAGCAAAGAAAATGTGAAAAACGGCCTCCATGTACACCGTCATCCTGCGCAGCGAAGCTCAGAGTTCAACTGTAGGAGATGAAACTCGAAACCAAATCTCAGGCAGAATTCATTTTTCAGGAGGAAACAGACCAAAATGTTTATAACTACGACCAAAACAGGGTCAGAGAAGCCGCTTCGAGGACAAGACAAAAGAAAACAAACACAAATACATTTCATAGCAGAGTGCATAGACATGGCAACAGTACTGAACGTGTGTGAAGCAGCTGCAGCCTGGCAGCGACCACTTCAATTATTCTGCATTTAACAGGCTGTCACGTCTGACAGAAGGGACTCTGAACTGAAGCCATCTGTGTGACCTCACAGTGTAAAAGTTGAATAAAAATAAAATGTATATATGTATATGTATAATTCTAACGATCAATCAAATATCACCTTATTTTCTTGTTGAATTTGGAGAATGGATATGGATACAGGAGGAGACAGTTAGCCTAGCCTGGTCCATAGCAACAAAATCAAGCTAAAAGCACCTTTGAAGCTCAATAATTAACACATTTCTCTCTGGAAAGACTCAGCTTGAAATGGAAATTCACAGTTTTGCGTGGGGTTCATCTCTATAAACCAGTTCTGTGCATGAATGCAGAATCTGTCGGCAAGAGACAAGATTTGGTTATCGGAAGCATCAGCGTGCTTTGGTCAAATGCAACTTTACAGTCCCTGTGGAGAACTGAAGACGTAGCATTAATCTCGCCTGGCAGCAATTTAGCTTCATATTAGACTTTTTAAAATGTCTGAATCTTTAGGGGAATAAATATTCATCAACTCTGAGCAGTGTGACAGTAAATTAACATTTAACATTTCGGTTTTAGATCCCATGTTAGAGATCTTTAGAGGTTTGTAGGTTTTGTTTCCTTTGGACAGAACCACCAGTCCAGCTGTTTCCACTCTCCGTGCTAAGCTAAGCTATCTGGCTGCTGGCTCCCGTATATTCAACAGACAAGACATGAGATTTGCTTTGTAACTCCTCATCCGGGTCAGAAAGTAAACAAAAATGTAGCACTTAAAAGACCAAATTAAATCACAGCAAGAAGCCCGGTTTGCTTTGCATGAGGACGGTTCTCCGTCCCCCACACTCGTACACAAACACGCCATTATCTCTCCACGGTTTGCCCTTCACGCCTCATTGTCATTCTGAGGAACCTGGTCGTCCTTCATTCGTCCACTAGACTCTCAACATCTTCCTCCTGCGTCTCTGTTGTGTTGCCGCTGCCTGTCTGGAGGTGAGGGGACGTGTTCTGTGGGGGATTATGCAGACGGGCCCCTAAATCCCTCAGAAACATCCGGGCCGCACGCTGCTGCAAATCACAGCACCGTGCATCGTATCGCCCTTGACTGAATTTTTAAGACACCTTAAAGCAAAAAAACATTAGTTTTTTCCCCCCCCATATTTTATTGATTTTCTTTATTTAAGGGTTGGAGGCTGGTACACCTGCACATTCATGGACAAGCACCTGGCGAGCTGGCGAACAACTTCATTGATCACTGGTCTTTAACCTCCTGGGAGACAAAGGTCAGTCTAATTGAAACCTCAGCAGCCTCAGGAGAGCTGAGCTGTGACACCGATACCAGTCGCCTCCTTTTGCCCTCTGTCTCTTCCCTTTGTAGCACTGTGCCACTAATGGTCTCATCACTGCACTGCAACCACTGTTTTCCCCACACCCACAGCTCCTGTCCTGCTCTCTGCTGTCACTTCTGTGCTAATAACTTGTAGGAGGAACTTTTCTTGAAGGACACCGAGATGCTGCCTCGGCTGCTTGTCCTCCGCGATCCCGTAAATTAAACCTCAGAGTCAGTTTGACCCGGCTGACAGACAGAAAGTGATGAGTGAGGCGTCTCAAACTTCTGTAACACCTCCGACAAGGACTGGAAAAAAAACCTTGAGGAGTGATGAACAGAAACGTTCTCGGCGTTCAGTCCAGATAAATGTGTCACTGTTGATCCGTCTGAAAGAATTCTCTTCTGTCCTCCCTCTCAAAGTGTCTCCATGTGTTTCATCTTTCACATGAGACTTAATAAAATTTCAAATCAGAGAGCAGGAACATGCAGGATGATGCTGCAGCAGAACAGATAATGAGGTTTTAGGGCCATCTAGTGGAGATAATCAGTGTCACATGATTAAAACAGAAAGAACAAAAGCGCAAGTGTTAAACAAGAAGAAGAAAAAAGGGTAAAGCGACAAAAAGCTGATGTATTTACTTTAAATCAAAGACATTGTATTATATTATGTATATTGTTGATTACATGGTCACACTTTATAACAACCATCATTAAAAAATTGTAAATTTAGTTGACTAACATTTACTTGAAAGCCACTTCACAGTGATTTACAAACATGTATTAACTAATTGCTCAGGTTTATAGAAATCAGTTACAACTTTACAATAAACAGTTGCGTAATAAATATATCAGTGAAATAACTATTAACTAAAGTAGAATTAGCTATAAATGTATTTATTAATGATGGTTATTATAAAGTTGTAGCAGTCTCATCGTGTCACACTTGCTGTCTTTTTGGACTGCAGTGGATTCAGGTCACCTGTGTGCAGGTGAGGAGAGTGACGCCTAATCAATAAGTGGAGGCAGTTTGGGGCGTTTCCCTCGCAGCCAATCAGGACGTGATGACGCCCTGTTGTGAAGGCTTAAGAGAGGTGAGGACCAGCACACAGGATGGACTCTTGTTCTGAATCAGTCCCTGATACACTGCGGACCGCGTCCCTATAGATTGCCAGCCAGAAATTCTTGTCTGTTCAGGCTCCTGTTGAGATTTTATTCTTTTCTTTCATTCTTGTTGAGGGAAATTGTGTTTGTTTTTCTGCCAAGTTGAGCGACCACAGAAGTCACCAGTCAACTAGACTACCTGCATCAGGGCCGTCCTCGTTTGTGTTGCTTGCCTTCCAAACCCCCAGCCCCTAAACACCTTCAGTTCTCAACATTTTAGTTCACTGGGGACTTAAAAGCTTGTAAAATCTCATTTCAGTGTGATTATCTGCTGAAGAGGCATTTTTTTTTATCATCCAAGTAGTTGACATTTAGCGTTCCCTGTAGATATACATATTTTTCTGTAGGTTGGAGCTGGTTTGTTAGTGTTTTATTGCCAGTACCACCACAAAATGCTACCAATTGCATTTATTTCATCAGTCATTTCTATCTTCTATTGTCTTTACTTATTGAACAGATGAGATAAATTGGCCAAAAATATCATTAATTAGCAGTTTCTTTTTTTATTATTATAAAACTTGGCAGGAGGACGGTGACTCGACCGCCGTTAACTCTTTTGTACCCGTAACCAAAATGTTTTAATTTCCTTTGAGTAGAAGTGTTCACTGGGCTCGTCTGTGAACAAACCTGGAGACATTTTTGAAATTGGTCTGACCTCTTAGCTGATCATACAATATTCAGTCTTTAGGTACACGGAACTACTGTTGTTATTTGTCGTTATGGTAGAAAATGAACCCTAATAAGCAATTAAATGCATTTATTATTTTCAGTTCAAGTTGCAGTGAACTGTTTTTACACAGACACAGTTTGTAAACTCACTATTTCAAAGTAACGAACATGTTAGTCTCCGCCTCCTGAACTGACGCTGAGTCCTTCCTGCAGTTTGGTTCCAGACCCTTTGCTGCGTGTCACCGTCCTCTCTGTCTCCCTCTTCCTGTCTCTCTTTGACTGTCAAAATCTAATTCAGGTTGGAAAGTGGGATGTTTCATGTGATCTAAAGATTTCACAGTTGTATTATAACAGTTGATACTTCCCCAAACTACAGCCACACCAAATGTCCAGACTTTAGACCATTCAGAATAAATATTGTGGCATTTTTTCTTTATCACACTAAATTTAGTCTTGGGGGGAATTCACAAGATTTTTTGGGACTTGTTTGAGACCTGAAACAAGTGACCCGAGTCACACGTCTGTTGTTTATATTGTCCAAAAAGACCCTATTTTACTACTTTTATTGACTGGTCAGAAAGTAACTAAGTAATTTAACTCAAGTACTCAGAAGGTTTTATCCTTGTTACTCCATTGTACATGTATTTGTCATACAGATCACATGGTGAACTTATAAGACGCACAGTAACAGATGATTAAACCAACAGAATACAAAGTACATTGTCCTCAATCTAACAAACTACAACACAAACATGCTTTTTTGAATATCATAATATAGTACAACATAGGGATTGGACAGCTTAGGGTGTTATTTTTCCAATAATATATATATATATATATATATATATTATTGGAAAAATAACACCCTAAGCTGTCCAATATATATATATATATATATATTTACTTATTTAACATTCTCCATACAAATGTTCCTTTTTTTGTCCTTCTTCCACCACTGTTTCAACAACTGGTGGAAACAATTTGGGGAACGGTGTTATATTTTAAACTTCTTAAAAGTAAAAAGCAGTTAAGTCAGCAGTAAAATTAATTTTATGTCAATATGAAAATAGAATAAATCTGTGTTTAACAGTAAATTGTCTGTTTTTATCTTAATATTTCTTATTTTTTAAGTGTGGGCACATGGCAACTATAGTTTCAGGTACATCAAAGAGTCAAATCATCTGCCAATATCTGAAAGTGACGCCTGAAAGTCTCAGACTCCAGTTAAAGTTGACATCAGCAGTATCAGTCGAGTTAATAAAGCAGTCTAGAGTTTTCTGTGCTGTTCTCGTGTCGTCCATCAGGGGTCACCTGCTGCCTCTGTAGCTGCCTCTCCATAAGGGTCTGTCCCCCTCAGATGGAGCTGCAGACCACCTCCCATTCATCAATCTTCTTTTATTCACAGTGACAAAAGAGACATCAAATGGGGAGGTGTGGGAAAACACAACAATGCATTTCAGAACACAGACACTGGCTAATATATGCAAAGTGGGAATAAAGCAAGTCCAGGCGCTTAGTGTGTGTGTGTGTGTGTGTGTGTGTGTGTGTGTGTGTGTGTGTGTGTGTGTGTGTCTAATAGCAAGTTAGTGTTTATAATCTATATGCCTTTTTCTTGATTTTTTAATTTTTGCATCTGTCTAAATGAAATACAATTTAATGTCTTATTCTGCAAAGTTAACAAATTAAAATCTATAAATTTACATTTTTTTCAACACGTCCTCACAAAAACACTTCAGACTCATGAAGCGGACGCCAGCTCTCGTACACTGATACAGTATTCTTGCACCAAAATCTAAATTTCTCCATCTCGGTCAGTCTCACAGGATCTGCACCCACAGTCCGCAAATTGAACCTGAACTGATGTGTCTCTCTCCTGGCTGGCTGCTCGCTGTTTCCCACCCAAATCAAAAGGGGCGAGTCGTGGGGGGTCATGTCTGGCCACCCCTCAGGAGAATAACGGGGTCTCTGTCTGCCCCCCAAAAAACCACCAACGGTTCTCCACCGTCCCTATGGCAACAGCCAAGGACCCTGGAAGGCCCCCAGACTGGGGCGTCCGAGCAGATGCCCATAATTAACGTTGACTATTCGGAGGTGTCAGTCCTGCCAGTCTGCCTTACATGGAGGCAGACCCTCTCCCAGACCTGTCAGAGGCCCACAGGGCCGGGTGAAAAATGACTGCCCTGCGGTGTGTGTCTGTATGTGTCTGTGTGTGTGTGTGTGTGTGTGTTTGTCTGTGTGAGTGTGTGGTGGGTTGGGGGTGGGTAACAACTGCCCACCAGTGTCTGCCCAGTCCTGCTGAAGACTGACCATCATGTCGTGGCAAAATATAAAAGGTTTTACTTCAAGACGAGACACCAGAAAAAAGAAATGCTTATCGACATTTTATCAATATATTTATACAAACTGAAACAAAACAGCTACAAACAGAGAAACAAGGATTAGATTTTTATCAGTGGAGCTCAAATGAATGTATTTGTTCGTGTGTTGAATCATATCTAAAGTCAGCGTGGTGGTTTTTGAATGTATGTTAAGTCGGCGCTGACATGCTGTCGTGACACTGACTGACTGGCTGTCTGGCTTACACGGTTGGCTGAGGATGAGATCGTATCCCATCATCCTCTCATACGTACGACCCTAAAGACGTCCAGGGACCAGACCACAAATCTCCATAAGCAGTGAAACAACCAGACCTTGATAATTCAAACCAGACCTTTGGATATGAATCATCTCACTTGCATTTAGACCAAGATTCATTATTGCACAAAAAAAAAAACAACAACACACCTTTGACTTTAAATTAAACATTGAACAAGGAACTCTTATGAAACTGTCTGGACGACCTGCATCATCAAACAAGACCATCGGCGAGAAGATGGTCGCCATTTCTGTACAGTTATTATAGTTACTGTTGAAGCCTTAATGTGATCCAGTCAGACTGTGCTGGATCAGTAAATCTGTGTTTTTATGGCAGAGTGCTAAAGAAGAAGTGAGGCGTCTCACAGCCGGAGGACAGAAGCTGCTCTGTAGTCTGCTGGTTAAAACAAAGTTTACTCTGTTTTGTCTGAAGGGGTTTGCCACCCAAAAAAAAAAATATATATATAATGCCTTGTGGGAGCTTTAACAAAAGATTGTTGTACATTCAGTGACAATTCATTTCTACCCCCAGTTTTAGTTGGTGGACCTCAAAGCCACATTACAGCGCAGTCATAAAAGTTTGAAGGCTTCATGAATGTATTTGTCAAACACTGTAACTCCTCCTGTGACAGTGTGACACAGTTGTAATCATGTAAAACACGTCTGCATGTATTTGTTCATCTATAGATTCTTCACTCTCACGCTGACAACTGAACAACCTCCGTCTGCTCATGAAGACCGTGAGACACAACTGGGTAGAGAATTGTTTTTGAAGCTACACTCAGAGTTTTGAGCGCATTTATGAACGTGCCTGTGAATGATTTGTACAGAGATATAAACTGTTAATAAATGCTACACCGTCAGGACAATTCATCTGTGTTATTCTGTATAATTATATTTTTCATATAGAGATTGTTACCTCCACCGACGAGGTTGTGTTTTTCGCCCGTGTCCATTTGTTTGTTGGTTTGGCTGGTTTACACAAAAACTCGGATGGAGGAGGGGTCTCGGCCCAGAGTAGACCCACGGTAACTTTTGGCGAGGATCCAGAGAAGGAACAAATTCAGCAGCTTTAACACTATAAGATAGACTTTTTCTTTTTACATGTTCGTAATTCATCAGGGAATATTGCGTGTATCTTAATGGAAAATAAACTGGCATAGTAAGGTGGCTGTTATCTATGAGTGAGTAAAATTTCATGTTGACCCACATGAAATAATTTTGATCTATTGGATATAAATATGTTTTATTAGATATTAAACTAGACTTGATTGCGTTAAAGGGGCCCGTGCCCTCCTGAGTGTCATTCTGGTTTAATCCGTGTTTATTGTTTTTAATATGGACAGTGCACCACACGGTATATTGCACCAGATATGTCTGTGTATCATTGGCACAGGCCACTACTGATGTGCAGGTAACGGAGGACAGGAAATACAGTGAAAATCTTACACTGAACACCATGGGACAAAATAAGAAACAAACAAACACCCTGAATTAAAAAAAACTAAAGAACAAGAGATATAGATGCTTTGATATTAACAAATACATGATACACTGTTGATATATAGCTCGAAATGTCCTAGTTTATGCCTTCAGGTACATTATATTATTATTATTATATTATTGAGTGTGCTTCTTTGAAATGATACATGTGGGGATAAGACAGACTGTTAACATTTGTGCTTGTCGTCTGTTTCGCCCTCTGATGAGAGTTTGATGAGTTTGATCAGATTCAATGATCCGCTGACACGACGCCGACCCTCCCTGTGGCCTCCAGCCTCCACAGGTCAACCGATCAGCGCTGATTAGGTTAAAGACACATCCGTCTGCTGTCCGGCGAGTGACACCAAAGGTCACCCACTATGCACTGTCCACGACTCGTCCGAGAGTTCATCAGCGGCCCCCGTTGGTCACCGGCACGCTCCGCGGCTCGGAGGGGGTCAGGGGTCGGCCTCACCTCTGACCTGGCCAGCCCTCTTTGTGGTCGTTACATAATAAGATGTTTCCCTCCGTGCTGATCAATGTGTTTGCAGGACCTCTGAGAGTTGTAAGCAGTAAGATGTGTTTATGGGGTTGTTCAAACTGGAGAGGTCTGTAAAGAGGAGGGCAGTGAAAAGGTATACGGGCTTGTAAACGTGGAACAAAAGCAGAGCTGCTGGTTCAGCCGGTCGTTTGGGTTTTGTCTCTGCAGAATCGTGTTGACCACAGGACAGAAATACAAGTAGAAGAAATAAGTCTGATGGTGGAATAACTTTTTCCTGATGTGTTCAACTCTTCGCTCCATGATCACAGACAGAACTACACCATCCAAATCGTGAGTGAGGGGCTTTATTCCCTCGGGGGTCGTGGGATCAGCGAGCCAGACACTGTTTTATGGGACCTCAAATGCAGGAACACGGGGAGGTGGGACGGGGCTGTCTGGGACCGGGCCGGCCAATTATACTCTGGCTAGACACATCACACTTACACGGCACATACATGTGGGAATCTTCTGCCTCTGAGTTCAGATTCACAGAGCTAACAGACTTCTGTTCCCCCGGCTGAAATAACTGGAGAATAATTAAAAAGGGCTGGTTCACACACTTTTATTTGAGTGATTTTAAATATATATGCATGAATTATGTGCAAACTGGCAGAAATGCAAAGCTGCAGCAGTTTGAACTGCAAGAAACGTGCTGTTTGGTGTGTTTACTGAGAGAAGTCCAGATTTATAGAAGATAAATGATTCAGTTTTTATTTTGTTTATTATATTTGCGATTGTGAATTAACTTAAAATCATCATAATGTCTGTAGGCGAGGATAAAATGTGAGAACTTGTACTCTGCTTGAGAATTTTCCATTTAATGCTACTTTATACTTCCAATCAAAACATTTTGGAAAGCAAATATTGTATTTTTACTCCACTACATTTATTTGATAATGTAACTTGTGACTTTGAAGGTTACAGAGTGGTGCAATTTGAATTGAATTCATTCAGATTTGATGAATAACCAGACAAATCCTGAATATTGGATTCAATAATTGGCTGACTGTCAGTATAAAGTATATAAATACATTTAAATGTATAATTTACTTCTGATACCTCAGAAAATTTAAGACTTTTACTCAACAACTATGTGGGTGACTTTTACTTTTACACCAGTTTGGCTCTACAACACAGATTACAAATGATTATAAGTGACAGGAACAAGCAATGTGTTGTATCGTGAATATAAAACGTATATTTTAGAAGTCTTGACTGTCTTTGAGCCGTAGCATCTGCTCCGCTGTCCTTCTGTCACTCTGATCATGATCAACATTTATGTATCACCTAAAATCTTTGCTTTCCTTTTATTATTCCTCAGCTCAAAACAGCCCTCAAACACTTTGAGTCCTCTGGTTTTCCTCCATGTGAAGCACTTTCAGACATCTCATGTATATTTATGTGTCTGTTTACAGCATCATGGGGCTTTAACCTGCCCGGAAAGAGGCTACATATGAACTGCTTTCGAAGTTGAATGATCAGTTTGCTTTTTTGTTTTTTTAATCATATTTTCTTTACTTCTTTTCATTGCTCTGGACACTCTTATGAGTCTGAATGAATATTTAACTTGAACAGTGTGACTTGTCCTACAAACAAAACTTTTCAACTTCAAACTTTAATTTAATTGTCCTCAAAAGGAAATTTATCTCACAAGCATGAAACTAAACAACGCAGCCGTTTGTGAGACTGTCACACATTTTAATCTGCGGGATTCGTCGACGTGATCACTAATTTCTTTGACTGAATGAAACACGACATTTCTGAACCTCGCTGCTGCTGCAGGGAGGAGGAGGACGGTGGAATCCAGGACTCACGTCCAGTCTGTGTTCAGGTTCAGGCAACAAAAAGCATCTTGGTTTAGTTTAGGTGAAAGATATTTTCCCTTTGTAGAACAGTCACAAGTTTATTCTGTAGGAATCTTTGGTTGAAGAGGGGAAAGTTTGTGATTTTGACACATTTTTTGTTTTAAAGTTGCACCAAGTGTCACAACACAAATGGACATTTTGTGCCAATTCTTATAGATTTCGTCTTGATTCTGAGTTGAACTACAGAAAAACCTAAACATTAGACACATTTCAAAAATAAAAATTTGAACATGCAAAACAGTTTAAACCTGCCTGATGGAAAAAAAAAACAACAATATCTACCCTAAAAGTACATCTGTGATTAGATTTATGATTTCCTGCCACTGGATGTTAAAGTAAATCTACACAGTGCTGCAAAAAAAAAAAACATCCTTTATTCTCTGTCCAGATGAAGGAAGCTTTTTGCATCAAAATAAACATGAACTAACTAATTCTTGAATGTTTTTAACTTCATGTTTTTTTCTTTTTGTTGTTCTGTAAAACCTTGTGTGATATTGTTTCACTGACCGAAGCCACCGAATGTCATTTTCATTGTCGTTAATACTGCACATCCCTGATGTTTGCTGGCTGCAAATGTGGAGAAGGAATAAAAAAAATATATATATCAAGAGGGAAACATGGTGACAGTTAACACGCATTATAAGACCACGCGTGTGATTGTGTCCATTATATTCCATTGAATAAAAAGGCTGATAAAAGATATGCAGGTTGATAAATCTTCTAAAGAGACAAACAGGTAATATCTTGTTGATTTTTCGTTGGTGTGACTGTTGTCTGTGTTTGTTTACGTGTTTGTGTGAGCAGTGGGGACAACAGCAGCCGTCCTGCGGGCCTGTTCGGGTCCTGGTGTTGATGGCAGCCTCACACTGGGCCCATCTATCTCTTCACTTCTCAATACGAGGTGACGAACTCTCCCACGGCGGGGGGAGCGCGCGCCCTTTTTTTCTTCTTCTTCTTCTTTTTTTTGGGGGGGGTGGGGGGAATTAGCCACGCGGCACGCCACGCATAGTAATGGTGGGCTCGCGCTTTTGAGCTTGAACTTGACCGGAGGAATGCGGCTCGTGGGAACGCAGGCTCGGGGGTGCCCTCCTCTATTCATGGCGCACAGGTCGGTGTCAGCTCTGATTATCATAAAACCCAGCCTGCTTCAAATTAAAGGCTGGCCGGCTCGAGCTGCTCTCCCTCTTTCACACCAGGCACAGGAGGAATTAACAGGTCTCTGCGCGCGAGCCTGCAAGGGTAAGAACTTTATTATTCTGCTCACTGAAAGAAAAAGTTCGGATAAATGTTTGTCACTGCTCTTTAATGCAAATGGAAAAAAAAAAAAAACATCCGCAAAATGTCTAGTTTTTTATTTTTAAGTTTCATGTGCAGTCACAGTCAGAGGGGACAGTTTCCAACACCTTCCCATGTTGATTCCCTCCTTTTTGAAATCATTTATATTGATTGATGCTCCTTTTCATTGCTATAATGTGCTTGTAAAATCGATCCTCTCGGATGTTGTTCTATACATGTGTATTTCTCATGCAGAACACGTGTAGTTCTGCTTCTGTGTGTTTGCTGAAAAGCTGAATTTACAGTGTGAATGTGACAATATTGATCTAAACCTCAAAAGGCCATAACTTTCTTTTAAATGAATATGAATGAATGAATATTTCTCATTATTGCCACTGAGCAAAATTGAGAAATTGTGTATTTTGAATACAGAATTCTATTAATTTTATTGAAATTAAGTATTTTTTTTATTATTGTAAATCAGAAACACTGTTGTCTTTATTCAGAATCACTTTATAATCCTTTTCTTGTATTTATTCAGTTCTTGTCTCTGTCTTGAAAAAAATCCAACAGTACAGTCTGACACTGTTAAAGTTAGTAAGTTAAATTAAATTGAATTGAATCTTAATGAATTGGAAATGAAGCTGTTTGTATTTTACAACCCAAAATGTACAAACAGTATTTTTAAAGGACCAGTGTTCAGCCTGATATCAGAAGGAAAATGACATTTTAAAACACACATGTTTCTCAGTGATGTGTGCTGGAGGCCAGACTGCAGCCTGCTGCTGTCTCACAGTGTGCTGAGATATAATTTGAGGCCTGAGAGCTTCAATGTGAAGCGTTGACACGGTTCTGTTCGCAGACGGTCCATAAAACAGACACAACACTTAAAGACATAAAGAAACGACACATTCCTACATTTCTGTTCTCCAGTTTCCTCTGACATTCATTCAATCGACGGAGAAAATGTGGAAAAAATGTCACATTTACAAAGATAGTGATGAGGGAAACATTTTTTAATATCATCTTAATTAAAGTGTCTTATTGAAGAACAGCCTTCTGTTTACAACAGTGTTTTAAATCAAAATGTATCCGACATATTTAGAGGTCGGATAATAAAATATCTACACATCCTTTTTTGCTTAGTTTCTTTCTGAGGGACAAAGTTACAATAATTTAACAAAAAAACTTGTACAGTAGATTATTTTCTCGTCCTAGTGAACCACAAATATACAAAAAACATTAACAAAATTCAAAATGTATTTAAAATGAACATACAAGTGTTTTTAAAAGACTTATAACACACACAGTCAGATACTCTTTAATTCTTCTTTTGCACTGAATTATTATTATTACTATCTTTTTATTATTCAGTGTTATTAACATTTCTGATCCTATATCAGGATAAGTATACATAATAAGGTCTCGAAGCAAAATAAATCAGAATATGCAGATTTAATAGAGAGATGTCTTCTAGAAAACACACGTGACATGAAATCTCAAAGATGGTTGATAAATTATTTATTTCAAGACATTAAAAATGAATCAAATATGTAAAAGCAAATCATTCAAACCTGCAGGCCAAACCGCCTGTTTAACAACTTTACATTTACAGTGTTCAGTGAGCAGAACGTTGCTTCGCTGTGTGTTAAATTAATTAAATACACACGTCATACTGTAACATATAGTTTATATTTTCCAGAAGACGTGTAGATGCGTGTAGAAGGACATTCTGTGTAATAACAGGGATTAACGCCTTTTAAAATGACAAAGAAGATACGATGGATCTAAAATAATAGTGTCAGCCTCACAGACAGTGAAAAATAAAACATGAGAAGACAAATTCAGTTTTAAATTAATTAATACAATCTATTACATGCTGGTAATATTCAGTGTTACTGAGAAAGATTAGAAAAATAGGATTTTGTAGCTGTGTGAAGTATAAAACATTTCACTTATTATCTAGATTTTATCAGCTTGTGTTGTAAATTCATGATCTGTAATAATAATAATAATAATGATAATAATAATAATAATAATGATAATAACAATAATAACAATAATAATAATAATAATAATAATAATAATAAAGCACTGACAGTATAAAGTATTTGAACGTTAGTTTGAGTCTTGAATTCTTTCAGTTTCCCAGTTTCAGGTTCAATTTTCAACAGGTGAATTTGTCTCATTATATTTAAAATTAAGTGTTAATAAAAAATAGATTTAATGTCAGTTAATGGAAAGTTATCAAACACAATTCTCCCACATTCTTTACACACAAACAGACAAGTTAGTTTTTTGCTCGTGGCTTTAATTTCTTAACAGAATCATTTTCATACCAACTCTTTAAAGTTTAAATTAAGAAACTCCTTCTTACTTGAATATAAAATGCCATTCCATGAAGGAGATGATTGTTTATTAGATTCTAGACTTTAATTCAAAACGTTGAAATATTAAGATTTTGTCTGCACGAGGAGAAAATACACATTTTCTCTGTTTCTCATATTTTTGTCCTCTTACATCTGTGTTTAAAAACACATCACATGTTTCCTCTAAATAAACAAAAACCCTCATAAAGCTCCATTTTACTGTTACTGTAAAGTGTTGACGAGGCTGCAGTTCTCCTTCTCACCGACGTGTGTCGCTGTTTCCTCCTGCAGTTTATTTTACTGTACACTGTATTTTTTTAAAGCCTCTCGCAGCTTATTGTTGTTGTTTTTTATAAGACCCGAGTTGTTAAAATCCATTCCTAGCGTGCAGGTGAGACCTGGTGTTTATTATTCCAGTGTAAATAAGAAAAGCTTGCCAGTCACAGGTCGGTCATAAACAGGCTGTAAACACCCAGCATGCATCGCTGTGAAGCAGCTGCACACTGTATATCAGAGGGTGTTTTTTTTTATTACAGGCTCCTGCATATTTATCTCATAGATAACTGGAACGATTCGAGAATAATCAGGGATGTAAAGCTGAATAATGACTTGTGAATGGGGGAATAAGTTAAGGTCGATTAAAGGATTCGTCCTGAAAAAAAGACGTGCAGGAGCTCGACGTAAAATAATGTTTATTCCTGTATAAAGGTGAATAAAAATCCCTGCACATCGTTTTATGAGGCTGTGACAGACTAAATAAAATAGGTTTAGTTCTCTAAAGAAAATAAAGATGCTGTTTGTCCTCCAGGTTTATATATTACCCACATTTTACCGAACACAAACAGATGTTTGTGTCCCATAAATGTGTGTTTTTTATATCGACGTGGTCCTTTTCAAAATAAAAGCAGCCTGACCTCACGTTGTTTTTATATTCCCCCCCAAATATCATCGAGGCCTGTTTGACAAATTTGATAGGCCCCTGCTCTGCTCTGCTCCCTCCTCCTCCTCCTCCTCCTCCTCCTCATCATCATCATCATCACCATCATCATCATCACCATCCTCCCTCCTCTCCCGCTGCCTGCAGCCGACCGCTCTCACACTCCTCCTGTGTGACCCGCTTTATCCGGTAAGAGAGGATTTTTCTACATAAACATGCTCTGCAGCTTGATGTGAAATACATTTTAATAACATGAAAAGGAAAATGCTCTGTTACGGACAGGCGTGTTGGTGCAGTTTGGACCACAGGTAGACCTCTCTGCTCTCCTCCTCTGTGATATCGAGCCCAGTTTATTCGGATGGACGCATTTTTTTTTTTTTTGGGTGGGGGGACAAATTATAAATCTGTAAATGATGTATTTTTAACAGACTCATCTTTTGTGGACGTGATATTTTTTTGGGATTTAACTCAAGTAAATTGTAAGTATATTTTGACATTAATATAGGAGCGTTAACTGTGGTTTCTATTTATCATTTCACAGTTTTAATATTTGATACCATGATTGTTATTGAATAAGGCGTGTTAAAGCGCGCGTGACAATACCAGAGAAAATATAAGACAGTTACGATTAACGCAAAAGCTCAGAGACTCGTTAATCCTTCAACTTCAATTAATTCTAGCAAGTAATTACGTCACAGGTGATGCTGCTAATTTGAGATCAGGACTAGGAGATTAGGAGCAAACTGAACTTGGATATTAGAGTGAAAATCACCGCATGCAAAGTAGATTTTAAGGCCTCATCAGAAAAGTCTCACCCGGACTTCAGACCGACGCTCCTCGTCCTGCAGGGAAGAACGTCAATCAGGAGTTTATGCAAACTCGGGGAATATTTAATGAGGCTCCTCGCTGCCATGTGCTCATGTGAGAAGTATTCATGGAGTAAGTGGAGGAGAGGGAGGTGGTGGAGGTGGATGGAGGAGGAGGAGGAGGAGGAGGAGGAGGAGGAGGCCCCAGGCAGCGCTGCAGTGCAGAGTTCAGCAGGGAGATATTGTTGTGAGCCTGGGAAAGTGTAGCGGGGCTGACGCCAGACTCTGTTGTAGCAGGGTGGGGGCACCTCGAGGATCCCAGACCGGATTGTCATGTAAATGTCTCTCCGGCACGTTGTTGAACTTGATGTTGACTTCTTTCTTTTTTTTCTCTCTCTCTCTCTCTCCCCCCCTTCTTTTTTTGGGGGGTTAGGTTGAGAAAGAAACCCCCTCCTTTACTTTTTAAGAGGGGGGTTAAATTTTCCCTGTCACTTGTTTGTGGGAAAATCCATCTGAGGACACACACACACACACACACACACACACACACACTGAAACCTCTCAACAGATGTATTCACACCTCCAGTGAGCTACAGTTGACTAAATGCAGTTTTATCTCCAGGATTTAAATGTAATATATATAAATATATATTTTGAAATCTAAGTTAACAACTCTTCAATCTTCAAAATGGTTCTAACTTTATTTAAAACTTGAAACATCTCCAGGTTTTCACTCTGGGGTTTTATTTGAAGGTGCACTATGCAGTTTAAGGACAACACAGTTTCATTCTGTTTAACTTTGTTTACATGTGGCGGACCCTGCCACCTTTCTAGCTTCAAACAGACTTCAGGTGATCTTATTTTCCTCTACGACCACCCTGTTTAAATAAATATTTCAGATTTTGTATTAGTACCTTGTTAGTATTGTAAATATTAACATTCTGAGTTTGGATTTCTTCTCCAAAACTACATAATACCCCTTTAATTAGTAAAACTGTGGGAGAGAACACGAGTCACAGTTTGACCCAAATGTCCTGAATTTGATCTTTTAAAGATAATAACAATGGATATGAGCTATACTAGCTGCAATATTTGTACACACGTGTGCTCGGGAGCCCTCTCCGCGCATGCTCAGAAGCAATAAATCCTAATGCAGCAACACTGATGATTTGAACGACTTATGCGCGGGCCTTCCCGCTCTTCTTCCTCCAGAACAACGTGGTCCGAGTTCAATTACAGGCTGACAGCAGCACCAGCAGCAGCAGCAGAGGCCACATGCAGCTGATTGCATCTACTTATAAATGATGCACAGTAGAACAGGATTCATACAGCAGAGCTGACAGGAGAGCTGCACCTCCATGATACTAACAGATTGCCCATGCGCAATAATCAGATATGTGGCTGCTATCTGATGCCAGCTTCGTTTGGGAACCCGGACTGTGGTGCTCCCTGCTCTGCTCTTATATTGGGTCTACCTGCACACACACACACACACACACACACACACACACACACACACACACACACACACACACACACACACACACACACACACACGCACAGTTTTCCTTTCAAACTTGGAGATTGCAACTTTGCTGTTGGAGGCTCTTGTCTCTTGGCGTCTTTTATCAAAAAAAGGCTGCTGATTGTTATCGCGCTCTGTATCTCATCTGCTCAGCCCCCTTCCTCCTCAGATATCACTCATATCATAATATCACAATCGATAAGGGCTGCATATTGCTCGAATATGCTATCAGGGTTTGGCCAGGCGTGGGCATTTCCTGCGTCAAGGACAGAAAGACTGAATTCCTCTGCTGGCTGCACGAACAGCGAGTTGTTGTTTTTTTTTTACATTAGAATAACAACTTGCAACCTTTTTCTCTCCTTCTCTGTGGAGCCTCTGCATCCAGGAAACTAAATACTCCACTACTTAAATACTCCAACAAGAGTAGTGAAGGGATCACAATGTTACAAACATAATCTGAAGAGGCTGTAAGAGAGAGATGACCTTTAATTACTCAATCACGTGTTTAGGGTTTTAGAACACATCCGAGGAGAGATGACTGGAATATCTTAAAATATCATGACGCTGACTTTATTCTCTTCTAGCTGTTTTTAAGAGTTCTGTTTCTTGTTTTCGTTTTCTTGAATTGACCTGATCCCATGCAGAGTAAATTAGCTGTGGCCTTTTTTTTTTTATGGCCAACGATTTTAAAACTCAGCTCAGATCCAAAAGCAGGTATAGGCTATTTAAAAGATCATCATAGTTGTTGCTGATAATTAAAAAAGGGATTTCACGAAGATTATAAAGATGATTTTATTTACAAAAGAGAGAGAGAGTGTTTGCAATCATCTCCAAATGAATTAAAAGCTTTTAGAAATATAATATAACATAAATACAGCGATTTCGCTGTCGGAACCGGCTCCCCTGCACCAGCTCCCATTTGCTTTCCGGACCACTTTTACGCACTCCTCCGCGTGCGCGCCCGCTGATGAGGATAATTGGTGGAATGAACTCCTGATTGACACACACCTGCGTTCGTGTTCAAATCGGCTTTAATGATTTCAGATTCCCGCCTCTCTCTCTGCTTCCCTCTCTCCCTCTCTCTCCTCCCCCTCCCTCCCCCCTCTCCGGGGCGGAGTCTATCCCCTCCCTGCTCACCGTGTGGGCTCCGCACTTGTCAGTCGCAGCTCGCGTGTGTGAGGGAGAGGACGCAGGCGGTGTGGTCTGCAGAGAGACATCACACTGATGATGCTCTCCTTTCTGCTATTTTCCTAACGCTGTTCACTCTCATCGGATGCGATCCGATTAATTTAGACTATCATATATTCTTTTTTTATAATATAAAGAAAAGGCGGATTGAGATTGTTGGAGGATACTGACTGGACTGGACTGGAGTGGAGTGGAGTTAGCCTGACGTGCAAGTAAGTGGGATGCTGGCTTTAACAGTTGATTTGGGAATATAGTCTTAATTTCTAATTAACTGTGTGTGCTGCTGTTGTACAGTCAGCACACACACACACGCACACACACGCACTGCTGTGGCTTGTGTTTGCCTCTAATTCAAACTAAAAGTCACCAAATGGAAGCTACAGAATCGATGGGAACTTTATTTTTGAGGGCCTGATGCGGTGGAGTAACGCCTCAAACCTGGTGATGCTGACCATAAAACAGGCGTCTCTAACTCCTGAAATAATCACATTTATTCACATTAAAGCCTTTTTTTTTTTTTTTTTGGTGTGGGTGCAGGAGGCTAAAACCCCCCAAATCCTGCCAAAGCACCAAACTCGTCACGTTGACGCGTTTGTGGCTTCTTTTCTTTATCTTCTTGCTTAAACATGAAACATGCTGGTAAAAGAAAAGAGGGTGAACCTGATTTGATGGTGGGCCTGGCGTGTCAGTCTGTGTGTGTGTGTGTGTGTGTGTGTGTGTGTGTGTGTGTGTGTGTGTGTGTGTGTGTGTGTGTGTGTGTGTGTGTGTGTGTGTTGGAAAAACTAGTGATGGGGTCAAACACAACCTGGATGCTGTAAGTTCATTCACCTTCATTGAATGATGAAAAAAAATGTGGATGAATTTTAAAGCTTTTTTTTATTCTGGTGTGCAGCTTTTGTTGTGCGTGTGTGTGTGTGTGTGTGTGTGTGTGTGTGTGTGTGTGTGTGTGTGTTAGACCACCACAGGCAGGCTCTCTCTCTCTTCTTCTTCTTCTTCTTCTTCTTCTTCTTTTGCTTCTTCTTCTTCTTCTGCTCCTCTCTGTTTGTATCCGGAGGAGAGGCGGCCCCTTTAAGAGACGACGGGTGTTAGTTTGTGTCTTTGGTTATCTAGCTGTATGAGTTTTAATTTCATAAAGCTAGAGAACCGAAAGTACGAACTGACGCCGAGCACTTCGGAGCCGCGGGGTCCTCTCCTCCTCTCCTCTCCTCTCCTCCTCTCCTGTCGGCATGGAGGAGGAGGAGGAAGCAGCAGCAGCAGCAGCGGCAGGAGGAAGCGGGAGGGACGGATGCTGAGGGAGGCTGCACGCCGCGGAGGAGTGATGGAGGTGGTGCTGGTGGTGTTTGCGGGATGTGATTCCAGCGAATAGCTGTTGGCACGTTTGTGCGTGTTTTGCGAGCGCGTGATTGTTGCGTGTTTATTTGGGGAGGGAGGAGGAGGAGGAGGGAGGAGGTCGTGATGACGATGCGGGGGTCCCTGAACCGGCTCAACTTTAGGCCAGGAAGGTGTGACACACGTGGGGGGAGAAAACAGTCCCACAAAGCAGAATGCGTGCTCCTGCGTAGTTGTCATAACTGTGTGGGCGTTATAACATTAATATCTTGGGAGGAGGAGGAGGAGAGGGGGGGGTTTAGACAGAAATAGTTAAAGGTTGCACGCTATTGGTCCATCCAGGAGTCACGTGATGATGTTGGCAGCAGCAGCAGCAGCAGCTTCACCTCGCTTCTGCTAAGGTCTCACATGTTCGGTTCTGGTGTTGCTCCTGCAGGCTCAGAAGTTGGAATACTCCTTCCTTAAAGCCGATAATTACTCTGTTTTCGATACTGATATGAGCTGCATCCATAAAGCGCAGACTCCCTGACTCCTCCGATATACTCAGTGTGTTTCCTCCATGAGTGGTGGAGGGCTAAGTGATGTCCCCTGGCTGTAATTAACTCGACATTAGGAGTGTGATGTATAATTGGATGCACATTCGGTGCAAGTTGAAGCCTTAGCAGAGAATAAGAGGCCCGGTTCTTGTGCTCCAACATGCCCGATGACTGTTTTTTTCTCCCCCCCACCTCCTCCCAACATTTCAGCATCTGGGTTGTTTGGCTCTTTTTTTTCCTCCCTCAACCAGAACCTGCATCCCAAATCACATTGCATCACTGTCAGACCCGAGCTGTACACGACCAAAACCCCCCCTTCGCCTCGCTTTTTCTTCTCCCCACCAACATGCTTTGATCGCCGGAGCAGAATCCGAGTTAGACACGGCAGATGTGTTCGAATTTGTGCGTGTGGTTTTTGTTTTTTTTTCTCGCCGGGTGGATTATTTTCGTGTTTGCCTGCGAGATAAGAACAAAATAGGACATCGGCTCAGAGTTTGATCTATTCTTAGAGCGGAATCAGCAAGCCTTGGAGATGACTGAATATCCCTGAAGTCCCAGCATGCTCTATTTAGACCATGACTGACAATATTTGATGTGCGCCGTTAAACAAGAGAGCTTGGATGGTGTGACTGTGTGTGAGTGTGTGTGTGTTGTTGGCGTTTGCATGTGAGAGCCGGCGAACAGTTTAAGCCACGTGTACACGATTTGACCTCCGTGTCCTCCATCTTAGAAAATCAGGGATTAAAATATGACGCGGCCGTGTCAATCTCTATCTTTCTGCTCCTGGTTTTTTAGAGTTTGTACCCTTTTTTTTATTATTATTATTTTGTAAACAACATTTTTGGTGTTTTAATCTTGTGTTTCAGTAGCTTAGCAACTGGGATGCTGCCCCGGATGAAGCCTGCTCTGTAACAATTCTTTGTTTTTCTGTGTCTTCCATCACATTTTTCGCAATTTCGGCTTTTCACGCACACTCTCATCAAGCTCGGCTTATTGTTCATGCAACGGAAAATATATTTAACCTTGCAGAGAGGGAAAAATAATGAGGAGAACAAGTTTGGTGGAGTGCTGTTAGCTGCAAGGTCAACAAAAGCTGCAAGCCCCCCTCCTCTTATGTTTTCCTCCACTTCCTCTCGAGCCACTTACTTATTCCTGAGTTGTGTAGTTACATGAGCACTGATTCTCTTTTTCTTTTGTCTCCAAAGGAAAATGCCGAGAACGTCATCCCTAAAGTTTGCACCAACTCGCGGTGAAGACAAACTGCCGCCAGACAGGATGCGGAGCGACAGTCAGCCTGCAGGTAAATGTTTTAAAGTAAGAACACATGCATGTAGAGAAGTGGCTCACCTGTCATGTGAGCAGGGTTTTCCCCCCCTCCATTGTAAGGCTCAGGTGCAGCATACAAGCAGTTTTGGTTCACTAGCTGATAAGAATGAATGTAAAATCAACACAGAGGGCATCAGAATTTTATCAGATCTGTACACAAAGATATTAACGGTCCAAAAAGGTTCGAAGCTGCTTTTTTATTTATCCAAAAACATGAAGCGTTCTTGGTGGACGACCCCTATACTCTTAAAACACGCATGCCTTTGTCTTCCACACATCTTGGGAAAACACTGCCATGATACCGCCACATGTGTAAGCAGTCTGCTTGTTCTGCCTTATACATTTTGGGTGAACCGATAAGGCCAATGGTCAAACTTTTAAGACGCTGGCGGCTCCCAAGAGGAGCAGAGTCTTGAGCTAGCATCGCTGGTTGGTTGGCTGGTTGTCGAGGACGGACTCGCGTCTGTGTGGGTGCGAAGGGCTGAAATATTGAGGCTTGTGTCTTTTTGAATGAAGACGTGTGCAGCAGTCTAAATCCTCCCCCGCCGTATTCAAACGAAAAGAGGGAATTAAGAGGGCCATTTACTGCCGGTTTTATTTGCGCACAGTGTAAATGTCAGTTTTATATCATTCATGTATATATCAGAATATATACACGCGCGCGCAGTGTGGAGCTGCAATGGACTGTAGCCTACAGCAACAGAGTGTAAACGGTGTGATTTGAGCGAGTGAAGTAAGACCTCCATGTTGAATTCCATCATTCCTTTGAAGTATTAACATTTTTCACATTGTACATCAACCCCCCCCATCCGACACACACACACACACACACACACACATGGACACACACACATATGGACACACACACACACACACACACCTCTTTCTTTCGTTCTCATACATTCAGCGTTTTATCCCCTTAAACACTATGATCCTATTTGTCAGGTAGAGTGTGTGGTAGGTGCAGGGGAGGTGGCCGTGTAATCTTTGCTGCGGTTCTTTATCCCGTTAGGAGAGCGCGGGCGAAGGTTTGGACCTGCTCATGTGGAAAGAGTGTTTGGGTGGCTCTGTCCATTTCAACCCTAATGCCCTCCCCTCACCCAAAGTCTCCTGATTTTTTTGTGAGCAAAAGTCACGATTTGCATAAAGGTAGAAGAAAACGGCAGCGTCGAGAACACGAGATGATCGGTTTCAGCCTCACGTCGAAATTAAAATTCCCAGATTTAAGCCTCCTGAGAAAACAAACGAGACCAGAAGACGTTAACGAAGCAGAAAAAAAAAAACCTTCCCCTCGGCTTTTACGTTGTCAGTGCGTTCCCTCCAATTCCTCCCCCTTTTTTTTTTTTTTTTAAATAGCTGAGCGTCAGGAATTAAACAATAAGTACACATTGTTAGCAAGGTCAAATCTTCATGGTTCCACAACCTTGACGCTCAATATAAAGCTCAGTTATTCAAATTTAGTATGGAGTTCTTTGAGGCGCCCAGATTTTCCCAAGCTTTATATTAGCATATGCAAGGACCGGCCTGTGCTGCTGTTTTCTAAAGTGGATGTAAATTATAACCTCAGTATTATACAGGCTGATAGGAGATAAATCTCTGCAGTAATGCATTGCAGCGAATGGGGGTGGGGTGGGGGGTGTTGAAGAGTGTGTGTGCGTGTGTGTGTGTGTGTGTGTGTGTGTGTGAGGCACTGTACAATAGCCGGTGGCAGATGGAGTACAGACTAGCAAAGCACTTGCTAATAGTCATGCTAAACTCTCTTTTCACTGGTTGTAGTTTACGTCAGATTTTTCTGCCACGATGCGAGATTTTTTTTTTTTTTAAAGGAGATGCATCAAATCGGAGATTTTCAAGACTGTTACGACATCGGTGAAATAGTTTGGTTTTTTTTGCAAGTGTGCACACATCGTTTTAAAACAAATATTAACACAGGGAGATTACTAAGTCGAAATTTGCACTTGTGCGGTCCAAAAGGCTGAGGGGCTTCAGGCCTCACGAGCAGAGTGGAGATCTCTTTGGAATCCCTATGCAAACTAGGACTTGAATAATGAGATGTATTTATGAAGCGCTGGGAAGGGGGTCCTGCTTTTGAAAGCAAGTAGGCCGGAGCCTGAATGGGATGGAGGGAGGAGGGGGGGGGGGAGGGAGTCGGACAAGGGGGAACTGGGGGTGTGTGTAGAGGGGGTACGGGGGCCCCCAGCAGCCCAGGCCTCGGCCGAGGCAGCTGTGAAAAGGGGTCCCGTCTTTTTCCCACGCCCAGCAAGACGCGAAACAGTGCCGCAGCTCGCTAGGGTCAAGTCCCATCGCTAATATATACACACACATACATACACATGCATGCACACGCAGATAGAGGCTGAGATGTGTGTGTAAAAAAAAAAAAAAAAGTTGTGCAAATTAACAAGCTGTCTGGGAAGCTCTGTGACATGGGGACACCTGCTAGTCTCCCAGAATGCTTTGCACCCTCATCAGGGGCCACTGGGCTGGACGGGACAACAATTAGGTCATAACTTCAACTTGAACTTAAAATTTGGTTGAGCCGTGAAAAAAGCCTGGATTTTTTAAAATCTTTTTTTTTACCCCCCATTTTTCTTCAGGTTTTTATTTTGCATTTAGTTTATTCTCTCTTATCATCATCACTTTCAAAATAAAATGTCATTTGCGTATTATTCTGTAGAATTAGTGAAATAAATAAAGGTGCACTAAGTAGTTTTGGGGAAGAAATTTTAATCAGAAGAGGAATGTCCTCTTTTTTTTTTACAGCTAAACAAACTAAATAAACAAACTCTTTGTTTTCACGCCTTGAGTTTTACTTTGTCTATATATGGCGGACCCTGCCACTGTTCCAGCTTCAAAAACAGCATTCAGGGGATCTTATCTTCCTCTGAGAGCAGCTTGTTTTTTCAGTCGTGGTAAATAGAAAATAAATATCCTGAGTTTGAATTTCTACATAGTGCCCCTTTAATTTACTTCAGCAATTGTTGATGTGTCCATTCACTCAGTCTGGTGAGACAAACTTGGCCTTGTGCTTGATCCGAGACCCCAACTGTCAACTTGGCATTGTCTGCGTGTGCACACACACATGCACGCACACACACATTCACACACCCACACACACACACACACACACACAGCTTGTTTCGGGGGGCACACAAAAGAAAAATTTAAACATGAAATGGAGGAGGGCTGGAGGAAGATATGGCAACTATGGAGGAATGTTTTGGAGCTGAACCCTCAGCGTGACCTTCTGTCCTTCTCTGTATACAGAGTGCGCGGAGCTGAAAAGCAAACGGCCATGTTTTATGCAAAGAGCATCTCCTTTATCAGGAAAACAGACAATAACTAGGCGCGGAAAAAAAAGAAAAGCCAAAGGAAGACAAAAGGCGTCACACATTCGTTTAGTTTTATTTGCCGCCGTCCCCGGTGTTCGGGCCATATCTCATTGTTCCACCTTTTATTACGTTGCTCTAATCGCTCATTCGTGTTTTAAGAGCGGCGTTTCTCCATGTCAGCGGCTGCTCTTTTACTGGCTTCCCCGTGACGCTGGTGTCACACCCATTCCTTCCCTCTGTCTCTCTCTAGATACTGGCACACCAATCAAAATCGGTGCAGCGCTCTGTTCCCTCCCCGCTCCCCCGCCGTAGCTTGCATCAGACCCGCACATAGCGGTGTCACACTAATTTGGTTCCCCCTGCCCGCTCGAGCTCCTCGCTTTAATTCCGCACCGCCCCGCTATCTCTTTGAGTGTATTAGCGAGCATCCTCTCTCCTCCGTCTCCCTCCAACTCTCCCACCCGTCCCTCCTTCTCCCTCTCTTTCTCCCCTCCTCGTTATCATCTCCCCTCCAATTCAGATGAGTTTCAAATAGAGAGGGGGGACCCTTCTAATTAGCTCTGTAAAGATGCTTTGTCGCGGTCAGTGTGGCCACCAGTGTGTGCATTAAGAGGGGATGTGTGACAGCTAGTGTTAGCATTGAGAAAGTGTGTATGGGCCCTTAATGAGGTTTGTTAGCTGAGTGTGTATCCTGCTGTTTGAATGCACCCTCGGCAGCCTTTGAAGGAGCGGAGATGAGGAGGAGAGCCGAGTCTTTCAGCGTGGCGGCTTGTAGAATGCAGATGATGCATTATGCTCAGTGTGGTTTTTCCATTTGAACAGCAGATGAGAGGAGAATAATGCCGTGCTTTGCGTGCTGTCCGCGCAAACTGTGGGAAATGTACGGGGGTCATCGTGCTCATCAGGCGCCGAGGGGAGGGGGGGGGGGGGGGGGGGGATTTTCTCTCTCCTCGGAAATTTGCAGCGACTCCAGTAAACCCTGCGTGGATTAGTCCTCAACAGATGCCGAGGTAGAAGAGGTGGAAAATAGTGTTTTCTAGGAAATGCTTGCTCGAGATTCATCCACAAGAAGGCGATTGCAGCTCGGAGGAGCTAACTGGAAGCTAACTGATTGTCTTTCGTCGTCTTTTTCGATTAATCGAAAAGACATTCAGTTTTCTATCACAGAGGAATAAAGAAACCATTGGAATCAGAAAGACGACTCGCACCAATTAGTCGATTATCCAAACAGCGGACAAGTAATTAATGGTCGCAGCTCTACAGCTGACAGTTTTCTGATGAATGAGAGGTCGGGGAGCAGAGAGAGTCTGACTCAGTTGGTGATTTGTGGTTATGGGTGAAGAAGAACGCCTGTCAGAAATCATTACTGCGCAGCCTGAAGGTGCACGGTGTAGGAACTTTGAATCAGAAGAGAAAAGATCTTCACTGACTGATATGTTTTTTTTATTGTGGCATCACCTTATTAACGGTCGGGATTTAAAAGTCCCCCCCCCCCCCAAAAAAAATCAGGACCAGATCAGGACGATCAACCCTAATAATCAACCGACCAGTGAGAGGAGTGATCTTTAAATATATAGACACAAAGCAAAGGAGAGGTGGTGGTGGTGGTGGTGAAGGAAGGACGGAGATTAGAGATGGCTGCAAGCAGATGAGAGCCAGAGGTGGAGGGTAGATGGAAAAGCAAGCGAGAGAAAAAAAAAAAAGAAAAAAGATATGTTGGGGAAATGAGGGATTGTATGGAGCCAAAGAGCCGACCTGCTGGGCCTGCCTGCTGCCTCAGAGATTGTAAACTGTCACTCAGGATGCAGACAGACAAGCACGACAGACATCATTTGCCCACATTACCCTCCACCGCTGAAACTGTCGCCCGCGCGTCGCCCTCTTCTTTTCCTCCATCCTTCCACTCCATTTCCAGGCGATTCTTTCTCTCTTCCTCGCCCGTGCACACGCATGTATATGAACTCCCTAATCTATTTCCTCTATCACCGTCCTCCTCCGCTACTGTCTTTCCGCCTCTCTCTCTCTCTCTCGCTCTTTCTCTTTTTTTTTCTCCTCTCCGTTGATGAAATGAGTCAGCTTGCAGTACGCTCTCCCCTCTCATTGTTCGATGGTTCGTTGCCTCTCCATAGGAGGTAGAGAGTGTTTGGGCTCTTTCCCCTGTTTTACCAGTTTACCAGTGTAATCCTTTACACCGGCACAATGAGCTCTCACTCCAGCCACAGGATTCTATTAGACTCCCAGAGAGACACAGGATCTCCATAAACATTTTCCAGCTCCCCCCTAACCCCTCCTGCTCGCCATCCATACCGCCTCGTGGCCTCAAACGGAGCCAAACTGCTCGCTTTCCTTATACATTTTAAGCAGAACCCCCCCCGCTTCTGTGTTTAGCCAGAGGAGCTGTTTTACCTGTCTGGGAAAGGAAAGGTAGAATAAAAGCGTATACACTTACATTACCAACGGCTTGTTAACGCTGTCAGCTTCGCTCCCAACCTGACTCCCAAAACAGCGTTCCTTTACAGCCGCCGAGCGAATAACAAGCAACTGTGAAACAAGAAAATGCTTGTTATGCGGTCTTTGGAGGGAACGCAGAAGGATGTTTTAAAAAAAAAAAAAAACATGCTGAAGTCATTGGAGGATGTGAATCGGGCTCTGTGCTGCAAACATGATGCCATTTAAGTGTGCAGATAAACTCGCCAATCTGTCATCGCACGCACACACTGCATATCAAAGGTGCACCTGAGTCTGTTTTTGTTTTTTTTTGCTGCGAAAGGCTTTGAAACGTACAAAAGTAGACTTCATGTTTGAGAGGAGAAGTTGCACATGATCATACAGCGACAACTGTAGGAAAAACGCTGCGGCTTTTTGCAAAAGTGTTGTGAGCGTGGCAGCTCGTCTCGACGCGTCTGCTGATAACGAGCAGCAGGCATATTTTTTGAGTTTTGTAGGTTGGTAGCAAAACTGAGGGAAAGAGAGAGAAGTAAGACACGGAGATAAATGTCACTGATTGAGTTAGGTGGTATATTCAATCAGCTGTTCAGTTGGCTCTCAGTAATGTGCGTGCAGCGTCTCAGTACAAAATGACAGTTTGCACCGTCAGTATTCAACGACGGGTCACAGTGATGACGTCACTGCGAGATGCGGAGACAGAGGAGACGAGCTCTGACTGAAGTTTCACACGAGGACCGATTGAAACCATTTAAAGCTGCTGTTGGCAACATTGGCTCTGCTTGAAATAAAACGTTTTGACCGCTGCGTGTTAACAGAAGGCTGCTGTCTATGGGCGCCTGTCCCTGGTCAGCTGTGACACAAACAACCAATCAGCTCGTTCATCAGACTCTAACTAGCCAATCACGTCATTTTTATTGATGCGGTCCGTTCGATCCTTTTTACACATGAAGTTATCAATAAGCTTGACTACCAGCTGTGCTTCTGTTCTCATCTTTCTACGTATATAAAACCACAGTGATAAATATAGCTGTGGTGTATGATAACAAATATAAATGATTTATAAATATTTCTCCATTGTCTAAAATGGTTCTACAGTTGTTGTTATTGATTTATGAATTGATCAAAGTGTCAAAAAAGAGCCCAAAGTAAATTCTTTAAATCTCTTATAGTCCAAAACCCAAAAAGTCTTAATTTTCTATCATTAATAACAAAAACTGGCAGCAAACTTGTACACTTAAAACACTCGAATCAGCAAATATTTCACATTTCTGCCTGTGAAAATGACTTTAATTTGACTGAAATGATTAAATGCTCATCAAAGTGGTTTTCTTCTGATCTACTAATTGATCACTTAACTAATCGACGCCTTCCTGATCCATGTGATGAGAGATATCTTGATGACTGTCTGTATTTGGTCCTATTCATTTAACACATCACTATAAATAAGCCACTGGATGCAAAAAGGCTCATTTTCATCTCTTGAAAATGTTGATTTAACCATTAATAAGATAATTAGATCACAACATGTGAAACCGCGCTGAGATCTGGATTAATCGTATGTTTCTCTGCAGGCTGATGATGAGACGTCTCTCATATTCAGTCTTTTAGATGCTGTAAATACTGAATCCTGTGCGCTGCTCGAAGGTCCGTGTCTCTCTGTTTTTGTTCCTCAAGTCCAAAGCCACGGGTCGCAGCGCTCCTCTCTCCTCCCTCCCTCCTCATGCACAAACATATCCCTCTATCTCCCGTCCGTCTCTCTCTCCTCCTGCCTCCCCCCCCCTCATCCATCCTTCCATCTCCTCCCCATCTTGATAATGCAGCTCCTTTCTTTCTCGCCGGGTGGAGGGCTGCCCTGAACTAACATTGTCCCCTACGCCGGTTCTAGTGGGGGGCCCTATTGTGTGTGAAGGAATGGGGAGTTAACACCCATGTCTGAACTCTCTCAATGGGGGCATTGTGTCTGAATCTTCCTTTCGGCTCACCCAATCTCACCCCACGTCACTCCCCTGCACAGGCCAAGCCAGGGGCTGCTCCGGGGCGCTCCCCCCCTCCCTCATTTATATGATGAAAACATGCACATAGCAGCAGATTCACAAACAAACCACCACCACAGCTGACCGCTTTAACCCGCTATACTTTCAGTGTCTTACTAATTTTCCAGCAAAGCACGCTGAGCTGAATTTGTCTCTGCTGACGCTTTTGACAGAAACAGGGGGCCAATGGGTGCACGGTCACTGAAGGAGGCCCCGTGCAACTCGTTTTTTTTTTTTTCCTCTTATAGAAAAAGAACAAAAAGCGACACATAAAGGAGCATATTGTATTTGCATGATAACAGGATCCAGAACGCTTTCAGAATATTTGCAGTGAAGGAATCCGAGCGAATAGCTCGTTATGACGCTCGTTAGGGGCTGAAAAAAAAATCATATTAGGATTATTTTGACAGATATTACCTTTGTGATTGTGATCGTTGTGGAATCGCAATATTTATTTTTACTTAAAAAAAAACACTATTCAAATCAGTGTAGCACAAAAACATGTTTACTGACATCCAGAGAAAAAGATGTGTTGGCCAGAGCTTCTCTGTTTTTACCTTCGTCTGCGATTTGGATACTGTACTGTTGCCGTTTTGTGATTTTGAACATATTTCATTATCGTGCCGATTTGATTAACACAGTCATAAGAAAAGATAATAAAGGGGAAACGTAATGACTGTGAGGGTATTTCAACGTGAATGATTTCAGTATAGTACTGGAAAAAACATTTAAGAATACAATCAGCGATGGATGTGTCTGTGTTTCATACTGTATGCTGAGTGGTTTTTTTTTTGTATTTGTTTCTGTATAGCAGCGAGCGCCTTGGGGCGGGTTACAAAAGAGCAAGTTGGCGTTTTCTTCCCACATATTTTTAATCAAAGTGTTAGTGTTTACATTTGCATTTGCATTGAGCAGAGGGATGCTGAATGCCAAAGGTGAGGTTTTGAAAAACACTCTACTTTCCCTTTTTTTTCAGATGGAAACGAGGGTGGGTGGTTGGAAGGCTGGATAAAGGCTGGTGGATGACTGAACTCCGAGACCCGGCGCAGCTCATCATCATTGCCACGGGCTCTCGTCTTCCTCCTCTCCTCCTGTGGCCCGCACCTCCATCCAGGGGTCCAGCAGAGCCAGTGAAGCCCGGGCGGGGAGCTAGTGAGTGGGCTGGGAAGGATGGAGAGAGTCCCCGAAGGCTAGAAGCACCTCTGGAGCTACCGGCATGCAGGAGAAATCAATATGAAACACGGAGCCTGCACAGCTCTGAGTGGGGTTTCCTGTGTTAGTCTGTGGCCTAAGGGGCCCGCAGACCTCCAAAGGACAGGCCCTGCGTGGCCCTCTCAGCTGCAGCCCCGGCTCCTCAGACTGGACCTCAGTCCCGATCTCCGCTGGCTGCGTGTGGTTCTGCTGAAGGGGATCGCTCCCCAAATAATACCCAGTACAGAGAATGCTGAGAGACCGCCGAGAGGGATGTGCTTTGCTCTGATTTTTCCTTCCTTCATAAGATTGACATATCCCCCACCTTCTGCCTCTGGCTGTTTAAAAACCAGTTTGGGAGTTCTGCTTTTGACTCGCTCTCCATCCTCGACTCACCCGTTGTTTATTCCCCAACCAGTTTTTACATTTGACAAAGAGACAGTACGATCTTTATTTTCTCTTCCAGCCTCGGCTCGCCGTTACTATGGTGAGCTGTAGACATGTGTCTGTCTGTTAAGAACCAGAAACACTGGCACATGAAGTACGACCGTCTCTCTCGTGCTGCTTTTTTTTTTTCTCTCCCCCCCCGTGATGTCTGTTATTCAATTTCAGACTGTTTGAAAAAAAAAAAAAAAAAACTGAGTGAAACGCTGAGAGGGCAGAAGATCAGAGAGCAGAGAGACCTTCACAACCTGGTGGAGGAGATGGTAAAATGGCAAGTATCTCTCTTTAGCACTCCACACATTTTCCACTCTATGAACAACTCTCAATGAGCTCTCATTACCTCACACATTGCCTAAAGCTGTGTGTGTGTGTGTGTGTGTGTGTGTGTAGCCATACCTTTTTTGCACCCTGTTTGGTTCAGAGAGGATCATTTAAATTACGGCTGTTTCTGATGTTTGGAGGAGGGCGGGTTAATTAAAATGTTCTCGTGAAGCGCATTGAATTATCAGATGTCACTCACAAATCTTGAACGCTAAAATGAGAGAGCGGCTCTGTTTTTTCCGTACGTCTCCCCGCGACAGAGCGCTTGGGTTTCGTGCGTATGAATGGACCGTACACGCTCGGCCTTGAGAGCCAGCAGGCAGCGGCGGCGTGCTCCGACAAAGTGCCGCCGTCGTCACAGCGATGCAGCGCGGTTTGTTTTCCATCCAGATGGGCACAGCTTCAGACAAAATGGCCGCCAGTCTTTTCCCTCCTCTTGCCAAAGATGGCGGGCGCATCTCTGTCTGTCTGCCATCTGTGCATCCGTTAACTGTCGTCGCATGCAAATCGAGGCTAATTGCATTTGCATAACCTCCAACCATCATGTCGACATCGCCGCGCGCTCATAATTGCTCCCATGAAATGAACGTAGCGGCGGGCGAGCGGGAGTGGACTGATGTTTTCAAAGCGCGTTTTTTTTTTTTGTTTTCCTCTCGGGCTGCGAGGATGCGCCACCGCCCGAAATGTGTGTGATAGGTGTTTCGATGCACGTGAGATCAAGAGCGCGGTCCTACTGTGCCATATGGCATGTTAGCATGGGAGCATGTGATTCCCAAATGCAAATGTGACACTGTACAAAAGATTAAGCCGAGCCCCCTTTTTTTAAATCAGATAACGCTCGGTCACGCGTGCACACTCGACTTAGGCTTTTTTTTTTTTTTTTTTTTTACATGCAGACATACATAATGCACCGATGACAGCATTAAGCAAACAGAGCAGCTCAGACATGCACACAGACTCTTAATTAAAAAGGGATCCATAGGCCCAACAAACTCCAGACAGACAGACCATAATAGTCTCATTTTCATGCACATTGGTGTCTGGTTACCATGGCGCTGAACAAATCGTGGGGTGACTGATTTTGCCTGCACATGAAACATGCGACAAAAAAAAAAAATGGTTTGTAGCTTTAAAGCATCACATCGTTGATATTTCCCAGGAACAGAATCGAGACGCCGGAGCTGCTTCTCTTCCGGAAAAAACCTGAAAAATACATCATCGTGCTGGTTCCCTCAACTCTGCATATTAACGTTCGGAGCTGTTTATGTAGCCCGAGGATTGAACACCTCACGTTTTCTGCACTGTTTTGCGGTCGCATTTGATTGAGCAGCTCTTGTTTTTTTTTTATGGTGGTGGGGGGGGGGAGAGTGATGAGGGGTGGAGGGGAATTAATTCATGCGATGAGAGTCGTCTGAGCGGCTGGGTAACAATGCCCGCGCTCGTATTTGCATTCGCCCATCAAGGCAGCTGCTGTGCTGTACAGTTAGGTCTACTGTGGGCAGCAAAATGGCGGTCACGCGAATCATAGGGTCTGTCTGCTGGTCGTGGGAGCTGAGGAGAGTAGAGAGAGGAGGAGGAGGAGGAGGAGGAGGAGGAGGAGGAGGAGGAGGAGGAGGAGGAGGAGGAGGGAGCATTTTGGGGCGTCTGGTTCGAGAGGGAGAGAGAGGGTTGCGGGGTCTAGACTGTGGGGGGAGATGGAGTGGGGGTGTTAGTGGAGAGGTTATTATTTGAGGAGGGGGGGTTAGTCTGGTTTTTTAGGAGGAACAATTAATGAGGGGCTGGAGGGGAGGGGGGGTAGTTTGTCTGCATTTGTGAACATGTGTCTGTGTCTCGGCCATTTGCATAGAGCGACGAGGGCGTCCATATGCTGAGCGGCGAGGCAAATTCAGTCACAGTCTTTTGCACGCCTCTCAGGGTCCCTCTCACATGATCTGAGCCGAGAGCCCGCCCGAGCGTCGCACCCTTTCCCCCCCCCCCAACATCTGACTGTCACATTATCTGTCGCAGGGCAGGAACACGCTTCTACCCCGTTTCTCACAATAACACTTAAACACTCTGTGCTGTACTGGCACCTCATGTTGGTCGCATCACTGTTCCGCCCCCTCCTGTCCGCTACGCCAGCCAATGTGGGGATCGCGAGCCGCTCGCAGCCAATGGCGGTCGGTAAAGAAACAGGAAGAGGAAGGAGAAGGCGAGGAGAGTCACGAGTTTACCCTTGATGTGCCGGGTAGAGAGAGAAACAACAACACAGCAGAGGAGAGGGTAGTGGGGAAGGGGAAGGAAGGACATTTCTAGATGAAGCAGACATGACACAAAAATAGGACGCAAAGCAGAATATTAGAAACACAAACAACGGCCGCGTTAGATCTTCGAACGAGATCGCGGAAATCGTGGTGGCGAAAACAAAGCAAAGCCTTCCCCGCCACTAAAAAGAATAAAGTCATGAAGGCGAGTCGGCCGTCATGAGGCCCCAAAAAACCCAAGTCAGACAGCCAGACAGAGACACAATGCAGATCTCCATAATGTCTCATATGAATACTGCTGCGCTTTAAGTGCGTTCATCCCCCCTCGAGCTGGAGGTCTTGAGCTCGGAGCGTGGGAATGCGCGGGGAACATATGCAGAGCAGTCGGGCACTGGCGAGACGGCCGTGCTAGCATGAATGCAGTCGTAGCAGGTGAAAGAGGACCCTAGAGTTCAGGGGTCAAGGCCAGTGAAGGGGTTGTCTGGTTCATGAGTGCATGTGTGTGTGTGTGTGTGTGTGTGTGGGGACACTTGCGTCTGGGTCCTGCAGGATGCTAATGAAGTTGCCAGGCTGTTTGATAAGCACTGCTGTCTATTGTTAGCTCAGCGTGGTTGCTCAGAGAGCGGCCGGGCCGGGCGCAGATTGGACCAGAGCCCCCTTCATCATGTTGTAGCCGCAGCAGAGCTAACAGACAGGCAGATAGACGGGCGGCCCGAAAGTCAGATCTCCCCTGCCGAAAGTGTGATTGTGTTGTCTGGAAACCTCTTTCTCCCCACGTCTCGGCTCCCTGTGACATTTCTTCTCGGAGTGACACGCCGGTCTCGGGCTCTCAAGTGCGGTGCCTGTCTTTGTTTCTCCTCGAGATTGATGGCAGCTTTGTAGCGGGACTCCAACATTTCCACCGCGGAGGAAATCGTCAGGGGTGCACTGGTTTGGAGACGTATATTCAGATGCTGGAGTTACAGCTGTGCTTTCTGTCAAATCAAACCTGAAATCCCTCATTAACGGTCAGAGCTGCGTGATATTTTTCATCCTGCAGCATAAAATCTGGCGAGATTTTATATTTCACTCCACAGTCCCACAGAAAATAAGTCCAAGTGTCACCACAGCCTGTTTCGTCCATGACACTGACCTCTATTGTTGTCGAAAAACTATTCAGAACAGCCACAGAATTACACAGGATGACGTGTTACACACACTCCTGCCGCTGTGGATTAGAAGACCGAATGTATATTAATCCGCAGCTGAAAATAGTCGCTATCAATTACTCTATTTCCTCCTGTTTGAGTAACATTTCTTCAGAAAGTCAGAGAACCAACTAAAGCACTTTTTAGCTTGTGTCTTTTCATGAGATCAATAAACTATTAAAAGCAGCTGCACGAGCCACAGTTACACTGGGTGGTGACGCTGCGGTTTAAATTAAATCAACGCATAATCGCTCCTGCTTGCTGTAAACACCTATTAGAACACTACATGTGTATTCATCCGCAGCTGAGAATAGTCCCTTGTATTAAAAAAATCTGTTTTTCCTCCAATGTTTGCTAAAATAGACTCACTTAAAGATGAAACTAGACATTTGTAAATGATTTTTAAAGATTTACATCTTCAGGATGAACACATGAGCTTGTATAGCGGAGTGAGAGACCAACACACTCTGTCGTTTTGTGTCTTTTTATTGGATTTGTTGACAGTAAGACAAATATAGAATAAAACCGTCTGTGTACTTTAAAGGTACAGTATTCAAACAGCGTTTTTTTTTTTTTTTTTTACCAGGTAGGACACAGGTGTGTTCGCTTGCTGTCGTAAGATCGCAGTCCTCTTTTCTCGAGCAGCTTCGCGCCGCCGCAGAGATTTCTCCTTAACGCCTCCCGTAGTCATAAAAAGCGCCGCATACGTAAAGGTGCATTACTCCTGGTATCCCTTTAAGAGAGAAAGCATTACCTCATCAGGAGCTGTGTAAAGGAAGGAAGTGAGTGAATGGGTGAAGGAGCGCAGTGCTAACTCTCCACTCCTTTATGCCTGTGGGTGCAGGCTTCATTAGCTCTACAGAAAGGGACAGCTCCCTCCCACTCCCCTCAATAGACCCATAGACCTGTCTCACTGGCACCGGCTCTGGCTCAGTGGGGAGGGCGTGTGTGTGTGTGTGTGTGTGTGTGTGTGTGTGTGTGTGTGTGTGTGTGTGTGTTCCCGAGCCATTCACTCAGCACCAGGCCTCATAGTTTCTCACTCATGCCTAAAGGAAGCCTCGCATTGACACTTTTTTTTTTTCTTTTTTTGGGAGACTCACATCTCTCTCGCGCTCTCTCTTTGTCCGTCGCTCTCTTGTTTTCTCTCACATGCTTTCCATTATTCCCCATTTCACAACTTTTTTTTTTTTTCCTTCATTGTGTTCGTCTCCCTCAGTCGCTTCAGATCCCTCACAGATCTGGACGTGAAGTGAACGACCGTATGCTGTACGGGACTCAGACTGTGTTTTACTCTGCAGCAGATTTTTAGGTTTTCAGACTTTCTGTCTTGGCTTTATTTTGACTTACGTAACACAAACAGTCTGATAATCAGACGCATCACTGACGTTGTTAAAGGTCTGTTTGAATACGACTCTGTAAAGGTAGATTTATTAGTTATTTTACTATACGATGGCTGTAAAATGAAACTGAGGAACCCATGTTTTAAAAAGATATATATATTTATACCATGGTCTGGGGAAATACTCGATTCTGATTGGCTGCAGGGTGTCCATTAATCCCTGATGTATGGACACCTACTAAGTAGTTCCAGTCAAATTGTCTGTTCTAAATTAATGCGCTATCTGGCGTATCAACCTGTCTCTAAAATGATAAAATCTGAATATTTTATTTCCAACACTGAGTGCAGTACTTTAAAAGGTGCACTATGTAGTCAAAAGCAAACTCTGTTCTTATCACGACTGAAGAAACAAACTGACCTTAAAGGACGACACAGTTTCATCCTGTTTTACTTTGTTTACATGTGGCGGACCCTGCCACCTTTTTAGCTCCAAACAGCGTTCTGATTTTCCTCTGAGAACATTATTCAGTTTCTGAGTTTGTTTTATGACCAGTTTGAATTTGTTCTCCAAAACAACACAATGTCTCTTTAAAGGTCCAATTTGTGAGATAGTTGATTGTTGAGTCTTATTCCCAACTTGTCAAACACTTTGCGACTCAACAATAAAATGTCTTACACAACTGGATCGTGAAGAGTGACATGCACTTGTGAAAATGTAGTTTTGAAATGATGTGAACTGACAGCAGCTGCATTTTGCAATGATTACTCTTTGATTTAACTCCAAAAAGACCAACTGAGCTCACAACCTTCAGCGATGAATAATTTATACTTCATTTTCTGAGAACTGGGACGTACGTTTAGCACATGCTCTCACTTGCAGCAGTAAAACTCTCTCATAAATAGTATTTTACGTTAATCTGCACGTTGTATCAAGGAGCTCTGACGTAATTAACCCCTGTAACCAACCAAATTTGCTACTATTACACCATTTTCCTTGCTGCATCTATATACTAATGTGTTTTTTATGTCATGTTAGGATGAACTATATCTCATTTAACTGTGAAGCTTGAGAGCTCATCAAACTTGGTTAAATGAAACAGAAACACGAGGGCGATGAATGGACGATGCCTCTGTTTCCCATCAGGCACTGAGCGTAGGCAGCCATTCGGGGTCCTCGTCTAGAGAGAAGGGGGTGGTGGTGGAGGAGATACGTCTATAGGCAAAGGTGCTGGAAGGTGGCGGGCTAGCGGAGACGATTAGCACGGGCAGCCGCCATCGCGTGCTCCGCTCATTGTTGTCGTGCTGCATTAATGAGCCCAGTGTGCAATCAGACAATCTGTTCATCACACACGCACACGTGTATGTACACACTCAGCTGAAGTCACTGTTGATCACTAACAGCTTGTCATTCAGTTGTGCGATGCAACTGAGTAGGAGAGATGAAAAAACAAAGAAGTTAGTGTAGATATGTAGCTTGGCTGATCATCGTGACCCCCTTTAATTATTGATTTCCAGTCGAGTCCGTGTCATGTGGGGGGGGGTTCAAAACTCGGGTGAAAGTAGAGTGAAGGGAAACTTTGTTAAACCCGGAGAGAAATGCGAGCTTTGACTCAGAAATAGAAGCCTTGATAGAGAGAGAGAGAGAGAGAGAGAGACATAGAGAGAGAGTGAGGGTGAGAGAGAGAGAGAGAGAGACATAGAGAGAGAGTGAGGGTGAGAGAGAGAGAGAGAGAGGATGAACGAGAGTACAACACTGTGGCCTGGTTTGTGGTTCCAGAGGGATAGAGACACTTTCGCGTTTCCCCTGCAAAACGAGATAGGATGTGCTCCTTTAACACACACACAAACACACACACACACACCTTGTTCCCTCCTTCTAAGCGAGGCCCGGACTAGATTCGTGCGGCTTTGTTGTCGAGGCAGCAGGAAACTTATTGCCCCAGATTTAAGCGAGCCCCCTTCACACATGCGGCAGTCGACTGTTTGCATGCTTTTAAAATTTCATCCTCCCTGTTTGTCTCTTCTGCGTCGCTTCTCGTCACAGATATCCAGTAAACTGCACGTGTGTGTGTGTGTGTGTGTGTGCGTGTGTGTGTGTGTGTGTGTGTGTGTGTGTGTGTGTGTGTGTAACAGACAGGATGACCTCTGACCTCGTCCCGCTGCGATGCTTTCATTCCCATAGGCTGGGGGGGCTGTGGTCGTCTCCGTCCGCACACACGCACACACACACACACACACACACGCACACACACTGTTGGCTCTATTGGTATAGCTGTCGCTCGGCCACCCATTCAGGGCTCAGTCACGGCCACTTAGAGCGCAGCAGACTCAGGGATTCAGACGAGCTGTGATCCAATGACATGTATTTATAATGAGGGGGCTGCGGGGACGTCTTTGTTGGACGGACACAATGTCAGCATAAGAGTGTGTGTGTATGTGTGTGTGTGTGTGTTGGAGGGGGGGTGAACTACAGAAAGAAGGGAAGTGGAGGGAGAGAGTCTGAGGGAGAGACCCCCCCCTCCAACCACCACCACGACACTCCGCATGGATTCATGCTTTTCCTGTGTCCGTTTACACCTCTCTCTCTCTCTCTCTCTCTCTCTCTACTTTCCCAACTCTTTCACACTCTTCCCGTCTTGCCTTCTTGATCCGCAGAGAGCGATTTAGCTCGTTACCATGAGAATATCATCTAAAGACTGACCTTGTCGAGTGGAGAGGAGGGGAGGGAGAGTTTTGGCGGACAGGCTGTTTCTCAGTGTTAGGAAAAGTCACAATAGCTAAAGTTTGGAGGAGTTAAAGTCCCGTCGGAGAGAAAGGTTCAAGTCCGAGTCGCGTCACGAAAACCGTCGTCGAGGCGTCTGATTGCTGACAATTAGAATGACTCAGCGTTTGAACTCGTCTGTCAGTGATTCATTCACAGCCGAAACTCAAGTCTTCCTTTCAGTGGATGGACTGAGTGATCGAACATTTATTCGCAGCCGGTTTATGACTTCAGTTATTGCTCTGGTTTTATTCAAACTTGAGATTTGGATGTTTTTGTTAGGAAGTCGCAAAATCAGGCCATAATTTTAGGGAGTCGAGCTTCTGACGTCTGCAGCTCCTGCAAAAAAATTTAATTTCACTGTCGATCAACCCTTTATACACCGAACACTAGTTGTAGAAAATAATAATAATATTCAAAACAGCAGCATGAGCCACAGATTTAGAACCTGAACCTGCTCACAGCAGTTTGATTTTAGCCGACACAGCACCAACCGAATGTGTGTTAATCCGCAGCTGAAAGTAGTCCCTCGCAAATGTTGTGTTTCCTCTTGTCTCAGTAAGTTTTATTAAAAAAAAATTGAGACCTGGATGCGTTTGTTGTGAAGTCTCAAGTGGAGCCAGAATTTTATGGAGTCGGCCGTCAAGTAAATCAAGTCACACAGCAGTCGGGTCAAAGTCTCAAGTCTGAAGCTCTGATAAAAAAAATCAGCTGTTTCAATGTCGCACAACTCTTCTCGTGTAGATTAGGCCGAACATTTTCAGCTGTTATATTTTATTATACAGTATATTCATTTATTAGTCATGTGTGTATTACAGCATCTCCTTAAAATAGATTTAAATGACTGATAGAAAGCTGAAAACATTGTTATTGGTGAATAAAACGTCTTTATTTTTGACAGACTGGTCTGTACCTCGTGTTTGTGTGTGTGTGTTTTTATTTTTGTGTGGAGGAGACAAAGATATTCCGAATTCTGTGGTTATTTTTAGGATCATATGTCAGAAAAAGAAAAGGAATGATTTGCTAAAATAAGTCGTGTTGGAAATAGTCCTCCGCCTCCTCTGACCTCCTCTCAATTCTTATTTCTGTCCCTGTTTTATCATTTTAAGGATCCCAGTTTTCTTCCCAGCAGTCGCTCCCCCAACTCCTGCTTTTATTGACGTAATAAAAACATACATCAACACTCTTCGAGTGCTGAAAGGTGTGTGTGGTGTGTGTGTGTGTGTGTGTGTGTGTGTGTGTGTGGTGTGGAGACCAGACTGTAGGCCTGCATATATTAGCCAGTTTGTTGGGACAGCGTGGGCAGCAGAAGAGCCCTGGAGAGCCCTACAGGCTCAGGAAGGCCCCTCATAATTGCCCAATGTCTGAAATGCTGCGTCTATCCAGGGACTGTAGTCTGGCTCTGATCTCCTCCATCACAACCACCTCCTTCTGCTCCTCACAACCCACACACACCTCGATTTTTTTCTTTCTTCTTACTGTCCATCAGCCTGCATCATCAGAAACAAGAAAACTGTCTTTAAATCGGAAGGCGATTTTACGGCAGTTTAATAAGAATGTTAAAACGCTGAGTGTGCCTTCTTGTCGCTGGTTTTCAGTTATGATTAAAGTCTGGACAAATTAGGATTAAATCCCTTATCTGAGCTGGTCGGATCCTTATCTTGTTCTGTCATGACGGTGCAGAACCAGACAGCAGAAGTGTGTCTGCTGTGTGTGTGTGTGTGTGTGTGTGTGTGTGTGTGTGTGTGTGTTTCCCTCGGGCATGATTGTGGAGTTCCCAGCAGACTGTGTGTGTCCTCTTAACGCTGCAGACTTTAGAGGTCAGAGGTGGACGAGTGTAGAGACGAAACACAGACAGATATTGGTAGTCATGAGGAGGGAGTCCCTCCTGTATCTCTGCTCCACCCTCAACAACATCTCTTTTTTTTTTTTTTTTCTTTTTCTATTTTCATCGAATACTGCTGCGTCAGTCCTGTGACGTGACACACAGGCGGCAAGTCTCACTGTCAAAGATGACGCGCAGGTTTATCTTCATGATCCTGGCTGTAAAAATGTGACAATTTTCTTTTGTTTGTTTTTTTCAAAATTGTGTCCTTAATTGTCTTTTGTCTTCTTGTGTCTCTGCAGATTGATCAGGCTGTAAGATGGCTGAAGATCTTCAGACTCAAACGACAGGATTTCGGCACCAATTCCACCATTTTTTGTTGATTTTTTTTTACGTACTATTAAAGACTGAAGCATTTTGTGATGGACGGTCACTCCTTTGCCTCCACACACACACACACACACACACACACACACACACACACACACACACACACACACGATCTGGACCACATCCAAGAAAAAGACACTGACAAAGCGAGACTTGTCACACCAGATACAATTTTCCTTTTTCCCACCAGCTGTGCGTTTTTTGAGATGTGTTTTATGTGTTACAAATTAATATATTGATAAATACTATAATTGAAGTCTGTGTTGTATTTTATTTGTTTAAAATAAAGCCTGTTTGTGATGAAGTCAGTTGAAGCGAAGCGATCTGCGACTCTTATTGTGAAGCACATCCGGGTTTAAAGGCTGTAATTGATCCTGTTGTTTGTTCTGAAGAGTCTGAAATAAGAAAACAAATATTAAAGTGTCTTTTGGTTTATTTTTAATGCTAACTGTCACTTCATAATCTGTCTCGATGTCAGTCATTTGAGTTCATGTAAATCTTTGTGTGTGTGTGTGTGTGTGTGTGTTTGTGGTCAATAAAGATACAGATTTACTTTGACAGTTTTTCTCCAGTGAATTTATTTGGTTTCCATATTTTAATATATTTTCAGTTAAGGCTCTTTGACACCAGTGCTCTCACATTTTATAATCAAAGCAAGGGAGGGAAATGTTTCTTAATGCATCGTTCACACCGGTTGTTTCTATTAAATTAATTGAAGCCTGGAAGTGCAATTAAGAAGCGGGATTTTTTTTTAATTACGTGGAAAAATAAACACGGCTACGACCTCCACATATAGACTTATTGGAGTGGATTTAAGACTGGAAATAAAGAAGGAAATTCTGTTAGTGTACAGGCCCAACATGAGCTAACTGGGCTCCTGTACAGGCTAATTAATATTAAACTGCTAACCCCAGTGTTTACTGTGGAGGACCATTAGTGCACATATGGCAGCAAAAGCTCTGCTCTGATTTTGTGTCAGTTTGAGATTTATTTATTTTTTAAATCCAGAACAAAATGCAGCATTTTTCTTTTCTGAGGAACAAAACCAGGCCCCGAGTGAAACTCACCTCCGGCCTGCAGCACAGTTTTGTATGTTTCACTATGAAAAGAAGACGGCTCAGATATTGTGGAGAATAAAGACGGTGCAGAAATAATCTGCTTTTGCAGCTTTTAATTTAAAGTAGAAAATAATCTCTAACGTGGTTAAACAGCCTCTTGATTGTGTAGCCATATTATTATCATTTTATTATTATTTTGCTGCTCAGGTGTATTTTGAAAAAAAAAAAATCCAGCTTCAGCAGGATGGTGTTAAACGTGTTCATGAATTTCTACTGGGTTTTGAATTAAAATGAAATTGTTCAAAAAGGAAATTGGGTCACAATGAATTTGAAATGGAAGAAAATGGTTGTTTTGCTGCTTTTATTACAGAGGCAGTGAGAAAGAGAGAGGGGGGAGAAAGAGAGCAGCCATCATCTGAATAAATGCAAATTGGCTGTGCTTTCACCTGGCATCATGCCAAGTATCTATAGCAACCACATCCTCTGACAGCCTCCGTCCATCCCTCCCTCCTTCACCCTCTAATTAGTCCTCTATCTTCCCTATAGCTCTTTTCTTCTGGTGCTTTTTTCTCCCACGTTCCCAGAAATCCGTGCACAAAGAGGCTGGTCCGAGCTGCCCGTCCGGTTCAAGAAGAAGAAGAAGAAGAAGAAGAAGAAGAAGAAGAAACCCGAATATTTTATCTCATGAAGGCAGAAAAGCTCAGTGAACACAAACACTCCGTAATAAACATCACGGAATAAAATATGGATTTATTTTCTTTCTGCATCAAAATATAATCTCAAACATCCTTTGTGTCTTCACTGGTTTTAATTAAACGGGGCTGTTTTCGCTGCGCACCGCCTCTTCATGGGGTTCATATGATGCCGTGTTGCGTTCACGGTCAAGTTCAAAGCGGCAGCGCGGCCTCGGGCGGAGAGGCAGCGGCTCCATCTGACCCAGCTCACCTTCCCCCGGCTCACAGCGCCGTGCTGCACCGCCACCTGCCGGCCCGCTGCGGAACTACAGGAGCGGCACTCATTAATAGTAGTGGAGCGCCATCCAGTGGCCAGTGGGCGTCATTACAGAGCATAAAACAAAGACACCATCTTCTGTATGGGGGCCCAGAAGTGACAAGGCAAATAAATAAATAAAATAAATGTTTAAAATGCTGTACTTTATAATGCTATTCAGTTTAAATTTATTTTGAAATGTATCTATTATGTTGATTTATTTTTATATTATATTAACTTACAGTATACGTTCATATTTATTTACACACTTAATATTCATATATATTTCCACAGGTATTTATTAATTTTCACAATTCTATGTATTATACATTTTATTTAATATTGTCCCTTTGCACCTCATTTGTTAACAGGTCACTAAACTTGATATATTGCTAAAATAAACCTGCTTCAGGTGTTATTTAAACATTCTTCAGTCCAATAGCCTTTTAGATTTTATTTCCATGTTTTTATGAATTTATTTTATTCTTTTTTAATCTTAATTTTAGAATAATAATACCTTTTGTCGCTGACATCAACACAAAATAAAGTAAAATACTAAAATTTAGAATTAAGATTAAAAAAGAATACAATAAATCTACTTATACTTTATTTTGTATTGACATTAGGGACAAAATGTGTTATTAAGGAAACAATGTTTATTTATTTTTAAAATAAATTAAGTTAAAGACACAAAAGATGTCTTATTCTATGTGTTAAGTGTTTAGTGTCCTTGAAGACTGAACATGTAGTGTGTGGGGTTTTGATCCAATGCTAGAAAAACAGACATCATACAGAGACATGAAACCAGTGAAATAAATAAAAAAAACATGGATCAATCTATTGTCAACATCCAGTTTATTTGAGTTGGTATTTAGATTTTTCAGAACTTTCCTACAGATACACCATCATCACTAGAGACTGGACACAGGGTGGTATTAGTAGGTTTACATTCAGTTGGCACAGATAATAAGGATTTACAAAACAGCCGTCGTGTCACTGAGACGGCGCTGGAACACGAAAAAATACAAGATGATCCGTTGTAAACATGCAAACACAGCAGCATGTATATGTCTGCACATCCATGTAGAATAACCCGCAAATGGGGTTAAAAGAACTTAATTTGCTTTCATGAGAGCAAATTAAAACAAAAAAAAACATCTTCTACCAGAGTTTGTTGTCGTAGTGTTTCTGTGTCCCCCTTCATTAAGCCACGGTCAGGTTCTCAACGGAAAGTTTCCTTAAAACTAAAACATTTAATTGTTTGGCATTTAATGATTGTCTAGTGTTTTTTTTTTTTTTTTAACCCCAATCGTGTTGTCAGCCCTGCTTACTATAATGCATTTCATTATATATCTTTACCCATCTCACTATATTGAAATCAGGCTAAAAATCACCATTAAATGTTCTTCTGAATTCTTCCTACATTCCTCAAATTAGTCCTAGACTGTTTGGAATGGATTGGTTGAGTCTGTAAGGGAGCCAAGGATCTAATCTGTCACCCTACAAGGCAGTTTATAAATTTTTACAAAATTCATATACAAAAACTGGACCTGAAGTAAGTAATACATTCAGTCACAGAGGTCTAACAATCCCCAAACTTCAAACCGAACTTCAAGACCGAAGCAAGGCTAGAAAATGGAAGCAACCTTCAGAAAAGGTTAGTAGAAGTAGCTCAGTCATAGTAAAAACTTTACTATTCCTTGTTAGGCACTTAAGAGTCAGTAACTACCCTTCGCTCGGCTTTCAGTCAGTGTATACTTCGTACTACTTTGCACACGTTAGCTCAGGATGTGTGCGGGCTTCAAGCTACTCATTGTTTCCCCTCTGCTACCTAAGCCAAGATAATACACTGATATTTCAAGATTAAACTTGCATCTACTCTTCTGCTGTTAAACCAAGTGAATCGCGTTTTCCCACCAACTAATGATTACAATAATATCTCACTATGTTTAACTGTCTGCATCCATGAACAGATCAGAGATGATAAAATGATGACGGTGAGAAGGAGGCAGGTCAATGGAGAGCTGAGTTTGATGAGTGGTATCGAAGCTGATAACAAATCATCACTCAGAATTTTAATCCCATCAGAAGGTTCCTGATTTAAACCCCAATTTTACCAATTTAAGACAAGTTTTTGGATGCTACTTGTGTTTAGACACATCTATTATTTGAGATTTGTTCAGCAAAAAACAGGTTTGTACATAAAATGTTTATACTCCTTAAATGAGACCTATCGTGCTTTTTTGTTCTATTTATTTTCCTTCAGTGTTTCATTAATGTTCTCGTGCGTGTAAAGTCACATCAAGTCGTGGGACAGCAATACTCAGTATCAGTATCAATTCCAATCTTGGGGATCCACCTTTTCTTTTAGCTCATCACCCCTGCAGAGGAAGCTTCCAGCTTTATTCTGGTAAAGGTGCCACTGTCCTGCCCTCTGCTCCACTTGGCTCTGCACCCAGCTGCTCGCTGGGCTCAGTGCTGGCATGTGCGCTCTAAGTATAGAAACTAGTGACACTGTCCGATGAGGGAGAGCCTGCATCAATACTGCTGAAACTGTCTCACCTACAGTGAATCCGAGTCAAATGTCTGACACCACTCAACATAAAGTATTGATATGTGAGAATTTGATGTGCTGAGGTAAAAGTACAACACTGAAACCACTAAAATGTACTAAATAATGCCTGTAACAGAGAACTTTAATGATCTCTTCAACTACTGTGTGCATATTTGCAGTCAAGCTAGTGAACCATTAGCAATCACTGCTCCAGATCTACAACATGAGAATATAAATCCAAAAAACAATTAAGCTGTCAGACAAACAGCAAATGGAAGACAACATTTGTATACTGAATATGACTGTGTGTGTGTGTGTGTGTGTGTGTGTGTGTGTGTGTGTGTGTGTGTGTGTGTGTGTGTGTGTGTGTGTGTGCCCTTTCCCAGTGAACAAAGGACTGAACATTAGAAATGCCTCTGAATATACTGTAGTCCAGAACAATACCACTGAAAGATTAACAGTTAAAGCAACAAACACAATATTTTGAGGGCATTACATTACTATTTAATTACATGGCAATTTGATAATCAAGTAATTTTTTAGCATCTTATGTGAATATTTACTTGTTTCTTTAGTCGTCTATGACATGAAACTGAATATTAGGAATGCACAATATGTATTTCTTACATTTCTACATTTCTACTTTTTTTCCAGTCTACTGATTGTGTCAGTCAAAGCAGGTTGGCTTCATATTATGGACACTATCGGCTAGTAATTGACCAATATCGATAAATAGCTGATAATATAAATTTCCCAATAACAACTGATAATTCATCTATACATATATCGTGCATCCATATTGAATATCTTTGGATTGTAGACAAAACAAATCATTTGAGGACGTCTTAATCTTTGATTCTCAAAATGTTTTCACAATTTTATGGACTGAACAACTGATCGATTAATTGACTAGAAATTAATAATAAGTTGCAGCCTTGGATTACACACAGGTGTTGTTACGTAACTATTAAATCAGCGTGTATGATGTCATATTGGGAAAATGACCTATGTGCTTTACAGGGACTGTATGTGAAAAGGAGGTTAAACTGGTACGGTCACTTTAAATCTGTCTAATCATCTGTATCAATACTTCGGACCACAAAACTATCACAATTGACAATATCTTAAAAACCCCATAACTGTATATGATTACAGTGAAAACAAACGGGCACTCTTTATACTTCATATCTGTTGGCACTTGCATAAAATATATCTGATCTGCCTGCTGTCGGCACAGCAGCTAAACTACAAATAAAAGTCTCTAAATTCAAAGTGTAGGCCCGTCACTACAACACACGAGACTCGTGATTTACATATATTCAACTCAAACAAAATCTGAGCGTCTGATGGCAGTAACGGTGCTGTTGCTTCTGTGCTGCTGGGTGAGATTTTTGCTCTGAGAACGTTTGTGCTTCAGTCCACTTAACACCACTAACGTAAAATCTGCAACTAGCTCACATCCTAACCTTTGGTATAATTCCTTAAAACGAGCTCACTGACAACAAAACAAATCTCAAGGGGGCATATTTCACTCTTATTAAATCAAATGTGTCATAAATGTCAATGAGCAGCAACCTGCATTGCATTGGAAGGTGTCAGTTTGAAGCGGACACACGAGGAAGTCCAACCTCTGAACTCCCACATTGACACGTACACTCACAGGCCTGGTCCACGAGGGCAGGAGCGTTATAATTTATGTGTACACACATACACACACACAAAACCACTAAGCATATTGCACTTAGATGTACATGACTACAGTGTGTACAAGTACTCGGTACCATCGAACACACCTCACAACCCCCGTGAGCAAGAGAATGCATATTATTACTCATCAACCTGAGCTGCTGTGTGTGTCTGCTTTTATGAAGGAATACACTCTGATCACTCTCTCACTTCCTTTGTTTCTCTTTAGAGTGTGTTTGGGGATCTCCTCATCCCACTTTCCCCGTTTTCTGTCTCTCTGTATCGCTACTATCGGGCTGTATAGCCCATCTGATGCAGCTTCCTCAGGAGGATCTGAGTGAGGTCAAAGGTGGTGAAGCTGATCCCCACCGCGATGGGCCCTTTGACCCAGTTCATACTGAGACCTTTGTAGAGTCCCCGGACAACCCCCTCCTCTGACACGATGTCCCTCATCGTGCCCAGGATGGTGCCGTACGTGTGACCAGTGACTCCTGCGGTCTGCATGCGGCGTCGCACCACGTCCAGAGGGTAGGACGCCGACTGACCAATAAGACCTGCGCAGGCTCCAAAGGCCAGACGTTCGTATGAGTAGGGCTGTGGGCGTCCACTGCGCTCTGCAAGGGAGAGGAGGGTGCAAAGATTAAGAAGATTAAATGAACATATGCAATATAAACATTATGTGTGAAAGAAAGGGGCTGTGGATGAAAACGTTTCAGCGCATTACCTGCATGTATTTTCTTTAATGTCTCATAGGTGAAGAAGCTGAGACCAGCATAGGGAACAACACCCAGAATGGTGGGAGTAAAGCCTCGATACAGCGTCTTCAGGCCCTCTTCTCGGGATATCCGAACAAACACGTGCAGAATGTTACTGTACCTAAGCAAAACAACAACAAAACAAGTGAAGAAAATAACATGAAACTGGATGAGAAGCTGTGCAGCAAAAGGCCTCTGCTCATAATCTAATTCTGGCATACTAGCTTTCACTGTGGACACTGAAAAACAATCGCTTTCAAGTCTGTTTTCACCAAAAGCTGCAATGTGTAAAGTCTATTTGAGGCTGTACAGACACACAAACTATGTCAGCTGTGGAGAGCAGTGCCCATTAAGAAACATCTGACTGACATAGATCTCAGTTGCTTCACCTACTTCTGGTGCAAGTTAAACACTTTAAAGGTCAAATATGAAATTTGAAAGAATAAAATAGCTGCAAACAACAGTTTGCCAAGTAAGATATCGTGGCGTGACGGCGTGCTGAGCAGAGAATGAAGTCACACTACCTGTGACCTTCTGTCTTTTGTTATGATGCAGCCGCGTGTGCTTGTTAGTGCAGGTGTTCTAGACAAACATGAAATCTGTTGTTTGTTGAGTCTCATTTCCAGGTCGTCAAATAATTATGAATATTGGCTAATGAGAGCTTTGAAAAAGCTGATTCTCAGCATCAAAAGCATCATCCTGAACAGATCTGAGACCAGTTTAAAAAAAATAGCTTTTGATGAGCCTTATTCGCAACACACTTATACTAACACAGCACCTGGTGTTAGTTTGCCATAGTATATTAAATACGCAAAGACAACTGTGTATTGATAGCTTACATTTCCTTTGGCGTTACAGCCATCCTAGCTCGCACCATGTCCAGAGGATAGGTCAGCATGGCTGCTGTGGTACCAGCCATGGACCCCGCCAGTAACCTTGGAAGTGGCGGTAAGGCTCTGCATGAAAGAAGATAAATAATTGTGCATATATCAGCCTTTCACACTTGACACTAAGAAAATACTTATCAAATCAATCTGAAAGTAAGATAAAAGATGCTAAGTGCGTTTCACCTCTCATCCAAATAGCTTCTTCCGTTCTAACTAACAGGAGGGGAGTAGAACTAGCAGTTAAGTAGTAGTAGTAGTTAAAACTATAAAGCCTCGTGGATGAGAGGTGGAACATCTAAAAGAACAGAAACAAGTCCAGTTGTCTACGACAAAGCATTTGCTTACCTTGACCTGGATGACTGAGAAACTTCATCAACAAGGTAAAAGACGGGCACTCACCTCCCCTGAAAGCCGTAGTAGCCTCCCAGCAGCTGCTTGTACTGCTCGTGTGCACAGAACTGGATGGCAGCATATGGTATGACTCGCACCATAGTGGCCGAGTTCCCCCTCCACAGACTGAGGAAGCCATCCTTCAGGTAGGTGCGGTAGATTAACCTGTAGGCCTCCTGCGTGCACACATCAATACATACATGCTCGTACTCAGTTTGAATGGATGATAATGAAGTTTTGATCAGATTTTTGTGTTTAAACTTGCTCTTGAATCAAACTTGATAAACAGAAACATAAAGCTTGTGTTAACTTCAGGTAACTGACATTAAACATGTGATCAAACCTACTTTGGCAGAAAATCTTGCTGAAGACACTGAAAAAGAAAACATATGCGCAATATAAATAAATCACATATGAATGCAAAAGACACATAGTGAAAGCCAAACATTAGATCTAGATATAACATGGTGGCATAAATGTGGGTTGTTTCTATTTAAAAAAACAGTTTTAGGTCAGCAGAACATGCAACTTGCCTTGAAAGATGATTTTAGTCCTGTCCAATGGGGCGACAGCTGTCTTGGCCACAGCTCCCGCTAAAGCCCCAGAGAAGAGCGAGTTGATGACAGACTGAGTGGGCTTCAGGCCCTGCACAGAGATGGAGGAATCACATTTAGGGTCACTGACACCAGACCGAGCAAATTGTGTAAAAACTGCATCCTTGCGTGAACGCAGTTGTGTTTGAGATGCAGTTGATCATTAAACCGGAGTTATATAAACGATTATAGCAGACATCTGACTGACCAGCTTACAAAACCTTACAAACAGGAGCAGATGTCCTTAAATGAACCAAAGAGTTCAAGAGTTGAAAAAGCCTGAAGTTACTATTATATTTGGTTCAGTTCATCTCTTTCACACATAATACAGCAGAGGAACTAGTTGAGAGAGGAAAACATAATTTGACAACACAGAGGGAGAACACAGGGCAAACCGTGAAATTGCACTAGGATGCAACTACAATTCTGCCATCGAAGATTAAAAGATATTCTTTCCAGTCTATATAATAAAAAAGCAACTGCTCACTGTGAGCACTGAAACATCACTATAAAACCATAATGTGAGTTCTGTCAAGTCACTGGGTGACTTTCTATTCTCTTTCGACTTACTGATACTTTGAGATTTTTGTTTTGAAGTCATTAAAACTGGATGAGACGACATTGAATGTTCTGATGTGAAGCTGTATCAGTATTCACGGTCTTTTGAGCAGCTCTATCATTTTCTCTAAACGAGAAAAATTATACACAATTTTGCAGATTTTGCAGTGATTGCATATATGGTCATTTTTTTGCAAAAATGTTTATAAATTACACATGGACTCTCCCAGTTATCGTTGTGTTGGTTTTATGCGTATCAGGGCCCACAATCAACACATAAAAATGTTTTGACAAGGACTTTTTGAGCACTGACACAGAGTGAAAATTACGACCTTTGTTAACTTACAACTGTAGACATCAGCTCAAGTTGTTGGGGTCAGTGTGGTGGATGTTTGACAGACCTGACAACGTGTAAACTTCATAATGAACCAAACCTCTCAGCATTCTTTTTGTTCGAAGTGAAAGTTGAAAAAGATCTTACATGAAAAAGCAAAGTAAGCACACTACAAATATTTGCGTAATCAATGCTTTTCTTATAAAATCTCAGGTATATTTGGTAATTGGTGTTTTGACTTGATGTAAGAATGTCCTCACTGTGGCATCGCTAGCGTTGAAGGAAGGATCTCGCCAACGAAGTCTCACCTCTGACTGACTGGAGGACGCCCGTGGCAGCACTTCTCCCTGCGTGAGTGATGCCCGCTGTTCCTGGACTCCACTCCCCATCCCAGAGGACTACGCACGGCTGTCACTGAGCACGCTCATGAACTCAACCACCGGCCGAGGCAGCAACACCGGGCGCTGAGAGCTGCAGAGGAGAGGGAGAGAAACAGAGGTCAGTCAATGTGTTGGGATCAAGTGACAAGCAGGACTCCGACTATGAGGAACTGCCAAGTAAACGTCATCTTCAGATAAGTTTGCATTCAAGAGTATAGCATGACGATGTAGTCACAAGTACTGACCCTGTATTAACTTGTAGACAGAAGGATCTATTCTGGTTTAGCAGTTTTCCTCTTGCTGACTAAAGCAGTGTCATTTCCAAACGTGAATACGTTGAAACTCTAAATACAACAAGCACCTTGACAAAATAGTTTCCTGTCCAGTAACTATTACCCAACAGCCGCACCTTAAAAGGTTATAAATAAAGACACTGTGCAAAGTAGACCAACAGAAAGTTACACCCAAAGCTATGTCTTGAAGGACAGCAGACCTGCAGACTTGTAGGTGAAAGGTGTCTGTCCGAGCAAAGCTAAAAAAAACAACAACAAAAAACACAAAACACTTGAACACTCTCTTCCCTTGCTAACATATCAGATTACAGACAGTCCTATTATATCTTCGTACAATCAGCACATTCCTGAAGCCAGGCTTACATGAGATGACCCCTACAGGAAGAACATTATGTAGCGTGATATCACACCTCGCCAAACAAAAGCGGCTGCATGTTTCTCAACGAGCTAATCATTTTATGGGACAGATCAGCTATTCATGCAACCTTCAACCCTGCACAGGCTCACTGGCCATCATTAAATGCTGCACACCGTTCACAGCGGAGCACTGTTAAACCAACGTGACTGTAAACCACAGTCACAGTTCTATATCTATTAAATCAAAAGCAAAAATGAGCAAAAGCAAACTGACTGATTTCTTTGTTCTACGTTCTTTTTTAATTTTCTGTCAATATTTTGATGTCAGGAATGTTGTTTGTGTTATTTAGGGCTTAGATTTGCTTCAAGGGAGCTATTACAAAGGTTATAGTCACTTTGTTGCTGTGAATGTTGTTTCTGCTCTAAAAGCAATATTTGATACTATTTGATATATGAATAAATTATATTCTTGTTTGGAATTTACTCATTTTTTATTTTGTACAGTAATTTAAAAAGACACATTTAAAGCACCAGAGTGATAATGAGTAAAGATAAATGTAGTAGCATATCACAAGCTATCAGGACAGACATGTAATATCATAACATTCCTCACCGTATCTGAATAAATCTCAAACAATGGAGGATTTTTGTGGCCAATATCAGTATTTCTGAGTTTGTAAATCCTTTGACAATATATTTTGCCTTTTGTTTTTCACATAAATACAACTTCTATCAAATAAAGCAGTTATTAAAATATGATAAATGTGCTTTAAGGAGGTTATTTCAGAACTGTGACCAAGATATGTAATGAGCAAGACATTTTAAAGCTATAAAAATACTTCAATGCTCCCAGGTGGACAAACTATGTCACGGTGTCAAACCTATCTCAAGTATAGCATTTCCATTTCTGCACTGCAATTATACATATTGCATACACAATGATACATCTGCAAAAAGCTAAAAACAGCCCCAGCAATTCACCGGTCAACCTCTGTGTCCGAACACAACAATGGGAAGCTTAGACAAACTGCAAGCAGCACATACTTTTATTTTTAGTACATAATGGCCTGAACTAGTCTAGCAGACGGTGAATATTTATCGACAAATCACACACACAAAATTTCACCCAGAAACAGCAGAGTTCAAGGATAGTTTAGCTACAGTGAGGAGAATCTGGCAAAACAAGATGGAGAGAGATGGCCACGGGAGAGCAATCGGAGTGTCTGCTGAAAGGCTTGGTCGTCATGGGCAACTAATATTGGCATCAGTACAACGAAGCTTCCAGCAAGATCCTGAAAAGAGCATTTAGACCCCTAATGTGTCCCCCCTTTCACCTCACCCACTGTGCTTACTCACAAGCCGTCCTTCAACCCTCCCAGCAGCCTCCTTTCCACATGCATATCATTTTACAGTTCCTTGTTCCTGACCGCTAACTGTGTCTTTCTGATGTGCCTCAGGATTGGCTGCTAGACACACAGCAGTGGAGAGGTTTCCCCATGCAACAGTGCCAAATAAATACACAGTAGGTCCTTTTTGTGTGCTGCGCTTTCAGCTGGGTCAAGATAACAATAACTGTCTGAAAATCCTCTCAACTGTGTCCATGTGTGTAGAGATACAGGGTGGCCAAAATAATGAGAACATTGTACCTGTTTGAGTATTATTTGTCTCATCAGAACAACAGTCCAAAACATGAACATATTCCATTCACGCTGATATTCGTGCTGCAACTGTTTTGGATTATTAACTATTTTGATCACTGATTAATCATTCAAGTTATTATTACTTATCATTTATAACAATAAATGAAGAGTCTTTGAGTTTCAGACTGTTGATTGGACAAAAGAATAATCATCATATTAATGACCTCAACCTAGAAATGTTGTGTTTTATGTCTGTGTGCATTTGTTTGTAGGATTGTCAGCAGGATATCACAACACCTACAGACTGGATTTTCACATTACTTGGATGTAGGATTAGTCTCAGCCCAGAATGAACCCATAAAGGGACAGATCCAGGACATTTGTCCCACTTCACAACAGAACATTTGTGTTAATTTCTCAGGAGAGAATTCATAGATACAAATTGTGCATCCAAATACAAATCCAGATCTTGCTAAATTAAATATATTTTATTTGATACTGACTTGACTCATTAAATTGGGCCTGTTGGGCCTTGGCAGAGGTATGTGCTCTACTAAGTCACAATTTGACAAGGAAAACTAATTTTAGTTGCAGCCCACAAAGGCAGAAAATCATCACATTTGGCCTCAACGGTTGACAAATAACTAACTGATCATCACAACAGTTTTCCATATATTTTTTATGTCACTGGCTACTTGATTGATTTACCAATTCATGCAGCTCTAAATAAGAGGAGGGTCTTGAGTTTTTGCAATAGCTCAATGCATTAAGCTTTATTATGAGGTGTCATTTCATCTACCTCATGGTATCCTGACAAGAGGGAATAGTTTTATAACAGCATTGTGTCCCATACGCTGCCATTTAACGTGACATGTGATATCATTATAAGTCGAATGACTTGTGCTAGCTCTGACAGCATATGCACAGAGACTTAGTGGTTAAAATGCAACACTATGAGTCAACGATCAGATGTTAATTCATTATATAATCCACATGCTTCTTCTCCTGGCTGGTGCACCCTCCAGTCTTGTCCAAACTTGCCCACTAACGAAACACAGACACTGTTTGCACCTTAGCTCGCTGTCACCGGTTACAAACACTACACTTCTTACCTTGTAATTACAACACCAGTCCAGAGATCCGTGATGCCTCGCTATCCTTCACTTGGTGTGTTGTTTGGAGTCAGTTAGCAGATTCTACGAGAGCTGTTTTCTAAGTTAGCCCCAAGCACCAGGTTAAGTAATGTTAGCTAGCCGTTAGCTTACCGCTACACAAACACTAACGTTCCTGTCGTCGACAGCGTTGTTGGGACAGAAGTCCTCAGTCTCGAGTGTCTCTTGGTGTAAAAGTCGCTGCTCTCGACACTCTTCTCTAATTCATGAGCGCTGCAGTGACTCTCAGTGACTGGCACCGTCCATGCTGTCGTGTTTGTGCCGTTACTACTGCTGCTGACGACCCGAAGCGGTTAACGTTAGCTTGACCACAGTGAGGTTTGACAAGGACGAGCGCAGGGGCATGCTGGGAAATGAAGTCTGGGCGAGGAGGGGCATCTTTGGATAGGTCGGTTAGAGGGGCGTGAGCAGGAGACACTTGACCCGAGCTGGTGCACTTCAGTGTTTGGGGTTTTTTCTTTTCTTTTCTCTGTTTTCACTGAAACACACAGTCTGGAGCTTCAATTATTCATTCATTTATTTATGTTTTTTTACCTATTTTTATTGTGTATGTTTAAAACCTACTCCCTGTACATTGAGAGCAAACTTATCACGTGTCAAATACCTTGATTGTGTACACATACTGATACTGAGTCTGATTTTTTTGTACTAGATATGTAGTGTTTGTGTATGATGACATCTACACACACAACCACACGGCGAGATAAAGGTGAGGCACCCAAAATGTATTTATCATAATCATGCAGAGTTACGCACTGTGATGTTGTCAGTGGCAGGTCTACATATCAGAGAGGTCAGTCAGCATGTATATAACAAATAGAAATACAACAACAAAGAAAGGAAATATTTAGCTCCAGTTAAAATATAAGGCAGTCAATGCATAACATTTTGTTCTGCCACCATGGGAAGGGAAACAAACTAGTGCAGAGAAACATTTTACCCAAAAATGAATGTCCTGTCATTATCTACTCACTCCCTCGCCAATGGACAGTCGGGTGAAGTTTCATAGTCCACAAAACATTTCTGGAGCCTAACAGAAAAACTGAGCTGCAGCCATCTCATTAATAAGTGAAGTAGATGGTGACTTGTTTTAAAATGTAAAAAAAAACTTGCTGTAAAACAAAAATAAAATGACTACATGTATTTCAGCTTTAATCAGGTTCTTTTCAAATCAATTTGGGATCTTTGGGCTTCCGGAGACTTGGATAACATCCGCTGAGCTGCATGGACCTATTCTATGTTCTTTTTGGTATGTTTTTTTCAGCTCACCACTCTGAAGTGGGTGCATGAGCTCGACCATGCAGCGAAGTTGTAAATACCATCTTCTCATATCAATGTGAGATCTCAGCGCTTCCAGATGACTTGGATTATGTTGTACAAACTGTATGAAGCCATTTTATTTTGCTTTCTTTTTTAAAACAATTCCCCATCGACTTCGGTTATCTGAGATAATGCTGCAACACTGTTTTTCTGTGAAGCTCCAGAAAGGTTTTGTGGACTAGCATACTTCACCTGACTTTCCATCGGCATGAGGATGAGGAGATTGTGACTGAGTGAGACAGAAAATACATTTTTATTTTCCCCCTGGCACAAAACACAGAGATTTACCTCTGACATCTCATGAATATAAATGTGGCACATATATAAAATTGATCATCAGAAAAATGACTAAAGTAAACATTAATAGAAAGGAAAACATTTACAACAGAACTATTGACCCTTTTCGTTGTTGTCAAAGGCAGAAGGATTAAAAAACATAATCAACCTCTCAAAGGTGTTTTGTGGGCTCTGTGATTTGCTCACAAGCCTTTTCTACATCAGCTACTTTATTTATTTTTTTTTTTACAAATATGTATAGCTGGGTAGGTGCGTCTGCTTTAGGTCTTGGCTATGTTAACCAACATCCTAATATTTCATTTAGCCTAAAACTGCTCTTAAGGGAACCTCGTGGTGACGGTGTACAGGGTTGTTCTCCTCTACGTTCAGTTGGTGAGGCTGCCATGTTTGCCGGTCCACAGCTCTTTGAGCTCCACCTGGCATCCCAGATCTCTGAGGGCTGCTTTACCCACGTCACTACAGTCTCGATGGGTCCTAAGCGCCTGGGCTATCAGGGCCTCTGCGCCCATCTCCAGGATTGGTTGGTTGTAGCTATTCGTACGTGAAACCAGGTTTCTCAACAGCATACATGCCTGTTTCTGTTTACAAAGAAAATGATGAGGACAAAGAGAGTCAGCAGACTGTCACTGGGCCTGCTTTGTTTTTCTAGTGAGCACATTAATTATGAATGCACTCGTATTACCTGCACATTGACTGCATCAGTATGTGTCTTCATACTCTGAATAGCTGCCAAGGCACCTCCGTTCTCCATGATGACTTTGCAGTTGTTGGGCTTACGTAGAGCGAGGACAGAGAGGCAAGCACAGCCCTGCTCACACACCTACAGCAGAACATGGACATAATATTAGAACATCTGCATCTGAATTTATTCATTATGCATAACTGATTTAATCCAACAAAAAATAGTGTATAATAACATTTCTATCAGTGGTAAATGCGACAAAACCGAGTCACATTCAGTTATTGTGCAGGTGTTACATTTAACTCACCGCAGAGTTGCTAATGTGTCTATTCATGGCAATGACAATGAGCTGGACTCCACCAGCATTAACAACGGCATCTTTCACATCATCGTTTCCTGCTACGGCTCGTATTGCGCTGAGGACCTGCCGAACCAGCTCCTGCAATGGGAAAACCAGTTCAGTGAGCAAGAAAAAAACCTGGAAGTGGAATCAGTTTGTGTCACAATCCCACGTTTTTTTAAGTTGGTTTACCGCTGACTCGTAGCTGTCTGCGAGCAATGTCATCATTAGCTTCAGTCCTCCCAGATCACAGATGTCTTGGCAGAACTCATTCCTTACAGCCAGGCGGGACAAGGTTGCACAAAGTTCACTCAGAACAGAAGTATTATTAGGGTGAGCTGTGAGGGAGGAATACAAGAAAAAAAGGAAATACATTAATCTGATTTAGAAAAACACTAAAAGTAGCAGAAGCCATTGTGCAAAACACTGAAAAAAACAACTGAACATCTGGCCTCACCTTTCGCAGCCGCAATCAAAACCTTCAGTCCATTGTGCTCCAGAACAATCATCTTGGCGTGTTCATGAGCGTGTCCAAATGTAACTCGGACATCATCGTCAAAGGTCATGAATCTGAGAGCTGCAGAGGCCTCCTTGACCAGATCAGCACATCCACTGTGTTGTGTAATGGCACCAGTCATCAGAGGCAGGATGCCACCTTTTACCAAATCCTGCCTGTTCTGTTCATGTTTCAAACAGCAGTGGCGTACAGCGCGAATGACTACACGCGCCACAGAGGAATCTGCCTGGTACTTCTTAAAGACATCAAGAAGGAACTGCTGGCCCTCTGCGTCCAACAAGTCCGGCTGTCCATCTGTCAGCGCAGCCAGTGCGGACAGCGTGGTCAACACTGCATCCTGCTCCTCCATACTTTTTTTGCAGTAAGCGAGGATGACGGGGTAGGCATCTTTTTGGGCAGCCAGGTACCTCTGGGCAAATCCAAGTAAGCAATGCTCAGTGAAGCGTTTCATGTCTGCCATCACTTCTGTAACACTGGTGGAGTCTTTTCCAATTCGGAGGGATTCTAAAGCCTGCAAGTAAAAAAAAAAAAAAAGACATATTCAGAGAGAAATTTGGACAGTTTTGCAGAAAGCAGACCTCTGCTCATGGAACAACACTCACCTGTATGATCTCATGTGTTTGCTCTTCTGGTTTTTCATCAGATGCTACAGTCGGTACAGCTTTTACTATAAAACTGAGGTCAACACCTGTATCCACACATGAGGTTAGGGTTATTGCTTTGACACAGTACAAAACAGAGATAATTTAAGACAACCATGATTTATACAAGTGAAGCTACCAACAGCTGGAGAGTGTTAAGTAAGCATGCAAAATTAGGTGGCAGTCAGGCAGGTGTGTGTGAGTGTGTTCTCATAAACGATACACACTTTGAGGGGGATGACCAAAATCAGGATGTTAGAACATCAACTATCTGAGGAAAACCTTTCACCTTAAGAGCAGTTTTAGTTAAACTGCTGCATAAATCTGTGTGTGGGTCAGCGGATCATTATTCCAAAGCCAGCACTTTATTTTGTGATGTAGGAGATGGAAAATTCATACTTGATACTTAAATACTAATCTTCACATTAGGGTAGAGCGATGTCTATGTGTGGCAGTCTGTAAAGCCACTGAAAGCATTTTAATTGATTGAGTTTAAGTGTTCAGGAAATGGATATATTCTCATTGTGAAATAAGAGAGTATAACTCCGATAAGGAAATTAGTCATTAGGCTTAAAGGCTCCAGTGAGATGTGCCACAAGAGAACATGATAAATAATGTAGTTGTTTGTTTGTTTGTTTTTTAATTTATTTTCTTCTTTTGAATTAAAGAGTAAATCATACACTAAATTAGCACTTAGAGATTTATTTAAATGTAAAGTGCTTTACAAATTAAATATATTATTATTATACATACACAGACATATTGATCATTTGCATTTGATTGACTGTTTCTCTCTGAGCATTTCTAAAACATACATATTGTGTTGTTATGAACTGTTTTGGCTTCATCTCCATTGAGTCGACATACAAGCTCACCATCAACAGTTAATAACAAAACGTGTTCAGTAATCCACTTAAATCCATTGTCCTTTGTAGCTGTGTTTACCTTGAGACTCAAACTGCTCCACAGCTTCCCTCAAAGCCTCATCAGGGTCCATCTCAAACTCCTCCATGTTCTCCTTGACAGCAGCGTCAAAGGTTTCTTGAGTGATCCTCCGCTTCGCCATTTTTCCTCCCTGAAAGTGAGATAATGGTGATGTCAAAAGATGAGAATCATCACAGCCTCACCTAAGACTGCTAGCAATAGCTTTTGCTAGCTAAAATATGTTACGTTTCTGCTCTTGGTGACGAAAACGGCTATTTAGATATACACATATAATTAAATAAGTCGTTTGTAATGTTAAGAAAATATATCGTCATAAATTGATCACTTAACTGTGAACCACCGCCCTGTAACAAACAACCTGCTCAACTGTTATGAATGGACCAACAGCTACTGTATATTTACGTACTTTGCGTACTCGTCTGCGTTCACAACACGCAGCGCTAGAAACGAGCGCGGGGCGTGAATTGTGCGTAACAACGTACGTGAATAGTAACTTCCGCATAAGTTCCCACTCGGATATACTCTCGGCTGGAACACGACAGCAAAAGATTAGTTCCACGACAAGATCCGCGTCCCCTGACAAAGACTTTATTCATCAGCGGGGAGATAAAAAAAAATTACAAATTGAGTCGCTAGTTATGTTTCGTATCAAGTGGAGGGAAGCGCGACGTGAATAGCCGTTACGTTTGAAATATAAGGTGGATAAACGGTTACTTCTTAGTGAAAGTTGTATGCTGATGACGTTACCTTCAAAATAAAAGAGGCGTTTTTGTAAAGTAAAATGCTCCCCTGTTAAATCCCCCCCATATATATCGAGAAATATGTTTGTGAATTATTATTATTATTATACTGTTGTGTCCCATAATTGTATTTTATAATCGCCTTACTGTTACTGATGTTGTTTTATTTTGACAAAATAAGACCGGAAGTTGTTATCCATGCATATGATCCATGTAGAAAACACAGGAGAGGCTGGCTTGACGTCAAAAATTGCCATATTTTGCAGGTGTTTTGTCTTCGGATGACTCAAGATGTCAGCGGGCGCAGACGCCCCGGAGCCCTGGTACCTGGCTCTGCTGGGCTTTGCAGAACACTTCCGCACGTCGAGTCCCCCCAAGATCCGTCTGTGCGTGCACTGTCTGCAGGCGGTGTTTCAGTTCAAGCCGCCTCCCAGGGTCGAGGCCCGGACTCACCTGCAGCTGGGCTCGGTGCTGTACCGACACACGAAGAATAGCGACCTGGCCCAGGATCACCTGGAGAAAGCGGTGAGATTCCAGGCTGTGGCACCTGATAGTGAGCATGTACACCAGTGTGTGTTGCTTTTTAATTAGTTACTCCAATTTTAAAAAAAGAAATTAAAAAAAAAAAACACTCAGTGTGATGCTGACACTAATATTGACCTTTCTTATTTTTCTCCCCAGTGGTTTTTATCACAGCAAGTATCCTTTTTGTGTACAATTGCATTCAAACTGATCCAAGGTGTGTTCCCTCCTGAGTTTTATAATAAGGTGATGGATTGATCTTGGCACTAATCCTGCTGATGATGTGGTAGTGACAGTTTCTTAATGATTTGTATCAGATCTCTCAATTTGAAGATGTGAAGTTTGAAGCAGCGAGTATTCTATCAGAGTTCTACTGTCAGCAGGTAGGTGCATCCAGTCAGCCTGAAATCATGATAATAATGATGATAGTTAGGCAAGGCTTGTTTTGCTCTCTCATTAACTCACCTGTTCTCTACTTTCAAGACCTTGGTGGACTCTGCGAAACCAGTGCTGCGGAAGGCCATCCAGATTTCTCAGCAAACTCCCTACTGGCACTGCAGACTGCTTTTTCAGCTAGCAGTAAGACACTATTATGTTTTTTCCAAACGTACAGATATGTAGTGAATTAATTTGAAGCCTGTTTAATTTATGTGTGGGATGTTTCTCTGTCTGTTAGCAACTGCATGCATTAGAGAAGGACTTGGTATCTGCCTGTGATCTCCTCGGAGTCGGAGCAGAGTATGCGAGAGTCATGGGCTCAGAGTACACGAGGTAGACTGATCAGATGTATGTTCTAACACACTTCGATGCTCATTATCTCACATTAAGTTGTTTTTTCTTCGTTTCCCGCAGATCTTTGTTTTTGCTGAGTAAAGGAATGGTGAGCTGAAACCATTCTCTGCTAATTAAAGGCACATTATGTGTTATATTTCTGCTGCTTTCTCACCATGCATGTCTGTAAACTGAATGTGCATCTGTGGCTCTGCAGCTGCTGCTAATGGAGCGGAAGCTGGGCGAGGTGCATCCTCTGCTGACACTGTGTGGGACCATAGTAGAAAACTGGCAGGGAAACCCCATTCAGAAGGAGTCCCTCAGGGTGTTTTTCCTGGTGCTGCAGGTCACACACTACCTGGACGCTGGACAGGTACATCTGTGTCAGTATGTCACACTACACACTGCATCAAGAGCTGCACGTTAAAGTTAAGTTAAGTTCACAGTGTTTGACATTTTTAAGTAAAGTGTAATACCTATATTCAGTGTTAGGAACGTTATGCTATCTAATGCTTAATGTGCTAGTTATAGCTAGTTTAATGTTGACAGTATGACATTATTAATAAAATACAATGCAAAAAGTAACAAATAGTATTTGTTTCTATGTGGTGTTCAGGTAAAGAGTGTGAAGCCGTGCCTGAAGCAGCTGCAGCAGTGTATCCAGACCATCTCCACTATCCAGGATGACGAGATCCTTCCCACCAATCCAGCAGCTCTCTTCCACTGGCTGCCCAAAGAGCACATGTGTGTGCTTGTGTACCTGGTATGGTGTTGTCACACAGATGCAGACAGATGTTGTTCCTTAAAGGGACAAGCCAAAATATCAAAGATGCATACTTTTCCTTTCAACTGTAGTTTTGGTGTGAGTTGCTGAGTTTTAGAGATGTCTGCCTTCTCTTGAATATAAAGGAACTAAAAGGCACTCAGTTTCATGTAGGAACTATTTTCTTTCTACCGAACTACACCGACTATCTGTATCACCTCGCAGAAGAAAGCGTGCGTCTACTCATGGTCGAGAAGCTTGCAAACTAAGCTAGACAACAGTACAGCTCAGTTAATATTCACGTTCCTTGTTTTGCTGAGCACCATCTAACTTCATTATATTCTAAGAGAAAGTCAGACCTCTCTACAGGCGATGTCTCCAAAACATGTCACTTTCACCAAAACAATCTAAATGGCTGATGGACATTAACAACATAATCATGCATTCTGAAGGAGCGTATCCTGTATAATTCAGCTGCAACATAATGTGCCTTGTTTTGTTTCTTTTGCACAAAAGGTGACGGTGATGCACTCGATGCAGGCGGGCTACTTGGAGAAGGCCCAGAAGTACACAGACAAAGCTCTCATGCAGCTGGAGAAGCTGAAGAGTAAGTTTGCTGGAACACGCTCACACTGCTTATTTCCTCCCTTGATGACGGTGACGTTGAACCAACTCTGATCCGCCCGTGTGTGTTCAAAGTGCTGGACAGCAGTCCCATCCTGTCCACGTTCCAAGTCATCCTGCTGGAGCATATCATCATGTGCCGGCTGGTCACCGGACACAAGGCCACGGCTTTACAAGAGGTGCGCCATCTGCTGTAGCAGCCCAGACTCTGAAACACCAGGGGGTCGTTTGAGCTTTTTGATTGAAGATTGTGACGAGTGCTCTCTGTGTTTAGATTTCTCAGGTTTGTCAGCTTTGCCAGCAGTCTCCCAGACTGTTTACGAGTCATGCTGCTCAGCTTCACACACTACTGGTAAGTCTACAAGCAAAAGAAGCACGCCTTTATTGAAGCATGACATGAATGATGGTAGATTCCAGTGAAATATCCAGTATAACAATAATGTGTGCAGCTCAACCAGCACATGTTGGTTTTGGGCCTCGGTTGCAGACAGAGGAGTAGCTGTTGATCTGCTCACTATTTAAAAGTTGCATCCGTCTCAGATAATAATATGAAGCCTTCCCCTCTATTTTATTCTGTGTCAGGGCCTCTACTGTATCTCTGTGAACTGCATGGATAACGCTGAGGCTCAGTTTACTGCTGCTCTGCAGGTAAGTTTCTGAGCATCCCTGTCAAGGCCCCTACACACTAAACTGTTGTCAAAGAACGAGCTGCGACAAAGGCCGACTGTTGCATCGTGTCACGTCAGCTCTGTCAGAGCAAAAAAACAGGTGCACTTGAACACACCGCAAAGACTACAGCTGGCAGCCAACAAGCTTGTACGTTCTTGTGAATGCGTGAAAGAAAAATACCTCTCTGCAGATATACTAACCGCTGTTACGGTTAAGCAGCAATTTTTTGACACCGCTCTCGCTAATAATGCCGCTCCTAATGGAGAATATGTCAGATGAAAAGTTGCAAATGGCAAAGGAGGAAAAATTAGGAGAAACTGCACTAAGTGGCTAAAAATGATGGAAAATGCAGCAGCAGACTCAAGGGGCTTAGACTTAGACTTCATGATCACAAGTGGAAATTAATTTTCACAGTACCGTGCCTGTCAGACAGACAGTACATACAACAACACACCATTAAAACACACACAGTACCAAACAGCACGCAGGTCTGTTCAGCGAGGCGTATTATTTAGGACCGTTCCCTTTCTTTTTCCGTTTCTGTTTCCTGCACTGATTCACTTACCTGAACAGCCAATCAGAGTGACTTCTTTCACTGACGAGCCACCGCTGTCTCTGCTTGCTGAATCAGCCAAAAGCAACGTGGGACACATCGCACTGACCAGAGCCCCGGACACTCAGCGATTATCCTGATAAAGTCCGACAGCCGTTAGATCACACAGTTCCTTTTGCAGTGTAAACTCTCAAAACGTCCTGGGTTCATCCAGATATTTGAATCTCAGTCGTCATTAATCCGCCAGCATGTCTAAATAAATTGTTTCTATGAAGTCATAATTTCTGATTTTCATCTATTAGATGACAACACACCAGGAGCTGTGGACATTTATTGTGACCAACCTGGCCAGCGTCTACATCCGGGAAGGCAACAGGCATCAAGAGGTCAGGAAGCAGCTCATTCGTCCTTCATTTAAACATTTACAAATAAACGTTTATGTTTTTTTTTTTCTTCAGCTTGGTTCAAACTTGTTTTTTTAAATCAACAGCTCTACAGCCTTCTAGAGAGGATTAATCCAGATCATAACTTTCCTGTCAGGTAACTACTGATGTGTTGTCAAATCATGTTAGTTTGTTCTGTGTTTTTTTTTCTAGTCGAATTTCAAAATAATACAACTTTTTCAGCTCTCATTGCCTTCGAGCTGCAGCGTTTTACATCAGAGGGCTCCTGTCTTTCTTCCAGGGACGTTACAACGAGGCCAAGTGAGAACGCCGTACTTTTAAATGTAATACGTGTGCTTTAAAAGTGGCATTTAGTGCTGATCTCAAGCTTATCGTGTAAACTTACATCAACAGAAGATTTCTAAGGGAGACCCTGAAGATGTCTAATGCTGAGGATCTAAACAGACTGACTGCCTGCTCGCTGGTCCTGCTGGGCCACATCTTCTTTGTCCTGGGCAACCACAGGGTGAGTCTACATATTTACCACATCTCCCCTTCATCAGACCAACACACTGCAGAACCTGCAGCTGTAATCTTTACTACTTGTCTGTTTCCATATTCCAGGAAAGCAACAACATGGTGGTTCCTGCCATGCAGCTGGCCAGCAAGATCCCAGACATGTCTGTGCAGCTGTGGTCCTCTGCACTGCTCAAAGGTACAGCAGTGCCTCAGCCTCAACTCACAGTGAGGTTCATGTTTGGAGGTGCAGAAGAAGAAGACAGGTTTATATTTTGGCCTGATGGGGGCGCAAAAGAACAGCTCATAGTGTCCTGAACTAGAATGACTTCAACCTAGAATATACAGTATACTATACAGGACACTTGCGTCTGATGTTGGCACTAGATGAAAAATGTTGTTTTAATCATATTTGTTTTCATAATAGCAGCTTTTTTTATGTAATAACTGACATGTCTTATTTTTAGAACCTCTTTTTAAATTTCATAATTGCATTTTTTCACATAAGATTTGATTTCATGCCACTCTTTTGGGACACGTTGTCTTTAAAGACAGTAAAGTTGTCACGTTTCTCTCACCATCCAGCAAATAGTATCTCCCCCGCCTTTTAAGCTGGCAAACTTAACAAATGCCACCAGACTTGTCCAGTCAGCAGCTGTTAGCTTGAGCAACAACAACGTCAAAGTCATTCTGAATCTAAACTGACCATCCTGCACTGTCAATACACACAGTACAGAAACAGAGAAACTAACACCGCTTTTAGCTTCATACGTGCCTGCCTTGCTAGCTTGGCAGCAGCTAATGTGTGCTGGATAATTCAGAGTTACCTCTACAACATTTTTAATCACATTTCAGCCAGGAATCACTGCGGCACAGAGATAGATACACAACTCTGTGAAGACTATAAAAACAGTCTCTGTGTGGTTGCAAGCAAACATTGCTCACATTGATGCTGAGTAATAATTTATGCTCACAAGCCAGCCGAGCTACTGAGCTAAACAGGCAGCATCTGCAGTATTGTAGAGATAAATAAATAAAAGATGTTTGACATGACTTTCTTTGACATTGATGCTGCCTCAGCTGACAGAAGCGAACTGGCTAAACATGGTTGCATGATTTTATTATGGAAATGTGTAATAAATTGCATTTCATAACATTTAAAAGGATATTATAGTAATGTCTTCTTTAAAATGCTGGTTCCTTCACATATTGTATTTAGTTTATTCATGTGAATATTTCATAATGTCTCTTTTTATCAGTTTAATATTGAAAACTTTGGAGTTTCATACACATAGACAGTTACAAGATGTCCAGTAGGACGTGTCAGTGTCTGAATCACAGATGTACAGACTGATGTTTCATTTTTAAGCCTCTAACAGGGTAAAACAGCTGATGATGATACAGGGAGTGATCCCTTGCAGAGGAGGCAGAGTCGCCTTCTTCTCTTTCAGCTGTGGCATCAAAACATCACAGAGTAATGAAGCCACAACTGAATAAGACATGATCAAGGCTTGGCAAAAACAACAATGTGGTTGAACCAACACAGAATCTCTCTGAGGTGGATCCGATTGTCACGAAGATCTTCTCCCATCAGATCTGAACGAGGCCTGCGGGAACAGCATGGACGCCCACGAGGCAGCTCAGATGCACCAGAACTTTTCCCAGCAGCTCCTGCAGGACCACATCGCGGCCTGCAGCCTCCCTGAACACAACCTCATCAGTGTAAGCACAGCAGCAATAAGTCAACCCCCAAACAGTGAGCCTGGATTTTTTTGAAAGGTACTATGCAGTAATGTGTGATGTGTTGTGTTCCAGTGGACGGACGGCCTCCCTCCTGTGCAGTTCCAGCCTCAGAACGGACCCACAACAAGCCTGGCCAGCCTGCTCTGAGAGCCAAATCCCCACCCTGACAGGGAGAAGGAGACGCAGGAGAGCGATTGCAGGGAAAAATAACATGCAAATGGGAACAGGAAAAAAAGGAGATGCAGCTGATGAAAGGGGTAAGAGGAAGAGGAGGTGTGATAATGAAATCAGAAAGTGCACTGTGTCATCTGGCAGGCTTCCATTCGGTCCATTCCTTCATTTATTTGGGGCACTGGGGCATCAGGACTGGATTTTAAGTAATTGAAACTTTCTGGAGAGCATAACGAGGACATGGTTTATTACACTGACACAGTCTGGAGTAATTGTAATAGTATTTCCTAGGAAATATGCTGAGAAAATTGGTATAATATTAAGAACTGTGCAGCTTGTATATAAAGCAGCCAGTTAGCTTAGCTTAGCAAGAAGATTGGAAACATATGTTTGGACAGACCTAGGCTACATCTGTCCCCGTTTCCATTTGTTGTGCTAAGCTAAGTTCATGTTTATGTTTATTTAGGAATCCCCATTTGAAGCACATGGATGTGTCTGTAGTTTTTCGAGGGTGCCGAACATAAAAATACAACACAGACAGGCATAAAGAGAGCGTAAACATGCTACGGTGAAATACACAAATTGGAGAAATTAAAAATGAGGCTGAAAAACAAGTCATGTATATATGGATGAAACTAAAGCAAACAAACAAACAAACCCTAGGAAAGTGAGAGTATTGAAAAAACGTAGCACATATAGGGTTTTGAGGTTAACATATTATTTGGCAAGCTAAGTTTGCTATCTGCTGGACAGAGTGGTATCTAGCTGTTCATCTAACTCACAGCAAGAAAGCAAGTAAGCATATTTCCTAAAATGTCTTAACGTTTCCATCACAGGGTCCCTGTGGAGCTTTCTTGTAAACAAACAAAAGTTTTGTTTACGCTCAGTGTTACTCACCAAAACCCATCCTGTGTAGCTTGTCGAGTTCCTTCCTCATAAAATACTTGCAAAGCAAATTTTTCAAAAGAGATTTCAATCCAGCAAAGTGTACAACCCCTATTCCAAAAGTGAGAGCCTTTTCAAGGAAGCTCCTGATACCGTCACCTGTTACAAGGTTACAAAACCCACTATAGAAACTGGGTCCACTGTGCTGCTAAAGGTCAAAAACTCCAGAGGGAACCTTTTTAAATTCAAGCAATTAGTCGCCTTCATTAAGATAATCTTAACTCAATTTTTGAAGACCATCATGGAGGTTTTTCAGATGGAGTAAAGAGTGAGAACTCTTAGCTTTTAAGACTGAATTTGCATCAGACTCTCTGTGTTGTCATGCATGAACTCAGTATCTGTCTTCTGAATACACTGTTCGGTCAGTTCTGATGTCGGATACATTTGGATATACGGTTTACTATTTATCTGTAATGACCTTAATGTGGTGTATTGGTATGTTTGATATGTGCGAGGGTGAGCGGACAGCTGCGTATGTGGTGAAGCCACTGAAGAGGAACAGATGTGAGCGTTCACGAGACAGAAGACACTTTAACCCTGTATTCGATGTGAGAGAGTCCGAACCAACTGCTTGGTTTACACTGAATCGTGTTTATTAATGTGTTGACGGTGTGGAGACTCACTGTGATGCATCAGTACTTCAGTCGTTTGTGGACACAATTTGCTGCCTGACTGCACTTCCCTTTAAATGATTACAGTTTCACCCTCACCGCGGTGTCTGCTGATATGCTGCGCACACGACAAGTTATAATAAGAAAACAAAGCGACTGTTACCTGTTTGCACATGTTGTTTCACGATGAAACTCACATTTTAACCTTTTCCATAGGAGCGTTTTTCACACCGATGGGTTTTTATCTCGTGTTCTGTTGTACTCAGTTCTTCCAGACGATGGCAGCATAAATCTGTATTTAACTTATTTATTTAATGTTTGTCATTGTACCAGATACTTTTGTTGATCGCCATTATTGTTGATTACCGTTTGATATATTATCAAATAACTGGTAGGACTTGATTTGTTTAGGCTTAATTTATATTTTATTCAGTAAAGACATTTGTTACATATATTTCTGTTCTGACTGAGCTCAGTGTTTCAAAATAAACTACTGAGTTTAGTCATTCTCAAAGTTATTAGTGCAATAAAAACACAATATAGATGTCATTAATTGAATATATGTCTTACAGTGTGTTATAAAACTTTATTTATTTTTGTTTTCTCAGTTTTCACTGTGCTTCAACACATCTACCACTTTTTATAAATAAAAATTATAAAAGCAGAATTACTTGATTATTCTTATTTTATAAGCCATTAAAGGATAAGTTCACCCAAAAATGACAATTCAGTCATTGTCTGCCCACCACATGCTGACGGAATGTCAGGTGAAGTTTCGTAGTCCACAAAAAAACAACAAAAAAAAATAAACAGCCGGCGTATTCCAAGTTTCTGGAAGGCCCATAATCACCCCATCCATTGTATTATTGTTGTGTATATGAGGACTTTTATCTTTTTTGATACTGTTTATATTTAAGTATTTATGTTTATGTGTCAAAACAAGAGCTGCTAAACTGTGTTTTGTTGATGACAATAAACATCTATTCTCTTCTGTTGTATTCTGAAGTGGGTACATGAGCTCCATCACACGTCAGAGGAGACTTGGATTACACCAGACAAGCTGTTTGGAGCCATTTCATGTTGTTGTTTTTAGTTCTGGGGTTTTGGCGTTTTTCTTTCCCAAATCTTCTTCAGGTGTGAACGTTGAAACAATAATTTGATGAAGCTCCAGAAATGTTTTGAAACTTCACCCGACTTTCCATTAGGGTGAGCAGCTAATGCCAGTTTTCATTTTTGGCTGAACTGATCCTTTAACATTCAGTCAACCGCAGCTACATGAAACATGAAGAGTGGGAGGATGGGATGAGTGCAGAGGCGTGCAGCGTGCTGCAGTTTGACTTGACGTCAGTAACGAGGCTCACCTCGGGACTGATCAGCAGAAAAGACAAACAGTGGAATAAACAAAACAGATGAGTCTTGATAATGTCATTGTTTCATTTCATACGCAGTATTAAGTGTCACTGCTCTGGAAAACTTGAGCTGACGTCCAAAGACCAGCTGAGTAAACTGAAGAATATGACGTATGTCCAACTCGAAGGCCATCGGGACCTCGAGGGAGATCAGGATCACCAAAGGTCGTCAAATGCCGCACAATGTTTCAGATCATACCGTTACATCCGGCTGCCTGAGAGGTTGTTTTCAGCTTTTCGAAAAAAAGAGGAAGAGTGAGTGTTTCTCTTTGAGTGAAAGAGAAACAAAGAGGAAGAATCAAAGCAGCAGGTGGTGGGTGAGAAAGGGATGATTTTGTGTCTTACAAATTATTCAAACATCAGTATCCTGAATCAAAAGACAAGAAGTTTGGTGTCTGAGCTGGAGAACTGAGATGTTCCAGCTCATCCTTCCATCAGGTGACACACGTCAGGCAGGTAAAGTACACCAGGGAGTGTGATGGTCCTGCTGGGTTTCACTCTTCATTACCAGAGTGATCTGATTATAAAGTGTTAACTGCACTCCATTGCACTCAATGTGCTCAGCTGAGATCTGAAATTTTGCCAATTATGGCTGAAACCTTATGTTTTTAGTCATATTTATTGATATTTGTAAAACTGGAAGTTGACACACATTTTGTATTATGATGTTGTTTTGGAGTCCCATGTGGGGATTGGCCAATTATCTATCTATCTATCTATCTATCTATCTATCTATCTATCTATCTATCTATCTATCTATCTATCTATATTCCATTTTTTCTATTGCAATTTGATTAATATAACAATGAATCTACAAAAATATACTTATGCACAGCTTTATGGGAGATAAAAGAGATTCATATATTCACCATATGAGAGCCGATTTTGACTAAACTAAAACTGAAAGTAAACTCACAGAGACTTATAGTGTCAGTCGTCTTGATTTACATTCATAAAACATCTTATTTTGAAATTTTACACACGCTCGTCAGCGTTTTTCCAAGTCTGAACATGAGCTCATGCAGCCGGTCGGCTCCAACGCGCAGACCCCCTCCGAGAGCTCATCTATTTATGTTTTCATCACATATAAATACATTTTAAAATCGACCATGATTACGTCAGACTGTAATCCTCTTCGCTGCTCTCTTATTTTCTATCACCGGCTGGTGTCGACAGACTTGTTCACCAGGAGGAGGAGGGTTACCGAGCACTGAAAAGTTTTGGGACGCTCGAGGTGTCTTGGACGCAGCTGAAAGGAGCCATTTCCTGCCAAATAGTGAGCCCCGTCTAATCGTGACTGCAGCAGCTACTTCCTGCATTGTTACAGTGCTTAATGAGGATTAAGTTGAAGCTGTCATGTTGTAAGGGGGCGGCCATTAGGCCTCCTCCACACGGAGAGAGGAGGGAGAGGAGGGAGGTCTGACCTCACCTCTGTCTGATTTCAGAGCTGGAGCCTCACCTGGACTGGACCTGGTGTCTGACTCTGTCCTCACACAGCTTTACAATATGAAGAATTAAACAAAATAATGTTCTCACATCGTTGTAGTTGTGTAATAGTTAGCCAATAAACAATGAGTAAACAAAATATGTGGCCTGCAGTTCTTAGATAAATGAGGTGGACAAAAGAAAACAGGATCAGCTGACAGTATTATATAACACAACACAACAACGCAAAGTATGTTTAAAAAAACACCATTCATAAAGACTGTGACCTCCTCTCATGACCTGACTGTTATTATGAGCTCCAAATATTATAGGTAGTTATGATGACAAGGTGTTTTTACAGCTCTTATATTTTTATCAAAGACGTATTAATGAAAGGGTTAATACCCTAATGAAAGTGTTTGCAGGGCCGATAAAACCCGTGAGAACAAACCATGGCCAGGCTCCAAAACAGACCTCCCTAAAACATTATAGGCCTTTATACTATATTGAATTATTCAGCTATTTGCTTATTATCTCTGTAAATATGTCTTAATATTAAGTTTTGAATTCTGTTTGAGGGTCTTCCCTATAAAGCCAGAAATAATATTCTGGTAAAGTGATACTTAAAGAACAATCAAGTTCATTTTTAGCCACACTTGCTTTGTAAATCGGTCGTTCACATGATCACAACATCTCAAGTGGTTCTGGCTCGACCACCATGAAACCTCGTCCAAACATTCGTGGTCCCAAGAAGATGAATCCTACCATACTTTGGTGATCCCCTGACTTCTAGCATCACCGTGAGACTGAGATTTTTGTGTTTGAATGAAATGCCTTGACAGCCACTGCCTGGATCGCCATAACATATGATAAATGTATTCATGTTCCCCAGAGGATACATCCTAAAATGTTGTCTTATTTTTTATCTAGCACCACCAGCAGGTTAAACATTTATTCACCAAAATGTCTGACATGTGCAACACAGATTGAAACAAACTTTAGCACATACAGTGTATTCTTGTTCCCCAGAGGATGATTCCTTATGACCTTGCTGGCACCTTGACTTCCTCTAGCACCATCACCGATTTCGAAAATCTTTGTTTTAAAGTGAAATGTCTTGACAAATGTTGGATATCCATTCAGTTCATACTCTAAATGAACAGGGGCAGAATACCACCAGAGTAACAACTACCCGTCGCTGTTGCCTAGTTAGCTGCTAGCGGTCCCAACAGGATGTTGGTGTTGATTACACTCGGAGCACAGGAGCTGAAGGCTGCTGGGAAGAAGAGGTTCTCTGGCCCAAGCTAGAGGGAATCCAGCGGGGAATGCTTGCAGGGAGTGGAGCACCAAAGGGCACCAGAACTGGAGTCTGACAGGTGGGCAGTGGAAGTGAACACGGCTGGACAGGTACCAAAAACAGCCTCTGAAACCAACAGAGGCTAGTTTGACAACAGGACTCAGACTCCAGAGACATGGCGAGTTCAGGTGGGGACAGGAGACGAGAGAAGCAGGAGAGGTGCCCATAGAGAGGTCAGTCATCAGTCTGCACCCACCTCTGGACGACTGAGCTACACTCTGACTTTTTGGTACAAAGTGGGATTAAAAAAACAGGCCGGGGCTAGCATGTTAGCATGCTAACTACAGTAGATAACTCTGAAACACATAGATGTCTTTGACATGACATCAAAAATGTTATTTATTTTCTTTCTGCTGATATTTTAGTTAATTATTGAAATCAAATCTTACAAATTGCAACTTTAATGTCTTTGTTGACTCTCATGGTCCCCTGACTTTTTTTTTTTTCATTCAACTTTTAAAAGTTTTAAGTGGTGCCAAAAAAAGACACCACAATGTAAATACCTTAACGTTGTTATTACTGACTAAGGTTATACCTGCTTGTCCCTGGATCCACAGGAAGTGGGACAAAATTAACAGAAAAATCCATCGTTATCCACAAACTCAAGAGTGTCGTTTAATTTTTGCTTTGGGCAGGGTGATTATGAGAAGATGGCCCCTTGGCACAGATTTTATTGCATTTATACGAGGCAATCTGTAGCCTCAGGAGACGGAGTGGTAGGATGAGAGGACGGAAACAATCAGGCCTGATGACGCAGCATCATCTAGAGAGGGCTCTTTTTTTGTCATTTAAAGAACAGCAGGATAACGCTGACAAAGCACTCGAACAGCCCAACCCCCCCACCTGTTAGAGAAGAGCAGCCCCCGACCCACTTCAGTCTTTATGGACTTCTCTCAGATCACAGCATTTCAAACACATATGTGTGTATGTGCAGTGATATGGGTGTTTGTGGATGACAGGGGATTAGTTCAGTTCACAGAGACGCTTTGAAGGTCTTGTCATGAAAGCGGCAGCCAGCTGGATCCTTTATGGAAGCGATATCGCGCCTTCTGACGTGGTAACCCTGCTGTGTGTGCGCCGGACTGGGATGTATGGATCTGACACTGCAACCCTGGTTGGCTGGTCATTAATGCAACACTCCCATTAAACCCTTCTGTAAAGTTAGATGTGCAACACTGCATGTTGTAAGATGCAAGGATGGTGTTGCAGAGGAGTTATCTGACAGTGGATGCAGGAATTTCTGTGGGTTAATGTGGGAATTATAAGGTTTGGGAGCAATTCAATACCGCATACTTGAATATTAGAACCACAGTCACAATATCAGACATATCATTCACAATAATATCATGATATCTACCCATACTAAGGTTATAGTGTGTGTGCCCCACACTGTGGTAGCAGCTAGGTAGCAAGTTACCGCGTTGACAACCAGTTTTAAAGGCTCTATATATGAGATTTTTGATCATTAATATATTAGCAAACAACTATTTGCTATATAAAGATACAGAGGGGTAACGGCATCCTGACCAGAGTGTAAAGTCTCACTTCCTGTATGTGTGTGTGTTTTGACCCCCAACTTCTCTGTTATTTGTTTGTGGTGTCTATGTGTGTCTGCGAGAGCAGCTGCTAAAAAAGCTCCGACTCGACTCGGAGCTGGTGTTTCCTCTTCATGACGAACGAGTCACTCGATGGATGCATAACTGTGTAGGCTAGAGTCGGCAAGATAGCTGATGTAGTGTTACTGATAATATGAATTTGTTTTGCAAATATTGTAATCGCAGGATGTTGCTGAATGTCGTACATAGCTTGATTATTTAGATTAAATTATTTTATGTGTATTATTGCGTACTATCAATAATTAATAAATAAACATCACAGTTTCCGTATTGCCACACCTCTATTGTGTTGTACTTAAAATTCCTGGCATGGCATGATTGAATTCGAGGAGGCTCTTAGGGACAAAAAGTTGCTCCCGGGCCTTTATTCCTCTCTAAAAACACAGCCTCACAGTTTACATCCAGTACGATGCACACTGTACATCAGAATCAGAATCAGAAATACTTTAATAGTCCCAGGGGGAAATGGCCTCAGGCTTACTTTGTGTCTGTTAAAGTTGCTATTTTGAATTAAAACGCAACTTTTTTTAGGAATATGTGCTGCACAAACACAATACGAACTAAAAAAAAATAATTAGACTTAGACAATTTTATTCATCCTTTTCGGAGGTTCCCTCAAGGAAATTGAAGCTCCATGTCACACACAGCACTGTTACACACATATAGAGGCTCAAGAAAGAAGAGACACCAAAGTACCCGACACCCAAATAAAGATATAAAACAGAATATAATATACTATATATATATGTGTGTGTGTCTGTGTGTGTGTGTGTATATATATATATATATATATATATATATATATATACATATACATGCAAGAAATATAAAATATACATCTAAATATACATATAAAAATTGAGATTTTAAAACTATTTAGACGCGGGGCCTCCTCTGCGACACTGTAATATAAAGGGACCCACATTAGCTGATACTGTGCTTTGGAGGTGCAAATTCCCTGACAAATTTGCAGCCAATTAAATGACCAAAAAAAAAGCAATTAACATGCTGTAAACTGGGGACTGCTCATGGTCATGGTCTCCTCTCCTCCTCCTCCTCCTCTCCACGCATGCCTGGTTGTTCTTGCACTGTTTATCAGTTATGCAATATATATTTGTTATTGTTCTATATGTTACATGTTTCTTTGTTGTCTGTGCTTTATGTTTCAGCTATAAGTGGACCCAGTATGTGCATGAAAGTGATTATAAGTCCTGACCTTTATGTCTTTGTTCTGTGTTTGGAGGCAGGTGAGCGTGTTGGAGGAAATGTGTGACGCTCTCCATTATTGTGACATGGTAGGTGTGTGTGTGTGTGTGTGTGTGTGCGTGTGAGTGTGTGTTGGAGGGGGTTTCTGTGCTCTGCCGGTGCAGTCCTGGGTCAGCCGGAGGAGCCCCGGGGGCCCTGCCACGGCCGTCCCGCTCCGGCCCTTGGTGGTCAGTGGCTTACATGATGTGATCCGGTCGCCCTGGTATGCCGAGGTGCGCATGCCCACTAAGAGGACGCAGCGGCTCCATGTGTGTTGAGGCGCATTATTTGGCAACAGACGCGGCAGCGGGGAGGGCCGAAAAAAAGAGGATATCCCCTGGATTTCTAAAAAGCAACGATTTATCGAGGTTAACTGCAGATTAAACACTCCCTGGTCGACCATCGGCGAAGGACGGGCAACAAAGCGACCGAGTAAGTTGACTGAGGTGAAGCCGAAGTTTTTTAGAGAGCGGACCGAGGGGAGCCTTTTATTCGGAGTCGTCGAGAGGGAGCCAGGTTTTCCTCCACCTATCTGTGACGATAAAGAAGCTGATGGGCTGTTGAAAAGTAACACTTCTCCGCAGAGCCAAAGGTTGAGCACCGGGGAGGAGAGAGAGGGGAGGTGGAGGTGGTGGTGGTGGTGGTGGGGGGGTTCGCTCAGCCGAAAAATATTGTATTTTACGTTTTCCTTGCGCGTGCCAGCCGGTAACGGCGACCCCCCGGACGTGGTTGTGTGCGGCAGAAGTCGTTAAATGAGGTAAGGATTAGAACGTTCGTCGCCAACGGCTCTCCGGCGGCAGGCTGCCGTCCGCGGGCCGGTCGGTGAAATTTATGACTCGGGTTTTTCACTCGGGAGGGGGACGGCAGGTAAACAGTCCCGGTGAGCCTCGTACAGCTTTACTTTTTTTCAAGGGGTGAAAGTTTGTGCCCCCTTTTTGTTGTTGTTCTTGCTGGGGCTGCTGGTTGTCCCGCATCGGGTTGAAGCCAGGTCAGCGACCGGGCTCGGTTCTGGTTCCCCCCCCCTCTCAACTCCTCTCTCCCTCCTTCCCTCTTGTGGGTCATGAAGATGAGTCCGGCTGGAGGACTTTTTCTCTTTTGTTGTTGTTTTTTTTTTTTTTTACTACTTTGACTTTCGGCAGCCGTTGGTGGTGTGACGTGAAGCGGGTTTGAACCTTCGCGAGCTAAAGTGGCTTCTTGTTGTTGTTTGTGCGATGTTAGCTAATGTTAGCTCGCTAACTAATAACACGCTCACCTCGTCTTGAGGCGGTGTCAATAATAATAAAAAAAGCCGGCTAGTTGCACATGTAGTGTGGGCTGGGTTTAGCTCTTTAAAGGGCTGAGTGTGCTTCGGATGGTGTACTGGGTGGTGTAACGTTAATGGTGGACGCCGCTGCCCGCTTTAAGCCCCCTTGGCACCAGCGTTGGTTCTGCTATCTGGTAGCTAATCTTCCTACTTCTCTCTGTGACAACCGTAGTCTTCCTCCTCTTAAAGCTGAACACACACACACTCTGACACGCACCGCACACACTCCCTCTCTGTCTCTCTGCTCGCACCCAGACAGCCACATGTACACACACACACACACACACACACACACACATTCACAGCCACTACAGCTACACGAGTTAGCTGCGCTTCGGGACCAGGACTGTGTGGGTCTGGACTGCACTAATGTTTTGTATTGTCTGTTCATCTGGACACACTTAGATGGATTTTAAAGCCCTTTTATTTTTAAATATTTAATGATCAGATATGAAGGGAGGTTGTTTATGGTGTGCTGATGAAAGCAGATGCAGCATTTTGCATCTGGAGAAGGCAAAGATGCAGCTGTTGTTGACTTTATTTGTGAGAATTTGAGTGCTTAATTACACTTAATTACATTGTTTATATCTGTTATTAGAGACTTAAATCAACTTGAAGTTATTGTCATTGATTGTCGTTTGTTGACTCGTCTTTGTTATGGCTGCAACTAACCATTATTTCATTTAATGAACTAATTTTCTTATCTTGATTAATCATTGGGTTTGTAAATTGATAGTGATTTTGTTACACCAAGATGACGTCTTCGTGTGTTATGAAAAATCCAGAATATTAAAGTGACAATCTCTCGGATTTCCAGAAGAGGCAATTGCAGACATATTTTTGGACCTACTTGTGTCCTTGTGATATTTTCCAGGAAAGTCCAGTTTTGTTAACTGGGGGCCACATCATTTTTGCTTATTTGTTACCTAAACCATTATGTAAATTGTTCATCATTATCTTTTCACTTAATTAGCACCTGTGCACTATAAAGACATCTATGCAAGTAGTGTGTATGCATGCCAGGCTGTTTTGGTCGAACTGAAATCTCTCCGATGTGACTAGAAGTTTTCATTGGTCGCTCGCATAGCTGTGCCTGAAATTTAGCAGGTCTGATTAAGGAAAAAATGTAGTCAATAAAAATATTTACTGGTTTAAATGGAGAAAGACATTTATTGGTAAGAAACATTAAGGAATTCCATCAAGTGCCCCTAAATTAAAAAGTTATGCCAGCAGTATAAATAGACAGTCGGGGGGCCACAATGTAGACGTGGGATGGTATGGTGGTTAAGGGATCTGCTGTTCACAGACTTTATTGCTTCTTTGTGGAGATCTAGAATGAACACTCAGTTGTTTGTGTGAACAAAGGCTTTGTAATGTGTTATTTACATGTTAACAATCTGTTGCATTGTTTAGGAACTGTCATTGTGAACAAAGTACAGGTTGCCCTTACTGAAGGGGTTCGTTGCAAAAAGAGAAGAATGGTTTGCTTTGACACTTGTTATGACAGACGGCGCAGAAGTTGATATTCTGGTCATCATGTCCACCTCAGAGTTACTGTAGGCATAGTATTAAAGATACAAGACCTGAGGGAGTCTGAAACTGCTTAAAAGTTTTGTTGCCGTCCAGAAAGCATTGTTCCAGTGATCACACAGAAGACTGATCCAGAGTAGTTGTGTAATCAGCCACTGTTCTGGAAAGAGTCGTCTGCTGGCCACACTTTAAGCTGCTGCACATGACTGCAGGGGTCACAGGGCAGCTGTTTGGTCAGGGCTTCATGACTTCATCAAGTATATAGGCAGCAGTTTGCTCTCTAATTGCCTTTTTCTGCCTATTTTATCTCGTCAGTGATGTTAGCTGCTGCAGCCAGCTGTGGCTTGGAGTTATTTACCATGCCGACTCAGATTCAATCGTTTATTTTGATCAGGCCACAGAGGTTTTGCTTCTAGCTGGTGCTTGGAGAACCAATTGTTCCTATCACTTGTTATTCTGGCAGAAGCACCCAGATAATTGATAAGAACATTTTGCTTGCGCAGCAGTTTTTTCAAGGTAGTGCGGTAGCATGGTTGCACAGTGTTCTTCTGAAAACCCCTGTGCAGTGTAGAAATATGTTTTCACAGGTTAAAGGTCTGTCAGTGGGTAAATAAAATGCAGAACACGTACTGTATGTGCAGCCAGACATCAACGATGGCTGAGAGTGAGTCTGCCCACCTGAGTGAAGAGTGATTGAGTGACTGATGATCGACATGATCCAAGAGTGACTAGATAAATATCCGCAGCGAGGCAGAAAACAAGACAGGTGTAGTAGTCCTGATAGTGGTAGAAACCTGATACCAGATTAAAGTGCTTGTATTCTGCGTTAGTGAAAGCAACACTCACCAAGAGTCAAGTACCTGTACAGAGCAATTTGATGATATGGTAGTGTTCATTGTGATGTGATTACACTGCAGTGTTCAGTTTAATTACATAAACACTTGAAAAAAACACAGGCTATATAATCTTCACTCTCCCTGTGAGCTAGTTAATCAAATAATACAACAGTGAGATATAAAGTAATTAGTTTAGTTTAGGACTTTTTTGAGCATCAGAAAAGAAACAGTAACACTCAAACTATGAACAGTGAAAGTGCTGTTGTTACCGTTATTGGTTAAGAGCACAATACTGTATTGTAACTTCTAATATCTGGGGTGTAGCTGCAAGAATGTGTATTTTAAAAACATCTTTAAACAAGGTGACATCCAGACATTATTTATTCGTTTCACTCCTTCATTATTACATTTAGACCATGTAAAGTTTGTCTTTTAAATCTCCAAGCTGCCAGCTTTGTTTGGCTTTAATTAAAGAGGAAATGCAATCAGAGTTTGGCTTATAGTTTGGCTTTAGTTTTTCTTACAACCAGTCTTAAAAGAACACTATGTACTAAGACTGGCTGATCTGTAATTTGCACAATACTACCATTGTTTACAGTTGTCCTGTTCTCTGTTGTCCCACTACTGTTCGTGCTGTCATCTATGTTGCATTGCGACTGAGACACCTGCATATAAGCTTTTCGTCGTACTGTATACCTGTGCATTAGTTTGTTTAGGGGTATGGGTATGAAACTTCAACTTCAACACCCACCAAATTGCCTGGATAGTATCAAGTATCTAAGGATGCCTTGTCATTCAGTACTACATTTCGATATCAAAAGAGTTGATTTCATCGCTGTTAGTGGGCCAATAAGCATGCAGCATGCTAGTTGACCCTAGATCTAATAGTGCTGGAGATTGGCTGTCTTGAGTCATGCAGGAGAAAGACCAGATTATGCCCAGAGTAGGGGTTCACCATGTGTATGTGTAATTTAATCCCACTCTGTTAGTGGATGGTCCAAAAGCATAACGAGAAATGTACAGTTATCATAAAAAGGCTGAGAAACAGCAAAGACGATCAAACTGTCAGAAAGAAGTTTTTTGATACTTTTTTATAACTAATGGTGTGATTAAAACATATTGACCTACTGTCAGCCAAAGACACGTCACTATGACTACCACCACACACCTTACAACGACGTCTTTACAGTGTCTGTAAATGTTGTTTAAGGATTTCCATCTGATTTGAATATTTATCAGGATAAAATTGTGTGGTGAGATAATTTGGATAATCGCACCATGAAACTTTCATGACCGAACATGCGGACTGATAAAAATAGTGTAAAATTTAAATGTACAGTGTGACTCCTTGGTCTGATATGTGTCAGTTTGCTTGCACATTCATTTGTTTGCTTGATGTGTAAAGTTTCAGTTTAAGTTCCCTTCACAGCGTTTGCCTGTGATGTGGAGTTCTTGGGTGGGCGGGGGCTTGATGGAAATGTTTGTAAAGTGCCGTGGAGATGAAATGTGAAACTTGTCAGCCATTCAGATCCCCCGTTACAAAGATAGGGTTGGTGTCTATGTAAGGCTGGGGGGTGGAGGTGGGTGTGTGGGGTGGCGTTCTGTGCTAACTTCTTCCCCCAGCATCATTTCACAGCTATATGCATCAGAATTTATAATACCATTGCACACACACACACACACATACACGTGCACTCACACACTGTAACATGGCCGACTGTGGAAGCCTGGCGTCTGCTCCGGCACCTCAAGGGTTAAAACTAGCTTCAGCTTCTCTCTCAGTCACACACACACACACACACTGACAGAGTCACACACACACACACACACACACACACACACACACACACACTAGCCAACCGGTTTAAACCGGTTCTCAGGAAAAGTGCTTTGTGTGTCCCACTGAATCCTGGGAAGGGTCATGTCATGTGTATCTCAGTGATGTCAGAGTATTAGAAAAAAAAAACTGTGTTATCAGATGGTTGCTCTGCGTGCTGCATCGTCACTGTGTATGTATATTGTGTAGGTACATCATGGATACACTGAGTGTGCGTTATGCTCGTCGCCATAACCATTCTGAGAACAGGAAGGGGAGGGGGGCCATGAGTGTGTACAGTGTGTCACTGAGAACTAGTCAGCTATAAGGGTTAATTGTAGTTCTCTTCTCCCCCCCAAAAAACATAGCTTCCTGTAAGTGCGTCGCTGGGCAGACGGATGGCCTCGGCAGACTTGGCAGGACCAGGTCTCCGTTCTGAGACACACATGCATGTCAGGACATAGCGGTGCTGCGTTTCTTCCTCTCTTTCGACGATCTGAGTGTACGTCTCTGAATGTCACTCGTGCTTTCTGTTTGAGATTCTGTGAACTTTGAGCACAGGTCGTCTCCTGTAGCGTGCCACATGTTTACCTTTTATACATTTGATGATAACCAAAGTCATTTCAATGAGTGCCTGCACATGCACTGTAATATCTCCTGAGTCTTGTCCTGGTCTTTTTACTGGATATCGTGTTTACATTGAATGTGAAAAAACTGATTATTCACAACTTTCTGTGTACATGGTCAGGACTGTATCCAGGTGTGTTTTTTATCCTTTGCTGTCTGGCCCACTCCATGTCATTTGTGATAAGTTACAACAGCAGCTGGGGATGAAGTCAGTCCGTCTCTTGCATGTTACTCAATTTAGCGCCTCTAGCTACTCACCGGTAGTCAAATATGTTTATCATCGTTACACAATTTACCATCATGCTTTTGTTTTTCTGAGGAGCTTCTAGGTGACGGTAGCTGATGACTCATCTGCACGCAAGACAGAGCACGAGCAGGAACTTTCGATAAGATGTTTACAAGCCATATTCATAAGCCATGTCATATATTTACATATGATATTGTTTGGACATAGTTCAGAGTTGCCCTTTTTCACACATGTAGCACACAGCAGGAGATTGTCCGTGTCAGAAGCATTCTCACCTGGAAATGATTTAGGCAAGAGGTGGCGCCTGGGCAAAGTGTGCTGGAGGAAGATGAGGATTTGCCCGCATAATGACAGTGTTTGCATTTATCAATACTACGTGTATTTCGACGCATACACAATTCCAGCGAAAGAGTGGAAAGCAATATAAACGCAAGCAGAAAAGCGTACAAAGCAGCTACACTGTGTGAAATGTCATTAATGCACCCACTCCGTGAGATTTCTCTGGACAATGACATTGTAGTAGGGAGCTGGCAGGGTAAAGTCAATTTAATGTGCGGGCCAACTGATCTGGACATTTGTGTCCACGTATACAGCTTCTCCAGATAATGTTTAGGCAGCTGTAGTGGGTCTGTGGGAAGGGGGTTAGGGACAAGGGTTTACTCACGTTCATGAAAGGATCTGTTGTTAACATGCACACCACCAAAAACCTGATTATAGCTGAGACAGTAGTGCAAATGTAAACACACTCAGTGTTGGGGTGGCCAGTCACTCTCTCCTCCTTAGATATTTAAGGGATATGCTATGCTTTGATGATTCGAGAAGCGCTCCAGTCAAAGCATTACTGACCCCTTTTATTCTACGCATTCCTGACCCATTCAATCGGCACATATTCATAACTATACAGGTGAGAGAACCATACCTTTTTAGATTTATCAGCAGTAAGATTTTAGGGTTGCACTGATTTTCAGTGTAAGATAACATATTGCACAGTTATCATAATCGGTGACAATGACCCTTACAGGAATAAAACTAAATGGCATTTTTGGTTGTAGAAATTGTACGTCAATTGCTGACAGACAGGAAACTTTGTATAAACTTGAAATACATTCTAGTGATTCTAATACAGTAGAATTGTCACTCTTAATCTGCAGGAAGGTAAATGTTTTTTTTTATTACACCACACGCTTTACTTTGAAGCCAAGGAGACACATTCGTGCACAATACAGATGTCTGTATACACTGATATGGATAGTGCATCACACAGAACAATCTGATAGGCCATTATGAAAACCATAAAGGTAAACATGTATTGGCTACCACCTCCCTGTCTCCTTCAGAGCAGCCACTGTCAGGGTAACGTGTGTCTGCATGTACCATGTTACTGATGCACATCTGCGTGTGCATCAAAGTGCACGTAACTGCTCAGCTGTCTGACAGAACGAGCTGCTGTATCTCTGACTCCGCCACCGCTGGCATGTCAACATCTGGTGGGATTGAGTTTGTTGTACAGGCAGAGGATATCACACGGTAATGGACCCAGTGCTCTTCAGTGCCTGGCTGCAGGAACGAAAGGTTTAACACAGGCGGAAGTCATTGTGATGAATAATAAAATAATTTCACTTTCACATAAATTACTAAAATACTTGGATTCATGTGTCGTTATAAATATTTTAATAGAAATCACGCTCCAGTTATTTTGTATGGTCACTAAGCCCTTTTTAATTCTAATTTCATCACCGTGTTAAGTTCCTCCAGCTCTTAGATGACTTGCTGCAGTGTTTGTTCTCATTATTCCTCTTTGAAAAGACCTTGTTTTCGCAGTAAAGCGATCCTCACATTTCTGTCCTTACCGAGCACTCTGTTTTTTCAGTTCTTCCTCTTTTGGTTTTTGGTGGAGACAGAAATTTGGATAATTGGGTGTTTCAGTCAACATCTTGGTCATGTGACCTTGCTAATCCACATGTTTTGTCTGGGGGCCATTTTAGATTTTAGTCAGCATGTGTCCCCTGCAGCTGATTCAAGGTCAGTTAAGTCTACTTAAGCTCTGAATGATAGCACCACAATCACAACCACACTCTCTGTAAAATGGATAACTGAATGCATTATTGGGTGACAGCTCTGCCCTGTATGTTTGTCACGTAATGTCAACATGACAGGAATGAAATGTGACATCCAATCAGCCCGAAATTGTTTATTATAAACATTGCGCATTGCACCTGTGAAGATCCAAACCGCTACATAATCAACTTTATTTTAAACTTGAGCCACATTTATTCACTGACAATCATTAATTGTCTACACATTGTCAAAGCCTCTCTGGTTGCTGAGCGCTAAATGAATGGACCTTTGATGGTGTGTTGACCATGCTGCTCATAACTTACCTATTTATCTCAAACCACAATGAGACTCCATTGAGTATAACCTCTTTGGACCTTTGCACACTTGTTTATAAATGACTGATATTTCACCTGCTTTCATGTATTACTCTTTAGACGTTGCATAGAGAATTATAATGTAACTGATTCCTCAAAGGGGCCCTATGGAGTTTTCTGGTGAACTAAGAAAAGTAATGTTTAAATTGTTTCTCACCTACATGCTCTGTATCCTTGATGTCTAACGGACATGTCAAGTACATTTCCTTCCTCATAAAACATTTGAAAAGCACAGTTGAACATTTCCTGCCACCTGTTGAATTTTTAGGAATATGGTAGAGCCTGAGGGATATATGGGCATTGGTCAGGCATGGGATAAACAAAACGCCTCCGTAGCTCTACTGAGGAACCTTTAACTCCCTTAAGTGCTTAAACTTCAGGTTCTTCAGGTCTGTGTTTGAACTCACAGCCATGCTCTCTAGCAACATGTTATTTGCACAGAATTCACCTTGTAATACATTTTAACATCTACACTGGTTAGCCAAGTCTGACTACTTCAACATACATTCTAACTGCTGTCAATTCATTCACAACATCTGATACTGTCAGAAAGATATTTCCTTCATTGCCTACAGTTCAACTGCTCTTACTGCTTTCACACCTGCTATTTAGCACTTAGCATTGCCTTCAGAAAACTGTTTAAATTTATAAGACTGATAGCTGATAACTTTTGTCACCATGTGTGTCATCTCTGGTTTGGGTTAGATGCTTGGATGTTGTGATGTGAAATATGACCTGATTCTGACATTAAATACGTTCTGTATCTTGTGGTACCTGTAATTTTGACCCTGTCTGAGTTTATAACAAAACAGATAACAGGGTTATATCTTTGTTTACCCACAGGGGATGTCTGAAGAGGCTGTCCGCCAGACGCGCAGCCAGAAGAGGGCGCTGGAGAGGGATGCTGCTCCCTCATCTTTAGAACCCTCAAATTCTGACAGTGAAAGCAAAAAGCCTAAATTGGACCCGTCTGAACCCACAACAGAGGCACAAACTAAACCAGACCCTGTACTGGCAGAGGACGATCAGAGCCGGACTAGTGATGCATCAGGGCACGATAAAGATCAGGAGGAGGAGCAGAGTCGGTTGCCGTTACCTTTAGTGTTACCTTTGGCCTCTCGGCCGGTGAAGGATGAACGAGGACCACAGACGGACGAACCCAGCTCAGACATTCGGACTGACTGCAATGACAAAGCCAGCAAGGCGAACACGGAGCCAGCCAGGGATACAAGGAGCCGGGTCCGACTGACAGAGGGGAAGGCGCCCAGTGGCATGCTGGCTGCAGGCGAGGTCAAGGCCACTATTAAAGTGGAAGTTCAAACGGGGGAGCAGCCTGTGGACATGAGCACCTCCAGAGGGTGAGACACAGTTTATAGTAAACTCTCCTCAGCTGTGACATCCAGTTAAAAAGCAGGAAACTTTATCTACACAGAAGTTATCTGCCCTCACTAGTAGGCTTCTAACTCACTCGTGGGAGTGTAAAAATGGATTGATGACACTTTATTGTAATCGTAAAAACACTAAAAAGGTTTAAAGTTACTTTTATGATCTGGATGGTCTTTAAACTTCCCGTGTATGGGGAGAAAGGTGGGGGTAGAGGGGTGGTGTTGTCCTCAAAGGTGAACTTATCTTCAACTTATCTCTCACCCTACCTCCATTTTCCCCCCACTCACCACCTGAACCCTAAAAACTCCCCTCGCACAAAATGAAGCCGTGTGTCGCAAACCGGTTTCAGCCGGTTGTTGCCATGGTTTCCACAGTGGAAGGAACAGTGAGGGGAGGGGGGAAGGGTGGGAGGAAAAGTGAGCATGTCACGTGACGGTGACTTTGAGGTCATGTGACTTCTTTGGAAGAGTAGTGATTAATCCACAGGAAGTGATGATGGCGCTAAGCCCTGAGGAGAGACTAATACACACACACACACACACACACACACACACACACACACACACGTAGGCAGGACGGCTAGGAGAGACAGGCCTCACGATGTCATACGTTGACTTAAACGACTTCTTATGCTTTATAGAAACCCATAATCCGTGTAATCACAAGGCCATCCTTGTTTTATTGAGGGACATTACTCGTGCTCTTTAGTTTTTGAGAACCACTAGTCAAAGAATTTAGGTCATCTGCTCTCACATATAGCCTGCAGTTGAATAGCCGCTGTGCAGGAGAAGCTATATGTGAGTAAATCATGTGAGACGGGGGCGAGAGTTGATCCACACCAGCCTCCAAGAATCCCATACGCTTTAATTGTCTTAGCGTGTTTTGAATGACGTATGTAGCCCAACACAGGTCGCCCTCGAATGCCTCAGACGCCTATTGTGACCAGCCACAATATCCTGCTTCAACAGGAAATTCGTGCTCTCAAACAGTAGTTGTATTGTGGCTTTAAGACCTTCACTGGAGTGCCACCTTGCCCTTCCTTCGCATTCAGAGGAACATAAAAAGTGTGTGTGGACTTGCTAGATGACAGTGCAGCCGATCAATCCATGGTTGAGGAGCTTCTCCATGAGTACAGACAGTTTAATGGATGATAATGTTTGAGGCATAGTCATGATCTAAACATTCAATCGAAGTTAATGCATTAAATAATTTAGGTGACAATATACATTGATTGCTGTGAATATGAAGGAATGTTGTGATGTTAAAGGTTTACAATAATCCGGATATTCTTAGTTTGGGTACCTTGAAAGTGCTTGAAAAGTAGTTACATTTTACTATTTAAAAGTTTTGTGGAGTTTTTTTTTTATTTCACATCATATAAAAGAGCTGTAACAAGCTGATACAGAATATTTTTGATACTGTCTAATTGTGTGGAATAAGATGATTTCACAACTTTAAATCCAATTAGGATGAAAAAAGAACAAGAAAACTGGATGTTAAGAGTAAAATTGATGCAACAACTTTTTTCCAATATTGAAAAAAAACACAAATTTATATTATTTTACACCAGCAGTTAATGTGAGTCATTATTTTGACCAGTGTACATTTTATAAAATACTGAAACATACATTTTTCCCTTTTTTATGTTCAGCAGCGTAAAAAGAGAGAAGCGCCCTCCGTCCCCTGAAGATGATGATGTCATCATTTTGTCAGACAATGACTCCCCCAGTCCACCAATGAACGGCTTGAGCCACTTTAAGGAGCTGGACACGGACCTGCTCATGGTGAGAAGCACACCCACACCAACTAGAAGTGATGCATTTCATACCACTGTCAGAGAAAGATGGATCCTGAGACAAGTTTAGATCACAGCAGAGATCATTAGCGTTTTTAACTTTATGAGGTTTTCAAAATGTGGAAACAGAAAGTTGGTGGACACGAATGAACCATCTGAGGCTCCAACATCAAATGCTCTCGTTCCTGGAAAAGGATTCTGTCTTTGGTAATGCAAGTGGTGTAAGTAATGTTATGATCTGTCGAGTGTAGAAGAGCAGCCCAGCAGAGAGGGAGCGCATCATTAAGCAGCTGAAGGAGGAGCTGAGGCTGGAGGAGGCCAAGCTGGTGCTGCTGAAGAAACTCCGACAGAGCCAGATACAGAGGGACACTCTCCAGAAGGTAAACGGTTATTAAACACATCAACGCAGGTGCACTCAAAGAGCAGGCCTCCACTTCAATCATTTTCTCTTTTTTGTTTAATCTCTTTCTTTTTTTTTCTTTTTTTTCCTTCTCAGCCCTCAAGTGTGTCTGGTTCCACTGCGCCGCCTCCTCTCATTCGAGGAACAATAACAAGCAGTAAAGGCTCTCAGCAGGTTAGTGTTGTGCTATAACACCTCCTCTCAGGCAACATATCGGTGTGAACACACCTTCATACGGTAGTTCATGCTGTTTCTGACGGTGTTTTTCTTCAACCAGATTTTGACCGGCAGGAGTTCAGGCACAGTCATCCCTCCGCCGCTGGTGAGAGGAGGCCAGCAGGTGACGTCCAAACACGGCTCACAGATCATCATGCCTCCTCTGGTCAGAGGAGCACAGGTGAGTCGAGAGGAGATGTTAACAATAGTGATAGCACAAATTGAAATGACATTTTTAAGCAATTAAATCTTGTCTTTGTCAGAGTAATGAGTTGCAACATCTTACTGTTGTTTTTCACTCTCTAAGACGAACTGCAGGGTAATAATCACACCAAATTTAGGACTTATGGTCTCTCCTTGCGCCCTTCTCTCTCTGTGTGTGTCCTTTGCCTTGGTGCTTTTGATGTCCCTCCCTTGTCCTCCACTGCCTCTGTCCGTGGTGTCCCTCTGTGTCACCCCTCTCATCGTCCTGGTTAGCCCATCTCTGTATCTCCACAGCAGATCCAGGCTCTCCGCCAGCAACAGCAGCAGCAGCAGCTGGCTGCCTCTGGAGGTTCAGGACCCCCTCCTCTGCTGTTGGGCCCCCGGACCTCAGTCCCTGCAGGCCAGGGCCAGAGGGGCATGTCCCAGCAGGGCCTCATCAGGATTGGCAGTAGTGCTAGCTCTCTGGTCAGTATCTCATAGCTGCAAACAATTTGATTCATTTCCACCATCAAAGTTGGATCAGAAATGAAAAGGAAACTTCTGGTTATTTTTCTTTCGTATGACTGTTGGAATAAATGGAGAGACAGGGCTCTCGAGAAATCACAACCTTTTGACTGTCGACGAAAATTTGATCTAAGAAAATCCACAGTCCAGCAGTGTTAAACAACAAAACATCCACAAGCTTGTACAGGCAACTAAAAGAGAAAAGGAAGGCTGTCACATTGCAATCAAATATGGCCAATAAAAAAGTGATTCATACCTTTAAATTAACACCATTGGTTACACAGAGCACCTTAAACATTTCAGTCACAGCTGTTCACCAACACAAGCAGCAGACATATGTGGACCAATGTGAACTAACACCTTGTTTGATAAGAGAACCAAATTCCACTGTTTTTTCAAACTAGCTTGTGTTTAGCTGTGTTTTCTCACTGGGGGTCTCTTACGGGTCCTTCTTGAACGCTAAAACGTGATTCTGGCTCCTTTGTCCATATTCAAAGTTAAGTCAAAGCTGAACTAGTGCAGTTTCGTCTTAATATATATAGTGTATAAACTTATCTTGTGGGTTAAACTGTTCACCAAAAAAAACAACCAACCAACAGCATTGTATATATTTTTAGTCGAGTTTTATCTTATATCTGCAGCTGCACATTTTTATGGTCACAGATGCTTTAAATAGGGCTCCAACAGTCTGATCTGTGTTCTTTGATCATGATACAACTTGAAATTTATCTCATGACTTCTGTATTGTTCAAACAACTGAAAGACATTCTGATCTTGACTGGATGTTTACACCTGTCTCGTTTCTTTCCTGTCTGTGCTCCTTTTCAAAGGCCTCTCCATCCAGTTTGAAGGGCTCTTCCTCAGGAAGCGGCGGCATCTCTGTGGTCAGCGTGAACGACTCTCCAGCCAGCCGCCAAGCTGCAGCTAAACTGGCCCTGCGGAAACAACTGGAGAAGACCCTCCTGGAGATTCCCCCGCCCAAGCCCCCAGCGCCAGAGTTTAACTTCCTGCCCTCTGCCGCCAATAATGAGTTCATCTACCTGGTGGGGCTGGAGGAAGTGGTACAGAATCTGCTGGATACCATCCACAGAGGTTTGTAGATTTTTGTTTTGATGGATTTTGTTAATGTATCAAGCAAAAAGCCAAACTTTATCTAGTTCTTTCTTTTATATTGCGAAGAATTTCTGCTTTTCTTTGTTAAATAGGAGAGTAAACTGAATATCTTTAGGCTTGGACTGCTGGTTTGACAAAACATTCCATTTTCGCCTTTAGTGAATTATGATAGACATTGTAGACCAAACAACTTATCTGTAATGAAACAATAATGGTATGATTCATAGATTATTAAGAATATATATTAGTTCCAGCCCAAGACATTAGGGTTAGATGTTTAAAATAAGTGTTAGCTATTGCACATATATATGTATATTCGGGACGTCCCCACGTAGGATTTTTTTGCAAAACTTAATTGACACCATATGAGCTCCTCTGTCTGTTTTCAATCAGTACATCTGGGTTTCCCATCTCTCCACCCAGGAAAGACAGGTGTAGCACTGTCCAAGACCACTGCCAAACAGCCCTTCATCTGCACCCAGTGCAACACTGACTTCACCTGCCGCTGGAGGCAGGACAAGACAAAAGGCGTCCTCTGTGAACAGTGCATGTCATCCAATCAGAAAAAGGCTTTGAAAGCTGAGCACACCAACAGGCTGAAAGGTGCGTTTGTCAAAGCACTGCAGCAAGAGCAGGAAATAGAGCAGCGTATTTTCCAGCAGACGTCCTCATCGGTCTCCCACAGCAGCTCTTCATCCTCGTCGTTAAAAGCAGAGCAGCTGGTGTCTCAGCAGCTGAAGCAGGCTCAGGCCAGAGCCTCCTCCCTCCAGCACCACCACCAGGCCAGCCGAGGAGCCAGCATTCTTCAGCATCACTCCATCAAGGTTGGAGTCGTTTCTTTTAAAGACTAACACTTGTGCAGTCAAAGCAGCTGTGACTCAAAACCCCCTCTCTGTGTCCCCCCTCAGAGCTCCCAAGGCCAGCTGTCCCATGGGGTCTCATCTGTGGGGGTGAGGGGCGTCCCCCACTCCTTCTCCTCATCCTCCCAGCTGCAGAGTGCGGTGGCGGCCGCGGCTTTGGTCAGCCGGCCAGGTAAGCACGCCCATGTTTCCCACCGCTCTGTGCAGAGTTCAAAGGTGAGCAGCAGTGGATTCCACGGCGGCAGGAATATCAGCGGAGGTAGTGCCTCAGCCACTGCATGGAAGAAGCAGAGCAACAGCAATACAGGTAGACTCACAGATCTCTGGCGCTCGACATCTGCTCTTTTTCAAATTCCTGTCTGGTCCAAAAGCAATCCTTGAACATCCCAGTGTCGTCCTTTTTCTGGTGTTAAGAAATCTCACACAAAGTTGCAATCTAGTGTAATCTCACGCACTAGAGGAAAAATGAATTACAGTTAAGAAACAAGCAGGAGGACGTGTTTTCGGACAAGGCAATCCCATTCTCCAGTTCTCTCCCTGCCAGTGACCTCAGTCTTCCTCCTTTAGTCCCTCCGTTTGGTGGTTGATCATTTTTTTTCCTGGGTGCCACTACTTCACCTTTAGAGTTGTCATTTTTCCTTTATCTGTCTTATGGGGACTGTATATTCAGATCATGCCTTTTCTCTCTTATTCACATAAAAAGTATCAAACCGACAGCATGCAGCTTGTTCCACGTCCTGACCCGCTGCTCTGTTGCATGTTCACAGGAGTCACCATGGCCTACGTGAACCCCAGCCTGACAGGTCACAAGACCTCAGCCACCGTCGACGCTCGTCAGAGGGAGTACCTGCTGGACATGATCCCCTCTCGCTCGTCGATCTCCCAGACTGCAAACACATGGAAATAATTTAAACCGTACTATGCTACTCATTGTTAGTGTTTTTTTGTCCAAGTTCCTCAGCTCCAATATTATGGTCGACAGCAACCCCGGAGGACTGTTAAGCAAATGCAAGTGAAGAAACGTTCCTTTCTTACCTTTGTATGATTGTTGTTTTGGTTTTTCTTATTTTCCGTGTTTATTTTGAGACTCGCCGTTCTTTGTAATTGTGCAGAAACCATTTTGATTTGACCGGGGAAAAGAGAAAAACAAATACTTGAAGAGCTTCCCTCCCGGGTACTTGTGTCCTCCAGACTGGATGGTTAAATGATGGTGTGATAATGTGTCTGCATTGACATATTTAGCAAAATAAAGTACTCTGTTCTGGGCTTACGAGCCTTTTCTGCCATGATGTTGGTCAAACTGACCAAAACTTCTGACACTTGAATGGTTTTTAGTCGTACCCAAGAGTTCACAGTTCAGCATAATACATATTTTATTTTAAGCAAAAACAAAATAAGTTGTAAAAATATTCACGACATCCCCAGTGTAGTTTAAGTTTTGAATTTATTTTGTATTTACAGTAAGTTATTTTCTTTTTTTCGACTGATGTTTAAAATCACTCTGTATATTGTGGTTTCCACGAATGAAGAGTTTATTCTAGCTTTGTTTTTTCTTTCTTTCCTGTTTAACCGCATGCCTACCTTTTTAACCCCTCTGTTCATTTTGCACCTCAGCTGAAGAAGCATGGTGTCTTTGCTTAATTCATCTGTAAGTACCATCTGTAATTTGCTTATTTTATATCAATGTCAAAATTGTAAGATTATTTTGAGTGTTCTGTCATCGCCGAGAAAATGCAAACTCTGAAGGAGCTGAATTTGCCACACTGGAGCCAGAGGTCTTCTGCCATTTATTCCACCATAGTCCCTGCAATATGCGGAGTGTATTTAGCCCCGAATCAGTTTCTTGAAGGGAAAATCTCTCCGAGCTACAAGACCCTGGAATTCACAAGACCACCTGTATCTCGTATCCCTCACCATATTGCATAATTCTCTGCTTCCTGATCTTAACTGCATTGTACAAACTTATGTTTAAATCTATTTGGTTTACTTTTTTTCCTAGCTCCTAAAGAAATAATAAAAATATACATTTTAAACACTTGTGATCATTGATTACACATGGATATTATGACTGGTATGACTTGAAACAAAAGTTGACATTTTCGGTGCTCTACATGTTTCATATGATTAGAAAAAAAGGTGGGCAAATCAATTTCCTGGCGTTCACTGTTGCCCCCTCAAAATTTTAAAACCAGTAACATGATCAGAGAGGCTTTCAGATCAGTGTCCTTTCCACACTCCTGTTTAGGTCCAAAGTCTAAGTGCAAAAAAAAGTTACATAACGACTGATCTTGAAACGGCAGCCGTTGCATAGAAAGATGGAAACAAGACAGACGGGTTGGTAAGATTAAGAAGAACGCTAAAGATTAACATATATGATAAGAAAACATGCCAGAAGGCAAACTGCCATCTGATCGTCTCACAGGGAGTCGTGCCCTCTCAGTGTTAGTATTGGAAGTGAGCAGTGCCGTTACATTTAAGTACATTTTGAAGGTACTTTGATGTTTCCATCATTTGCTTCTTTATATGTGCACTCCACAGCGCCACAATCGGACAGTGTTATTTACACCCCTGACAGGTACGCTAATGCTTTTACTTTGGCAGCTAAAGTGAGGAATACCACTTTGAAATGGGTGTAAATATGGTCTTTGCAAATCCATTTGGGATCTGGGGGCTCCTGAAGACATGGGACACGCTGGACGAGCTTTGGAAAAGATTTGATATTTACTTTTCTGTTGTTTTTTTCTCTTTTTAAAGACAAGTGCAAGCTGCAATGCTGCAACTCTAATAAACCTTCACTTGACTACATCAGCCCGAGGTTGAGTAGATAATGACTGAATTAAAATTTCTGGCTGAACACAGACTTCTACAACTACTACTTTGATGAGAATGTCTGATATGCACATGAAACAACATTTCTGCTCATTATTGCAGATCTTTAAGGTGCACTGTGTAGTTTTGGGGAGGAAATTTGAATCAGGAGAGAAAGAGCTTCATTGACTGAAACTAAATTAGCTTGTTTACATGACTGAAAAAACTAACAAACAGATCTTAAAGAAAAAACAATTTCAAATTGTTTTACTTTGTTTTTGTTGTTACTAACCCTTATTTTCCTCTGAGAACAGCTTGTGTATTCAGTTATGGAAAAGATAAATATTTCTGAGTTTGTATTATCACCTCATTAATATCGTAAACATTAAAATTCTGAGTTTGAATTTCTTCTCCAAAACTACATAGTGTTTTTTTTTGTTTTTTTTAAACCTACACTGCAACAATAATAATTAATAAAATAAAATCAAAATAAAATGATCACTATGATAGTTTGTGTATCTCAGGCATGTTTTAAGTCAACAGCATGGAGCGGATTAAAACACCATAAAACTAAACACAGTATGTCTTAATGTTGAGTTTTAATGTTATCTCGTTAATAAATTAGAAAATGCTAAAACAGCTGGTTCGGCTCTTAAAAATAAGCATTCAGGTGCCATAAAATGCATGAACAGCCCTTATCCGGCCACGTGGGGGCGGTAGTTCAACCCGGAAGCGTCTTTCGGCACTACAGAGGAAGCGTGCGTGAAGTGACGTCACCGGCGTGTTGTGGGGAAGGCTGGAGGAAGATGGCGGGGTCCAAGGTGAAGCAGGACATGCCTCCTCCGGGAGGCTATGCTTCGTTTGACTATAAGAGAAATCTACCGAAACGAGGACTCTCTGGTACTTTACACCACACACTCATCTACCGAAACCCAACACACAAGTTAACAAACACGCGCAGCGAATGTGACAGTTGGCAGTCACCAAACAGCGGCTAGCTAATGCTAACGGGTCACCGTCAGTGTGGGACAGACACAGAAGCTAATGTAGCGAAATGAAAATGTTTGGAGTCTTTGGTGGCACGTAGATGTATGTCTTGTCGTATTGATGAACAGTCAATGTGTGTTCATTAGAGTCACGCGAGAAATCGGTTAAGTGGCAGTTGTCCAGACATTTGTGTGCCGGTTATTGTTGACAGTGCTGATAGCTAACATGCTAACACTGGCAGTTCAGCGCATTCAGTCAAATATACAGTGTTCGTGGTTCCTACCAGTGATGATAGCCTTCGGGAAAAAACTGAAACGAAGTGGTTGAAGGTGCTTGAAATGCTAACCTCATTACTTTCAAGGTAAATAACTTTACATTGGCTCTGTCAGCTGATAGTATGCAAAGTCTACTTAGTGACAGGTATGTCATCCTGCTGTAGGATAACCACATACCTTTGGTTGTTTATAACCCAAAAAACATCTGATTTAATATGATTAAGTGAAATAATAATTTTGAGAACAAGCACTGTGTCTAGATATGTGATTCACCACAGCTGCAAGGGGCTAAAAAGTCTTTAAATGCTACTTGAAAATACTTGATAAGTGAGTGCTTGAATTTGCCTGATTGTTTACAGTGAATCAGGGAATTCAAGCACTTTAGATTTTATCCAGTGCAGTTTATTCCACCAGCTTTAGTTGGGCATGGACAGCTTAGTTGCTGTGAACGACCTTAAACCCTTTGATTTGCCTGAAACTGGTGTTAAATCCGAGCCATCAGATTATGTGCAGTGCCTGCCAAAAACAAACTAACAAACACATATATTCTATAGAGACTATTGCTAATTCAAAACATAATGAGTCTCCATTTGTACTTGCTGCCTTTATTGTGGGAGTGTATTGATGACAAATGGTTTGAGAGAGCAAAAGACACATTTGAGTTGCAAGTCAACATTTTGAAAGTGCACTGACACAGATTTGAAGGAGCAGGATTGGATTTGTGCACAAGGGAGGCATTAATGGTGTAAACAGATTATTCTAGCATGCAAGGTGAGTTTGTAACTACATGTTAACCAGCAAGAGGGATTCTCATATTTGTAACTGTCACATCTGCTGATGTTCACTTTTACATGGAAGTATGCTGCTGCCAAGATTTAAATAAGAGTGGGGATTTCGGGTAACTCATGATATATAACAATTCCTACTATAATCACAAAATGTGGCATGAACTGAGATGTTTAAAAAGTCCATAGAATCTTAGACTAGTGCCTCTTTAATGCACATTGATCGCAACTCGTCTTTCATCAGTCAAATATTCATAAACTGCCAAAATGTTAAATTACAGGGAGATCCTAAGAACAGTTATGCAGTTAAATTGTTTAAAGAGCGTATACAACTATTGCTCCCTAAATTATTTTCAATGTGTAAATTAAGTTCACAGACATTTACACCATAAGGAGTAATGAAGTAGTGATTGTGTTGAGTCCATTTTTGGGGGGAATCTGTGTAGAGCGCCTGCTTGTTTTAATAAAAATATAATTTTTGGTGCCAGTGCATCGCAAAGCATTACCATATTTTGCTGTATCGCTATTTTGTCCTACCCGTAGATTTTGAGCGCTACTCAGTCAGCAGCTTCACATTTCATGGATTTTTGAGACTTAAATCCGATCTAAGCGTTCAATCCCTCTTCTCTGAGGTGGCTTTGAATTTTCTCAGGCTGTTTCAGCAGCTTCTGAGCTGACTGGAGATTGTAAGAGGCATTTGGAAAATATTTATGACTAGGAAGCTGCATGAGGTCAAATCCACGTCCTGAAATCAAGGTCATGTCTTTTCAAGCGCCTCTGTTGTAGTTTAGTTTTAACAGCTTGAGTGTGCAGCAGGACTTTGATCATAACATAGCATGAGAATCCCTTTCGCTGGCTCAATCAATCTGTTATGCTTACTTTGTCCTTCAAATAAAAAATAAAATAATCTAAATCTGCTCTTATGAAGTCATGCACGCCTGTTCTCACAAAGTTGACTTGCAGTTTAATTAGCGTTCAGATTTGTTTTGTGTTCTCTGCAGAGTTTAGTCATAAGTATACTTCCAAACCCGAGTGAATAATCAAGTAGCACAAAGTGAAGGTCTGGCGACAGTTTTGTCTTTTAACCACCAGGTGGAGACCAAGAGAAGTACTGGTGTCTGTTATCTAAAAAAAACAATCTGAAACTGTCAACATGGCTTAAACAACATTCCGTGAGAGCATTCCTATGTGTGTTGGGTGACAAGTTTGTTGCATGAGGCAACAAAAAAAACAAGCGGCGAATCCTCACACTGAAACCACAACTGCGTTACTAGTATGGTTTAACAAAACTTTGCACCCTTCATCGGATCCAGCAGGTTTTTACTGGCAGCGGTAATTCTTACGATGGGTGTGTTACTCACATTTACAGAATGCCTCAACTGGCATTGTGATGTACATCCATACCATGTCAAACGGGTTTGAACAGTTTCCGATATCTTGGTGCCTCATAATGTAGGCCACAGTTGAGGAAGAGACATCTGTGCAGCCATTAATTACCTTATACACAGGTTATTATATATTTATTTATTCTATGTTTTAAGGTCAGTACCCAAGAATAACTTCAAAGTTTCATTACCATTGTTGCTTACTTCAACAAATGCACAGTGGTTATGTCCAAAGTGACTTTCGGGTTAGGTGAATATGTTAAGTCTCAGTCTCATATTAAGACTGAGCTGATTATGTGGCCGAGTTGTGACTCCATAGCTCATATAAACTCTCACCAATCATTTCTCTGACCAACAGGATATAGCATGTTCGGGATTGGCATTGGCATCATGGTGTTTGGCTACTGGAGGCTTTTCAAGTGGAACAGAGAAAGAAGGTAGGATGAGTCTTCCATTGATTTGAGTTTAAATATAAAGGGTCACGCTGGAGCTCGTGGTAATGTGTGTTTGTATGTTGCAGGCGCCTGCAGATTGAGGATATGGAGGCCCGGATAGCTCTCATGCCCCTGCTGCAGGCGGAGCAAGACAGAAGGTATGAAGAAAAGGAAACAAAAACCAAACAGATGAACACGTTTGATTTTTTTGAATCTGATGGTTACTGTCCAGCTAGCTCTAAATGTAAGAGATGAATTTCCCCTCAGGACCTTACGAATGCTGAGGGAAAATCTAGAGGAGGAGGCGATTATCATGAAGGACGTTCCTGGTTGGAAGGTAAAGAAAAGACTGCACTGTAACATTAGAGAGGTTTACATCATGTAGCTGCGATAATCTCAGCCCAATAGTACAGTTACATTGCTAATTAACTTGCATTTTAGTAATTAATTGTTTTGAAAGTGATATATAAGACACATTGTCAAGATACTAATTTGTTTTAAGTGGAACAACACATGCAATCTCTTCTAGTAATCATTGTAGCTGCCACACTTTGAATTATTGCATTTCTTGAGAGGGCAGAAAGAGAAAGTCATCAATAACTTTGATCAGTGTCGCTGTAATTAATGTGAATTGTGTCTTCAACACTTTGCAGGTCGGTGAGAGCGTCTTCCACACAGACCGCTGGGTCACCCCCATGTCAGAGGAGCTGTTCAACCTCCGGCCCCGTAAAGAGCTTTTACAAAAGCGTTTCGGCTTCATGTGGTACGTCTAAAACACCAGCGGTACAAAACCACCTTCCACAGCCAGAACCACGTGGACCTGAGCCCCGGCTCAATTCAGCTTGTAAATGTTCAATATTAAAGTTTTTTTTGCCTGTACCTTATCCTCGATTATTTCATTGTTTCAGTGTGGATTGACAGAAATGTATTTACTTCTTTGCTTAGTGAAGTTTTGAGTCAGTCGTCCTACATTTGTATTATTCTTCTACTCCTTCATTTAAGAGGCAGATATTGTACTTCTGACTTCACTTCATTGGGTTATGTTCATGAGTTTCTTTTTTGGTACACATTGGCATCTAAAGCAGTGAAGTGTGGTGCATTGTTATTAACCCTTTAATGCACAGTGTAAACCAAGAGGTGGTATCTTTGTATCTTAGTCATCAGACGACAAAATAAATTGTCTACTGCTCAGTCGGCCCGCTGGCCAGATTATAACCTTCAGGAGGGGACAGATGTATTTTTGGTCATAAAAAGACAAATATTCTGGATTTCTAACGCAGTTTTAAGAAAGTGTTTTCACCTGTCTGGTTTCCTAAAAGGCCTTTCACACTACACATTAGCCCAGGACCATACTTAGCCTCTTTACACACACACGTTGTTAACCAAAGGTAATACAATGCAATTTACACTGCACTTCAATTAGCCCGTGGTAAAATGTCAGCTGACACACATCCCCTATATTTACATTTAGTGTTTTAACTACCCTGTTTACTTAAGACCCTAATTTGATTTTTCAGGGGATAAACCTGCCTTGGAGCAGGAAGCACACCATGAGCATTAGTCAGCCATTATTGTGCAAGTGTGAAAGCTGTGTTAGCCTGAGGGCTGAGTGCAGAGTGAAAAGCACTTCAGACTGAAAGGACTTCACCATTATTCCAGAATCTCTTTTTAAAAACCAGTGGTGCATGATTTCCACTGCAGTGGTTAGACACGCACCTCCTCTTGTGATTGAATTATTAATGCAACCCAGAGGTGCATAAAGTAGACATCATTTTTAACCATAACGTACATTTTAAAGGTTTTTTGAGTTGACCAGATTGAACAAACGAAAAGCCAAGGTACTACAGACTTTTACACAGCATAATGTGTTGGTGTGTTGACACCAACTCAATGGAAGTGGGTCATTTGATGCAAACACATCCAGAATTTGAAACTTTTCCCAGTTCACATCATGGACATTGCAAAAATCATATCTGTACTTGTAAATTCAAGTCAATACATTTTAAAGTTTTGGCCCTCAAAGTTGAACTTAATGTGGTTCTTTGGATTTTAAGCCTCAACTGCTCTTTTTTCTGGGTTGTGTATGATTTGCTTCAAATTAGCTTACTGCAAGATTTAAATACACACTTCATGGTATCCTATTGTCTACCAAAGCCAATGAAAAATGGCATAATGTAAAAGGCATGTCAACATCCACACCACCAAGTCTGGGAAAATGCATTATTAATATATACACGTCAGCTTAATCAATATTTATCACCTGACTAGAACATTAAGGCATCTATAAAAAGAAAACAATGAGCGTTTAGTAGTTGTCACTTACCCACAATTTTATTTTTGAAATTGTGATTCAGAAAGGTTCAAACAGAACAATAATGCTTTAAGACATGATAGTGCCTTAAAAAAAAGGGTCACTGTGGGTACAGGCCTGTTAACCCGCCCGTTCTCTTGAGTTGGATATCAAGGACTTTGGAAAGCAGCCCTTTTATTTGAAAAATGTCTCTTGGGCAAGCCAACGCCTGACATTCAGAAAGGCCTTCAACTTCTAGTGTAGCCACCGCTTACAGCCTCACCACTGCTACAGCACGTTGGACCTGGAATGGAGCAGAGATCGTCATCAGTTGGGTAAATTTAAAAGTACAACACAAGGTATAATTGCATTACAGAAGTAAAACTCAATCTTACCTGATTATGCATCTGCATCGATCACTGCCATTTGATGCCGCAAACTTTAGCCATGAGAAGATCCAGTCAGGCCTCTGACAGTTCAATCTAAAGAGAAGGATTAAGAGATGGATTAAGCCTGGCAACTAATATTTGACAAAAGTCACAATACAAATGCATGCAACCCTATTCATGAGTCTGAAACTCACCGCTTATTCATAATAAGGGTACGAAGAGAAACTGAATAGAGTCTAAACACCGTGAACATCAATTAGGACTGCTGTGGGATATTATGGGAGCAAATTTTAGGACTAGTGCAGTGAACAGAAGTGGACACAATACTACCCACGACTTAGAGGCCAACGCTTCCGTTTTTGGTGGACTCAGGTGGAACACTACAATCCAGAGGAGCGTCATAGAAACAATTTCTCAATGGACTTCTCTACGAATCAGAATCGGGGAAGGGGCCATGGCATGTTGTAGGCGACATCTGAAGCAGAGGACTAAACACGGCTAACTTGAAGGTATTCATGGAAACAATGAGAACTGAGTTTGAAGGATGTGAGCAAAGCAAAAGGAGATTTTTACCTCACGTGCATTGGCCTACTTTCTCCACATATGACCTAGGCAAGAGAGCAGCTTTCATCTCTGATGAGCACTTGTTGGTAGGCGCAACACTTCACTCTCCAAGGACTTGTAGGTTTTTGAAGTAGCTGACCTCTTGAACGTAATGAAGCATTAACATGACCAGACACCAGCTGATGTTTTCCCAGCATTTCCATGCGCCACTTTTAGGGGCTTATTGTTCAAGACCTCACTAGGTTTGATCTTAATTCTCTAGAAAAACTTGACTGTTAATACATTTGGACAATTGATGGTTTTGAGACCTGAACAGGAGTCACTGGGCCAAAAACCATCTTTAGTTTAAGTTTTTAAGAAACCAGACAGGCAGCTTGTCAAATCAAGTGGACTTTTAAAAACCCAATTGCAGCTTAACCCACTATCTAGTGAACCAGCTAAACCGCCAATTTATAATTGCCCTCCTAAAAGAAATCCATGTGTAATTTCAGTGATTCGACTAGTGACTTGGTTCACACGCAGCATTAAACTTCCCCATGCGTTAGTTTTGAAAGGCAAAAGAATCAAGATTATTTTCCACAGTCTGTTTAATAGGCTCCATGAAGCCAAACTGACAAAGAAAAAAAAATGTTGATCATACAAAGAACATAAAGTACAAAACTGTTCCCGGTTGAGATTTTACTTTGGGGAAACGAAGTTACATTTTTTTCGATCACTTAAACAAGATTAGTCCATTTTACAGCACATTTAAAATGCAGATGTTGAGCAGAGCACAGCAGATACCTTGGACAGACTTCATGAACAGCCGGCCACTTCGGAGGTGTAGTTCACCAGTCTGAAAGGAATTCACTCTTTTGGGAAATTGAACACACAGGAGCCTCAGCTAAACTAAGTTTTTAATAGTAAAAAGGAATTTAGCACAAATCCCCAAAAGCCTATTAATAAGCTCCCTTTCCTCACTCAGTTTAAAACCTGGCAAGAGGTAGGTCAGTCGAAGACTGAAGGGGAAATAAGGAAAAAACAAAAACAAGCCCCATCGGATATCAGTATAAAAATAAACAAAAACAAAAGGAATCAAAAATCAGGAAACACTTTAACGTGCTGGACAGTAAGTCTACAGCGATGGTAGTGGCCGTTCAACGAAAAGCCATGTGGAGAGCCGTTGTTTGATCCCCAGATTGGGACTTAAGTAATAATCAGATTATACAGATGCCTTTAGTTAACAAACGATCTTTGAGGAATCAAGATGCCCAATTGAGCAAGGCAAGAGTCTTGAACTGTAATTTGTAACATGGTTTGTTAAGGAATGACCAAAACTCATGGCTACATTTTTTTTTTAAGATGCTTGAGCTACTACAACAGAACTACAAAACTAAGGTCAGCAATAACACGTGGACATTTTTCTTGAGGAGCGCATCTTTGAAATACAGCCAGCCAAGTGATGATCTTGAATCAGGGAGATGTTTACTCGTGTGCAGCTGAGGATAAGAAGTGGGCACACAGGTAAAGACACTGAAAGTTCCAACACTGGAGTTTCACAATATCCCCTCAACCCACCAGACAGTCCAAAAACCCTCCCTCAGTTTTTGCATACGGGGCTCCATCAGCTTAGATATTATCAGAACAACAGTCAGCATTTCAGTGTTTGCCAGCCTCTTTATCAGAGTGGGGCAGCGGGGCTAGCAAAATTTGGCAACCGAGTACAGAGAGGCATCAACTAGGGCTCAGGTACAAAATTTTAGGGGCATACATGATCATACAAGTTCTCGTATGTTGGGGCTGTGAAATGGTCTTAATTAAATTCAATGTTGACGCCTGGTGGGATTAGGTGCGTATAAATCTATTTTTTTCCAGTGTTTTTTGTAGTAAGTGTGCTCTCATTAAATTAATTTTAGTGTAAACTGTTGGTGTCTACATGAAAGGTTAATTGGATGGCAGTTTAAAATTTGAAACTAACAGCCCCAACATAGGACTACACAAACGTAAGTGCAATCATTCATGCTTACCATAGCCGTCATATCCGTCACGGTATGATCCAGAGCGCTCGCTGTATCCACCCTGACCCCTGGAAATGGAAAGATTTCGTATTAAGAAATTGTATTTTATAAAATACACACGGACAACTTAGTTGGAAGTCTCAGCATTGGCTTAATTACACTTACCTATTGTCTCTGTAGCCGCCGCCGCCTCCTGAGGAATATCCTCCACTCCTGTATCCACCGCCGCCGCCACCTCCAAAGCTCCTCCCCTCACCTCCGAAGCTCCTATCGCCGTAACTCCTGTCACCATAACTCCTGTCGCCGTTGTAACCACCTATAATAGCAGGATAGTAGAGACATCACAAGTGAAAGAAATGAAAGAATTAACAATTGAACCAATTCATTCACAGTCCAGACAGTCGGTTTTCACCTCTGGAATAACCACGCCCACCTCGCCCCCTTGATCCACTGAATCTTCCACCTCCGCGTCCACCTGCCTGGAAACCCCCTCTGGAACGACCACCCTTTCCTGCCTCATCCACACGAATAGCCCGGCCATCTAGAGACTGCAACACAGAAAGTGATTTAGAATTTTTGGAGAACACACATAAATGCACTACTTGTAATTCAAATATTTAATATATAAATATTTAAGTCAAAACCAAGACAAAATTACTCTTTAATTGCATGTAAGCATTTAAAATCCAAACGTGAGTTGTGTACACGTGTAATAGGGACGTACATTAACTCATCCCCCATTTACAAGCATGCTTGAGCTCAGACACGTGATTCATCATAAAAAATTTAAATGACCATAAAGCACAAAAAGTGTGAAAATGAATATAAAGCTGTGAATGCATTGTTCATTTACCTTGCCGTTCATTGCGTTCATGGCGTCTTTAGCGTCATCTGCATTGTCGTATTTCACGAAGCCGAACCCGCGAGATCTCCCCGTCTCTTTGTCTCTGATCACATCCACTAATGGAGGGAAAGAAAGGTCATTTCGAGAAAACGTGCGATCAAACAGCGGCTTTCACAAATCAGCTTCCTGCTTCCCAACAATGATTTAAAGCAGAAAAATGAACGCAGAAAAGCTGCGGGGGACCAACCTTTTTCGATGGTTCCGTATTTGCCGAAGGCCGCAGCCAGAGACTCCTCGTTGGTCTCGAAGCTCAGCCCTCCGATAAACAGTTTACCCTCGTCCGACATCTTTAGTGTAGCTAGAACACACAAATCACCGCCATGTTATAAAAAAAATCCTGTATAAACGCATGTGGAAATCATTTAAATATAAAAAAGGCGATTCCTCTCGTGGTGCACATCGTGGGTGCACGCTGAGAGAAAAGTAGGTCACCGGTCCCGTTATATGAGGGGTGCTGCATCGATCTGCGCAATTCGTAAAAAAAAGTATTTTCTAGCTTTACTGGCAATAATGAATAAACTGTATTCATCGTCAAGCTAAAATATTCTCAAAATAAATACTTTCCACGAATAAAGAGGCCTTTGTTGGCCGAGCGTCGAGCCAGGCCTGAGGCCTATAAACGTGGTTTGAATAGCGGATTAGCTAGCGTTAGCCATCATTTTTTCCTCCCAGCGCCATTTTGTAGCACCGAGCTTCAGGTCCGCACTTTTGTTTCGCCGACCGACTTAGCGGTTAGCTTCATGTGCGCCTAGATGTCTTATTCTCAGCGTTACATAATTGTTCGCATATAATCAGAAACAGAAACTTAAAAACGCTTTTACACGATGCTTCGCTTAACCGGCGAAACGGTGCAAATGCGAGGCGTTCGTTGGTTTTATGTAACACTGCTATCCATTTTTTTTTTTTTTTAAAAACCGTTAGGCTAGAAAACATCTTCGGAAAACGTTGGATATGTAATTTAAGAGGGTAAAAGCATCCATTTTAAGCAAGTCTATACACACACAGATGCAACTAAACAAGTCTTAAGGACAGTCAAAGCCTTTTAAAATAAAATAAAAAACTGTAAAATTGAAATTACCTTTTCCTCCGGGAGGTATCGACCAGAAGAGGAGCGGAGCTGCAGAGCGAATGAGAAGGAACGATGCCGCGCTCCTCCTTTCAAGGCTGCGTGAGGCGACTTCTTCTTCTACGGTTTATTGCAGGCTCACTGTTGGGACACAGCGCCACCTGCTGCCCCGGTCGGTACTGCACCACGGCCTTTGAATCCCGCCGTGGAGGTTTTAGTACTCTGAACGTGTGCCTGTGACTTCAGTCACGGACATATTAATAAGGCATTTAACTAATTGTACAGTCAATATAGGCATTAATACATCTGTTAGTCTTTTAATTTATGACTGCAAAACAAAGTAAGTCACTATTTGATAAATTAATGGGAAATAACACGAGGAATTATAAATAGTAGTTACAAATGAGCTATTAATTAATTATTATGAGTTATTCAACTGTACACCGACAACTTATCCCAATTTCAATTCAAGATGTCACATTTAAATGTAATTTTTATTTCAATAGAGACTTCATTACGGACAGACTTTGATAAGAACTCAACACTCTTTTGTTTTTGACTGTACTTTAAACATGAGAGAGACTAAACGTCGTTTTCAGCGCAGTCATAGGACTTTCAAAACAACTCCAAAACTGAAATTAGTGTTGTGAAGGAATAAACATCTTTAATGTCCTGCAGTTTCATGTCTCATTGTCCATCAAAATAAACATGAAGGGTGTTTATTTAGCCCGTTGTTCTTTTTTTGTATGCAAAAGTTTGTGATATAAATGTTCAGTTATGATGTGTTGGTAGCAGATTTTGTTAACTTATTATCTTTTGTTACTTACCGCATGTTTTTATACAATATTATAACCTGCGTGCTTCAGCGGAATAATCCCTTTGCATTTGTTTGTATGCCCACAAATCAATTTGACAGCAGTCACAGACAGAACAAATGTCTTGTAGAATGAGCTGCACACAGACTTAATGAAATCACCTTTAACTCAGAATTGTTTTCTTTACCTTGAAATGATCAAACCACCTAACTCTACTGCAGAGACCCTGAACCAAACCTCATGAGTCATTCAACACATTGCGTTGGTGATTTCAAACTCTTACTTCAGCTCGCTTTTTCCAGACTGAGCAACAGAAACTGTGAGAGCACCTTCCTCCTTCAAATCACTGCTTTTCACCTGCCAGGTGTGCCAAATTATAACAGGAGCATTGCAGCTCTTACCGTCAATGTCATGCCTGATCCTGAATGAGGAAAAAGACATCACTGTAACGGGGGTCTTTAAACATTTGTTGAAGGTTTTTATTCTTTGCATATTTTTTTCCTTCTTTCTGTTTACAATCTTTATATTGCATAAGTAAAATATTTTAGAGGAGCATCTCCTGCACAGGACAAAACGTACAGTTTACATTCAAGACACGTACAGTTAAGGCATTGAAATACATACAGACAGTCTTTGTACAAAACACCGAGATGTAGAACATGAAAATGTACATTGAAACCTTTTGTGACGGGCTACATGACAGTGAGAGCCATTGTGTTACATGAAACAACATGTTGAATACAGTGACGGCCACAGAAATCTGACTCTTCTCTTTGCTCCACCTGTTCCTCAAGGCCAGATAGCAGCTCTGGCCTCCAGTATACGTAGTTCCATGAGGCGACCTCGCTCAGTAAAGGGCTACCACTTCTATCACAGTGGGTGGATCTTTCCCCGTCCAGGAGACTAAGGACGATGGTGACGATGCTGGTACGGGTGAGACGTTTGCGAGTGGTGCCAGTTCTTGCGAGTCCGCCTGCGAAGACGCCTCTGGTGCATCAAAAACTGCAGGCGCTCCAGCTTACTGTGCAATGCTTGATTCTCCTGCGTGGATGAGTGGAGGGGTCGGCTCTCCTTACCTGCAGGAGAGGGGAGGAAGAGCATGTTAGACCTGCTGCACGAGAACAAATGTATTGTTTGGTGTCTCCTGTCCTGAATAATTCAGTTTTTTTGTAAGGAGTAAAATGAAGAGAGAAGCAGGCTCTGTTCAGCGCACATTGTGCTTTTTTTAAAATACCAGAAAGCATCTAAAATGACAATTCAAAGGGTCTATGTGCACAAGGAACCCCAGAAAAACTGAGAATAATTCAAAAGAAAAAGCAATCAAGAAGTTAGAATGATGAAGCTCACCTGGAGTTTTGCCGAGGTGCTCCGTCCTCTGGTCCACCAGTGTTTGGCTGCTGGCTTTGTTCTGCTCCTCTGCTGTGAGCAGCTGGCTGACTGCAGGGTTTGGAGCAGGACAGTGGAGCTGGGAGAGGGTGCGTGGAGCCCCCTGGTGGTGGCAGGCAGCTCTGAGCAGGTCGTTGAGGATCTGGAGAATGATGGTGATGCCGCTCCGAGGATGGCTGATGCCGGTCTGACTGCAAGGGGCCAGAGTGCCTGATGGGAAGAGAAGGAAGAGAGCAGCGGAAAATAAGAGAGGGGGAGATGGAGAAGAGTGGATGAGAAAGAAACTTAAATTGTAAGCATTAGAGCTGCAACAATTAGTATTAATCGGGTCTATTATAAATGCTACTATCTTCATAATTGATCATTTAAGTTGTCAGCTGCTTTTCTTTGACTGAATATATTTAGGTTTTAATGATCAGATTAAAATAGTGGAATAAAACAAGCAGTCTGATTGTTACACCTCCTTGGAATATGGGACATTTTCTTAATTTAACTCATCAAGAACTGTTGGAGTCCATCTGTGTTGTTGCGTTATCTTCGGCCTCTGCCGCTCACACACTTACCAGAGAAAGTCCCGGAGAAGACGCCCGGAGAGTGGTTCACAAAACTTTCTATGACTGCTCCTGGCTGCTTGCACGGTTCTGCAGTGGATGAGGCATGAATGTCACTCTGTAAAACAAAAAGGAAAAAGATGTTACCCTGCTTTTCTTCATCAGTTATATGGAATAAACATGAGTGGAACGATTAAAACCTGGGAATTTGAGCTCTGAAATGGTTATTTTACAAATGCATGCCAATAACAACATAAAATTCCAGTATTAGAAAGAAAATTCTGTGATTGTGGATTGAGAGTTGAATATAAAAGGCTGACCTCCCTGAAGGTTGAGGCTGGCGCTGGGCTCCGGGGTCCAGGAATGGAGCCTGTGGGAGCAGCTGAACAGACCGGTGTGGCTGCTTGTCGAGGAGAGCTGGGATGTGGACAACCAGCCGGCAAAGTTGGGGCTGAAATCCTGTGAGAAGACGTGTGTGTGGAGTAGGGAGGACTGGACTGATGTGGAGGTGAGCGGGGATGGCAGCTCACAGCAGGAGCAGAGGCGGGAGCTGTCGAGTCAGAGGAAGTTCTTGGCGTTTGAGCACTAATTTGGACTGAAGATGTAGAGTCAGAGGAGTCCGGGGCTGTAGTGGAGGTTTGGGAAAAAGAGTCAGGGTGGCTCATCCTGGCCGCGGTGGGCAGGCACGTTCTGCTTCCAGCTCTGAAGTCCTGGTGCTGCTGCAGGTCCGCCACGTTCTGTGCAGACAGTTGGAGCTGAACGTACATCACATGGGCGCCGACTCCGAGGTTAATGGTCAGAGGTGAGCGCCCAGACAGGAAGTCACTGATCTGTCGGGACCAAAAAAAAAAAATACATTTACAATCCTTTAGACGTCATTCCTGGTTAATATGGAGACACCTGTGGTTACCATGGTAACAGTGAGCTCAGTTTGGAGCAACTGGTGCATCTGTAACTCTCGTTGTTTGAATGCAGATAAAATTCATCATGGTTGAGCTGGATCACATGTGTGCAGTGTGTCCTATGAACTACTCCTCTGTAGGCAAACTGTATGACTGGAATGGCGTACCCCGCCAGAAACAATTCAAACTGCTATAAAGACGGATAACGTAAGTAAATAATGTAGATTTGGTGAATGAATGGCTTCTATAGAGACAAGTGCATAACATACACAGTGAAGTTTGATATGAAATCCACTGATAAGACATTCAATAACGTCTATTGTATTCTATATTTGTACAGCTTTAAAATGCAGTTTTTAATATAACATGTCACTGACAATATACATCCTGCTAGCTATACATAACTATCAGTTTAACCCTGCACTTCATGTATATGTCATGTACGTTTAAAATGTAAATGCTCCATAGACCCTATTTCTGCATATTTATCTAATATTCGTTATTTCTTTCTTTTCACTAACTGCATTGCTTCTTTAAACAACTTGTAATGTTTACAACATGGAGTTGATTTGGACTGTTCGGTTCCAAAATCATGTAGTTTTCATGGTATGGGCCTTTAGTGTTTTTAACATAATGTATATACACCTATCTCCTTTGCACATGCTACTGTATAGCCCAAATTCTCACTCTAAGTTGATAGAAAACAGCATAATACAGTGTAACCGCTACCTGCTGCTAACTGTAGCTGTCATTAGCCAGCTAGCTCAGTTAGCTGTGCAGTTGGTGGTCCAGACTGAGAGCTGTAGTGTTTACACCACTTGCATAGGAGTCTTGAATAATTCCCACTGAACTTTATCTCTTCAGTTCTTATTGCCGCTCCTCGCTGTACGTCTGTTTCCGTGAAGCACACTGAGCGATGAAATCTGTAGTTAAATTCTTAGAATGTGTACAAACACGCTGCCAATCCAGTCTGATTCTAAAAAAAAACCTAGAGGATTATAACTTTAGATTATCTTTGAGTCACAGCACAGCAGCATGTGTGTGCGTGTGTGTGACTGTCAGATATGGTGTGTGTTTCCGTTTTCCAAAGACAATGATGCAATGTTGTTGCATGTGTGTGCATGATTTACTTCAAACATCATAACAAAGGACATGTGGGGTTGTGTTTTGCCAATAACAGCTGAATCACACGTAGTTCGCTTTCCAGTGAAATCCATGTTTCTTCTAGTTTGTTCATCAGAAACCAGCGCTGACGTTGTTTCTTTTGTGTAATACTTTCGTACTGAGAATGTCAAACATGAAAACATCCCACAGGACATGAAGTCAGCCTACATCAGGAAATATGTGGAAAACAAACACCGGCGCATAGTTTAAACACTCCAGGATTTTTTCCCCCTCATCTCATTAATCCAACCAACTAGTGTGTGTATATTTATATACAGTCAGGATCAGACATTAAACTCTTACCTGCACTTCTGTTAAACTTTCCAAAACGTCCATCATGGTTCTCTCAGCTCTGACAGTCGAACACTGTGACAGCAAACACAGACAGTTCTTAACATCCAGTCAGAGTGATTAAATGTTGTTTTGTTTTGTTAAACCACTGTAAGATCAGTTGACTTACTACTAAACCAGCTTCGATGACAGGTACCAGGGTCAGCTTGCTGCCATCTGCTACACCCAGATCCAACAGTGTCCCTGCAGTCAGCTGCCTGCCACACACCCAGTGCCCAGTCAGAATACACTCACTACTGTTATGGGCTACTAAGGTACTTATGAAATGAATTGTTCAATAATACAACTCACCTGTCTCTGTACAGGAGGACGATTCTGTCAGTTTGCAGTCTGAGTTTTTGGGAGACATGAGTCCTCAGTCCCTCCACAGTCTCTCCCCGGGGGACAGTGAGCTCCACCGGGCTGCCGGTGGTGGAGATGATGGACAGACGCATGGTGGGCTGACTGGTGGAGGCTCCTTCCCCGCAGCATGCAGACCTGCCCGGGGTGAAGCTACAGAGGCCCCGCTGCTGCTGCTGCTGCTGCTGCTGCTGCTGCTGCTCCATTCAAGCTGACTTACTGTGAAATGTCCGAGTAGAAATAATCAGATTCCGGTCGTCAGATTGAATTTAACTTGTTGTTCTCGCTCCTCATTCCTCCGCGAAGAGTGTCGACGCGTCTCTAAACACTCAGGAGTTCGGATGACAGCTCGCTTCGCTCTCAGCAGCCGGTGGTAGTTCCTCTTTCCCACCGTGACAGTCGCAGCTCTACTCCACCGAGTGTAGAGCACCGCGTCACGGCAGAGAGCAGGCCACGCCCACCGCGACACGCAGCCAATCAGCGAGAGCTCCGACACCGGCTCCGCCTGTGGCGACCAATCAGAACGCGCCTTTTCTCTCGGGTCTCCACCCTGTTTAGTAGCTCGCTCACCATTCATAACTGATGCAATCTGCACAGCTCCACTACGGTTTGTACAGAATGTCAAAACCTCCAGAGACTCACTGCAGTGTCATTTTATCATATTGTCAACGATTAGTCACCTGATTGAACGCTTCCAGAGATAAATCGCAGTATGATGCACAATTGTAACGTATAAAAAAGGAAGTGCAGGCGTGACATTTTAACATCAACCACCCATAAATCTGTATTTGTGTGACTATCAAGGGTTGCACGCATTAAAGTGTGTTTTACAGGTCTTGCAGAGTGCAATTGTGAATGTGAAAAAGTGGCTGAAAGCCTTTTGTGGTTACAGAGGAAGCTGCATGTAATCTGATAAACTGCCTCCAGTCAGTGGTTACATTTTTGAAGGTTTCGCACCAGGTTTTGAAAAAGCAGAGTGAGCATAGTTTTACATGACACTCCTATATCACTGTTTGACTCATTATAGACAGTTTAAAAACAAAAGATCATATCGATACAGCACGACCGGATATATCTTCCTTTTTCAAACATGTTGCCTATAGTACCCACAGCTGTGACATCACTGGAGGCAGTTTATCAGATTAAACGCAGCTCTCTGGAGACACAAAAGGCTTTATACGACTCTTTTCACATATGCAGTAGCACTCCCCACGACCTGTAAGCTCACTTTGATGTGCAAAGTAGGCGCAGTTGCACTTTAAGTGTGAAACTATAAGTTTCCACTGCAAAAACTCTAAATCTGACAACATATATTTGTCTATTTCTAGTCGAAAATATCTCATTAAACCTAATATTGTAGGTAATATAGGGAGATAAATGTGACTTGATTTTAGACAGTCTTCACTTGGTTCCATCTGCAAATTGTTTTTTATTCATTACAAGCAGGAAACATCTTGTATTCATGTTTTTTCACAGATTTTTTTAGGGGAACTTTTCTCTGCATGATGAGAAAACCAGCATAAGCAGACCTTTATTCTCTATTTCATCTTAAATAAATAATACTTTTCCCTCCATTAAGGTCTAAAGATAGACATAAGATCATATGTGGTGCAGATTTTAAAGCCCTCAGAGACAATTATGTGATTTCGTGCTGCGTAAACAAAACGGGAATTGACTTTTAATCACAAACTGTGCAGTTTGCAAAGCACGACATAAAAATATGATTTCATATAAAATGCAAGATCCAGCGTGTTCTGCAATCCTGCGAGTGTTTGGTGCAAAGAACAGCTTGCGGATTTCTTCCTGGAGCCAAGTCAAGCTCGAAATCACAACTTGGAATACGAAAGATGCTTTAAAAAGAAGAGCAAATTCAGTGTGTTTAGAGAGGCTTTAAAGAGTACTCTCAGTCATTTTCTGTGGTCGCAGAAAAAGCTCTCCCAGCATGCACCAGGCTGAAGGGAAACACCCTGACCAGTCCATCACACGCACATCTGTGGATGCTGCTGCGTGGGAGGAGGGGTTCACAGGCAGCCACTTCTCTTTGTGCTCTGCAGTGCTTTTCATCCTCGGCTGTTTAGTATTCGTGTCCCACCTCTGCTGGTCCTCCACGCAGCAGGCTCTCGGGCTGCACCTGTCACATGATGCACGGCGGAGAAGCTTGGAGTAAAGTGACGTAGGAAGCCGGGGAGGGCAGAGAAATGCAGCTAATGTGTGTCTCCTAACGGCGGCTAAATATAACTACACCCACTACACCCCCCCACTTTTTATCCCAGTCTGCGTCACTCCACTCCCGTATCGCCTACCTCCCTCTCCTTCCTCACCCCACCCCCACACTCACTCCTCTACACTCCACTCTCCTAAAAGCAGACATGTTTGTCTCATTGTGTCTGAAAACTGGTGCAGAGAAACAGCAGTCTGTGCATCTCCACCTTGTTTTTGTTCCTTTTCCTTCGCATGGCTGTTTCAACATTTTCCTCTCAGTTTGTTTCCATCATGCTTCACAGATTCAGGCTCTAGAAATATGAGCGATATCCTTTAGATCGCTATCACAGTAATCATAATCTCAAAAGGAATCCGTCACTGAACTCTGCCTTTCTCCTTTTTAGGTTGCTTGGTGAACTCGATGTCCTTGTCAGATTTTGATGGGGATCTTCCCCCGCTCTCCCCCCCCAACACACACACACAGCTCCCCAACATTTCCATGGCAGCATATCACTCCCAACGTCTCACCGAGACGAGGGAGAGAGGGTGGGGTGGCTGCTTTGCATTCTTCGGGCATCGCTGAGAACAATTCCACAGGATGTCCTGCTCTCCAGAGCATGGACAGACGCAGCTCTGACGTCAGCCATCCAGGAACACACACACACACGCTGACACACACACAGCGTTCACCCTCTCCTCCACATTCCTCCTAACCCCTACACAGCCTCTCTTGGCATCATTTCCCAGATGTTTCAATCTTCTGGCATGTTGCACCTTAGAGTCACTGGAATTCCAGCTATTAAAAAACATTTGTATTCGAGGAAACAATCCTGAAGATTTCAGCAGAAAATCATCAACTCGCCGGACATGCAGAGACACAAACGGAGGCGAGCGTGTGTGACCCTTCGCTGTTCTTAAACGCATTCGTTCATTCTCCGAAATGGGACGAAAAGCCTGGAAAAGCACGACAGATCCCAAAATACTTCTTATTTATTGTCGACTGTTTATTTTTATTGGGACAAGTTGCAACATGGCCACATACCACAGCATTTATAACCCCAGGCCTCGTCCTCGTCTGGCCTTCGCAAATACACAAAAATGCAACAGGGAAATAGATAGAAAGCAACACAAGCATCAGATGGTTGATGACAACATGATCGATCCCTCTTCAAAAGCTTCAAAAGCTTCAACTTGATCTCAATTCTTAATTCCCCAAATAGAGAAAGATGTCCGTCCAAAGGAGGGTTTACAAAAGGACGTCGTACAGTTCCTCATCCTCGCCTCGGAGATCCTGACAGGTACCGGGGTCCAAGATGAATGAGATGAATGGTTTTAATCACAAGAAGTGTAATAAATGAATAAAATTTTACTTATTTTGTTTCTCAAGAAAATGGATGTTTATCAGCTTCCTGATAAAATCCCATCACAACAATTTAAAGCTGACAATAAATAACATCCTTTCTTTCACAGGCCAAAATTTGAATGCATAAGTTATAAATCTCACCAGTATTTGACTCAGTGATGTCACCAGGAGCTTAAAATGCTAAGCTTATGTTAAAGAACTGTAGGTATGTTGCTTTATGACGTACATTATGAAGTCAGACTGCATTCCTTTTCTTTTGTGCTTCTGTTTTAGCGTTTACCCTTTTCAACCATGCAGTCAGCTGTGGCCTCTGTTCAGCAAACATCACAGTTTCACCTTAAACGTGTGCACCAGTATTTTCAGCATAAAGTCTCGAATGAGTTGTAAGTTAAGTTTGCTTTTGCAGCCTCGCTCACCAGTTTAATATGTTCCACAGATTAGGTGTGCAGCCTGTGTTCATCCAAACAGTCTTCATCCTTATCAAACCTGCGGATGAAGACCTGCTGCCTACATTAACCAGAAGCATCTTGACAACCAACAGTTAATTCAAAGATTCAGGTGTTTTGCCAGCAGCGGCTCGTGTGGCCTTGATCCACCTCGAGCTGAGATGAAAAGCAGGCTGCCGAGGTCCACAGAGCGGAACACCGTCGTCACCTGAGGTATCAATCAGGTATCGCAGCTGCTCCCTCCCTCACATATCCACTTTACTGTGTAAAATTGCTGTTGCCTTTGTTGGGACCCCGAGATGAAGTTGTGGATTTCAAAATGGACCCTGAACTGAACACAGTTTCCCAGAATTCCCCGGTCTTAACACCTTGGTGCAAATTCAGCTTAGAGTTAGGACTGGTCACGAGTCAAACCCCCCACTGACCAGATAGTCAAAACTCCAGCTGCTTCCTTTGTTCTCCCTCCTCCCGACCTCTCTCCCCCCCTCAGGGCTGCCTGCCCCCAAGTTCTCTACTCCTGGATTCTTCTGGGCCCAACAGCTGCTGAGAGCTGCTAGCTGCCATTTCCAGCAGGCCCGAAGAACTTCTCCTCACAGCAGCGACTTGAGTTCCTGCTGGTATTCCAGCTTAGTTAGCGCCAGCGGCGGAAACACAAAGCTCACCAGCTAACTACACAATCCAAGGAACACGAAGCAAGTTAGCACCGAGCTGCTATCCCTGCAAAGTAAAGGGCTTAATGTTGAACTGCACATAGCGTAGCATCGCATAGCATAGCACGGCTAAGCACAGGACTTCTGACTGTGGCTGATGTGATGCACGTGTGTTCCTTCTGTGTGTTTGTTCACTGTTTGGGTGTCGCTGAATGAGTTAGTTGACTTTTGCTTCACACAGACTCAGCAACTAACCATCTTCTCTAACTTAGCATCATGTGACACACACACACACACACACACACACACACACACACACACACACACACACACACACACTCACACCAACATGTGATATCAGTGAGCGCATGACGTGAGCCATTTTGTTTGTAGTCTTCCTTTGTTCATGCCGTGCCGCATGGTACTTTGAACCCGAGCCACCATTTCGCTTTTGTTCTTACACACACACACACACACACACACACACACACACACACACACACACACACACACACACACACAATTAGTAGTTTGTGTGTCTGCCGACCTCTTCTCTGTCAAGGTCTCCAAAATCCTTCAACCATTATAGCTGTTATGGTAATTTCTGTTGTAGTTAAGTTAATTATTAATCAGAGTTACACACTGACTGCTGCTCACATTCACAAGTGGACTACACACACACACACACATGCTGCAAACAACCCTGCTGGAAAAACCAGCATAGACCAGCACCAAAGCACAACATCTGCTGGTGACCAGTCCAACAGATGATGTGCTTTTCCAGCAGGGCAACTTTAAAGGATAAGTTCAGCCAAAAACAAATATTAAGTCATTATCTACTCCTTAACGCTGATGGGAAGTCTGGTGAACGATGAATCTTCCAGGAACTCTGAACACGCCGGATGAGCTGTTTTGCTGTGAATCTCCAGGAATATTTTGTGGACTACAAAACTTCACCCAACTCCCAGTCGTCATGGGTTTGAGTATAGTGATTGAATTTCGTTTTTAGGTGAACTTCTCCTTTAACTGCTCATGCTATAAATGGTCTGACCAAAGAGAGACACTCAGTTTTACTAAAGAACGTATGAAAACATCTTAAAAGACGGAAATTTCTCTATTTTTGCAACAATCCCAGTCAGAAACTTCCACTTCTCCTTGTGTAGATCATGAAACCTGTAATAAACATCCATAGTGAATGCATTCATATAATTACATGTAGGGGTCAGAGAATATGTCTTCAATGGAAACATTTCTTTTTTCCACATAAAACGTATAAACATCCTTGAAAACCATACGCTGTGTTTACGTTTCAGATGTTTGAAGAGGCCTCTCAGGCTTTTTCGCCCGTAGAGTAAATTAGAAGCGAGAGGAAAAAAAAAGAAACGGACGAGCTTAAAATATCACAGGAACGTACTGGAATGTACGATACATAACGTGAGGAGAGACGAGAGGCCGCAGAAACGTTTACACGGACGTGGCGCGGGAGACATGTGGCCACATTCCTGAATCAACAGCATCTCCTGCGCCAATCTCAAAAATGTGGCACCTCATTCATCCAGAGGACACTCACTGTGATGGTTAACTACATGTGGGGCGTTTAACTGACTCCCCCAGCAGCTGAATCAAACTGGTCACATGTAATTGTGTTTCTGTCACTCAACCAGCTGTAACAGTTTTTGCAGAAGTTGTGCAGAAGCATAAAAACGAGTTCTTCAGAAGTCTTACTCACGCCGGCTTTCTGTTATCAGACAGCCGCAGATTAAACCTCCCGCCTCTTTGCTGCTGACACATTTTCCCATTTGTGCTGCTCTTTCATTTCCACATCACAGGAGAACTTCCAGAGGGGACGACTGCAAGACGCACATTTGGATTGGAGAGCAAATAGTGTAGGAAGTGTTTGGTGTTAGTGATTGACAGAAAAAATGTAAATATGTGACAAACAGAACTTAAAAAAGATCCCAATGATGTAAGAGAGTGCTGCAGCCTCACTGATTTTAAACTAGACGTCAGTCTTGTGAAATCAGGCTGTTGTTGCTGATGTTGCTGTATAGTGAATATGTTTTATATACTGCAGTGTTCAGTTTCTCTCTGTCTCCTGCCCGCAAGGAAAAGATGTCAAGCTGCAGGAAAACTAAACATGATTCAACAACAGCAACTTAACTTTTATCAACATGGGTCACGTTTCCAAAGAACCAAAGACTCTTTGTTCTGTTTCTGTTTTTTTCTTTATAAAGGTGGTAAAATCAGAATAAACGTATGACACCACGGAGTGAAAGTTGATGTTACCCATGAAACTGTATCGAGAGACAGAGACAGGTTTGCTCACAACACTGCAGGTTCAAACCTGTTATTTAAAGGTGCAGTATGTAGTTTTGGTGGGGAAATTTTAATCAGAATACAAAGATCTTTCCTTTTTTTTATGCCCGAACAAACAACATAAACACATGTCTTTGTTTTCATGACTGGATAAACTGATTAAACAAACTAAAGGACAAAACAGTCTCATAATGTTTTGCCTTGTTTACATGTGGCGGACCCTGCCACCTTCCTAGCTCCATACAGTGTCCTCTGAGAACAGCTTGTTTATTCACTTAGGGAGAAGATGCATATTTCTGTGTTTATACTATAACCTCATTAATATTGTAGATTTTTAAAATTCTTAGTTTCGATTTATTTTCCAGAACAACATGTTGACTCTTTAAAGGTGCAATATGTGAGGATAGCGGACATGTTTGACATTTTATGTATAACAGCATAATGAAAAAATCTCCAGCTTCAGTTGCAATTAAGTTTAACGACAACAATGTTTTGGTATTTACACCCTCATCAGGTTATCTCGTATACTGCAGCTTTAAAAGCCAGAATCCTGCCGCAACTTCTGTAATTTGGATTTCTTCTATTGAATGAAAGTTAAATTAAACTGTTCTTTACTTAGTTGGGGATCCACTGAGACTCTTTAGGAGCCTCTGGAGATCTGAACTTCCATCTTTAGTACGTCAGCCTGAAAATAACAGTGCAACACTGCCACCACGTGGAGAAACGTGAGACTACAAAAACGTCCACAGCACCCATCTGTCTCCATCTTTCTCCCTCTCTGTCTCCCTGTGTCTCCCTCTCTGTCTCCCTCTGTGTCTCCTCCTGTCTCCCTCTGTGTCTCCCCTGTCTCCCTCTGTGTCTCCCCCTGTCTCCCTCTCTGTCTCCCATCAGGAAGCAGCAGCAGACTCAAACGCAGCCGGTGTGAAACATTCAAACATCCATTCAAACGTCTCTCAGGACACCAAGAATAAATAAAAACCAGGCGACCAATCAGTCGTGCCGCCAGCTGCTGCTGCCATTCATGAATGAGGCCGGGTCCTCTCCTCCATCTCACATCATCACCACCATCACCATCGCCATCATCAGCGCCGGTCACGTGGTGCGTCGGGAGCGGGCGGGGGGGCGTGTCTAATCGCGTGTGGTTTCATTCATAACTACAGTCTTTATTTGAAGCCCAAATTAAAGTATGCAGACGGGGCAGGCTGCCTGTGGACTGCCGCTGCACACGGACTCCACAGCCGGGTGAGTGCGCTCTCCTGCCCGGCTCGCACCGGGACTCGCTCGCTCCGTAATGTGCTACTATTTCATTATGTAAGATGAGGGACAGCTGACACGGCTCGGCTCGGCTCGACTCGGGGGGATAATCTTCGCTTCTGATTTAGTGTCCGGCACATGACGGCTCTCTCTCTCTCTCTCTCTCTCCTCCTTGCTGTGACTAATCGTGATTTATTCCCCGCAGGCTGAGAGCAGACTACGCGGGGATGCGGGACAGCCCCGACCGGCGGGTTTTCGGAGGAGAGAGGAAGACGATGCTGCTGCCGCTGCTGGTGCTGATGCTGAGGATGCTGCTGCCGCTGAGCGCCGCCGGCTGCAGCGGGTCGCTGTAGGGGAGCTGCTCCAAACACCGCCTGTATAGACCGTAAGACACAGTTCACCATCCAGCCAGGGGCGATATGCAGCTACCCCCGTCCTCCTCCACCTCCACCTCCACCTCTCACCATGTACTCACTGATGGGGCTTATAGGGGAACAAACACCACCTGGATCATTAAGAGTCTGACTGATGGAATGAACTAGAACCTGTCTGTCTGTCTGTCTGTCTGTCTGTCTGTCTGTCTGTCTGATGTATAGCCTGTGGTTATAGGAGCGATGATGTGAGGATGTGTCATGTCATCACACACACACACACACACACACACACACGCACACACACACACACACACACACGCACACGTTGTATTTTGCTGCTCCTCCACCAGTCGGGGTCAGTGTTCTCAGTCTTTATTTTGGGTTATTTGTCCACAGTGTTTACTGACAAATCAGATGTTGTGAAGCTGGAAGTTAAGCTGTCATTAGCCTGGTTAACATTAATCACACAATGTAGCTTCAGGGGGGCTGCTGTAATGCCATTTATGATGATTAAATGATAAATTATAACACTAGATAAATGTTACTGTGAATTAATTATAGTTATGAATTGTGTTAATGTGATTGAATAACATGAATACACATTTTTTATTCAGATTTCGATCATTTATTCTTAAAATTAACCCGGTGATGATGAAATTTGTTAACTTTTATAATAACCATCATTTAAATGCTTCGGCTGGTTAATGAGACTTTATTTAATAGTTCATTTTTTAGTGTTAACAAACAATAATTTAAGTAATTGCAAGGGTTTATAAACATCAGATGAAACTTTACAATAGACAGTTTTATAAAACATTTGTTAACAGTGTACAGTTTATTAAAGGTGCATTATGTAGTTTTGGGGGACGACGTTCAAACTCAGACAGGTTATGACACAAATGTATTTATTTGTTGAGTATCTTTCCATTAAGTTATAAAACAAAAGGTCCACAGAGTGCTGTATGAAGGTAGACAGGTGGCAGGGTCCGCCAAATACAAACAAATTAAAACAGTATGACATCGTGTTGTTCTGTGAGTGCAGCACAGGACTAAAACGTATTTGCCAAAATTGCATATCGCTCCTTTAATAATGATTATTGTTATAAGTGTTAGCTAAAAAAATGTAACAAACAAGACGTAAAATCCATAATGGGACTCTCAAAGTTAGAATAATGATGAAAAACTAATAATAAATGAGGTAAAATCTCCTTAAAATCACATTTTCTCCTTTTATTTCCCTGCATGTCATCTTAAGGGTGGAGAAAGATCCTCTTACTCCACACTGATCGTACAGAAAACATATATCATGTATTGTAGAGAGCTGTAAGATGTTGGCATGATTAATATATTGGTGACTCTGACTCTTTTCATCAAAATGAAAACACACCAGATTTCTTGTGAATGAGTCATTTTATCGCCACGCTCCATCCATTTGGGACTTTCATGTGGTTTAAACACCGTCGATGAGTTTCTGCCATGACTGACCCATCAGAGACTGACGTAGTTCCCGTATGACGGTGCATATTTCAGGATTAGCTGCGAGAAATTTGGTTTAACTGCAGCCACATGGACGTAATGGATTTATCTGAGTGAGAGGATTGATCTTCATTATCTGTCCGGATATGATAGAAAGCCCATAATCAGAGGAAGTGATGGCTGAATGAACGTGTTACCTGTCAACCAGGTGTGAATCTGACAGTAACTGGTTGGATAAATTAGTATAAATGCTCTTTAATGTGTTTAAATCTACGTCTTGATTAAGCGTGGGCTGAGTGGTTTTATAAGCTGTAATGAAAAAGAAGAGTGTAAGACTGCCAGCGAGGTTTAAGACCTTGAACGATATAATGCAGAACGACCGTCTCATTCAACTCTTCTGCAAAAAGAAGCTTTAAACCATTTTGACTATTGTTCAGTCAGCGAAGACACGACAGATGTTTCCAGCACATCTTCCCAGAGGGAAGGTGGAAAATCAGGCTGAAACTGACAGAAATCTGTCTTTTTCTGTCAGCTTAGTTAAAATCTTGTTGTTTATTGTGTAGAAACGTGTGATAAATAGTTTAAAACGCTCTTCGATGTGACTGTAAGCAGCAACGAAGGGAAAACAGAGACTTTAAAACAACACTTAACCCAAAAATGTCCTTATATCTACAAACAGCTACATTTTAGAGGTTTTAATCATTCAGTACGTTTATATACTGTTTGGAAACACTCCTCCTGTGTGTGTGTGTGTGTGTGTGTGTGTGTGTGTGTGTGTGTGTGTGTGTGTGTGTGTGTGTGTGTGTGTCTCTTTTGTCTGTGTGCTCTCGCTGTGTTCAGAGCTCTTCTGTCCCCGTCAGAGTTACCTTGAGCCGTTGGTATGTGCGAGATATTACATAAAAATATGACTCTCACATGGCGAGGGGGTGTGCGGCAGCGATTCGCAGTATGTGTAAGGAATGCGATAATGGATTGACGTTACACAAGCTGCAGTCTGTGTAAATAATTACATCCCGTCAGCTCTTTTTCCTGCCGTCCATCTCGCCACACTCGTCCTCCTGTCTCACGGAGGCTCGTTAAGTCGAGGGACTGACGGGGGAGTTTGTTGTTGTCAGGGATTCTTGCTTGTTATCCGTCCCGGGGAGACGTGTTTGGACACATTAGAGTCTAACGCACAGCCACGCAGTTATGTCTCCTCAGTGTGTTAAAGGGGCATTACACCAATTGTATACAGGTGGATCAGGTTACTCGCCAGGCGGAGAAGCGTCCAGCCTCTGATAACAGTTGTGTGCTGTTTCCTGTCGCTCGCTGATGTGATGTGATCAGGATTTATCTTCACTTTGGATCGATGATGTCAAACTTCAAACTGGGACTGTTGAGTTTGAAAGATGTGGCTGCAACCAATGATTAGTTTTATGGTTGATCAGTCTGTGAATAGTTGTTTGTCCGAAAAATGTTGATCACTGTCTCCCAAAGGCAATAATCACTTCTTGTAGTAGAGTTTATATATATTATGTATGTATAGATGAGGAGTGATGATCATTCAGTTATTAGGAGTCATCACACCATGCAGATAGAATTATAACACTAAAAGAATAAACATACAGTCAATGCACACATGCACAAAAAATGAAAGCATAAGTCTGGTTATATTATCGTCAAACCCCGTGAAAAGACCAGAATCAACAATACGATAATCCATCTCTCAATTCTTTTCCGGCCTGCGGCTCATTCTTTTGTTACTAACGACCTAAATCTCTAAAAAAAGGGGGCAACAGAACAGGCTTACTCGTATCCTGAGACCACGGGGCTCTGTGGTTTTCAAACAAAATGCTGCTCAAACTGGAGGAAGTGGTGTTTTTTTTTTTGTTGGGGACTATTTACAGCGGTGGATGAATACACATTTCTAACACCAGTGAGCATTTACAGCAGCGGGGTGCCGTGTGTTGGACCCAGTTACAGTAAACTGCACTCACCCACGTTCATCGTGATGAAGAGACGTGTCTCCAGGTGCAACAGTGTGACTCATTGATTGGTTTCTAATTAGTTTTTAAACAATGGAGGTCCGTAACACAAAGAATAAGAGACACTTGCTTGCAGGATCAGAGTGAATGCAGCAAAATACTTTCTGCAAACCACAGATATCTTGCAACTTTCTTTAGATTTAATCTTTTTATTTTATATTGTGACAACAGCTCGAATTTGCCCTGAGGTCTCCCCATAAACTTCCAGGTGGTGTCACCTAAAATGCCTTCCCTGGCTCAGCTCCACCTCCATCCCCTCCACGGCTCACTATGAAAATCTGCTCATAAACATGTGATGTGATCTCGGTATGACATGTTTTGTCAAAATGTCAGCATGTCGCCTGATTGTATCACTGTTCTCTCAGCTCTGTCTGACCCGCTCTCTCCGTCCTCTGCAGGGTTCTCTCACGCTGACCTGGACCATGAGCAATGATTTGCCTGTTCTTACAAGTCTGACTGAGAACTCCACTGTGAGTACCGACTGCGTCCTCCTCCACCCCTCCTGCACTCCCGTCCATCCACACACACTCCCCACATTTCACATCAGCCGGTGTGTCCGTCGTCTACTCAGCGACGACCCCCTTTTTTCCGATACTTCACACATCACACTGGACCTCTGCCAAAAAATACACAGTGAGTTAACACCGAGTCTTTTATCCTGCTGGTGGCGGACAGCCTGATCCGTGTCCAAAGAGGATTTGACTCCAAAACAGGACTGAGTGTGCTGCTGCTGAAGGGCTTTGTGTGCCATGTAGCCCCCCGGAGGACCGGGGAGGGGAGAGGGGGTTATCTGAGCCAGCGGTGGTGATTATCGGACAGTTAAAGCTGTCTGTGTGGAGCGAGAACTGACAGTTGTTTGCTCGACAGTGTGTGTTAGAAACACGGCCTGGAGACTGGCGAGAGGCCGCTCCGGCTGATTGATTGTGTTGTTCTCCCTGTTTGGCTGAGCTTGTAAAAACAGCAGATTTCATTAAGCTACAGATGCTCTGACAAAGCACACACACACACACACACACACACACACACACACACACACACACACACACACACACACACAATCGTGAGTGTATCAAGGTGTGTGCTTTGCTATTGTTCCTGTGATGGATCTGTTATTTTATCTCAGACATGCATTCATACAGCGTCAAACATATTATTCTGCGTCTCCAGCTAGAACACCAGAATTTTAAACTTGAGGTTGAATATAAAAGGCAGAAAAAGGGCGTTTTTTTTAATTACCTGGTTTTATAAGTAGAAAATCATAACAGCTTCTTCCGTCCGGCAGCTCGCTCTCTGCTCCGTGTCAGAGTGAGTTTGTGATTGAGGTGGACGCAGATTGATTTACGCTCACGCGGAGTACCTTAACCGTTTTTACAGCGGAAGCCGAGTCATCAAAAAAAAAAATCAGCTGGTTTTGCTCTTTTTCACACACATTTACACACACTTTCACTTCCACACACACACACACACACCCTCTGTTCTTCACACCTCCATTTGTCCATGAGCAGAAAAACAGTTTTGCGACTATTTTCTCAATTCATCAACCCTCAAAGACGCAGAACAATCGTTAAGGCACCTCACTCGTCTGTATTTAGGCTGTGTTGTTTTTCACACCTCAGTCTGGCAGTGAGCATCGCGTGCCGTACTTCATTGATTCAGTAAATCCTCAGTTTAATTCTGGTCTCAGTTTTACATGTGCTTTGCCTGAGAATGGACGAATTTACCCGAATGAATCGCTGGGAACTCAGAGAGCAGTATTTACAAAGATGCACTTGGATGCTTTAGACTCATTTTCAACATCTGACCTTTCCGAAGTACAGAAAAGGATTAGAACCTGACTTTAAACTCAAAATCTTGACTTTTAACTCAGAAATCCTGATTTTAAACTCAAAGTCCTGAATTTAAACTCTAAATTAAAGAGAGAGTCCCACACCAAAGCAAGTTACAGATGCATATTATAATATTATCTTCAGCATTTTTAAATGACAAACAGGTATAATTCTATAGTTCATTGACTGACCATGTAGACGTGTCCAAAAAAAATTCAGCCAGTAAATAGAGTGGTTGTCAAATCATAACAAATGGGACTGAAGCAAGAACGAGTTTTTTCAGAGAAACATATTATCCACTGAACGTGAACAACAAACGTAGCTCGGCTACAACCGTTGTAGAAGAGACTAGTTGGGTTTCTCTGAATAATCGCTGCTGCAGAACGCGCTGATGTAATCTTGCTCACTGTCTGGAGCCACTGAACGTCCGAACAAGACGTGTGATATCACTGAAAAGCTGAGAAACTCCACTTTACACGTGTTTTTAAAGCATATAAATTGGATCAGAGGCTCAGAAGATATTAAACATTTTAGAACCACGTCCAGATCTTTGAGGGTTAATCGCTTCGGTCATTTTTCAGCCTGAGAGTCAAACATCCTCTGATCGTTGCCTCTCCAGTTGTGAGGATTTTCTTTGTTATATCCCTTTAAACTGAATACTTTGAGGTTCTGGACTGACTGTCACACGAAACAAGAGATTTCAAGACATCAAATTATAAATGTTTTTCACTGTTTTCTGACATTAGAAGACAATGATTGGTTGAGAGAGCAACAGGCAGATTAATCAATGATGAAAACGATCCAGTCAGCAGCAGGGTTTGAGTTTTTGTGCTGCTGCTCCTCCCGTTAAGGTCATCATCATCTAAAGGTCGGTCTGTTCTCAGCGAGGAGCTCCTCCGCTCCTTCAGAGCCGTGCACGATGACATCCTTTAACATTACCGTATATTATATAAGGCTAAACGCTGCGACAGACGAGTGTTCCATTTGTGCCGGTGCAAAGGACCCAATTATTTTCACGCTCTCTTTTGATAAAACTGACATCGGAAGAGGAGCCAGGAAAAAAAGTCTGGTGTGGGGATTGCTCATGTGCGTCTGCATCCTCCTCCTCCTCATCCTCCTCCTCCGATATCCATTTTTAGCCTGCAGAGGCCTCATTTCCCCCTCATTGAGAGGAGCTGGGAAATTGAATTAAGGGTCTCGCTGACGTTTCGATTAGCATCCCCAAGCTCACTCAGCCAAGACTGAGAGTATTAATCAGAGAGAGTAGAAGAGGGCAGTTTTGCTGTCGACTCCGTCTGTGTGCGGAAGCAGGCAGGATGTATATGAGTGTGTGTGTGTGTGTGTGTGTGGATAAGAATCACTGTGAGAAAGCAGGGACTTAAGGAAGTTGTCCGGCGTTAATTCGACTCCTTATTAAATATTTTGCCGCTTATCTGACAGCGTAATACGACGGAGAGATTCCTCATCACTGTGAAGCTCAAAAGGGAGAATCAATTACTCTCCCGGCAGGACTAATGCAGCCGCCGCGCTCACAACGACAAAACATGACAACACAGACATGTAAGCTTCGGCCTGGCTGCTGTTAAAGGATGAGTTATGGGCTCCAACAATGCTGTTTGTTTAACAGCTATAGGAGTTCAAATTAATGTTGTGCAAACAACAGGATCAGGGTTTATCTGGTACTGTTTCTGAAGGCTGGTATTTATAGTGACTTTTGTATTTTGTCAGCACGGGAATGCTCCTATTTTTGTGTTTGTGTGCAGATGTGGTTTTTCTGCTTGGTGGGGTGGAAAAGGGGGGTTTAGGGTCACTGCACGGGGCATTTTTGGCTTAGTAGTCTGGCACCAGGGGGACAGCCCCGCTCACTGCTGGATGAAAAAGGACAAATGACTTTCTGTCATTCGGTAAAACGCCCCCCGTCTTTGTACATACACGGTTCAGTATGTGGCAGATAAACTGAACTCCAGTCACACTTCAAAAAAATGTATACCCTTATATTAATAGTTATGGTGGCCCTGAGGGTCAAAACACAACAACATTTGAGAAAACACAACAATATATGACGGAAAAAGTATGACAACACTTCTTGTGTGTGATTGGCCGAGTCTCTGGTGACAGTGTTAGTGTTCGTCGCCAAAGATCCTAATGCTAATGTTGCTTTGCTAACATTATGCTGTTACACATTAGCTAGTCACGATGGGTAACATATATGATATTATTACAAGTTACGTGTTGGCAGGGATTTAAAGGTGTAGCTGGTAGAAGTGGAGCGAGCTTTAACTGCTGTAGATTAGATGTAAAACAATCAGTATTTCCCTAGCGCTGTACTTGAGTGGACGTACCGGTTCTGGTGTCCTAACCTCTTCTCTCCTCCACCAGGATGTGCCTGTGTCTGCGGGCCAGGTGGAGAACTATGTGCTGCTGTTGGTGCTGCTGAGTGTTTTTGCCGGGGGGACGCTGGTGCTGCTCTCCCTGCTGCTGCTCTTCTGTCACCGCTGCTGCATGGGTGGGCGACGCTACTCCAGGTTGGTGACACACTGCTGTGTCGGGGGTTCAAGCAGGCCCGGTTTGGGTCCGGTTGAGTGAGGTGTGAGTCAAAGCTGTGTCGAATATGAAATTGAAAGCGGTGGTGTGACGACGGGGTTTTTTTTTTTATGCTTCTGTGAAAAGAGCACAAAAAGTAAAACTCATTCCTCCCTCCAGAGCCAGCGATGACCTTGAGAAGACAAACACCACCTATGCTGAGGATTCTCAGCCCACCCAAGGTGAGAACTGTGTTTTCATCGAGTCCCGTATATCCAACTTATTCTGGTCCGCGGTCGTCACCAACTCTATTATTTCACTCCCTCGGCTTGTCCTTGGTTCTTTGTCACTCAGAGATCACCATTCATCTGGATGAATCAGACGCTCTCTCGGCGGCAAGCTGTCACGATGGAGAGTCAGAACGATTCGTCTCCACCGGGTCCACCGGCCGCAGAGTGTCCTTCAACGAATCTGCACTTTACGAACAGGAGAAGACGACTCAGGACAAAGCACGCAGGTAACGTGACTCATCTAAATGAATGGGTTTTTCATTATTATTACCCAGATGAGCTGTTGATGATGATGATGATGATGATGATACGTCCACTCTCTCAGGTACACTCTGACTGAGGGAGACTTCCACCACCTGAAAAAGGCCCGGCTGACCCACCTCCACCTGCCTCCGGCCCCGTGTGACCTGAAGATCCTCACCATCATGGAGTGCGACTCCACAGAGAGCAGCACCATCAACATCAGTGAGACTGCAGCTCCCAAACTGCCTCTCACCATCTACCAGGTGACTGGACACACCTGCCGAGCGTTGCACTGAATCACGTTTGTTCTCTCATCTCTAACCTGCGTCTGATTTCTCTCTCCAGCCCGCCGACAGAAGAGTCCCCGAGTGGATGGGACAGAGCCTCAGTGGAGGTCTGCCAGGAGACCCGCACCACTCCACCATCCTGGACCAGAGCCCCAGACAGACGCCGTCAGCCATGAAACCACAGCACACACGCTCGCAGACAGTGAGTTTCACCTTTGTCTCCACTTTGTGAGTTTTACGATCATTACAGACTACAGGTCGTTACAGGTTGTTGCCCTTAACCCCCGATGTTCCCTTTGGTCTCAGATGTGCTGCAAATGCTAATCGTAATTCAACTTTTTACACATATGTTAGAAATGTCAGCGTGTTAGCATGCTGCTAAGCACCGTTAGCCCAGCTGTAGAGTCTTTTTCATCACCTCCTCAGCGTGGCATGAGAAGCTCTGTGTTTTCATTAACTTTTATTTTTGGATCAGGCTCTTGGGATCGGCTGTGAGAAAAGTTTTAAATCGTAGCTGACATATTTATTATGTTTATAGCTCAAGATATAAACATTTTTTGTTCACATGAAAAGAGGTTTTGCAGTAAAATTATTAGATAATAAGCCAAGATTCACCGTGTTTGGTCAGAAATACATTTGGACAGATCGACGCCTCAGTGCAGATTTATCCGCTTGTATCAAACGTAAACAGAGCTGTGAAAAGCATCTGCCACCGGCTCTGACCTGCTGATGCGCTGGAACATCAGTCATCACTGCAGATGAGTGACAATATGACAAACTGCTGTCCCCTGAGGGATTCGCCTCCGCCCGTCACGAATCAACCCCTCTTTAATGTCCCATCATCTCCCTCCACCCTCCTCTTCTTCCATCTCTTCTGTCAGATGGAGGCTGTCGGGGACAGGGGAGAGGCTGAAAGTGAAAGGGGGTTGAGAGGACAGTTAACTCAAGCTCCGGGCCAGACTTCAGTCCTACATTTCTTCTCTAAACTGCGACGCCACGCCAGTCTGGAGGGGGCGGGGCCTTACTTCAGGAGGTGGAAGTTCGACAGCAGTCACCGGGCTGCCAGCCTGGATGCAAAAGGTTTGATTCGAGTTGTAACTGCATTTGTGAACTGCAAGTGAAATGGTGAGACTTGTCAAGCTGACAGCTGTATTTTCATGCAGGGTCCCCGAAGAGAAGGCCCTTCCAGAGACAGAGGGCAGCAAGCGAAACCACCGATCACACCGAAGACGAATCCTCTCCTCTCCGAGATGAGGCCATTGAATCTTTCCCACACACTCCCATCCAGACCAGTGGCCTCCAGTCGCTCTCTGCAGAGTCCCTGTCTCACAGCGCCACCACACCCACCTGCTCAATCTTCCTCAGCAGGTACGTCTCTTCACATAATCCCATGACTTGCACCGCGAAATTCCCAGAATTACTGTTTAACCGAGTGCTCCCCGTCTGTGCAGGCAAAAACTGGAGGCCATGGTGGAGGTAGGTGGTAGCGGCAGCGCCAGGAGAGAGGATCCCTGCTCGCCAACAAATGTTTGTCGCACCCAGAGCCAAGAGGAGGCCGCCGTCAATGGAACAGGAGTAGAAAGAGAAACAAAGTTCTGTGCGGTTGCGAGAACGGAGGAGACAGAAGTCGAGCAGCAGTCGGTAGAAGACGACGATTTGTTCGGGGAACAACAAGAAGCTGCCATTCAGGGAAGGTTCGACGACATGTTGATGAAAACTGAAGACACAAAGACGGACCTCGTGACATCAGATGTGAGGACAAAGAGCGAGGCTGAGGCAGACGACGGAGATGAGGTGGTGTTGGGAGCGGAGGCCAGAGGAAGGGCCGACTCAGGCTCATCTCTGACTTTCATGATTCGCCAGGAGAGCTCAGAGGCTCCTCCCTCCCTGTACAGAGACATCTGGAGCCTGCGAGCCTCTCTTGAGCAGTACGCTTCCTCGGACCAGAGCAGCACAGATCGGGAGTCCGTCCGCAGCGATGCCGACAGCGTCTCGTCCCTCGGTGGTGCAGGAGCTCGCTCGGGCCTGGAGAGCTGCTTGTCCCAAGACCTGGATGATGAGCCTGACGGAGAGGTGGAGGGAGAGGTGTCGGAGAGGGGAATCAGAGGGGCGTCAGCTGGGGACAGCGAGATGGGAAGTGGAGCTGGAGGAGAGATCGAGGCAGGGAACCGCAAGCTCCTCCAGATGGACAGCGGCTACGCCTCCATCGAAGCACCATCGAAGGCTCCTGAGGAAATGAGGCTTTTTGGGACTCCCGGAGCTCCACGAAGTAAGACGGCGTCCGAGAGGAGGCTGTTCTTCACCAGCTCTGGGAGGAAAGGTTCGGTGTGCGAGAGCATCGAGGCCAAGCTGTTTCAGGAGGAGCTGGAGGATGAGATGACGGACGGCTCAGAGACTGAGGAGAAACTAAAGGTGAAGTCTAAAACTGGCAGCCAGTCCATTACCCTTCAGGAACCATATCAACTTCTGAAAGGCCTTCATCCTCAGAAGCCTCCGGAATCACAATCGCAACCGATGTCTCCTCTGATCAAGCCGATCGCACCGCCCTCTAGTCCCCACCCGCCCCGCCTCCGCCGCCGTGACTACAGCATCGACGAGAAGACGGATGCTCTCTTCAACGAGTTCCTCCGTCACGACCCGCGCTTCGACCAGCAGGATTCTCCGATGCGCGCCAGGCACAGATCCAGAGTTCACCTCCGGAAACAGTGGCAGAGACACAAGCAATACAGCGACCCGGGGTCAGGCGCTGGGGGAAGGTACTCCCCGTCTTTGGAGAGGCAGAGGTTCACTCCTCTGCGGAGAGGCGACAGCGCCGGCTACCCTCTGGACACCAGGTATCACAGCACACTCTCACGCATTGCGAGTGCTGCGGACGAAGAAGCCAGCGAGGTTGCAGCTTGCGAGGAAGCAGCCAAAGAGAGCACAGAGAACAAAGAGCCGTTGAGCGAAAGAGCCGCGGGGGACGCGACAGGAAGTACAGCCAGCACAACCTCTGAAGGCACCGGCGCCACGAAAAGTCGCGCAGAGTCGACGGGTGAGGACGACGACTCGACAAAAAAGGACACAGAAAGCACAACTAGCCCAACTTCGACCACTGTGACCTCGCAGAGAAACCACATGGATCCGAGGGTCGACAACAGAAACAACAACAGCAGTCAAGCGATTTTATCGGAGAGCAGCCTGACGGACAAGCTGGTCGTGTCGGTGGAAGAGAGGCTCTACGGCGGACTGCGCAGCTCGGAGAAGCTCGGCCAGGGAGGAACGGAGCGAGCGCTTACCGTGTCTCACACGGCCTCACCTGGCTTCAGTCCCACATAACCTGTAACGTGTCATTCATCAACTTTATTTCAGATCCTTTGTCTATAGACGACAGACTCGGACAAAACAGTCTATAGCACTTCAAAACATCATCGCGTGTTAGGAACTTGGTCCCTTACATTTGGACAACCGATGCACCAAAACATATAATCTATGAGGACTGAAGTACCTTCTCGATGGCCCGGTCTCTTCCAGCGTCTCCATCCAGACCTTAATTTCCACTGTGACACCATGTGACATGTGATGCCCCTTTTTATTGGTAACCGTTCCTCAAAATCAAAAAAAAAAAATGCATTCTTTACATAGCTTTGAAAATATAGACCCATCTTTAGAAGAAAAAAAAAAAAAGTATTTTCAGACTTAACTGTGAATTTTCAGCATGCTACTGTATGTTCCAGACAACGTGTATGTGAATACTGTACAGTTTTAACTTTGGAAACAAAAAGCACTTTGACGGGAAGAAAGATGATGATGGAGTTTGTCGCCCATTTTACCCTCATTTGAAAAAACCCACATCCTCCTCAAGTGTCCTTCTTGTTCACCATGACGGTAAATGTCTCCATGAAAGCTTCGATCGGAAGCTGACCATGTAAAAAACAAAAAAACCCCAAAACAAATCATAATCATTCTTCAGTGCTTGCCTCCCTCTTTCATTAACAGCCTACCATATCAGCAGATCTGGAGAATTACGCACAGTATATCGTAAAAAAAAAACAAACACAAAACAGATGGGATACCCAGACTTTACAGCCGACACAGCAGATGAAACCCATGCATAAAGGATTTTTATACTCATATGTCATCTATTTTTATAGGATTTTTGTTAGTCATCGTCCCTGCTATTCATCATGATTAAAAGGAGGTGGTATCCAGGAGCTTCCGCGGGCTCCAGTGTAGTGTTGTATCACTGCTGGGACTCTGTTGAGGGTGAGACTGACAGATGATACTTAAATTGACTGACACAGGAGCCTCTCAGGCTTTTAGACAGATGGTCCAGTGACAAGAGAGTTGAGGCTGTGAAAGCTGGAGGTTTAGTCTCGATAGCGGCGGCACCGAAATCCAAGCAGAGTAGGATATTCTTATTCTGCATTACTGAAGAAAAGAACGGCGATATTCTGTATTTTTCTTACTGTCAACAAATGCAGTGAAAAGACTAAAATTAACAATTAATCCCACTGAAAATGCTACATGTGGTATCACCTCTTTATCATTGATGCCCATTGTGAGTAGAGCGCATACCTCTGCCAAGGCCAAAATGTCCCCTTTAATTCCATCAAGCCTACCATAAAACATCTTAAAAAGATAACCCTTCTGTTAAAAACATATCTAACTCGCTCACAGATGACGGCCATCTTAATGTGCCTGATTTTTTAAAATCAAGACCCATGCATTATTCCCCGAGACACCCCATCTCACGCCATTAAAGAAAGTGAGTAAATTAATCCTGCATCTGTTCCTTTATTCAGATCCACACTAAATGTGAATGGGGTCCATTCTGGGGGATGAGACCCGCCCCCCAATCTAAGTTTTGTGAAAATACGTTCAGTAGTTTTTTGTGAATTTCTGCGGACAAACCAACCAAAGAGATCAACAAAGGGACATGGGTGAAAACACAACCTCCTTGGCAGAAGTAGATCTGTTTCTTCATGGCTACAAACACGGCAATGCAAATTTAATTTAATCTAATCTCTCATACATTGTTTCGAAAACAACATTTTTTAAACTATAGTTGAAAATAGAGCCCTAAGATATACATCGTTTACTCCTTTACTCCAGTAATGTTTGATAAAAACTGACAGTGCCGAGCTGTTCGAGGAAATCTAGAATAAAAATGAACACAAAAATCATTTGTGACGCCTTTCTACATAATTAAATAAACATTGTGAGACAACGCCTCTCTGGTTTTCAATTCATGAGATTTCTTGACATAAAGAAAATATAGAATATTGCCAGCCTTACCCTCAAAGTATAATTCTACATATATCTTGTCTCGACATGTAAAATTCTAGTGATCCCACAAGCCAAACGACTCTTTTCCCCACTCGGCAATGCGTCATTCATCCTGCCTTCATGTCAATAAGAGAATTGCTGCATGTTATAAAGTGTGATGACGACTGTCACCTGGGAAACTGCAATGGAAGGTACAGCTTGTTCCTTTTCCTTTCACATGGTCTTGAGTTTGAGCTGCAGTACACGTGTGTATCTTATGAAACTCATATCTTTGTCATCCATGGTGAGCCATCTGTTTTATTGTAAAACGAGTAGTGCAGAATATCCAAAACGTCTTGCAGCCTTGACAAAGGCGAGACCTTGCGGGACCAACTGAGGCACATATTCATTTTGGACTGAACATTTTTCTGAATAAAAAAAAAATCATACTGCTGAAATATTCCTCCTAATGTGAGACATCTCTTCATCCGCACCACATTTCTCCTCGTGTCTCGTTGAGCGGAGCCTTTGTGTCGACCTTGCTGACGCGATAAGCGCTGCTCCCTCCCTCCCTCCCTCCCTCAGAGTTGTGACTCACCTGCTCTCTGATCTATTCCCAGCGAGGGGCTGATGATGGGCCTGGCTGCGTAAGAGGGGGGGCAGGGCTCCCGCTGATGTGATCGGCACAACAAAGAGCAGCGCTGGAGAACAGGCGACCGGGCGATTGTGACGGCACACCGCCTGCAGCCGAGCGGCACTGGCTCTTGATATTCTGGGGTGTCTGACTCTAAACTAGCTGCAGCCATCAGAGGAAGACGATTGTAGCATTCCCTTAACAATATAACCTTGTGAAGGAAACTCAAATAATAATCAACTAAAAACACGACAGAAACCACTGAAGGTGTTTTGCATTATAAAAAATGTGCTCAAATCAAAGTTGAACAGAAAAGATCATCCAACAAAACAGCCTGTTTGGGACATATTTTATATAAATAATAATTAAAAAATATTCATTGGAAAAAAGAAAAAGAAAAAAACCTAAATGGAAATCATAAATCCCCAACAGGTCAGCAGTGGATCTCAAGGCTTCAGTCGATCAGTCTGTCCACAAACCAAGCACGTTCCCTTTCGTTCAGCTCTGTACAGCATGCAGTTTTTTATGTTGGTGGTAGTAGAGTACTATCATAATTATTCTCATCATAGATCTAAATATAGAATTATTCATAACTTTTGTCATTTTTTTTTCTCTTTAATTTTTTTTACACATCACAATGTGTCTTAAAAACTGCCATTAGGGTTCTGTAAAAACAAAGGTATTCAAAGAAACAGAGGGTGGATGGGCTGGGTGGGGGTACACGGGTGATGGTGTTCGTAACGTCCGGTGCAACACTTGGCCCTGCTGAGAGGATGACGGGATGGAGTGGGGCGATGACTCGATGACAGAGCTGGATGACAGGAGTTGAAAGAAAGAAAAAAAAAAACAGAAGAAGAAGAAGAAGAAAAACACCATCTTCACAGCCAGTGCCTCAGTCTCAGAGCAAAAAGAACATTTCATGCTGTCCTCCTCCTCCCCGTCACTCATACCGCATCTTCAAAAGACTCTGCAGGCCGGTGGTCCAAGGAGGTATGGGGGGCATTAACGTCAGCAGGTTTCTCTCACAACTGTGAGGACTCCGGACATAGAAGGACGGGGGGGCAGATCAACCTGAGAGGGACACAGACGGAGGACTGTAACAAGACATTTGGTGGATTTTTGTTTCATCTCATCACACACACACATGAACAAGATTACAAGTTAACAGCGTCACGGGAATAAAACGAGAAAACTACTAATTGGAGCTGGTGCTGTTTTCTCACCCCGACAGAGTGAGAATGAGAGAGACAAACATCCCACAGCCCACTTCATCTCATCCAGGGTGAGTCATCGCCTGAACAAATTAATACACAGCATCTCCTCTGCAGTGCACCCATGACAAACAGCCTCACACTGCTCATGAGTGGTTCGTATGTGCGAGAGATTCAAAGAGCAAACTGTGGGTGGTAGCGGGAAAACGAGGAGGACAACCTGTTAAGTTTGTGTGTGTGTGTGTGTGCTCGCAGCATAAATCTGCCCCACTTCTGTGCCTGAATTAGGGCCTCTGACGAGCCCCTGGACAGTTACAATCTTGACAAATCCTGACAGAGAATAGAAAAAAAGAAACATGCTCCAAAACCAGACCAGTCCAGATCTAGTTTTGTGACTGTAAAGGAAACCGCCCATGTGTTTGCCTGGGGAGTGGTGGTGAGTCAGAGCACTGCTTGCTGAATATCAACACAAATCCTCTCCCCCTCCCTGGTTTCCTCTTCCTCCTCCTGCCCGATACTCATCTCTACATCTCTGTTCTGTTCTAACGCATTCTCATCTCATCCCTCTGATCTTTTCATCTGTATCTGCTGCACCTGTTCTCTTCTCCATCTTTTTTCTCTTTCTACTGTGAAAAAAAAAAAAAAGCTGTCCTCTAAGCACAGCTCAGTTGGACTTTTTGTCAGCAGTCTGCACACTCACCAGGTGGAGGAAGGGGAGGGGGTCATTGCTGTTTGCAGGTGGAGAGCTTGCGGATCTTGCTGGCTGTGGAGACTCCTTTACGTGAGGGGTTGGACGAAGAGGAGGATCGGCGCTCCGCTTTGGCCTTGCTGTTCAGAGTCCCACCCTCTGTCCCGTTCACACAAACTGGCTTGGCTAGAGCTGGACTGTGGTCTGCGTGCCCCTGATCATGATCTTCCTCGGCTACTTGTCCTGCAGAAAAGAAAAGAAAAAAAACACACCTTAGGCTTGTGAGTGCTGACTTGACTGTTGCTTTACTGAACACGCATGAGGTAACCGCACGTTTACACTATGAGTGGTAACGTAGATGTGAATTACCACGGACCTGCTGCTGTGAAAACATGTTTATTTTAAGAGGGGACCTTTAAAAGCTAATTCGTCAGCATCAGCAACAAAATGTCAGGTCAGGCAACCATGAGAAAAACAAGAGGAACACTAACCTACAACAACAGGAAATCTGCGGAGTGAAAAACAGGCCCCAACCTTAATGCGACCTGTTAATTTCCAGTAAAGCGGTGTGTGTGTGTGTGTGTGTGTGTAGCCAGGGCCATGGAAAAACTTGCATCGAGTCCCCACACTTCATAAACAGTAACACTCAGGAGAATATTAACAGAGGTGAGATGTTAAGAAGACAAACATCAGGTCAAGCTGTTGTTTCATTTATCACACGCTCCTTTATTTCATTCATTTGGAGCATCCTACGAGCGACAGCGCTCAGCATGTGTGGGAGTGAACCCTGGAAAACCATTCATACTCCCACACCAAAACCAATTTCAACCCGACTATTTTTAGTGCACTTCATTCACATTCCACGGCTCCGTTTGGTTTCTATGTGGGGCACCACTTCTAGATACCCGACACAGACTGCAGCATTTATTAATACCGGCTGTTGCCTAGCAACAGTTAAAGGATCTGAATTCTGTGGGGGGAAAAAAAAAAGATAAAAAGAAGAAGAGTTGGGAAACAAATTAAGTCGAATGGAAAAGATGCCGTCATTATCTACTCACCCCAAAGTCACTGAACACTCTGGAAAGGTTTGTTCAGGACGAGAAACATCTCTGCATTTTATAAACTACATTAAGGCCTGATGAGATGTCCATTATCAGTAATTAAGTTAATGGTACAGTGGGTTTGAGAATGGGGACGTCATCTTTCTACAGAGATAACTGTCGTCAAGAAAAATAAGCAACAAGCATCGTTTAAATTGATGCAGCTGAACAAACTGTCCATGTACAGAAAATGTTTGCTGTTAACTACTGTTGCTTCTTTTCACTTTCTAGTGAAGAGCAGAAACTGTAGTTTCATATTTTTTTATTAAGACATTAGCTTAGTGTTGGTAAGTCACAACAGGCTTTCTACAGGACTGAAAGTTAGCACTTAACAAGCTTTTACAAGTACCTAAACCAAACATTTCCAGACTATCAAAGCCTTTTATCATCAAATCTCAATTGTAAATAAATAATGCAGTTGCACAAAATTAGGTTTACAGAATTCCTTCACATCACATGATGTTGTGGTTTGATCTCAAATACTAAAATAAGTTTGGTTTACATGAGTGATTGTGCAGACGAGACGTCAGAAAGGAAGTGGTTTGATGCACAACTGCAGCTGCAGTTTGAGTATGTTACTCTGTAGCACTGTATAAAGTGTCCTTGGGCCTTGTGAAAGGTGCTACAGAAATCCAAGCTACTATTATTACTATTATTATTATTATTATTATTACATGACAATGTTTCCTCTGTACTTCAATTCTCAGAAAAACTATTAGGTGTCATCATACAAAAGAAGAAAGCAGCAGCCATTCATCTCCTGGAAGTTAAATAGAAAGAATAGAGGACAAACATAAACAATATAAAAGACATTTACTAATCACAATTCAAATTGAGGCCAACTATAAGAATGGCCAGAGCTGCTGCTTACCTGGCACTGTGAAGTCCTGAGTGTATATGATCTCGTCCTCTCCATCGTAGAGCTCGTCATCGTCCTCCTCGGTGTAGCCGTGCAGATCCTCCAGGTAGGGCACCACCGTCATGCTCCGCCAAGGATCCCTGCTCTCGGCGCTGGCAGGGATGGGCACGGGGAGCTCAGACGGAGGATGTTTCTTACGCACCCAGCTGGAAGGGACAGAAAGTGACAGATCAGCCTATAGCTAAGCTTTCTAAACGCTCACTGTACGTCTATCTGTTTCTTTTTTAAGTCTGCATATGAGATGTTTGATAGGATATACTAAATCACTCACTTGTGTTGTCTTATGTTCTGTATGGAGAACCTCTTTGCAGGGTCATACTCAAGCATTCCTGAAAAACAAACAATAAAAACATCAACTGAATTGCAACCATTGCGATCAATTTCTCCACTCACAGCTCATTCTGTTAAGCGTTCGACAGTAACCGGCGGCCACAGCAGTGAGGAGGGAAAAGCCGACAGCAGACAGACTCATTCAAGAACTTTAATTAATGCAGGTAATAATCTCATTCATCACTGTGTGTCAAGGCATCCTGCAGAGCTCAAGGAGTCAATGAGGTACAGTAAGGAAACATCACTATAAGTAGCATAACAGCTGTAGCGATGTAATGAAGATTCTGTCCGTTAATTATAATTACGTGAGCTGAATGTGTGTGAAAAGCAGAATGTCAGCGTGATAAGGCAGCAGTGATGCAGCGCCTATCCACACCTAATAATGTAATTGTCTCCCAGCAGGCAGAGAGGGGCAGCATGCAGAGTGCTGATAGTAGTGCTGCGCCTGCTGAAGGACACCTTTTGTGGCACTGGGCTTATTTTAGACCATGTAATTATGGACTGACTATCTCTTAGGTGCTGCGTCATCACACACAGACGTCACACTCTCACACAAAATGGGGGGGGCGGAGGCCTGGTGAGTTACACCAGCACCAGAATGTGGCAGCATTTTTCTCTTTTTATGGTGAAACAATCAATTCCCTGTGAGATAACAGATAAAACTGATAATAAGCTAGAACTGTAATCGCTCAGCATCACGCAGGCGTTGGATTCGTCGGTCCAAACATAATCTCCCCAACATTCTTTTTGGATTTTAAAGCCATTCAGCCGATTATCGGTTTCACTACAAAAGACTCTCGACTGTTTCTTTTGTTTTTCACGAGTGGCAGAAGCATTGCAGCATTTCACTCGGGAGAAGCAAAGCCTGACTATGAAGTGTTTAGTATTCTGCTGCTGGCCTCAGATCAATGGAAACTACGTCAACAGCTGGAGGGATTTCTACAGTTTGGAGAAAGCCTTGTATGCTGAGAAGTCACGGTGACTTTCGATGTCACAGCACCACCTAGTGGACGCACACGGGAAAGATCTTCATGTGGTTTATTACTGCTCTCACTTCACACACGACCAATTCCAGGCAAGGCAACACAACACAAACTAAAGGGCAAACCTTTTCACAACAGTCACTGGATTAATACTACATCGCACCATGAATCGGTTTGGGTATGTAACCAGACTCACCTCGCAGCAGGTCTGACAGCAGGGGTCCACACTCCTCAGGAATAGTGTAGTCTCCTTTTCCAATGTTCTCAAATAGCTTATAGATGTTGTCCCCCTCAAACGGATACAGACTCGTTGTAATGTTGTATCTGAATGGGTTGAAGGGCAGTGAACAAACACTGTAAGTGAATCGCACACCAGGACACTGTTTATAGTTACACATATTTAATGTTTCAAGTCCAGTTGCCTACGACATTAAATTTAGAATTACTGTGACCTTCACCAACATTTTCCGTTACTAGTATAACTGTGCCAAGTGGAGCAAAGCTGTGACAGGAAAGACCTCTAAGCGGGCTGCAGTGACGTCTCACAACCGCAGCCAACCATTGATAACCCCCATAAAACAACAATATGTTGCTATTTATGAGATTCATTCCTGTGCAGGAGACCAAAGAGAAACCGTGTCTTCTTTTAAAGTGTCTTGGGTGTTCAGCTCTCAGTACTTCTGTAGCTTCTAACCAAATCACTCTGTCTCTCCTTCATCCACTTTGTCCTGCTTTTATTTCAGGAGGTGTGTCATGTTACTGCTGATGAAAAGCCAAGATGTCCTGACTCTGATGTTTAAAAGTAAAAGCTTTTGAATAACTAAATAACGTGGGGATTTCGTTGTGAAGAATTTACAGGAAATGAAACGTCTTCATTGCAGAGTTGGTGTACATTTTCTAGCAGCGATTCTTTGATAATACTGCAGGGAGGAAGAGTGTTCACAGCCACAGCTACGCCACTATTCAGGTGCATCTTTGATTGAAGACACACCATCAAGCAGGTAGTTCCCCTGTTGTAATGGAAATGCAAATCCCTGCTGTGCCGATTCAAGCCGGGCCAGCACATGCATATGGAAAAGCCCCATAACAAAGAGCCTTTTTCTCTATCACCACTTAGCAGATCTTCTTTTTCATAAGTGGGCCTTTAAAGGGGCATAAAATTTAAAGCATTCTCTCACTTTTAAGATTGAAGTCGTGAGACTGTAACTACTCACAGTGTTACTCCAGCAGACCAAATGTCCACTTTAAACCCTGAAAAGGTGTCCAGTCCGTTGGCGATCTCTGGAGGCTGGAAGGCCGGAGAGCCCTGACTGGTGCGACATGTGTCATCCTCTGCAAATGGGTGAAGGGCCTAAAAAAATACAGAGCGAGTGAGATTAGTATGAATGTGAGTTTGTAAAATCACGAGAGGATTAATTTAAACAAGACACACAACTGCAAGGAAAACACAGAACAGACACATTACACTGATGGGCTTTTATGATACATGGGTGAAGGAATCCACGTGAACACAAAGAATATCGATGTATTGAAGCTTATGAGCAAATCTATCAACAGTACTTTCTGTTTATTTGAGCTTTCATACTGCAAACTACCAATTATAACTGTATGGAAATTAATACAAGATGAATCAGTAGATGTTTGATTTACTGAAATTGTAGAGTAAATAAATAAATAAAACTCACAGGCCCCCAGAGGCCAAACACCATTATGCTGCAGTCTGAACTCACCTCTGCTACTCCCAGGTCGGAGATTTTAAGTGCCCCGTCTGTGGTCAGCAGCAGATTCCCTGGTTTAATGTCTTTGTGAACTATTCCCTGGCTGTGCAAATATTCAAGGCCATCTAAGAGTTGGCAAAAGTACCTGAAAAAAAAGAAAGGGGTTGCTGATGCAATAAAAAAGAGGAATGGAAGTCTTCCACACAACAACAATCATCATCATCATGTCCAACAATTTATCACCGTGGTCAGAATAACCTCCATTACATAGTCACTTAGCTTCAGTGGCTTCCGAGCAATGACCGGACATTTACACAATCTATGGTCAGTTATTGAAACAGTAGAGGCCCTGCAGTCTTGGATCTAAACTTGGCTGAAGAGAGACTCATACTAAATATAGCAGAGTCAAAAAAAAAAAAAAAAAAGAGGGAGCGGAGGGGAGAGAATAACAGAGACTTACCCGTGAGCTTGAAATACTGGAAACCTTTTTTCTGGGACGCTGTCCAGCATTTCTTGCATCCCACAAACGCAATACTCCATCACCATATACGTAAGTCAGGAGTCAAGGGGATTTGCCAAACCAAACAAACAGATCCTTTAATAAAGAGCCCATTATAAAGCTGATAAACATTTAGGCATAGAAACAACCCTCATAAACAACAACCCTTAGCGACTAAAACCATTAAACATCAAAAAAACTAATTCACACTCTGTTAGCGACTGAAGGATATATTTTCTGCTTCTCTTCATTGTAGAGCACGTCCACCAACTGAATCACATTCTTGTGTTGGAGTCTTCTTAGCAGCTGAATCTCCCTATAAATGGACACAAGAACAAAGAGCATGCAAAAGGTGAACAAAGGGGGTGATGTATAATTTAATACTGGCCCTGTCCTGCTTTGAATGCAGGCCAAAGACCAAGTGCCACACATCAGCTGAATAGCATCATATGGCACCGTATAGCACGAGCACACGGGCATTATTGATTTCATTACTGGCATTTCCAATAATCTGTTGATCAGGAGTGATAACTGTTGGCAACTCAAATCATTCTGAGTGATTTCTCTTGATGTGAACTAGTAAAAAAACAACCAAATCAGTTAAATTAAGAGTAAAACAAATGACAGACTCTTCTAATCAGATGAGTGGTAGGAAACAGAATTGCTCTTGTGACACTGTAAGACTTGATATTGCCCGAGTGCAGCGGCAGTGAATTACAAAAGTCTTGTAAAGACAGATAACCTGACAGTTCACCCCTGTTACTTGAGGGGAGGAGGTTTAAATCACCAGCATGGCAGAACCAACCCAGGAGACTCCACATTCATCAGACAGCCGTGAGTGAGGACACTAATGAATTTGGATCTACGTGGGAAGAGCACAATGTACAAACCACAGACTTCCCCAGATGTACAACCCATATCCACACACGGAGGGAAAACTAAGGTTCTGTCTCTCAATTAGAATCTGGTGATTAGATTCAAACACTCCCATTTGTCTCCCTGCCACATTCACATTACTGCCGTCTAATGTAATCAGCAGCAATTACATTAACCCTTTTAGATTAAAACAATAAATGGAATCACATGCTATTCTCAATGACTTTCATCTAGGAATCGGAAGATTTGAAAATCCAGTAAGTATCTTCTTTGGTATCATGGCACGTAAGGATACACTTTCACTTTAGTTAAAACATTTTTAAGAAACAAATATATTTTTCCTGCCTCACATAGGATACGCATTTCTAATTTAGTGAGCGTCCTTTCTCATGACAGGGAGCAGAGCTAGACGGTGGTCACGGAGGTGGGAGGACAAAGCTTGGAATCCATCGCGTTTCCACCCATTTAAGGCTTTCAAAAGCTTGTTAAACTGAGTCGTGTCGACTTTTTTCCTTTCTTATACACAATAAAATTCAAAATGAGGGTGCTGCTAAAAAAAATTATTTTCCTCCTCCTCCATGGCATCACAGTTAGCAACACCATGCCAGCTGACTCTGACCGTCCTGTATGACGGAATCAAATTTTGGTCTGCGAATATATCTAGAATCGGGAAGGTTAAAAACTTTAATAGATTTCTCCCCAACCCTCCCATAAAAACGTGATTTATTGTTTCATGCATTAACTGGTCAAAGCTATAAAAGGAGTGCGTCTGTGCAGAAGAGAATTAGAAATCTCACGGCTCCTACAGTGTTGAAACATCCTGTCTTCTTTTTACTTTGACACAATCTCACAAAAAACACTTTGGAGCTGTTCTGTCTCTTATCACCCCTTCAGTCTTTCTGCCTAATCCACAATTGTGCTTCTGACGAATGGACATTCTGGGAAGAGTCAGCTCCTCGCTCGCACACAGACACACAGAATTACTGCTGCATCACTGTACTGATAAAAATAAAACCGCACTGTGATTAAAAACACGGCACGCATAATGAACAGCCTCTTTTTAAGATGTAAATCGAATGTTATTCAGCAAATGCAGATGACATGTAGCACACCAAGCCGCACCTGCATCACGGCTGGTATCCATAAAACAAATCATAAAAGAGGCGGCGCCGCCACTGAGGCACAGTGACTGCTGCAGTCCATCTGCAGTCTCCGAGTTCAAATGTGCACCGTAGGACCTTGTGCGTTCAAGGCCTGCAGACTGCAGAGCTGAAAGGATTTCAGCACTCAGCGATATGGCAGCTACTCTGGCACATAGTGGCAACATAAACAACTGATCACAATCTGCACTGTGCTGCTCCAGAGTCCGTGTCTAGTTCAGAGTGTGTGTGTGTGTGTGTGTGTCCATGTGCGCTCCTGTCATTCCAAACAAGGGCACGGCATTCTTAGGCGGTTGCCGTAGAAACAGGAGTGGCATTGCTCAATCAATGCCAGTGTGAGCATGCTCATCCCCATGGCAACCCTGTAAAAGCAGGAAGTGTTTGGCGGACAGGAATGCTAAACAGGAGCTGACTGGTTCAGGATGGGGGCTACTATGGCATCCACTCACAGACAGGCCTTCACAGGCTCCAGGATCCAGCTTCCTCGGGCTGGGAAACATGCGGCCTCCGCCAAGGGAGACAGATGTAGAAGCACCACAGGAAACACAGACAAATCAATTTCACACATCAAGGAACACTGCTGTGGTCTTATTAACGGACTGACAAAACCATGCAGTCTACCACTGCAGCGCTGTTGCTAAAAATATAAATACAGCTTGGATAAAAAAGTAGAATTACCACCTCATGGTTGTCTGCTTATGCCATCCAGTCACACTGCAATTGACATCCATGTCTGTCTGAACTCATAAGATATGTAGTGAATGCTTTAATAATAATGGAATAATTTCCGGTGAAGAACACACTCTCTTGCCTGAAGAGGAGGAATACAGCAGGAGGACTGACAGAGTGCTTAGTCTCAGACTGCAATGACGACCGCCTGAAGCTCAATATCAGCAAAACCAATGAGCTTGTGTCGGGCTACTGCTGTCTGTCGTGTTGGTATATTTTCTTGTATGTGTTCACATGTTTAACCAATGAGTTAATTTTTATAGAACACAAAGAAGCTTAAAACTCTAAAACGAGGATTCTTCACACGTGCTAAATCTGACAGCACCAAATGTGAAGAATGGTCACAAACTGATCCGATCCTGAGGAACAGGACCCACCAAATCAAAAAGTTCTTCCTTCAGTCCAAGCAGATGTTTATGCCAAATTTGAAAAAAGATTCCTTGAAGGCGTGACTGAGATATCACGTTTACATTCACGTTCTGGGACAGACGGTCCGGCCTGAAAACATAAAGCCTCTGGCCAGACCTGTCACCGGTGCGGTGGCTTAAAAACAACACAGCTTTGACAGGAAGAAAAGCGTGAACGCCTCTCCAGAGGAACCACACTGTCGCCCAGGGGAAGAAGAAAAATCATTCATCTTGAATGTTGGGGACAAATTCAGGACAGGTGTATTCAGGTGTATGGCAACATGGCTGAGAAAAAGGTGGGAATGGGACTAGTTTACCTATAATGTTGCTCTCTGGCTGCGGTTCACTGCCTGGTATAACGCAAAAACTTTTCCCCTGTGTCAGGAAATACAACCTTGAGTCTATGTTGATAGGTCAAGATCAGCTTTGTACATCTGAACCTGGCAGATTCTCATCACTGAATGTTGAAATGCTGCTCAACCTGTTAGGCAACATGAGGACGGTGACTATACAGTACGTTTTATATTGAGCCACACATTTTGATTTAGCCGAGGTGTTTGATTCGACTCCCCCAGGACAATAATGTAGCTGTTTTAAAGTAACTTGTTTCCCCGGTTAAATAGCCAGGCATTTCTCAGATTTGCTATTTTCATTTCGCCTTCTACCTTCACTTCTGGCCAACACTAACCATCCACCAACTACTGTGCAAGATTTCTTTAAACAGTTGTATCATGCACAGTATGTAGAATAACCCTGCTGCCTCTGAAAGGCCTTTGTCAGAAGGATTTTAATGACTGTATCCAATGTCGTGCAATACTGTAGATGTGAATATTTTATAGGAACAACAAGTAAACGAAAATGCACCACTGGTTTCACAAATCTACATTATTTTTTATACGAAGACGCCATGTGGATTTGGTAAAACTTCAAACAAAGTATTTTTTGTAAATGGTAAACATTACGTGTTAACTGCTTTTTCCGAATGTATTTCTTATTGTCAAGCCTTTTAGTAATTTGCAGTAAAGTTAGCTCTGTCAACACAGGATGTGTTTCAGCAGTCTGAAGAAACACACTTTAGTTTTATTCAACCCAACACATGAAACACACTTTGCATAGCAGCTTGTGAGTCACACGTCTTAATGTGACCTGAAGCGTTGTTTTAGGCTTCAAGTCTATTTCCTGACCCCCAACTTTATCGTGTTAATAAATGTTGGATTGGACTGCTGGAGCTCTAAAAACACTCTGAGTGCAAGGCAGTATATGGCTGAAGGGATCCGCTGCATACGCTGATGGAGGACTGCAGCTGCTGCTGTCGAGCTGCTGACAGGCTGCTTTCAGTCCCAAATAATTCTCGGCTAAGCAGAGGAAATATGGTATTTCTCACTGAAAACTTCTTAAAGTTTTCAATCTTAGAATTGTTAACACAATATTCTGGATAGACTTCAGCAATGTCAGTCTGGACACCTGACAAACACAAGCAACTGCAGACCTCAACAAAATGATTCTTTCTGAGCCGTCACCACGGTCTTTTCATCCTTCTCGTGCTGCCGTTTTTACCGCGGCCTAAAAACACGCCATCTTGCTGCTCTTCTTTCTCTGCGCGAACTCGTTTTGACAGTTTTCTAAAAGCTTTCTCTATAATTAGCACAGGCCCGCAGCGAAAGACTGGAGTAATATTTAATAAACTACTGTGTGATTAAAACTTCTGATACTCATCAGGAAACTGGGGATGCAGAAAAAAAAAGTTTGAGTATAAAGACATGACAGCCAAATCACAGAGGCATTAAGACGATTTCTCTAGTGAAGACCCAGCTGTGTCAGCCAAGTTTCTCTCAACCTTCATCGACTACAGCAGCTACATTTCTGGTCCAAGTTAAGTGTTCAAAGCTGGGTCTTTGCAAAAAGCTGATAATGACTCATTCACATAAGTGCATGTAAAGACTATGAAGTGTGTCCTACTGTATGTCAGGTTATGATTTCTCCATGTTGATATGGTGACACAGCTCTACATCTGTGTGTAAAGACTGGGACTTTAGAAGTGTCATAACTATCATTACAAATCATTATCTCATTCGTTTGAATAAGAACTAAACCTCAACACTTTTGAGTACCAACCGAATGGCATCTGCTGCAATGAACACTGAAAGCTGTCCAGTGATACTGCCAGTGAAATTGCTGAAGATATGAAACCTTCACTCAGAATACATCAGAGATGAGATGCAGTGTAACGCTGAGTTCTGCTGTGTAGAAAGTAAGTCATCAAATCTGCATTATTTTGGTTTAGGCACTGAAACGTGGGCATTGTTGCTATTTTTCCTGAACACGAAAAAACAGCATGTGTCAAAATAGGAAAAGCCAACCAACCGATCAATTATCATAAACATTAGAAGAAATTTCCGGTGAAATATTTGAACAGCAGGTCAAAGTCTTGTTCAGCACAGAGAGAGATGGTTTAATAGAGAGTAGAACAGTCATGAAGGGCCGCTGAGGGACAGTCATGTGGAATCGTGTTGACAGTTGTCAGATTCATTTAAATTTCAGTGGGGCGATTCAAATTAATTATCTCATATTACGATCAAGGATTCCAGTCAAGCCAATGCCATTGAATCTAAGGAGGACAACTGACTGTGCCTAACAGAGAGCCCTGCAACGTACCATGCATGAATCACAGTGTACAGGTGAGAAGTGTGTGACACTGGTGTTATGACTTGAACTGTCAGGGTGAACAGGAAAGGCGGGTGATAAAGGGTTTAAACAAAAGGAAAAAAACACTTACTTTTTCACATTGGCTTCTCCATTAGGAATCCTCCTCAGCTTCTTCTTCTTCAGTATTTTTACAGCCCTGCGACAAAGTGTCTCTGAGTCCAGCATCTCTTTCACTTTGCCATAAGATCCCTCCCCGAGCAGGTCTCCCATCAAGTACTTTCCTATCAGCTTTGCCCTCTTCCTCCGGGGCTGGTAGATCACCTCTGTAGAGTCAATGCGGTGAATGAAGGTATCCATCTCCATCAGTTCATTTTCATTTAGATAGTCAAGATGATGCAACTCGCCGGTACTCATGGCTGATAGTTCAGCCGCTGCAGCTTAAGCCTCTTGTGCAAATATATTTGCAAATAGCTATAATTGCTGCTGGAGAGTAAATCCACCCAGAGCCTCGCAGCTCTGAGCTGAGTATTTTAATTCCACAAGATGGAATACAGGTGAATTACAAAATACTGAACATGGGAGAGGGAGTAATCAGGCCTGAGAGCTGAGGGATGAGGTGAGGGATCAATCCCACTTTGTAAACATTAGCGCTCTTTTTTTTTTTTACTCAAGAGGTGCAAACAGATGTGAAAACTTGTTGGGTCCAGTGCCAAGTTAGTGCTTCATACTGTGCATTTTTTACTACATCAGTGACAAGTGCAGTTGAACAGAAACTAGAAAATTTGGATTCTAAAAGTCTTAGTCGTCTCGCTTAACTCTAGATCACCTCTATATTAATTTAATACCATGAAGCCTCAGGTAGAGGCAACCAGTCCTGGTTCAAGCCCATGCAGCACAACATTTTCTGTCAAAGGTCCATGCTTCACAGCATCGCTTTCTTCAGGACTCATATGTGAACAGCTGGACTGAATCAATGCACAGATATGAAGCCAAGTGCATGCAGCAGTGTCAGCCTGGCTCCCGGAGGTCGCCTGAGCCATCCAATGTGTCCAACCGTCCTCAGGTGTCCTCCATGCCACCACGGTCCCTGCTGTCTGCGTCCTAAAAAACAAACAGCGATTCAAACATTAATTTAAAAATACATGGACAGCTGAACCAAGTCTGGTAAACAACCTGTCAAGACATCAACACTTGACCGGTTAACCTTACTGGGTTTCAATTCTGCTTTAAAGGTTCAAATCGCACATGAAGGCACCATCATTGATACAGGAACATTTAAAAGCATCTTGGCTTTAATAAACGGAGCAGTATATATGTAAGAATTAACACTGCTCAGTTCTAACAAGCATTTCTGTCAGTGTTGATTACTAGCTAGCTGACAGGCTAAAATAGCACGTCTGCTTGAATGAACTATGCTAGCTTTCAAGCATTAACTCACTTTGTAGCTCCTCTGCGTGCAGACCTTCGTCCACCACTGCAAATTATAAACTCAAAAGCCTGCTTCAAAACAAAGGCAACTAATGTATTATAGATGAGGACTAACAGCGAACACATGGGGAGGATGCCCGAAACGTCGTCACACAACTGTGCTGTGGCTAGCAGAGCTTGTGCAGCGACAGCTAGCCAACTTTGCTTTCCTGACGTTAAGATTAGCGTTTGCAAACTTCAGCTCATTTACCGGTGGAGCAGAGGAAGCACATAGGCGACGGGCATTGTTTTCTCAGTGTGCAGCATTTTGCTTACCTAAAAACGAAACCGAAAATCGGCTCTAAATTCCCAAACCAGCCCGCGACACCGGAGAAACAAACCACATACAGTCAGCTAACGCAAGCTAGCCGGAGTTGCGATCGCTAGCAAGCCGTTCAGATTCCAATGTAAATTGCTAGCTAGCTAGTTAACAAGCTAACTAGTTAACTCCTCGCGCCGGGTCTCACCTTAAATCCACATGAATCTCGCCTCCGCTAGCGAGGTTTTATTTCCTCTTCGTGCACCCGTCCTCGGTGAAGATGAAGATCCCCTCGGCTTCAGCAGGATATCAGTTGAATTCTCTGACTCTTCGTGTTACTCTTGCCACTCAGGTTGTCGCCATCTTGTTTACCTCCCCCCCCAGAACTCCGCGCGGACAGCCCATACGTTAATGCGTCAAATCAAACTTTCTCGTCCTCCCACACACACACACACACACACACACGAGAGTCCAACAGAACCGACGGGAGAGGTTCCGAGCAGGAGTCCATTCAGCCTGTGAAATGTTATCAAGCTCATTGATGTATATTGGAATTTAAAGGACATTAACACAACTCTGGACACATTTGCTGTACTTCATCCTCATCCTCATTTGTTACGTCACGTTTCACTTTATAGACATGACATTTTTTTCCCATAATGCTCTGAGTCTGAGAGTGAAATAAAAATACAAAATATTATTTATAATGCACTCTAAATATGTTGGATCCTGATAATCAGTGTGCCCAACAAGTCAGTTAATTAAGAGAACCTGAGCACTATTTCACATCTCAACATTAATCAAAACAATAGGTGTTTGTCTCTCCTGTGGGCCCTCGCTAACTGCTCCTCTAACCGTGCAGTGCATCTCCTGGTCAGTCTGCGTCTCTGCTGTGCTCTGTGTCTTCATGACCGACCGAAAGTGAGAGTGAAACAGAACTGTTTCATCTATTATTAGTGAGATGAAAGGTAACAGTGTGAACATGCATTCAGATGTGCTTTGCATGAAATTCAGCTTGTACTTTCCAGCAGCAATATATAGATGCAATGCTAATGTATAATACAATACAATGCCTGGCTCATGGGTCAAACAGGGCGGCTCAGGTCAACTCTGACAATGTCACTAGTCATCCAGTGCCTTGGTTTAGCTCCTGCTGTGGCTTAAGTTGCGTCTGACTGAGTGGCCAACACCAGACCGTCTCTTGCTTAGCTGGGATTTCGAAGTTATATTTATCCCGCGTAAACCCCCCAGGGAATGGCAAGCTGAAGGTCTGATTTCACTGATCTGTCACCCTCCTCATGGCAGACCGCTTCAGCCTGGTCAACTCGACTCGGTGACCTCCTGCTGTCCAGAGCCACACAGAAATGAACACCGACGGCAGTTACCAACATGATTGAATGAGAACCTGCACACAGTGTACCGTTAACAAGGTGAGCTCATCTTAGCTCCTAATAAACAGGAAATAAACACATCGGGTCCTGCAGACATATCTGTGACTCCTCGTTTCAGTAAGATGCATTTTGTTTTTATTGTGAACACTGATGGTTGTAGTGAAAGGAAGCAAAAATGAGTTACAGCACAATGAGGAAAGTTAAGCAGGAATCATACAGAAACTTTTTTACGAATACATAACAGTGTTATTTAGTCAGGTTTGTAATGTCGTCCGAGGCTTTGACAGCCAACATAATGTGAACACGAACTGAACAGAGGAATCAAATGTAGAAGTCAGACAGTGTAGGTCGATATATCTAAAAAGGAGTTACAGTATTTAAACTGAAGTGTAACAAAGCTGTGGTTCCATTATTGAAAGTCAATACTTGTATTCTTTCCCTATCCAAATTAAATCTCAAACAAGAGGGATCGTCTACCGAGTGTTCTACTTTGTCTCCACACACACTTAAAATGTCTATTGTGCAACAGTGTCCGTGGTTCAACCGAGCACGGCCGTGGCAGCTGCAAAAAAAACAGCTTTTAATTTATGATCAACAAGAATAAACAAAAAACAGTCGTCTACATTAGTAATATGGTCTCCGTGGATTATTCTGTGGAGACACAAACGAAACACCAGATTAAATTCAAATACTTTAACAAAGGTAGTGAGTGTAGATTTATAAATTCTACTACACATTACCAAACAAACATGTCATACAGTCAGTAAACAATATGAAACAGATGTTACCAGTGGGTTGGGTCTGAAGCGGTAAGCGAGCATCATCCTCTTTCTGTAAGCGTCGTATTCATCGTCGTTTTTTGTGAGCTCGGCCGGACGCTCGATTCCGAACCCTGCTCCGTTCATAGCTGTGGTTCCCCTGGAGTGGGACAGAGAGACGGACAATTAGTTTCTCTTCTCATGTCAGAGTTTCAGTGCTGAGTGCACGTGTTGCTCTCTGGCTTGTAGAAAATAAGCACGGGTTAAGATTAAGAAGGACACTATTAGCGGACACAAAAACCCAAATTGTGTCTGTTGTGTACTCTGCACTCAAAAAAACAGTCTGAAATGGTATATTTTCTCACATGATTCAAAGAAAAGCAAATGTACTGAAGATGTACTCACTTGTTGACAGGGGCCTTGATTCCCTGTCCTTCACTGCCGAGGCCTTCGCCCTCCTTCCAGCCCATCTTCATAAGCATCCGGAAACCAAGATTCTCCACCGTCAACTTAAACTCTTTGTATTCTGAGTAGTCTGGGTCCCGACCCTCCTGCAGGTCAACAAGATTCAAGTTGCGCCTTCAGATTTTTAACACTTTAAATTTGCATAATTCCACCGTCTCCAACTCTGTATCTTCTCAGAAATACTTTGCCTCAATACAACTTTATCTTTTTCTCCTTGTGTCTTCTATTTATGTTTTAGAATTACATTTCAGTCGGAACTGACGGACTGAGAGGGAAGGTGGGGAGATTATTGCTCACTTATTTAGCATGGATGAGGCAGGATTTTCATCTTTTAGTTGATTTAACATGACTTGATTTAACTGCTTGATATCTGATTCTGTTTAATACAGAAGAGTTGGTGTGTCTCCACATTCCTCCACACTGGTGGTCTTCACTCAGTACAACCAGGAAACAACTAGCTAACTAACTGACTTATTTTTTATTATTTTATTCCCAGAAAGGCTTTTCTCTTTATTTAAATATACTCAAATGCTATGCTGTGTGGCATTTAACAACTACATACTGGGTCCTTTGTGACTGCTGACTTTCCAGTAACATCTCGTGAGTCTGGCTGTAAAATTTCATTACATAAGAAATCTCTATGCACACACTGTGTTGTTTTCAGCTATTAAAAAGGAGGGAAAAAGTGTGGTTTCCACAACTGTGCCAAATTGAATTTAACAGACTTTCAAATAAACAAGTGGCAATTACAGTCTCCTCCTGGGGATCCCTCTGGAGGAGCTAAAAGAATCTGCAGCGAAAAGAGGAAAAGACACGTCGGAGTTGCTCTGCTGGCTGTTGCCACAGTGCCCCTGACCCAGAGGAGCAGCTTGACAACACAGGCATGGATGGGTGATTACAATCCTGTTTACAGACATTGTGACTGACCTTAGTTCTACTAAATTATGCATGGCCTTCCAGTGGAAAAGCACACATTTAATGGCTAATAGTTACTGCAAATTACACTTAAGATGCATGCAACAAGTTTAACAGTTCTCTGAGGAGACTGTGCAGATAATTGCTTATGTTCTCTGTACACAACAAGCCTCTTAAAAACACACATTATAAACATTTAATGAGCTGTGGGATGTCTGAAAAACGTTATTTACATTAGTTCGGAGCCTTCATCTCTAAAACTGAGATTAATGGATAAGGGGAATCCTCGTGCTGGTACATCAGCACAATCCTTCCATATTAGGCTCGGGAACAAGTGAATTCAGAGGGAAACTGACCTTGAGCGCCTTGAAGGTTTCCATGAACTTCTCCAGCTCCTCAGGAGGGAGGAAGTCGCCTATAAAGTGTTTCCCTTTGCCCATTTCTGTCAGGGATTCTGCCCACTCTGGAAAACAACAGACAAGAGAGTTTTTAAAAATAAAACCCAAAACAAACAGCAACAGTCACTTTACCTTGATGAGAGCTGATTATGAAGCACTGACAGCTGCTAGTGTAGCAGAAGCATTACCTCGAGTCTTCTCCATCTCCATCTTTCGGAGGCGATGCTCCCAGGTGCCTGCCATCTGGTCCACCTCTTCATCACTGTCGTACTCGTGTTGGTGGTCTCTGATGGCCTTCTCCCACATCTGCTGCATCTCTGCCATCGCACGCTTGTGCTTCATGATCATGTCGTACATCTCTTGCATCTACAGAGTGTGTGAGTAAACATCACACACACACAAAGAGTGAGCAACACATATACTGATTGCTGATGAAAGAGAGTGGGTGCAGTACAGGTAACTTTAACTCAATAAATATATTTGGTTGCCATTTTCATACATCTTGTTGTTCCTTGAGTTGTTTCTTCTGGTCCTCTGATAGTTCTGTCACTCCTACCAGTCCATGAGGCTTCCCCTTCTTATAGCCGAGACCCCTGAGCTCCTGGGCTGAAACAGACATCACCACCAACTTTTTACATTCATAGATTCATTGTTGGATCAGCTGACAGTGTGGCAAAAATAGCAAATTAAAATGTGATTTAAAAAACTATGTAAAGTTAGCAGTTTGTGTACCAGAGAGAGAGGGTGTGTTGGGGTCCGGAACAGTCAGCTCTTGAGGGATAACAATGGGAGGAATGGGCAACTCGACTTTGTCATCCTCGGACCCCCATCTACTCTTCCTCTTCCGTTTGACAGGCGGAGTCTCTCCTTCCTGGACGTGGGGTGGAGGAGCGTGGTTCACCGGTGGAGGGATTCCCAATAATGGCGGCGCAGCTGGTCGATGGAGGTCTCTCCCCGACTCAGCTGCTGAAGGTGAAGAGCTCTGGGACGCTGCAGCACGACACTCCTGTACTTTCTCTTTGTAGAAGCGGAAGGCTGGACTTTGCTGGTCGTATAAGAAACTAAAGAAGGACAGAAGATATTTTGTGTCAGGTAGATGACAGCAAAAAAAACGTGAAGATCAGAAACAGAGTCACATACACAGCGGCTGACCTGAAGGCAGGGTTGTCTCGATTGCGCTCAGCAGCGAGGGCTTCCACCTCGGGACCACCGTCCGCCACAAACCTGGCCAGCTTCTCAGCCACCTGCTGGGTTTCCGCATCCACTGGGGGGGAGACTTTAAGCAGCCTATCAGTACTGGGACTCAATTCACACTCTACTACTGTACCGTACTCAACTGGCCCTCACACACCACCAGTCTAGAGCCAATAGGGGATAAGAGGAGGAAGGAGCAAGGAGGGACAGGGGTGGTGAATAGGGAACTGTATGGATGTGAGGCTTTTACTGTAACAAATGAAAGACCATATAAAGCCCACAGAGACTACACCACATACAGCGAGAATTTCCTTTCTTCATGTTAAAGGTTATGACTACAATCTTTACTCCGTTTTCAAAATCATAACTAAACTTAACTAGAAAAAACTTAGGCAAGATGTGTATTAACAAATTAGTGTAGATCATAATTTATTGGCTAAAGTGAAGTACTTTATTTGCAGCTTTTAAAGTCGAATGCAAAACCAAATGTGGTTTATTTAAAATACCAGCAAATAAACAGAAGAAGCCATGTCCTGTACATGCACAGCCACAAATAACAAGCAGTTTGATGGTGAACCAGATTAGCACCTGACTTGAAATTATCTTTGTATAACAGTGGGTGTCAGAATGCAACTGAATATCTTCATCAGTAACGGTTTTACTCAAGTTCGAGACAACAAAAGACAAATCATATGCAGGGTTTCTACAGGTTTCAACAAATTAAAACCCTTTTTCAGATCATGAATGCAACAGAAGACCTGTTTAGTGCCCATACCAGCAAAAAACATTACAAAGGATATGAAGAATTACTTGCAAAATAAACTAATTTATTCTTTGATGATGGTGTTTGCCTGTGGCTTTTTTATAATTTTGTATTTTACTTCCTGCCACTCTAGAGTTCCTTATTTGATAATTTTCTTTCACTTATTACAGTGAGGGTCAAAATCGTCCTTTTTCTTTCGTTTCAGCCAAGCACTATATGCACTGTTCTCAAGCCAGATCTCATCAAAATCCGACTAACCCATCATGTTATGTTTGATTATTCATAATGGGTCCCATGTTGGTTACATGTTGATGGTTCGTTACAGTGTAAACTATACAGATTTTCCCCAAAACACATCTAGAAGAGAGGCTGAAGTAATGTAAATGTTAACTTCCTAATACAACCTGACTAAATGTATTCAAGACATTTTAAAGCTTAAAATTTAGATGATTTTGACTGTTTAATATTTTTTATACGAACTGCAGAAACCCTCATATGAGCGGGCCGTTACTTTTTAATGAAGAATACAATCAGGGATTCTTCGAGCAAAGCCATCAGGTGAAAGTCTCCAGTTAACAGGCAATGTTGAACTGGTCCTTTGCTCCTGTTGTTTACATTTGGGTAAACACTACTATGGCACATTCAGTCTGGTTTGTGAGGCTACACTGTGCTATTGACTAACATAGCTGTCTTCCTCTTTCGCAAAATTTCTAAGAGGAAAAGCAAGACAAAGACAACGGTGACAGAAGAGTGTGAGAAGAAATGAACTCACCATTATCTGATGTATTCTCAATTAGACAATCCTTTCTCAATCGTGCAACTCTTTTTTTGTAGTAGAGATACTCCATGCTGTTCTCGTCATATAAAAACCTGAAAGGCAAAGAAAGTATTTGAAATCAAATGAGTTTGAAAATACTGCACTTGTAAATAAATCTAGAAGAGCTAAACTCTCCTTTGAGCTTACATGAAAACAGGATTGTCCTTGTAGTCCTCCTTGGCTTTCCTCTCCAGCTCAGGTCCTCCTTCCGCCACAAAAGAAGCCATCTTGTCGATAATGAGTCTGGTGTCTGAATCCTCTGGGGGAGAGACTTTAAGCAGGCTATGAGTACATTTACTCTAAGGGCACCTATGACAAAATGCCAGTCACAAGGCATCTGTGCCACTGGAGTAGGCAGAAGATGCACTGAATTGTCCAAGCCATTGAGTTGTCCAGAGATACACTGAAAAACACAGGCCTTGAATTACCTTTCATCTCTAAGAATTTGGAGTAATCAGCCTCTCCTTCCTCATCTTCACCATCCGGAGAACAAAACACACTCGGTCTCTGGCTGAGAACAGGATTCTTCTTGGACTGTGAGTAGTTCTTGAACTGACTGAGCATGCTACTGACACCGAGGCCAGGCCGCTTGCCAACAAGGATGCTCTTCTTTTGAAGCGCATTTCCTCCTGGTGATGAAGCTGAGGTCGAGGAAGTTTTGGTATCACTAGCTGAACCTAGAAAAAGCAAAAAAGACACACATTTAAAGTATCTAGCAAAAGCCTTCAGGTAAATGCAATAGCAATTTTGCAAAAGACAATAAAGCTTCTTCCTCAACAAGAACTGGCAGTTAACCATCGCAAGAAAGTAGCGTTCACAGTCCCTATTCCGAACTCTTCTGTCAAGATGTCCTTTGTCCCAGACTGTACAGCTGTCAAGGATTTTATATAGACAGCTTGGAGCCACTTTATCTGGCTTCAATGTGAGCCAATACAACAAGGTCACAGCTATTATCCAGAGTTCCTATTGCTGTGCGTGATTTTACAATCCAACATCGCTGTGATAATACCCCTGACTGTAACCTTTTGTTCAGAACTGTGTGGATCAAGGTACTAACCAGACACATTGTTGGGTTTGTCCTTCTGCATCTTCATGAACTGCTGTAAGAAGCTTCCATCGTTCACAAATTTGTTTGACGAAGGTCCTTGAAGAGTTGGAGAACTACTGAGATCAGAGTAGACAAAGTATTTGTTATATCTGGAGTTGCATACTGACCGACAGCACCGGGCATTACATAATAATTTTTTTGCATCAGTGCCATGATAGCAGATCCAAGAGTATATCGTTACCTGGGGGGCAGGGGTTTGCTGGGGGTTTGCATATTCATTTTGGCTTTCTCTGCCATTCTGGCCTCAATCTCCATCTTCTTCTGAGCTATCAGCTTCTCTTGACGGAGAATATTCATGTTCATCTTGTTTTTCTGTGGCTGGCCAGGCTTTGGCTTCCATCCTCCTCGCCCTAAAAAATATAAGAGGGATAACTGGAATATATGAAAACAATAAGCATGTTATAGAGCATTGTATCTGGAAATTGCTGCTTTAAAATACACACTCTGATATCCTATTAAATGTCCCACACAGTCATTAGATATTAGAAGGACTCAGCTTATACATGTATTCGTAATAGTCAAACTTTGCATTGCATACCAGCAAATCAGAGTGCTTCTCTGAACTGGACAAACACTGTTACAGCAGCTATGCAGGGTTACTTTTAACAGCTGATAACACTTGGACGACTTTTATGTAACTGAATGTGGAAAATCACTTGCAGGAAATTCAGGTATTGGTGAAGTGCATTTAATGCAAATCGTGTTGTTGATTAATACGTTACATATCTAGTAACTTCCACAAGAGCTAACCACTAGCTAAGGCTGTATGCTAGTTATGCCAGCAAGCTAACCTAGCTGACCAACGGCTACACAAACTAGCTAGTTTACGTTAACCGATATCCTGGCTAAATGTTGTGTTTAGGCTACTGAGGGTTAGTGCGACATATTTAGCATTAGCATCTCGGTAAATCAACAGTAAATGTGTACCTGCGTCGCCAGACTCCATGGCGTAGCTGGGTTAAAATATATTTCGACAACAACGCTAACGGACTACAACAAGGCCTTCAGCTGCCTGCTACCGTAGTAGCTGCGATATGAGCGCAGATCACACGAGAAGCTCGCACAAGCAATGACGAGACTTCCGTTCCGAGCGTCTTCAGAATAAAAGCATCGCCTCTATTTACGTTGTGATCTCTGCAAATCCACAGTATCTCAGACATTAACTAAAAACATCACAGTGTTACACAAAAGCGAAATGAATGTGGAAAAACCACAGGTCACAGATCTAAGGCTCAATCCAGTGTACATTACATTGTTACATTCAAGTAATTACTTGTACAATGTAATGCAATCCAGCACAATAGTTCTGTCTACATCATTAGTGCAGTTGTGTTGTCAAGATGCTGAGCACAACCTGCTCAGAATGACACCCGTCTTATGGAATTTCACCTATATTTTAACTTTAAACTTTAAAAAAAAAGGAGAATGATTTATTGTAGGAGTAATGGCTTGAAGTACGCGAATTATGTTTTGTTATTTTCTTACACCTTCCTTAAAATGATGAATAACATTTTTTGTGTTGTGACTCATAAATTATGAATGTAAGATGTAAGGTGAATGGTAAAACATGACACAATTTTTAAATCCAATCACTTGATAATTAAACAGTACATTTTTCATCTTACACTCATTTGTACCCTTATATTTTTCTGCATTTTTGTCAAATAATTTTGATCCTTGGCTGTATACACAATTTTTTTGAAATCATAGCAATGTGAATGTCAGTTATGAATGACTGAAAACTAGGGCCTTTCAATAAAAACTGGAGACTATATTTTAGTATGTATGTAACTTACAGGTGCTATGGAAAATAATAACTCCTAGAAAAGAAGAGTGACAGAGAGACATTCGTGCCCAATTTATATGGTGCTCAACATCCTCTTCTGTTAAAAAAAATAGTCATGATGAAAGTGTGTTTTTTTTTTTTAATGTAAATATGTACATTTGAATTTTCTCAACCGCTTTTATTCGAACGTAAATATCAAACCGGAAGTCTTCTTGTTGGTAAGTTTTTCTAGCTGCCATGGTAACGTTACGTAGGCGCTCGTATGTTTCCGTTTCCACTGCTCTCCCAAAGCAAAAGTCAGGTTTTCTTGTCCCTTGTTGCTATCCGTCCGTATCGTACGAACTGCTCTCCTGCTTAGAAATGGCTGAAGCTCCCCCACGGCCCTGCCGGTTTTTTTGTCACCGGTGTTCAGCAGAGATTAGTCCTCGTTTACCGGTAAGGACCTAAGAGACACACTAACCTCTTCGTATTGTGAGAAATTAAATTTGAGGCTTGTGTGGGTTTCCCGTGTGTGTATTTGTGGCGCACACGCACACCCAGTCACGTCGACTCACTGCTGCTGTTCGGCTACGCTAGCTAGCTAGGCAACAACGGTCCAGAGTGACAGTCAAGTGGTAGTGATTAAGTTGGCGGGTACACTCGTGTTTTGATCTTGTGTTTTAGTTAATCACATCCACCTATATGTATAATGAATAGTAGCAAGATGGAGCCTCCACCTCCACAGCCTGACAGCTCTCATAGTGGTGGCGTTTAACATCAGCAGGCAAAGCTAACACAAGAAAGCGTAGGTTCACTTTTCTTTCCTCTCGTAAAGGTCAAGTTTCTAGGGTGTTTAGCAGGATGTGGTTTATGTTAATGGTGATCAGTCAGCTGTAATGGAAGCTCTATATGGACATGTAACTCTTGGTGCTTGTGTATTGAGGTTGTAACGCGAGGAGAGGTAAAACTTTCACTCTACAGAGAGCCAATCTCAGTCAGTGAACACTGCTGCTGCCACAGCAGGCTGTTGTCGAGCCATTCATGGGAAGCTTCTTGAACGTTACAGTACTTTATTGACAGCTGCTCACCTGTGTGACGGCGTACATACTAATTGAAGGTGCTCATAATGTGTGATCTATAGAGGCTGCAGTTCCTATAGAATAGAATTGAACTGCCTCACACTGACAGGCGTTTCTCCAATGTTGCCCATCCCATTTATTTCAGTGATATTAGAAATACCTGTGATACAGGAGGATTTACCAGCAGCACACAGCCTCCAAAAGGGTTGAATCAACACCTTACAACATTCGTCTGTCTGAATGTGTGTGCAGAAAAAAAAAATCTGTTATGTTGCACATGTGTAAGGGATGCTGATGGGAAACAGGCCCAATTTCTAATAGATAATTAATGTGTGATCAGATCATTGCATAGACTCCAGTATTTATCAATACATGTTGATTCTGAATATTTCAAATGGTCTTGATTGTTCGCAGTATCGATAGACCAATACTAGTTGCTGCTTTTCTCTGACAGTGAGTTGACGGAGCCGCACTTTCTTGAGAAGTTGATTAATTTAGAGTACGGCTCGGCAAAATATGTGATATATATACTGGATATTGTTTTATCACATTATGGCAGGTGTTGTCTTTTCCTGGTTTAACAAATGCATTACAGGAAAGTAATGTCATTTCCTGAACTTACCAGACCCACTTAAAGTGAAACTCTCACCAAAATGCAACCTAGGCTTTTTTTGTGAATGTACCTGAGTCAAACCTTCGTGTAAAAGCATAATTACGACGAAAGAGGCACTTTTAAGATTTACCATATTTTCGTTTTCGGGTCACACTCATTTTCAATGGGAGTGCTAGGGGCACTTTTATGATGACATCTCAAAATTGCTATTTGTAAAACACTAAGAAGGCTCGACACAACATGAAACTCTGCTCGTAGTATCACCAGGGTCTCTACACATGAACACGAGCATTGAGAACATTGTTTGTGTACACAGAGTTTTACTAAAAAGAAGGTTTTTGAACAACTCACCTGAGCAGTAGCTTGTTCCTCTCCCAGTCCTCATGGCAGCCGAGAAGTGTCAATCTCAGAACGCGAAGCAACCTGGAGGTGAGTGAAGGTGGAACGCTCCTAAAGCTTAGTTCCGTATAAATGCGCGGATAAGTCATTGTTTTGTCCTTAGCGAAAAACTATATTGACCTTGAAGTTGAAAAAGGAGCCGTATATAAGAAACAATACTAAAACCAAAAGCCGGAAAAGTCACGTGAGATATCGCGTGGATAGTTGTTGCCGGAGGACAGTTGTTCCTTTGTATGTGTTAGTTTTGGTGAATACATAGTAGATATACATCTTTCTGTTTTGGCTGCAGGACTACACCTGTCCACGTTGTGAATCTGGCTTCATCGAGGAACTGCCTGACGAGAGAAGGTACGGAGGATTATTGTGTGTCTTGTTAATTTGATGTTTTAAAGCAGACGCATTTGAGTTCCAGTTTTTCCACTTTCTGTGTTTGTTCAGTACTGAAAATGGGTCCGCATCCACGTCCTCCACCAGTGATCAGAACCGCCCAGCCTTTGAGGTCAGTGTGACTTGTTTTATCAGTTGTCCCAGGGAAAACGTTTTGCACCCCGCAGCAGTACGATTTGACATTGTCTTTGCCTTTTCTACTAGAACATGGATCACCAACATTTATTCACATTCCCCTCCGGGTACGGTCCGTTCGCCCTCGGGATTTTTGACGAAAACTTCGACCTTCGAACGCGGCTACCTGCAGAGGACAACAGGGAGACAGAAAACAGGAGAGAAAGGGAAATGGCATCACGGCAGCGATACAGCGCGCGGCAACCACGGGGTCGACACGTTCCTCGACGACAGGGTACGCGCCACGAAGGAGTGCCCACATTAGAGGGGTGAGACATTTTCAGCAGTAGAGTGTGTGTGGGAGGTTGTGGTGGGACACAAGAGGATACAGGTAGAGGATTCGCTTCTGTTGTGTGAGTAATACTTGCTTTAGATGTTATGGTGTAAAATACATAAACAGTAATATTCCCAGTTTTGTAATATGGTGACATAATGTGTTTCGATACATCTTGAACATAATGTGGCATTTGGCTTGAAGTGATCTGCTTTGGCTCACACCACAAGCATTGTGTTAAGCATTAATGTGTTTTTATAACCAGAAATGATTATGTGCAGATTTTCCCTTTGACATTGATTTTTTTCTGTTTGATTGAACAAAATGTTTATTGTAACTGTTTGTCTATGATGTTTTTTTTGGATACAGAATCATCCAGCAGCTAGTAAATGGAATTATAGCACCTACAGCCATGCCAAATATCGGAATGGGACCATGGTAAGTGTGATAAATGGTGTTGCACGCTCCAATAAGTAAAACGAGGCTCACTGTGTTAACTGTTGTTCTTTGTTTGTCGACCACCTTCGTGTCTTTCAGGGGTATGCTACATTCCAATCCAATGGACTACGCCTGGGGTGCCAACGGTCTTGATGCAATCATTACACAGGTATACCTGGAGATCAAACTGCACACAAGGCGGCTATAATGTCCCAAGAACCATTTCAGTAAAACCCTACAAATAGTCCAATTCATAAAATCATGATTTATATGTTTGAATTGTGTAATAAATGATTTTATAGCAATATAATGATACCAGGATCCAAAAATACTCAAAGTGGTTCATACGTTTTAAAGAAAGTGGCCTTAAAGTTAGGATGGAGGAAACATGGAAGGTACTCTGTTCACACTAAACAACACTTTTTCTTCCAGAATTCTTCCACTTTTTCTTCCAGAATGCACTTCTGTTGCACCAAATCAATCTTTGTTGAGAATTTTCTTCCAATCCGACACATAGATAAGCAAGATTTGGAAGGGGAACGTCTTTAAAGTTGTCGTTTCCAGAACAACTTCACTCTTGCAGTCGTTTATTGTGATTCTGCTCTCTTTCACTTGTAGTTATTGAACCAGTTTGAGAACACGGGTCCTCCTCCTGCAGACAGAGAAAGGATAAAGAGTTTACCCACCATCTCCATTACAGAGGAACATGTGGGTGAGTCCACGTCTCCCTCACAGACTCTCACTTACTGTTACTTACTCCTTGTCTCTCACCTTTACTACACTAAAAACAACTCTGTGGCTGTTTTGGTTATATGTCATAACAGAAAAGTCAATTCAGTAGCAATGTTTCCTCTATGAGTAGAAATCTGACAATAACTGCCTCTGAAATGTAATGAAATTATATTTTGTTTTATTTCTTTATATTATTATACTAATGTGAATGATTCCTACACTTCTATTCGAACTTTTATCATGTTTTTTGTTAGTGGTGGAGAGGTGACGTGCTTGAATTTAACCTTTACACCGTGTTAACTAAATAAACACAGCCTTCCATGCATGTGATCGTGGGTCTCACACACACACACACACACACACACACACACGCACATGCACACATACAGACACACACATACAGACAGTCTGTTGCTTTCTGTTTGTGCAGGTGCTGGTTTAGAGTGTCCTGTGTGCAAAGAAGACTACAGTGTCGAGGAGAACGTTAGACAACTGCCGTGCAATCATTTGTTTCACAATGACTGTATAGTACCATGGCTGGAGCAGGTATGTGTCTCTATCAGTGATCTGATTGGTATCAGCTACACTAACTTTATAACCATATAATGGCAGATTTGTTACTGATGCAAGTACTGACAACATTACAGAGAGGATCCAGAGAGAGACGTTTTTGTTAAAGAGTCCTTTTTGTTCAACCAAAATTGCTGTATTATTCTTTCATTATATGACACTAAAAACATAATAATATGTGAGTTATTATTAGACTGAATTTCCTTTTTGAACTTTTTTAATTTCCTTCATTCAACCCAGTCCTTGTGTTCATGTTTGTTGTTCTTTTTTATGGAGGGGATTTGTTTTGTTTGCTCTAATCAGTCTGTAGTGAGTCAGGTGTGAGTCCTGCTGTTGAGTTAACACTTCTAAATCTTTGATATTGGTTGCTGGAAGCCGTTTGCTTGACTTTTCTTACACTGATCAAAGAAATCTCTCAATTTGAGAGGAAGTAATCTTCAGTAAGTGGATATACAACACCATCTTATCCATTTCTTTTGCTATTTTTTGTCACTATTTAACAAAAATGTAGTAAGCTGCCGGTCTAAGATGGTGACATCCCTGTTCTCAATTACAACTACTTAGCGCTTTCCTTAACAAAGGAAAACAGCAGCAGCCATATATATAACCCTGAATTAATCTCAGATGTGGGCGGCAATTCAGATTCATATTTGGAAGCATGCTAGTGTTAGCTGTTCAGTCATATGCGAATTGTTTGACTTTGTGTCAATACATTTGTATTGTAGAATTTGCTACAATCGTATGTCCCCCCTTTGTTTTTTTAAACTGTACTGAAAATACTCCTTTCTCCTTGTTTCTGACAGCATGACACGTGTCCTGTGTGCAGGAAGAGTCTTAGCGGTCAGAACACAGCCACAGACCCACCGGGGCTATCAGGAATGAACTTCTCTCCCTCCTCCTCCTCCTCTTCCTCCCCTAGCTCACCTAGCAATGAGAATGCTGCTAGCAACTCATAGATTTTCACCGTCAGCGCCACCTCACATCCGAAAAAACCTCACAACATATGTCAGATACGACCCAACGGCTCCAGGACAGTCGTCTGTCTCAATTGAAGCGGACGATACGAGTCGAGGTGAACTCTGTTGCAGACTGTTAGTCATCATCCCTCCCCCTGTGCTGATCGGATGCTGGGTCCAGGTCCTGCTGCTATTGTTGCTGAGTAATTGAGGAGGGGGGGATTGGGCAGTGATGATGGAGGATCCAGAAAGGCTGTGAATAGTGATAATAAGATTGGGATTGTAACCTGAAGCGGAGCAGAGTTTGAGTCGGAGTGGACTGCTTTTTGACTGAGACATGTCTTTGCCACGAGGCCGGGATGCATTTTATATTTAAAAGACAAAATGCTCTTTTTTTTAAAAAAAAAACAACATTTCCTGTGGTGGTGCAGAGTACATAGATGTGTAGATAGAAAACTCATTTTGAACTGTGAGCCACTGTACAGCTACTGGATCAAACTAAAACCTTGTGGAGAGGCGAGCGGAGTGTTTGGATCAGATTTAATTTATTTGCACCTTTTTTTTTTTTATTTTGCACAAAATTCTGTCTGATGTTGAGAATGTGAATTTGGATAAACTACTGAAAAAAAAAAGATTTTTCACATTTTTGCATTGGAAAGAGTCTTTTAGGGCTTGTTTCTTTTCCTTTCTTTTCCTCTCCTTTCATTTCTTTTTAATTAGATTCTCTTCATTAGAGCTCGGTCCGGTGTACTTGGTGTGTGTTGACAAGGTGAAGATCCACACGGCTCAACAGTGGACACATTTTTAATCCACAGATCTACTTATTTATTGAACCCTTGCCCAAGACACAAATTGAGCAATGTAAAAGGAGTAAAAAAAAAGACGCATAAAAAAAATAATAAATAAAAACAGGCATGGGATCATCTTACCTCTATGGAACTGACCAAATGTGTTTCACCAAACAAGTGTTTATTATTTTATTTACTGATTTTTCGTACAGTCACAATAAAGTGCTTAAACAAACACATTTGTTTTCTGCTGATAATGTGCAGTTTGATTTTACACATTTAATAATGCTTCAACATTGATCAAACCTCAGTGGATTTTAATAGGAAGAAAGACCACAGTTTTGCCATTTACCTGCCAAAGGTGAGAGGAAGGAAGTAAACGATTAGGATGTTATTCTCACCTGCTTTTCTCTCCATCAGGACCGTCTCTTTTGAGGCTTACTTTTACTTTGCTATAATATCCAAGTCGATCGAGTAATATTGTCAGCAGGTGTTCAATCAAAGTTAGCCTTGTGTACTTCTTTAGCGATCATGTTGTGAAGTGATTATTGGATGATTAATCACAACTCAGCCTCTTACGTGATTCACTTGTTCCACATTTTACAACATGTCATGCCCTAAAACCCCTTATATGTTATTACCTCACAACATTGAATCAGAATAGATTTAATGTAGCTTTTTTTCACACTGATCAAGAGTAAATACCTGCTGATGTCGAAGGGAAAGCAGACGTCTACTAACATACTAACATACTCTACTTTTAGTGCTTCGTACTTAAGCTGCCCTCGCAAATTATGTACGGTTTCATGTAGTACGTTTACGTCTGGACTGACTACTGATGAGCTTTCATCCATCTGTGTTCTTTTCCTGTTGTTCTGTTTTGCTGCGCAGAGGATTGTGGGTCAGAACAGCCAGAGAAGCATGCTGGCAGCAGGACATCGTGGTATGTTTGGCACACTGTGTGTAACAATATTAATGCAGAATTCTGGTTGGAATTTCCCACTTCTAACCTCCAGCGTTCCGGATGCACAACGCCAGAAAGTTAGCAAAAAACTTGTCTGACTGTAACAAGCTGAAGCGTCTCTGGCAGGTGTAGACACGACTGAACCCTCAGCAGTGCAGCCTCACTGCATGTATGAATAAAACAGATAAGGGAAAACAACAAATGAGGCACAAGTTACCATTATATATTTTATTTTATGGCATTTTCAGACATGGAAATGATTCTATGTACAACAATGGCAGGACATGTGTGCATCAGACAATTACTTCTTAATGAAATGGATAGATAGGTAGATGGATGGATGGATGGATTTGAGTTTACAAGAAGGAATTACGACTTGGAATGGCGTTCCATTGTCCTTTTCTGAAATAGGAGATCAAGATATTATACGTTCCAGCATATATCTTTCTGTCTGCTGTGAAAGGGGTCGGTTGGTTATAAATGTCACATGTCCGTGGTCCGGCAGCAGGTTTCAGTTAAAGTACACATACAGGGGTGCAACAATCCGATATTAAGATTGGATATCGGCCTCTATATTGACAAAATAGCTGGATCGGGGATTGGGAAAAACTAGCAGATTCACAGACCGATCGAGGTTTTGTTTTCCTCCGTCACAGAACATCCTATGTCGTCCTTCAGCAGCACGTGTGTCGCAGCTGGAAGAGTTGAGTTAACCGTTAAGCAACATGGAGCGAGCCAAATTCCTGCAGCTCAACAAATCCAAAGCAGCAGGAGACCGCACAGCCCAGCAACTAACTTTGGCAGATGCACTTCAACGACACGAAAAGTTTCTAACCCTGACGGAAAGCTTGAAAGCATCGGCAATAACACAGGAAGTTTTAGAATTCATTGTTTTAGATGCTCAACCGATGTTAGTTGTTGAAGATGAGGGCTTCCGTCGCCTACTGGAACACTTAGAGCCAAGGTACTCTCTTCCGTCATGCAAGTATTTTTACGAGACCGGTATGCAGTTTATTATTAATTCAACAACAGTATCGGTATCGGTATCGGGACTGAAAAAGTCTGATCGGTGCATCCCTATACACATTCCTCTCCAAAGTCCTGGTGAGTCAGTATCGAGGCAAAACCTTCCCCAGCAACTCGGTGAGAAGCACAACACAGGGCGGATATTAGAGAGTACAGAGTGCAATAAACAGAGGAAAAACATGAACCCACCTCCCACCGGATGAGTAATCTTTATAGACTCCGTCTTTCCTTTGTGGCTCTGGTGCTGGCAAACCTCTAAAAATTAATGCTGATAAAATGAAGCCTTGATGCAGCTCGTTGAGACGAGGCAGCGCGCCAGTGTTGCATTGAAGACGTATTCGTTTGACATTTCCAGCGAGCACGGGACATTTTTAGCGAGCAGGTGGCGGCTGAGTCATCAGGACGAGCGAGGTTTTCATAATCAAATAAATTACAACAAATTGATTTTTTAGATTTCTGATGGTTTCCAAAATTGCCAGTGATGCTTATTAAAAAAACGCTCTAAAAAGCCATTCAATAGGTTTAACGGTGTATTTACACGACCTTACAGAGGACAGCGGCACTGATTCATACGAGAGACGACGATTAAAATGATTCCTAATTTCCTCGTTTTCACTTTAGGTCTGGACTTTTATGAGTCTTTTGCTCACACCCCAATAAAATCGTCACTTAAACTCAACTATAAAATCTAACACTCTTTACTTTGATTATGAAATAAACCCCTTTAGCGCCTGTTTATTGCTCTACTAACACATTTCTGGGGCCACTCACACTGCCACCACCTGCCCATATGTCCTCTTTTGTGTCTTTTTTGTCCCTTGTCACTTGTTGAAAACAACCCGAGAGCGTCACACTGATGCATCACCCTTCCAGGAAAAATGAATCTGAACGCCGGTGCAGCTGTGTAGTTCAGAGTAATGAAGTGGCTCCTTGAGAGAAGATGGCAGAGAGAGAGAGAGAGAGAGGGAGGGAGGATGCTGATGACTTCCCGGCACTGATGTCAAAAGGGGGAGACACGTGCAACAGGACGACGTATCTTATAAACCCGGCGATTGTAAATGTCCCACCGTCGTGCTGCTGTTGTCACGTCGGCCTGTGTGAGTTGTTTGTGTGTAAAACCGAGCTTTCCTCTACAAATGTGACCAAAATTAGACTCCGACCAAATCTAGATCAAAGAAAATAGGCTAACTACTTTATCTCCTGTGAAGTGACAGGGCACTCGATTATCATGGCCCACATCCTCGCAGTGGGAGGGATAATGCTCTGCGCTCAGACATCTTGACTCGTCAGAGCAGGAAATAAACACCAGTAACGTTAGCGACGGCGTTTAACGGTTGCCATTTTGTTGTGGCGTCTGAATGTATAGTGGGAAACATGATACCCTATGTAGTTGACTCAATGTATCCCACAATGCATCTTAAAAAAAGGAGTGTAAGACTGATAGTCACTAACCGAGCATCATATACCATCATGGATTGCGTTTAAGGGAAAGAAAATGACCCGAGTGGCGTCCAAAAGTGTCCCAGTGAGCTCAGTACACAGGACTCTCTCAGAGTGGGATGCGACCACAGTGCGCCATGTCAGCGAGTGAGCACTACCTGACACAACCTGTCAGTTTTTGACATGTCGTAAATTCCAACATTGGACCTTTAAAGGTGCAGTATGTAAGAATTGGTCACCTGTCCATTAGATACTGAAAATAAACAAGGGGGGCTGCATATCACACAGAGTTAACGGTAACTGTAGCTGCCTTTAGCTAGTTAGCTCAGTTAGTTAACCTAACCTAAGCTTTGCATTGACGGGACTAGCTGGTTAGCATGCTGACTTCAGTAGATCTCTCTGCAGCACAACACATCATAACATCATAACATTCTGTTAATAATTTCAGGTAATTTTATGAGTGTTTTCAACTAAAATTCCTACATTTTGCACCTTTTGCAATCTTCATTCATAGCTGAGTCTATGTGATGTCAAAGAATTGTGAAAAATGCTCGTTGCAGTTTCCCAGAACCAAGGTGTACGTCTGCAGACGCTTCTGAATCCAACCAACAGTCCAAAACTCGTAGATTCATAGAGAAGAGCAGCAAATCTTCACACTTAAGAAGCTGACATCAGCAAATGTTCGACATTTTGCTTGAAAAATGAATCAATTGTCCAAAAAGTTGGCGATTAATATTCTTTCGATCGACTAATTGACTATTCAGATAGTTGTTGCAGTTTTGCATGCATCCAGGCTTTCTTGTACACTATTCCTTCCTACAGAGAAACTAACTCTAACCCTGATGAAAATGCATCTACTACTGAACTACAGATACAAAACCAGCTGTTTTTATTCTCGTACAATGCAGCTTAAACCAGAGCACCACACAGTCCAGCAGTGATGCTGCAGCTGAATCTGAGTGTCACTGTGTGTGCGACACTGACGCCTCTGCTGTCACAGTCACAGTGTCTGTGAGGTTCATGCAGTAGCTGAGTGTTAGTAAGAATAATATGAATAATGAGCTTCTCTGGTGTAAAAAAAAAAAAAAGGTGCAGGAAATGTGCCTTTAAACAAAAATGTATCTCGTGAGAAGCAGAAGGCACAACATGTTCCCCTGTGAGGCGACGTGTGTGACAGTCAGTGCAGCACAAACACCCAGACCCGGAGCCTCCTCCCTGGTTCTGATCACGAGCCTTGGACAGAGTTTGACTCTGGTGTCACATTAATATTGAGCAGCTGTCCTGCACCTCCTGCGCCTCCTGCGCCTCCCCGGCGCGGCCCGTAGGAGGCGCTAAAAAACAACTATGCGTGACATCCACCGAGGAAGGTTGTCATTGAAAACACCTTCTGAAACATATGACATCATTTGAGTTTTCATTAACACGTGGTAATTAACTTTTGATGTTACGCGTGTGCCGTCGCTGACGTCATGCCGGGCTCCTGGTTCATGTGTCGGTCCGGACCGAGCTCCCGGAGGCCGGTCAGGCTGTAGGTCATGACTGAGGCCGCAGCCGGAGGCAGCTGCGGCGGAATTAGCAGCAGCATACGCTAATAGTTTAATGATATTTGACGCAGTCAAAGGGCTCAATTAGCGTGATGCCTGAGCATCTTTGACACAATGACGAGAGAAAGTAAAAGCGCAGTAGTTTGCAAAGAAGTCACGTCCACCCCTCCCTCTGTCCCTCTCTCCTGTCTCTCTCTCCCTCTCCTCTTCTTCTCTCCATCGCCCCTCTACCTCTGATTGGTTTTCTCCAAAGATAATTGGTGGCAAAATTTGATATGCTCAATGTCATGGACAGGAATGAGGTTTCACCGGCGTCTGCTGCTGCCACCATGAAAAAGAAGGCGGTGGGCGGCAGCGGATGCAGCCACATCAGCGCACCCAAGGCTGCCGCGTCCAAATGCACAAGAAGCAGCAGCAGCCAGAACTGTCTGGACTCCGCCTCACCGAGCGGTAAGCAGCCCGGGGCGGCCAGCAACGTCGTGATGGACGAGACGGAGGACGGAGAAGAGGAGTCCAAGTTTCAGCATCCACGGTTGCGCCGAGCCGGGGGGAGCGGCAGCGGCGGAGGTGGAGGAGGAGGAGGCGGCGGCAGTATCAGGATGAAGAACTTTACGCCAGGAGGGGGAGCCGCGTCCTCGGGTTCCAGGAGAAACTCCAACAAGGAGCCCTACCACACGCACACAGAGGACGCTGCCGCCGCTCCACGGCCCACTGCTGCCTCCAGAGCCACCGAGACCCAGACACCCTGTCCGGGCGATGCTGCCCAGCGCGGCCAGACCAGCAGAGCATCTGGGGCGGAGGCGTCGGAATCAGCGGTCGCGGTCGAGGTTTTAAACGCGACAGCGGGTGATGGTTGCAACAGCGTCGCTCCAATTTCCAGCATGAAATGCAACAAAAACGGAGAATGCAGGAGGGACTCGGGTACCGGGAGCCTGCGCTCAATCATCTCCAAGCAGGAGAAGCAGACAGGAGGGTCGGGGAGGGCCGAGGACGGAGGGAGCGCCAAGCGAGGAGCCTGTAACTCGACCTCCGCCAGCATGGACGGCTCGATCACGCCAGGCGGGTCCCTGACCGGGGCGCACGGAGGAGAGAGCGCAAACCCCGGCGCTACCCCCGTGTCCAGCGGCGTCCCCGAGAAAAAGGACTCCAAGGTGTCCTTCTCCAACGCACCAAGCCGGAAAGCCTCGTCCTCGCTGCACGGCCCGACTCAGACTCAGACCCAGCAGCCCAGGAACTCTGTCACTTTCCAGAAGCCGGAGGATGGACCGCCAATTGTGCCCGCCGAGGATGCGGAGCCTCGGGGCAGCCAAGCCAGCTTCATGCAGCGGCAGTTTAGTAGTATGCTGCAGCCTGGAGTTAACAAATTCTCCTTACGCATGTATGGGAGTCAGAAAGCAGTGGAGAGAGAGCAGGAGAGGGTCAAATCAGCTGGAAATTGGATTATCCACCCTTACAGCGATTTCAGGTAAGAGCTGGGGGCTGCCATTGGTGGCACGTTGAAAGTCATGCGGGGCCCGTTTGGATCCTCATTGTCACCCACAACTCACTTTAGAGTGAGTAACCACCGCGACTCCGCGGGAACACACGCGTGGTCATTGTTCCCGGCTACAGGCTGCTGATTTCTCCCCTTTTCAGCCCCTTAAATGATCGAATCTGTCGAGATTTGAGTCGATGCATTGCAACGTGCTGCCATTAACCCCCCTCCCGAACAACCTGTTGTCAGGCAGATGGACTTGAGCAAAGAGTGTCCTTTCAAGGTTGTAAACAAATCCTATTCCGGTGTGTTTGTACAGTAGCATGTCTGGGATGCTCAACAAGCCCCGGCCTGCTAACCCAGCTCCACTTTTCGTTTGCGGTGCGCGCACATCGAACACAGCTGACCGCGCGCCGACGCTAATTCAGGCTCGATTTGAGAATCATGTTCCTTAAAAAATAAATAAATAAATAAATAAATAAATAAGAGATCTGGTTATTGTTCCAGTAGGAGCTCTGCGACGAGAGCTGACGGGATGTAGGCTACGTGTGTGTATGTGTGTGTGAGAGAGAGAGCGTGTGTCAGTGTGTGTGTGTGTGTGTGTGTGTGTGTGTGTGTGCACTCAGTAATGGAATGTCACCTTGAGCCAAGTGTGCGAAAACCTCAAGCATGCTCACTGGAGACATGTCCGCCCGCTCGGCTCCCCGGATCCCGCATCTTATTGACGGATGCTTTGTTTGTCTCGGCTCGGACGGAGCGGACCGGCTGGAAGTCCAGCTCATATTATGGTCTGTCAGATATTTAAGGAAATCCACGAGCTAAGACGCCTCGTGACAAATGCACCCCCTACCCCCACCCCCCCTTTAAAAAATAAATAAATTATTATATATATTTTTTACTCGACATGTATCAGCCGCTGAAGCGCATTTGGGTCAGAATATCAGCCCGCTCGCCTTTCAGCACCACCAGGAGTGGACAGCTCCGTCTCATTTGGAGTCGGCTCGCGCGTTTGAGCGCCACCTTCAAACCCCCTCCATCCTCCTCCTCCATCCATCCATCCCCCCTCCTCCTCCCCTCCTCCTCCTCCTCCTCCATCACCACAGCGCCATTCATGTTTGGCCCATTTGTATCACATAACGCCGAGTCAGTGGACCACCACAGGCCACACTCGAGACATGAATCCGGCAGCAGAGAGGTGGTCAGACCTCGGGACACCTCCTGTGCGCCGCTCGGGTCGCTGTGTGCAGCTCCAGCCGCCATTCTCCTGATAATTCATGCAAAGTTGAAGCAGCAGAAGTTGCTCCACGCGTTTGTGAATCGGGGCGGTTATTGTCGTCGCCGTGCAGCCAGAGCTCGTTGCGTAAGTCGCAGTGTAATGACTCAGCGCTGCACCTGTCCTGCGGAGCCTCCTCTGACGGGATCAGACCTCCACTACTTTCTACTCTCCGTCCCGCTCACAAAGTGCCACATCACCGCCGGCAGCACACACTCACCCTCCTGGTCTCCATGTGGACCGGAGGCTCGCCAACAGCTCCACATGCAACTTATTAATGAACCCTGATGATGCGTTTAAGGGCCCAGACCCCACAGAAACACACTCAACATGCTTTCATCAGGTTAATGCTTCATGCCTGTGTGAGAAGTGAGGATGAACATGATCTAACCTGCAGAAATGTTTAGAGAATGACTTCTGTTCGGTGCCTCAGACACTCCGGAGGATATTGGTGCGCTGCCCCTGACACATCTCATATTCGATCTTGCACTGAAAAACAATTAACCTAAAACATTTACTCTAAACAGGCACTATTCAGTTTTGTAGAAGAAATTCAAACTCAGAATTTTCAATATTAATGAGGTAAAAATGCAAACTTTATATTGATTATAATATTAATTTTGTCCATAAGTGAACAAACAAGATGTCCTCAGAGGAAAATAAGGTCCAATAACTCTGATTGAAGTTAGAAAGGTGGCAGGGTCCGCCACATATAAACAAAGTAAAACAGTATGAAGTTATGTTGTCCTTAAAGGTCAGTTTATTTATTCAGTTGTGAAAACAAAAGGTTTGTTCAGACATAATAAAAATTCAGTCAATAAAGATCTTCTTCTTCTTCGGATTAAAATTTCTTCCTCATAACTACATACGGCAGCTTTAAAGATCATATTCAGCGCAAAGTCTTTCTGTCGTGTTGAGTCAGTTTGAAAGAATGAAACAACTTTTGTCTGATAACATTAAATTAATGCAGACTTTTTTATAAACCCTAACATTCATAAACATAATGTGTTTTTCAAGCTGTCTTATACATCAAAGTTTTGTTTTTCAAGGTGTTTTTTCTGTCTCCAGTAAAAAAAATCTCACATGTAGTTGTTTAACTTGTTCACACTGACTCAACATGATAGAAGAACAAATTATATTATTATCATTCTCATCATAGTTTGTCCAGAAGAGGTCTAACTTACCACGAACATAAGCAGGTTTACTAATTACCTCTTAAAAAATCTAAAGCAATCCAGGTAACACAATATTAAAGTAATGTAACTTGATCACTTTCCCTTACCTTTGGATCACCTCAATACCAAGCATATGAAAACAAGGTTTACAGAAGAGAAATATCAGCAGGAGTTTATTTAATCTAGATATGTAGTTTGTATTCTCTAAGAAAAAACACACTATCAGGAGATGTTGTGTGAGACTGGTGAAGTGTCGTCATGTGTGCACGGTTACAGAATAGTGTTTCATTCTTTATTTAAAAAAAACTTCTAGCCTTTCTTTATCCGAATAAAGTAATCCATCCATTTGATTTATTCTGCTACTCCCCAAACCTGAACAAAAGTCAACATGAAAGACGACATGTACTGTGTAACATGTGCCGACATCATAAAAACACGATATATTTCATTGTTTTATGGTCTTCTCCGTAGTTTGCGGCAAAGGGAAGAATAATCACCTCAAAGGTTTTCTGAATGTGGGGTTTTAGTAACGTCAGAAGACAAAAGAATCAGACAAAAAGCAAATAAAGTTTCCTGTACTGTAAAGAAAAAAAACACATACAGCAGTGGATGTTCATGTCACAATATTATCCTGATAAACAATAGAATATTCTAAAAACTCTTAAAATTGTACTAAAGTGTACTGGAATCGCTTTAACTTTACATCTAGTAAGAAAACAAATATTTTTATTGCATAATTGATAAGACACAAGAATCTTAAATAAGTCATCATAGATCCTGAGGTCTTCCCGCACAAATACACTTGATGTTTCTGGTTCGGACATCCAATTTAACTGTTTTTTCGTGGGGGATTACACGTTGACATGCCTTCAGCTGCTGTGACAGGCTTAGAAATTCAAAATAAATCAGAAAACTAATAAAGGTCTGTAGGTCAGAGAGCTAGACAGCTTTTTCAAGTCAGTCATGTGTGGATACTTGTGATTACCTCGATAATGAAAACGAAGACTTATTGTGCATGTTGTTCACGATCCACCATCAATTCTTCTATCATCCCGTCCTTAGATTTGGATTACCTGAAAGTAAAACCTGCTGTCAACCAAACAGAAGTCTTAAGAAGAGAGCTTCCATCTTTTAACTCCTCATTTAAACCCTGAAAATGCAGCATGAAGATCACATCAGTCATAGAAAACCTACCATAACACAAGAAAAAAAAAACTTCATCAGCAATTCGAATAAAGTTCTTTTAACTCGCTGAGCTGAGACAATCGTGAGATTCATTTCGTTATATTATAGGAGTGTAAATTGAAAAGGGGAGAAATTGCCTCTAACAAACAATTATAAGCGTGTGAGTTGAGCTCTCGTCGTGTCCGGGCAGCTCCTCCACTTTGTTTACGCTTTTCCATCTCCAGTTAGGAAGTCTCTTGTGTCTATCGACTTTCCACAGCAACTCCCTTTTCTTATCTGACTCTATTTTTGTCCCCCCGTCTCCCTTCTTCCCCTCCTGTACCCATGTCAACACACTGTCATGTGCACACACCACGACTACACATACACACACACGTCTGCTTTAGGTTCTACTGGGATTTCACAATGCTGCTGTTTATGGTGGGCAACCTGATCATCATCCCCGTGGGCATCACCTTCTTCAAGGACGAGACCACCACGCCCTGGATCATCTTCAACGTGGTCTCCGACACCTTCTTCCTCATGGACCTGGTGCTCAACTTTCGCACCGGGATCATCATCGAGGACAACTCAGACATCATTTTGGACCCTAAAACCATTAAGAAGAAGTACCTAAAAACTTGGTTCATTGTGGACTTTATCTCCTCCATCCCAGTGGATTACATATTCCTCATAGTGGAGAAAGGGATCGACTCGGAGGTGTACAAGACCGCTCGGGCCCTGAGGATCGTCCGCTTCACCAAGATCCTGAGTCTTCTGCGGCTGCTGCGGCTCTCCAGATTAATACGCTACATTCACCAATGGGAAGAGGTAAGAGCGCACATTTCCTGACTGTAAATATGTGAAATCTAATCACACAGTCTCTCCGCACACAGAGGAAGAAACACCCAATCTAGCCGGTGATAAAAGGTCACTGATTTGCCTCCAATATGTTGCTGTTGGCTCGTGACCAAACCAACAATCTGCCTCTCTGTCTGCTCCGAGCGGCCTGCTCTCCTCCGCCTGGAGGCTCCATATTAATGTTCTCACCTGCCACCTGGTGAGAAATGTCTAATGTCAGCAGGATGTTTGAGCTTTAACAAAGTTTGCATTCTAATTACTGTTATTGTCACACAACCTCCCCCTCCTCCCCCACCCGTACCCCTCCGTCTCTCTGTCTGACCTGGCAGTCTCACAGGTGGCATCAGGCGAGCTAATAAGCGGCCTATTAACAGGGCAAACACAGTTAATCAATTAAGGCGCTGGAGGATGAGCAGGTGGGGCGGAGGGTGATGATAATATGCAGCACTAGGGGGCTGTTGACTGTGATTATATATGTCACTAATTGTTCATTTAAAGGGACTGAAGAGGTAAGATAAGCTGGCATTTCCTCAGAGGCCCGACAGCCAGACTTTGGACGTGAAAATGGGTGCCGGCGCTCGCTGAAGAGCCAGCCTTGCCCTGCGTGGTTGCTCTGCTTTCATGTGCTCTGTGAGGGATGCACTTTGTCAGGGGAGGCCCTCCCTGCTCTGGCCTCTCCTCCAGACTCCTGCCTCAAACGAAGGAGAGCAGGCCGGGAGACGGGAGGTTCCGACAATGTCACGAGATCACTCGACTTTTCGTTTATGTCAGTGCTGGCAGCCTGGTGTTGGCATTTTGCAGTGGTGAGCAGCGCAGTGGGGCTCGGCTGCTAACTTGACCTTTGGATAATTGGATTTCTGAAGATATGATGTTATGCGTGCACGTACGCACACACACACACACAGCGGCGCGTGATGGGAAGTGATACTTGGCATGCATGGAGAATGAGAGTGCAGACGTGGTGGACAGCTGACACATGAAATGCCCGGCTTCAAATAGAGCTGCAGCGACTCATCGATTACTTGTCAGCTATTGAATAAATCACCAGCTATGTTGATAATCGATTAATCACTTTGAGTCATTTTTAAAAAAGAAAAACTTCAAAATTCTCTGATTGCAGCTTCTTAAAAGTGAACATTTTCTGTTTTCTGTTCTCTGTGATGATAAACTGAGTATCTTTGACAAACTGACAAAACGAGACATTTGAAGACTTCATTTTCGGGAACACTGATAGACATTTTTTCCACTCTCTGAAATTTTCATTGCGAAAATGGAAGATTGATGAATCGGCAATGACAATATTCATTATTTGCTGCTCCAGTTTTAAATTATCTGTCATTTCATGCTCATTTCAGGTCCATGATATTATTTTGGTTTACTGTTAGAGCAGGTTTACATGCTGTCCAGTGCTGCATCTCTGTATCATCCCTCTGTCTGAGACACTGTTTTAGCTTCTGTCTCTTTAAGACCCCGCCCACCTGAATACACAGTCTGCTCTGATTGGTCAGCTCACACAAGCCTGAGCCAGCAACTCCAACAACAACAGAGCAGCTGTGCTAAATCGATTCTTATGTGCCAAACTTCCTGCTAGGCATAAATTGAGCAAATGTGTCACATGATGATGTAGACTGATGTCACAAAGTCACAGAATTAAAGGCGGGATTACTGATGAGGCGTTTGAGGAGCAGTGTTTTCTGTGGGAGAGAGGAGCTTCTGTTGGTGCACAGACCTTTTACATGCAGAAGAACTAAAAACACTGAAGGACAGTAAAACAACAAAAAGCACAATTATAATTATCTTCAGACTCATTTTAAGTATAAATCTATACCATTTTTAGAAATGAGGCTCCTGAACAATAAGCTACTTTCAGCTCCTGTAACTTTCTCGGCGCTGTCCACGGTGCTGAACGTCTCCATCAGCCGCTGCTCTGTGGCCGCGTGCAGCCGGTCCGGTGTCCCTCATCCATCCTCAGTGAAAAAGATATGACAAATGAGTCTATGTTGTCAGTATCTGATTGATAAAAAGTGACAGTGAAAACCCTATAAAGGTTAGAGCGGCATTTAGAAAGATCAGCACATGTGATTCATGTCCAGTCTCATTCCTCATCACTCCCATCGCAGTGTATCACTTCTCCCTCAGCTGCACTGACTAACAAATGACCCATTTCTCATTGCTTCATAGTGGACTCTATCAGATCTTTCTTCATGGTTATCTATGAAAAGTATTGTAACATGAACAGATTTGGACCGTATAAACATAATTATGGTATTAAATGCCGTCAGAGCACCAACAAGGCCGGGCTTCTCCAAGTCAGCGAGGTGATAGATGATTGGCCTAAGTGACTGTCCGGTGACTCAGAGTGATTGATGTGTGAGACGACATAGACTATCAGTTGTTAAGGATCATGATGGTCGCTGTCCATCACTCTGCGCGTTTGAATGAGTGTGTGCGTGTATGTGTTGGCATGTCTGTCTGTGTTGTTAGTGTAACGGTGAGCCCGCAGGCATGCGTGAGCGTTTCGTGTGCGTGTTTGAGCCTCTGATTGATGTCATGTATCTCTGTAACAAATGTCTTGGCCGCTCCTGCTGTGCTTGATTTGGGACTGATGGGAACCTGTCCCCCCTGCTCATTAATCAAACTTTGTATAGTCCAGAGGAGACGGTGGAGCCGAGCAGGGAGCCAGTCCTGCCACTGAGACGTGAATTCAAAGTATTTGACAAACTTCATGTGAGCCATATTCACTGAAGCTCACATTCCAAAATCCAACTCCCCTCCCTGTCTTATCGTCTCGCTTACAGATCTTCCATATGACCTACGACCTGGCCAGTGCGGTGATGCGGATCTTTAACCTGATTGGCATGATGCTGCTGCTGTGTCACTGGGACGGCTGCCTACAGTTCCTGGTTCCCATGCTGCAGGACTTCCCCTCAGACTGCTGGGTGTCCCTCAACAAGATGGAGGTAAGTGTCAGGGAGTCATGTCTGTGCATACCAAGTGTCACATCTCAACCCCCCACCACTCCCCGGAACTGGATTTGGGCCTTTTAACTCCGATGTTGATTGGGAAAGAGCTACCAGTGGTCACAGAATATTGATTGAAGTCACTGAGGGTCGTCAGGAAATATTGGCTGAATGTCAATCAATATTATGCGACCATGATAAACTAAAACGGAGGCCCCGGCGCTCTTGTAAGGATGTTGTCATCAACAGAGGAACCCCTGTAAACTTTGCATGACTGAAAATGTGGTTATTTTCCTATCAACTCTTCTTTATTGTAGTATTGGAGGAAGATATTGATTGATTGAGTCTTCCTTCATCAGGGTGAGCAGTGATAAATGTACAGCTATCAGCTCAACACAACCTCCAGAATAAAAGATCACACATTTTGCAAATCAACTATATTTTGAGACTTTACATTTCTTTAGGTTCAATTTTCAGTTTTCTCATTTGGCAACACTGTGCTCATGATTACCTGTTTTGATTGTCACAAACACGGCTGAAGATATCACGACTTTACATTATAAAATATGTTATTTGTCACCACAACCACAGCTGGAAATTGTCCCACGGTCTCCTCAAATATATCCAGGGGTCTCAAACTGGGCGAACTGGCCTGTAAAAGTCAGGTCATGACCAGCCACCCCTGTGTGACCCGCATGATTGTATAAAGGATATTTCCTAATATCACCCGAATACACCAGGGCAGATCGAGCAACAACTTGCTGGCAATAAGCAGGAACACTGATGAGACACAAGGAGTAAACGCAGGACTGAGGAGCAGATAACTAAGAGGGTTAAACACACAGACTAAAGACACACGAATCAATTAACAAACGAAACGCAGGTGAACACAGAACACAGGCTGGGAAACAGACAAAGACAGGAAGTGTAATTCAAAACAAGACACATGAGGAGCGTCTCCTTCAACATCAAACAGGAAGTAACAAAAAACTGAAACGCAGAACCATTAAACTGCAAATTGTTTTCATACATAGTTTACACAGCGTCCTAATGTTTTTGGGAGTGGAGTTCTCCGGCCAAGCTCACAATGACGATGCTGAAATGATGATTTTTTTTATCTTAATTTGGTTTGTTAGCATGATTACATTTGCAAAGTTAGAGGGAAATATACAAAATACTGGACAAATCAGATTTTGATCTGATGATGGCGCCACATGAAAAGTCGTAGAAAAACACAAGCGTCATTAGGATTCATCCTCTGGGAAACATGAACGTCTGCGCCAGATTTTATGACAATCCATCCAACAGTTGTTATTTCAGCTTGGACTTACATTTCCATCCCCAGAGTCGATGCTGCTTACTTTGCTAAAAAAACGAAAGAGTGCTCCAGGTTAGCGGTGATAGTTGTGCATACTGTAATTTAGATCAATATGGTCCACTTTGAAAACAGAGCCCTGCACTATTCAGGGAGCCATTATTACCCTAAGTGATGCCCATTGCAATTATGCTATCACTGGATTCAGGCGGAAAAAGTCAGTACTGTGTTCCAACAAATCCAGAAAATTACTCATATCGCTGCCCTCTGAAGTAGCATTCAGCCGGTGTGTCAGACGCAGACAACAACCGTAGGATACCGACGAAGAAGCTGCGAAACAGAAAGATTCAAACGCACCTCCAGCTCCCCCCCACCAACGCCTCCTCTTCAGCACGGTGGGGTGATGACAGGGAAGATAAAAGAGGAAAACAGAGGGAAGGGGTGGAGGTGGGGGGGATATGGCCAGGCAGCTGGGCTCTTTGTTGCCACATCTCTCTCAGAGAGATAAAAGCTGGTTGTTTATAGGTCTGTCTGTCAGCCCGGCCTTTTTACTGAGTGAGGGGAGACCACGCTAACCCAGACATGAGGCACGGGTCCAAATGGGGTTTTAAACAGATTGGGTCCCGCTCCCCGACACCGACAGGGCCTGCCACGACTACTTGTAAATGTTCAGGTTTGAAGTATTTCCTGGATGGCAGCGCCGACCCTTGTTTTTTTATTGTCGTACAGAAATTAATTCCAGTTACAGCGAGTTAATGTGGCGCTGAGAATGAATGTCCTCTCTCCCTCACGCCTGCGAGAGGGAAGGAATTCCTCTCTCGGACGGAGACGTACTGCCGTTTTACAGGCACACGTGTGCAGTGCTGGACGGTATTGGCAAAACCATATATTACAATATTGACTCAGGCGCTCAGGGTTTCTAATGTGAGGATATTCTGGGTCTGATGGATGGAGCTTTCATGTAATATTCAATCAACATTAGCTGCTGTCAGAAAAAAAAAACTACTAAAGATGTTTTATGGTGGCAAAACAAGTATAGACATTTGCTATTTATATCACTGAGCTGAAAAATCATCTAAATTCGGAGAGTAGACTCACATCACTGCAGTTGTAACCTGTCAGAGAATAAAAAAGAATATATTTAAGCTTCATGTGCGTCACTGTTACAATGAGCAGAATGCTCTGTCGTCCCCGAGGCCGACTCTGGATGTCCACACCAAGTCTTTGATGTTATAAACTATTAAAAACGCCGTCATGCTGCATCATTCAACTCTTTACCCTCCGCTAAAACACACTGACAGTGAATGTTACAAAGCAAAGTTAACGCTGAATCCTCACAGCCATGCATTTCTTTAAAAAAAAACAGAAGCACAGGTAATAAATACTGTAAAGCTCGACTGAGAGATGTGTTGATGTAATAAGAGCAGAAAATGTCCGTCAGTGATCGACAAATATTCAATCAGCAACTATTTTGATTGATTATCATTTCAGTTGTTTTTCAAACATCTATAATTAACTGCTTTTCTGTTTTGCATCACTGTGAATTGAAAATCATTCAGTTTAAGTAGATGTCGTCTCTGTGATATCACCAATAAGTTTCTGAGGAACCATTTTGCTCAGTGTGATGACTCCGGCCGTCGCCATCTTGGCAATGCCAGACGCCGCGTAACGCCTGCTTTATCCAAAAATGTGCAAAGAGGTGGAGACCTTTTACTGTGGCGGAGCGGTTGGAGCGGTGATTGGTTGGCTCACACATGCCTGACCCAGAGCCGCTAACAACAACAGAGCAGCTGTGCAAAATCAATTCTTCGTTGCAAAACAAGCTGCTAGGCAATAATGACACAAATATGTGACATGGTGATGTAGTGTGATGTCACAAAGTCACAGATTTAAAGGCAGGAATACTGAGGGGCGTTTAAGGAGCAGTGTTTTCTGTGGGAGAGGGGAGCTTCTGTTGGGGCGGACTCTGACCTCTGTAACTTTCAAGATCTTTTACATGCACAAGAACATATAAAACACTGAAGTCATCTTGGCCCCTGAGAACGTAGGATTTTGACATTATGCTCATTAAATTATCAACTAATTTATCAAGAATGTAATTTAAAGATTAATTGATAATGAAAATAATATATTTTTTAACCTTTAAAGCTTTCCCAGACGTAATATCAAAATGCTGACATGCAGCTATACATAAACCACGTTGACCTTCCCTATGAAGCACGAGCTTTACGGCACAACAACCTTAACTTTCGAGAAACCTTAAATAGTTTGGCTCTTATAGCTTACATGAGACTGAAGAGGACAACCTTGTGCTGCGTACAGTGCAGAGTTTGATGAAGTTGGGGGCTGACAGGCCACTGACTCCTCCGTCGCTCTCTCTCTCTCTGGATAATCAAAGACAGTCCGTCTCCAGAGAGCCGTCACTCTCAAGCTAAAGGGCCACTCTGGCACGGTGCGGGCTGCCTACAGCCACCTGAGACCGCCCCCCTATTGAGTGGCTGACAACTTGTAACATTAGCCATTGTGCTGCAGCCAGCCCATCCATCAAGCGTCGCACCCTATAGAGGCTCTGGTGGTGTGGGGCCCACAGGCAGGACCCATGGAGGGCGTCGAGAACACTCTGTAACTCCGGATGACATCCACCAACCAGTAATTGGATGCACTCGAACTTGTAATAGCACAGGGAACGCAGGTTGTTTCTGCAGTACACCTCAACTTCCATCCATTAATTTCATTTCGTTTATATTTAGCGTTTAGCTTCGCGCAGCCGCCGAGTTCATTTTCACGGCGGAGCGCAGGTTGGCGGCAGGAGCCTCGCTGAGTACAGAGGCGACCGGGTAATGATAGTGACAGCAGAGCCAGCTGACAAACACAGGGAGTGTAGTTTCAACGCTGTAATTACGACTGTGTGTACCCATCCCTTACTGTATTCACATCACAGAGACGTCGCTTTATGATCCCCCGCTGCCATCAGCAGGAGGGGGCTTTGCAGCACAGTGGTCTGCTCTCTTGGAGAAGATAAGCCGGTGTTAAATCACAATCTGTTTACCCACCACACCTAGTTTTTACCAAACAGCATTACAGGTCTGCCGCTGGACGTCGCAAATTTGATTTAAACTACCCGCTAAGCTGCTAAGAGCATATAAACATGTGGGAGTGAAAGCAGATGTCTAACCTCTGTGAATGGGCTAGAAAATTAGGTGGTGTTTGCTTCCCGGGCGAGGAAGAGGGGAAGGATGTGATTATCTCAGTCCCAGAGGAACTCAGGTGTTCTCAGGGATCTCACCGCGCTGAGGACCGGCAGGCCCGCAGTATCCTGCTCAAGCATGACGCACTCAAACAGTGCTCAGGCTTCCTTATGTTGGAGAGCAGATGTGCAAATGTTGCAGCTGAGTAACAGTTACTTTGTCATGGTCAGCCTTTCACACTTCAAAGGAACCGTTCACGCAAAAATAAAGCATTCAGTCATCATCGATTCAGATGGACGGGGACGTTTCGTAGTCAGCAGAACGGCATTTTGTGAAACAACAGAAAAAGATGGAAGGTTGTGAGATTGAAGTGTGGAAATAAAGCACAGAAAGAACCATAAAATGGCTCCATACGGCTCGTCCATGGAAATAAAGCCTTTTCAAATCAATTTCTGGACTCTGGACGAGCCGTATGGAGCCATTTTATGTTTCTTTTCAGGTGGGTTCCATCCGTCTTCCATTCTCCGTCCACTTCAGTTGTTTAGGCGAACGCTGCGACGCTGTTTTGCAGCGAAGCTCCAGAAATGTTTTGTCGGGCATGAAACTTCACCCGACTTTCCATCATGCACCGGGAGTGAGCAGATAATGAGTGAGTTTTCATTTCTGAATGAGCTCATCTCATGTGTCGACATTAACAGAAGAACTCTTAGAAACATTTTACAAATTAAGGTCAGCTTGTGAAAAATAATGTGTGTTTTGCAGGTCTGGAGGAGCTTCGTCAAGTCTAAAAAAATGGCCCCCCGATAATGTCATTGGCTTTATCTCTGCTCGAGGTCATGATATTTAAAATACACAGGCACTCATCAAGCATTTAAGCTATTAAGCAGGTTTGTCGGAAATGTAGGATTCCGTATTTTGGGAGCTTGACTCATTCAAGAGACTATAAGTCCTTCTGCTGCAACCTTTTTTTAAAAAAAATAAAATGTGCTTCTGGAGTTCCACTTGAGAAGTACAATTAAAAATTCACAGTCAGTGAATTCATTTGAATTTATTTCAATATTAAAAGAACAGCTTGACATTCTTGGGAAATATTCGTACGCCTTTTATCAATCCCACTCTCATTACTGTGTGTGTCATGCGTGAAGCGAGAGCGGAGGGATCGTTGCCTAAACTTCAAGACTAGAACGAGCTAGCAGAAGTTAAAAGAAAAGTGCACCTACTTTCACCTCTGCTGCTCGCTAATTAATTCGCAGCTAATATTTCACCGCCCGTCCTGCAGATTACAAAGAGACCCCTCGGACTCACTGAGGCCGACGAGAAGAAAGGAAGAAAGAGGCAGAGAGACAGCTGACTGCACAACAAACTCAGATAAGACGTTGTAAAATAAACCAGTGTGTGTGTGTGTGATGGGGACCAGCGTTGTTACACGTGTGTCGATTCTCTTTCGATATTTGTCCAGCTTATCGGCCGCTGTCGGACACACACAATGGTCGGTCATTAGGGGCGATATAACGTCATTTTCCTTTATCTGCTTCACACTGTCTCGGCTTTTTTCCCTTCCATTCCTGCACCTCTCAGGAGGTGCAGGAATGGAAGTTTCATCTCATAGTTTCAACAACTATGAGATGGATCACCATAAAATTCATGGTCCCTGGAGGATGAATCTTAATGAATGTGTTGCCCTTAACTGACCCTTAACTGACAACTATTGGATTGGAACTTTGCAATTTTGGAGCAGATGGTCACTTTCAAATTAGACTTGCAAAGCCAGACCTATCTGCACAGTTCGTTTTAGTGCTGGAGAAAGGTCTGACTCAACCTGTTATCATTCTGGGATGAGGGGGAAAACACTCTGGCTTGTTTATATTTTCTTAAACTGATCACAGTCGTCTTGGGTGGTGACGGCGCCCTCGCAAAAGGTAACACACAGATAGCAGAAGGGGAGAATTCCGACTGAAATAACTTGCAAATTAAAGGATTATCCAACTTATTCCTGTCCCTCATTATGAACATGAATTCTGGGCGTGTTACCACCGTATCCGGTCATTTAAAGTTGCTATTTTCTTCTTAAAATAAGCTCTATATTTCCAACAGTAGTTACTGTACTCGTCAGTAACAGCATCTCTCCTCCTCCTGCTCATGCAGCAAAAGAGAAAAGAGATTTTCTGGTATGCCTGCCCACTTTATCCAATCAGGACAGAGAACTGCTCATGAACTGGCTTAAGACAAGCGAAGAAAAACGCTTGAAGAAAAGAAAGAGCTGAGTCGTGCTAGTGTGTTGATGCAGAGAGCAGGAGGGGAATGCTAACTGTAACAGACAGGAAGTTAGCTAAGATGATGACAACACTTACAGCAGCTTTAACCGGAACCAGTGTTTCCTTTGGTAACGTGAAGCTAATCCTCTTTCTTGCAGCAATTTTTGTGGCTTAACGCAGATTTCTTAAGCGACTTAACCGAGTGAACACTAAATACACTATAACTATTAACAGTTAGCCCGCTCGGCTAACGCTGATAAAACCTTGAAAGTGCCACCAGCGCGTCAGTTATTATGATACTTTCCTACTTACGTTCGATCTACGGACCATCGGAAAATATCACCTAGAATCGTTTCTCCAGTGAAAACTCGTGGATACAGTTTACTTCCAGTGTTCAGACGATTTCTAAGTTAATAACACTCATCAGCCTCGGTTATACTTCATGCTGCTTAGCAAATGCTTGCATGCTGACTTGCTAACCTCAGGTGGTAATGGAGTAAAAAATGACATTAACAAGGTTGAATTTAAACGTACTTTTATGTAATTGTTCACACAAAGCAATGACTGTTCCTCACATCTCTTCACACTGTAATCAGCCTGACAAACCTTTGATAGACCCCTCTGATATGTTGTCAAAGTCATTTTTTTCTGCTAAAGATTAAAGACTAATGTGGGAAAACGAGTGTTGGAGCCTCACAGAGCTGCCAGCGCGACTTCAGACTCTCCTCCTCAGCCAAACGCCTCCACGTTCGGTCACTTCTGGAAGACCGTCTGACCGCGTGTGGTCGCTCAGTTTGGCAGGCGAAATATATGTTTGTGTGGATCTGTGTGAGACACGTGCGGCCGGCTGCTCCGTGAGGTCGTAGCTGCATCCACGAAAAAAGGCATTTTAGGACGCTTGGAGGAGAAATTTAAAAAACCTTGGCGTTATCAGCCAACTTCAAACAGACTATCTGCAGCTAATGGAGACGGTGATTACCAACAATGCAACGGATAGTTCCCAAACTGGCGTCTCCGGGGAGGCCTGTTGAGACTTATGAGGATATGGAGTCGCGCTCTGCCTCTCTCTTGCCTGTGCTATTTCAGAATCAAAGTGCTCATCGTTCATCTATTATTCAATCTGTTTCACTCCACTGTTTCTCTTTCTGTTTTCACATACACCATTTAGCCTCAGCCCACTTGGTGGAGCTGTATTTATTTTTGGACTCCTCATTTTTTTTTCTCTCTCGCTCCGCTCATGACGTGAAGTCCTTCCATCACCCTGTCGTCCCTCTAACAAGAACACACGTGCATGTTGTTTTGTACATGTGTTTTGCGATTAATTATTGATGGATCAGTCTTTTCGTATCTGTTGATCTATTCATCTCTGAATCGATTACGATTTCCCCCCCGGAGCCCAAGCTGTCAAAATACGTTGAATATGTAACTATGCTTGTTACATAACATAACTTGATATACAAAACCGTTTATTGATTGTGAAAACACTTGACACTGGGCTCAGATGAATTTTCTGTCAATCAGCGAATCGATTTATTATCTGATCAGCTGTGTACTGCTGTATGATAACAAAGGTTGTTCCGATACAGATACAAGTATCGGAACTGCCGCAGATTCTGCCTAAAATACTGGAATCGTTATCGGTGAGAACACGAGTCTGTGCACCGATCTAATATCACGTCATTTATTTATAGGAAACAGGAACCTTCTACTTCCCTCTTGACTGCAGCCACCAAGTTATTAATTCTAAACAACCATTTCTGACCGACTCCGTCAACTCGACCATATTTATATATCAAAACAATTAGCGGCTATTTTTAATCATCACTGCATGCTTTTATAGTTAATTCCGCGTGGGCTCGAGGCTCTTAGCATTCATAACCTACCTGAGGTGGAGGTGGAGACGCGAGAGGAACCAGAGCGGTCCGTACAATGATTCCATCCTGACATGCAGAAGAGTTGTTGCACTTGTGGCAACGAGTGGGAAGTTTAACCAGACTTGAAAGCGCAGCGTCATCAGAGCAAGGATGAATTAATCAGTGAATATCAGCATCTAATACGGACAGCAGCACCCTAAAACATTCATTTAAGGAATTTAGCAAAAGCTTTTGTTCAAAACGACTTACATGCTGTGTCTCAATTCAGGGTCTGCATCCTTCGGAGGACACATTTAAAGACCAATTACGTAAGAACGCCGCGCGAAGGCTGTCCCAATTCGAAGGCTGCTCCAAATGCAGCCAACAAACGAGGCGTAGATCGTCACTTTCGTGGGCCCGGATGGCAGAAATCGAGATGTAAGGGTAAAACATCTGGTGACGTGACCAGGAAATGCTCCAAAGGCTAGACCAGTCCCGTTTAACAACGGCTGACGCCTTCGAAGACCGCATAAGCCGGGTCCTTCGAAGGATGCAGACCCTGAATTGAGACACAGCAACAGTAATTCATACATACTCTGGTGGCTGCCATGCAAGGATCCGACCAGCACATCAGGAGGAGTTTGGGGTTCATTATCTTGCTCAAGGACGCATTGACATGCAGACCAGGGGAATCAAACTAGTGACCTTCCGATAACAAGACAATGGCTCTATCCCTGAGCCACAGCCACCCTAAAAAAAACATTTAGTCTGAGCGGGAGCAGTGTTCCCTCACCAACATTTACACCACTGCTAGCACAAAAGATTCAGACCTTTTAAAAGAGTCATTGTTGCTTTTATTTGATATATTGTCACTTTTCAGCTGTCCATGAATCTCTGGCATTGGTGGCTTTGAGTGTTTCACATGAGCAGAGGTGTTCTGTAATGGTCGGGAAAAGCAACATTGTGTATAAATTGGCATTTTGTGTGATTTGGCGCTGTTGTGAACACAAACCCCAGGTGTGTAACAGTTTATCAGACGTAATGTGGGTGAAAACTACAAACAGAACTCACATCATAACAATGTTATGAGTTGAAAGCTTTTATGTTGAAGTAAACGTGTGTTAACGCTGTGATCCTGCCTCACTGAAGGTACAGAGACAAGTGATGGAGACGGAGACAACATTCGTCCTGTTACGAGACACTGTACCATCAACACTAGTCTGAAGCTGTTCACAAATTAACACAATTGTTTCTCATAGCTCATGAAACCTTTTGGAGAAACAGGGATTTAACAGGACGGTGACGGGGCGAGTTTAGTCACATGAGCTAAGCCTGGGGAAGGAAAGTGTGTTTAACAATATGACGGCAAACGCACTAATAGACTGCTAATGCACCTCTAGAAGCTGTAAGAGAGGATATAGTTGATTGCCTTTCCTATCTGAGTGCAGACTGTAACCTCTGTGTAGCCCTGTGCAAATTTAGAGAGTGTGTGTGTGTGTGTGTGTGTGTTTTGGAGACCAGGCTCTAAAAGGTTTTTAGGATGCTGTTTTTAACTTCATTTTTTCCCCCCATCTGTGGACAGAAGCTTTTATAATACAGTTTCATTACACAGGATACTAGTTTCTCTGGCAGAATAATTTAAATCCTACCAAAAAAAAAAAGAAAAAAAAAGAAGGAGGGTTCAATCCCGGCTTTTTGGCTTTACCTTGAATTAATTGGCATCAGCGGTGGTGTGTGTGTGTGTGTGTGTGTGTGTGTGTGTGTGTGCAGGCCGAGGTCACTGCAGTCAGCACTCAGAGCTAATGAAAGAAAAAAAAAGGGATACAAAGGAGGCCCGGTGCACAAACGTCTCAGAGCGATGCTCCTTGTTTGGTTGCTTTTTTTGCGATAAAGGGAGTTTCAACACCGAGCCACTTTTACCTACTTAGGGAAGTTACACTGAGTGTTGTTCTGAAGTCGTCAAAGTGATCCAACAGCATCGCTAATGCTTCGTGGTGTTTCTACAACCTGAGGTTCGTCCCTCCGTGAGTCTCGACACCGGCAGCCTGGTGACCGCTGGCTGGCTGTCACCGCCTGTAGTAGATTCCTATTCACACGGCTCTGAAAGGGCATATTTAATGACCTCTCATTATCATTCCCCTCCGAGGAAATAATTTCCAAAGCATCTCTACTTTACTGATTAGGCCTCAAAGGATTCCCCTGATGTCATTTCCTCCTCCGCCGTCTTTCTTTCTAATGCGACTCCGTCCCCGGAGTTCTCATTTGTGCGAGTGCTATTCCACGACCCCGCTGTCCCCACAGCTTTTCTTCCAGCTCCTGACTCTCCGTCTTCCATGAACTGGTTTTACGTAACACTGATGTATTTACCTGTCTGTTTGTCTCCCTGTGTTCTCTCTCTCTCTCCACAGAATGATACCTGGTCTGAGCTGTACTCCTTCGCTGTGTTCAAGGCCATGAGCCACATGCTGTGCATCGGTTATGGCCGGCAGGCCCCGGAGAGTCTATCAGATATCTGGCTCACCATGCTGAGTATGATTGTAGGAGCTACTTGCTATGCTGTTTTCATCGGCCATGCAACAGCTCTTATTCAGTCCCTGGACTCCTCCAGACGGCAGTATCAGGAAAAGGTGAGAAGCTTCATTAAATCATCTGCGTCCCAACACTTCTCTGTTCGCTGTTTCCTATTAACCGCTTAACATGCAGGTTCACCCTCAGAGGAAAAGTTTGACATTTTGGGGGAAAATGCTTTCTTGCCAAGCGTTAGATAAGAAAAAATGAGGGCGGCCTCACGTCTGCACTGTGAATATGAAGCTACCACCAGCAGTGGCTAACTTAGCTTAGCATGAGGACTGGAAACAGGTGGGAACAGCAAGTCTGGCTCCGTCCGAAGGGAACAGAATCTGCCTCCCAGCACCTCTAAAGTTTACTAATTAGCACGTCATATCTGAGACTGAAGTGTGAAAATGAAAAAATGCTGTCTTAAGGGGGATTATGTGCTGAACGATGCCTCGGTCAGGACCTGTAACTCAACACAAGTGTGGTTTCAAATATAAATCAAGGCACAGTAAGAAAACATTTGAACTTTTCCTTTAAGTTACTTACTGCGTCTGCTTGTTTCAGCTCTTGAAACATTGAGATATGAAAGATTCACAGCCAGGACTCAGATTCAGCCTCACACATTTGGTATCTTTGGAAACTTTGGTCTCTCTACTAGAAATCAGAAAAAGTGACGTGTGTTTTAGTGATATTTTGGATCTGCGTCAGTCTACATCAACTATGAACTCCAAACAATATGATGTGCCAGTGCCTATATTGGTATTTTTAGTTATTGTGATGTCATTTCATGGAGTAACTTCAAATTCTTTATATTCCTAAAATCTGTCCCGACGAAGCTAAAAGGGAATGTGTCTCAGTAAACCTTAATAATTGATCCAAATGTTGGAGATAAACGACCAACTTGATCCAATGATTCTTAAATATTCAGTCCTCAATCTCTGACGTGAGCCGTCGACCTGCTTCTCTGTTCTTCTGGCATCACATAACTGCATCACCACATGTTGCCACACTTCGCCCAACACAAGCGATGACGCAAAAGCCAGAAGTCTCAGTTTTCAGCTGCAGAATTAATGAGTGCTGAAGCTCTGGTGGTCTTTATCGCGGATCAGTTTGAACAGGATTGACCTCCCGTGGTGTCGTCGGAGCTCTCCGTCCTGTTACCAGTGTTTACTATGAAACTGGGAGTGCTGACCGTGATGTGCAGGGTTCGCAAATGCTGCGAAAAACAACTGACGTGTTGTTGGAGCCTCATGTTACCGTACATAGAAGATAGCTGCAGATTTGATGATTACTCACTCAGTACCTGCTGATACCAGTTTGGGTTTCAGAATCTGTCGGGGACAAAAAAGTTGGACGGGTTTCAACTGTGTGTCGCTGCAGGTTGTGAGTTTTGTCGTGACTGACCCGCTGGTCCTCAGTTATTTCTTAAAAAAACTCTCTTAGTGTATCGGAACAGCGCTGCAGCTCATTAACTCGTGCGTATTTCCTCTCGCTCTCCTCGTCGTTCATTGGCTGCAGCGGCTCTTACATTATTGACTGTTTGCTCCCGTTGAAGTGTAAATGTCTCGTTCCTGTACTCTCTTGTATTCACGTATTCATAAGGCAGGATTTGAATACGATGAATATTCATTTTGGGACGTGTAGAGAGTGTCGCACGAGGTCAACAGCGAAACACTTTTCCTTGAGCGCCACGACCTCAATCATACACTCGCTCTCAGGTGCCGTTTAACCTCTCATATATATTATCGTCAGACAGCCTATCAGACGTCTTTTTGACACGAGGACGGGGGGATCAGAGCGGCGCTGCAGCAGTGGCCTGTAGTGGTAACAGTGCAGCAGCCTCTCTGTTTCCAAGCAGAGTCTCGCTGGCTGGGGAGCAGGGGGAGTGTTGCTGGCTTTCAGCAGCCAATCAGAGGCTGCGGGTGTGTTCGGCCAGGTAGAGCCACGTCGCCAGGGGCTGGGCGTAAGTGTGTGTGTGTGTGTGTGGAGGAGGGGGTGCTGATGTGGGCGAGAGAGAAAGAGACATAGAGAGAGAGGAACAGAGAGAGAGAGAGAGAGAGAGAGAGAGAGAGAGAGAGAGAGAGAGAGTGTGATATGATGTCCCCTTGGGCAGCGGTAGAATTGATGAGGCAGCAGACCTGTGTGTCCTGCCAATGTCATCCTGAAGGTGACGTAAGCAAACATGGCCGCCTCTCTCTCTCTCCCTCTCTCTCTCTCTCTGATCACTCACTCACCGGCTCTCACTCTACCTGCACTCTGTATCATCTGTCATGCGTCTTTAACCACCCCCCCCCTTTGTATCATCTCACCCCCTCTCTTTTCTCCTCTTCTTAAATCCGTCCACCTGATTTCCCTCTCGTCTCCGTCCCATCCTCTGAATCTGGATCTCTCCCTCTCCTCTTCTTCCCCCTCTGTCTATCCTCTCTGGCGGTGGTGTCCTTGAGAGGTGCAGTGCTACTGCTAACTGTCTGCTACAAGGGAGCAAAGAGAGGGGGGAGGGGAAAACCTGTGGGAGACGGGAGGGCCCTGTTTGTCGACACAAGTCCTGGTGCACTGCGAGACATTTGAACGCCGCCTTCTTCACATCGTCCTGGGCGGCCTGATGTCTGGCTAGCATCGCACGGCGCTGCCCACAGGGGCTTCTTCAGCCATGTGGCCGGACACTCGGGGATGAATCATGTCCAATAAATGGTTTAGAAGACGACGGATCAGCAAATAAAGTGCTTACTGCTGCTCTTGTCTGTGCGCTGTGTCCTGGGTGATGGGAGTTAAAAGGCCGGAGAGGAACCCATTGTGTTTGAGGAATGGTTTCTTCCACCGTGGGGGTCACTGGAACGAGCGAGCCGGAGGGTTGGAAAGTTTTCCCCCCGGTAGTACAATTTGCTCTTCAAGCAGCCGGAAAACTGACAACAACTTAAGTCTTTAGTTGCGTGCGTATAATCCTCAGACAGCCTGTATTTTCTCTTCAGTTCAACGATAAATTGAGGAGAAACGTGCTTTCACATTAGAAATTAATGCTGTGTGCTCTGCGAGTATTCATTCTTATTCAGACATTTTTCACCACCATCCCAGAATATATATATATATATTTCTGCTGAGGGCAGGAAAGAGCATTTCCCCCAGAACCCTCTTTCTGGCCAGTTGTCACATTTTTTCTTTTTTTGCAGCTCCATGAGGATTAGTATTTGAGCTGAAGATGTGTTTATTAAAAAAATAAATAAAGTAACTATAATTTGTAGGGCAGGAAAGTGCCAGCCGTGCCAAGCGAGGCTGATGCTGATGCTGCCGGCTGAATTCGCCATGCCTCCAGATAGGACGGCGAGTGACATTTTTATCATTTAGAGAGTGTTAGCGAAACACGTCTGCTGGCAGTCTGTTACAGCCCACTGAGGCTCCAGCTAGCATTGTGCGGAAGGTTTTCACATTTCAGGGCCAGGCAGTAATGTCAGACTCACGATCCGCTGCTGGTTATATTTAGGGAGAATGTTTTGTGTGGTGGCTTTTGGTGCAGAGACCTGTGAGTTATTTATACATGGTGACAGTGCACACTGACACACAGCAGAGGGGCAGGTACACCTTTGCAAAACAATGCAAATGACACATTCAGGCACGTGTGTTTCAAAAGTTACGCCTCGCGGTTCGCGTTTGTCGATGCGTGGCCTGCAAAACCTGCACGGTCGGCCCGCAGAAACACTTTTCTGGTGCACCGCATTCTGTGATTTTGACTTTGTGATTACTCCGTTTTATATAATCCACTGCGACGTCACCAGAAAATGCTGCATTAAAGGCCCTTCACACTCACGGTCCTCCCACACAGGTGTTTTCACTGATTTTGCCTGATGAGACCTCCTCTCATCCTGCATTCACACGTCTCCCAGAGAATTAGAAAGAAAAGGAGAAAGCCTCCCTGTTATTCCGACCCGAGATGTTTCCCCTCGACTGTTCCTTCTGTGCTGTTGTGTATTTGAAGACGTTTCTTAATATGCAGGTATAAACAAACCCTTCCTTCCTCACATCGTGTTAATATTGGTTTTCATTTAGATGCAGCGTACAGGGATGATGGTTTTGTAGGTTGATTTTCAGCTGGCATGCTGATGCAGTTTGGAGAAGTCGTCGCTGTCGGAATACTTTAAAAAAACTCGGAGGTGGATTTTCCGACTCTGATTTTGTTTTAACGACATGATGTGAACTGTGTGGGCTTGTAGCACTGCGCCTGACTGACGTCTGTCTGACCCTCGGATGAGCTCTGCTGCAGCTGTTTCTGAGGGAGACGACGCGACTTTATCATTCTTATCAGCTCACGAATTAAGTAAGTTTTGGGCTCGTGTAAACCAGAATACATGAAAACAACTGTGTAGGTGTGCGTGGCCTCTTTACAGCGCCGGATTTAACTCCCCATTCATTTATCCGACCTGACTGAACTGTGTGGTTCTCTACATTCTCGTTGTGTAAATGCACAGCGACGCAATGAAAGCAGCAGAGAGGGAAGGACGCCGCGCTGCTGCAGTGGGTGCAAGGACAGTCAGTGACAGAGGTTAATGACAGAAAAACGCTGTATAATTTACAACTTTGTGGGTCGCTGTTGTTGTTGTTGTTGTTGTGTTAGCTCCAACTGTTTGCACAACACATGCACACTAGTTCCTGCATGTCTGATTAAATAAAAAAGTTAAATTTATGCTCTGCCAAACCAAACAGCTATATATAGTGAAGTGTTAACATTGAATTCAAACATTTACATCAATTATTGTTTGTTTTATAATAGCCCAATAATATTTGATTTATTCAAGCACGTAAAACATCAGCACTTTATAACTATCTGGAAACAAACGGGGCGATCGCAGTTTATTTTTACATGTGCTGTGATTTAAATCAAGACAAACATCTGCACCTTTATTCCTGTTGACAATCATTAACACGATGTCTGAAGAACCTGAATTTAAAATGTATTGTTGTGTGCACCTGAGTCGAGACAGGTGCAGCGGTGCAACCAGAGACTGCTTGTTTGATCAACATGTGAGCTGCGTTTATGTTCAATCACTCAGAAGCTGAATGTGGCATCACTTCCGGTTTAAGTGCAACGTGTGAATTAGAATTTGTTGCGAAACGTTTTTCGCGGCAGAAGTTTTGATTTTCCATCGTCGGAGAAACACAAGTGTTACTAACAACAAGCCTGATTGCACAATAAGAGAAACTAAAGTGGAACTAAAGCATGTTAAGGTCAGGTTCAGTCTTTCACCCCCGGGACAAGTCAACACGCTTTGTTTTTAACAATGTAAAGTTCACATAATTGGAGAGTTTCATTTGTAAATCACATTATAAAGTCAGCATTGTGTGTGCCAACACTGATAACAAAGGCCACTGTACCCTTTTATTCACAACATTATCAATTTAAGAAGCAAGAATGTAATTGGGAGGTTTTTCTTCTGACTTTTAATATGTTAAAGAGCTTTTGGTCGTAACACGGAAACACTGACGCTTTAAAGAAAGTTGTATTTATCTGGGTGATATGAATAAATAACCTTTCTTACTGTAGGTCACTCACCAGCTGAGGGTTACAATCTTCTGTATTACAAGTTCCACGTGAGCAAAAAATAGACATGCAATCAGTTATTAAAAAGCTTCTTACCATCCACCAAACATTTACTCATGACCGCCATGTTTCTGCATCCCGGACGTTGATTAAACGTTCACATTCGGACCGTATTCCTCGGGTTACTGGCTCTCAGCTGAGAAAACTGGATGTGGTTTGTTAGTCAGGCTCCAAAATGACAACATTACAGATGATAAAAGATGATAAAAGTTTTTTTATTAAAAGCAATAACAAATATAATTGCGGCGTCAGTGATCAAACCGCCAATCTTCTAATCATTAACAGCCGCTATGTTTCTGGCGTATATGTTATTTATTTTTGTTAGCTTGTGCATTTTTCTCCACACGTCATCGGTCCTGAGTAGTCAAAGCTGTAATGTCATCACAGCACGTTTCACCCACCAGTGCAGTTTGAGTTTGGAGAAACACCTTTACATGAACTAACATCATCTTAGACCGGGATACATGACATCACAGTCAGAAAATTGTTCTAAATCCTTGCAAATCCTTCCAAAAACTTGTTGTTCCAACTTGAAGGTGCGTTCACCTGAATATTCTTAGTCAGCAACGCATTTTTCAGATTATTTCTACACTGCACACAATGACAGACCGTTCAATCATTTTCTTTTTTTTTAAAGTAGCACGTGCTGTGTGTTCAGGCTTCCCTTTAAATCGCAGCTGGTGCCTTTAAGACATGCATCAGACGGTAGACTAGTCACACACCTTTTGCATCAATAATCAGCTCTTAATGGCCTCACGGGGAGTCAAGAGACTAATCTCAGTCAGCAAGGCAGACGGCAGTCTGAGCTCTCTGCCGTGATGTGCACAGGACAGGATACAAGATTGTTTTCTTCCTCCTCCTCCTCCTCCTCCTCCTCCTCTCCGTGCCGCTGCCACCTTCCACAACAGTGATCTGTCTTCCCTTAGCCAGACTGCTTGTCACTGATAGCTCCAATTATCCTCGACCAGGCTGACTTTGCAAACATAGTGGCCAAAGAGATTCCTGCGCCAGCGTCTACAACAAAAACAGCGTCCGTTCAGTTGTGCCAAACGATACTCACCGCTCAGTCAGGGAGAGCGTCTGATGAACAAACCCTTATCGGCCGGGCTCCTTTGGTCGTCGCTCCCTTTGACTGAATTATGGGATTTTCAGTGTTTCCCTTAGAAGCCCCATTTCATTTAATGAGACTTTGTACTGTGTGAGACCCCACAGTGTGTTGTTCCTCCCTGTGTACACATCTCCGAGTCGAGCACAGACCAGACGAGCTCTGACTATCTGATCTGCTTCTCTTTGGTGAATGTGCTTCATAATATAATGAGGCGACTTTGCAGGGAATTAAGTGAATGAATTATACATCCACATGGCCGTTTGGGATGAACCCGAATTAGACTTTCCGATGGTGGGAAGTTGTGGGAGGAATGAGAAGAGGAGAGGATGGAAAAGGGCAAGAGAGGAGAGCCAAAGGGAGGGAAGGAAATCAAAGGAGGGGGGCAAGAAAGTAAGTGAAAGGAGAGGAGAGGCAACGAAAAGGAATAGATGGGAAAGGAAAGGAAAGGAAAGGAAAGGAAAGGAAAGGAAAGGAAAGGAAAGGAAAGGAAAGGAAAGGAAAGCAAGCCAAAGTAAGGAGTGAAATGAAAAAGAAAATGGAAAGAGAGTACAACCAAAGGTAAGGAAAGAGAAACTAATGGAAAGGAGGAGAGGAGAGTCAAGTACAAGGAAAGGAAAGGTACAGAAAGGAGAAGAAGGTTACAGAAATGATAGGATGAAAGGAGGAAAGAGGAGAGGAGAAAACAGGAGAGGAGAGGAAAGGGGAGCAGAGGGGAGAGTCAACCAAAGGAAAGGAAAGGAAAAGAAAGGAAAGGAAAGGAAAGGAAAGATGAATAGAGGCAGGGGAGAGGAGAACATGAAGAAGGAAAGGAATAGAAAAAGAGAGAAGAGCGTGGAAGGGAACAGAGAATTAAATGAGAAAGGAAAGGGTAAGAGAAGAGAGCTGAAGGAATGAAATGCAATTTCAATGAAAAGGAGTAGAGAGGAAAGGAAAGGAAAGATAAACTAATGGAAAGGAGGAGAGAAGAGTCAGAGGAAAGGAAAGGACAGGAAAGGAAAGGAAAGGACAGGAAAGGAAAGGAAAGGAAAGGAAAGGAAAGGAAAGGAAAGGAAAGGAAAGGAAAGGAGAAGAGAGGAAGGTAACAGAGGTGACAGGAGGAGAGGAGAGAGGAGAGGAAGAAGTAAAAGAGAGGGAGATGGTTAAATATCAGGTTTCTGTGTTGGGTCAGTAGTTATTGGGATGAAAGGTGGAAAATATGATCTAAGTGAAAATCAAAACTCTGAATAACAAATGACACAAAGCTGCAGTTTAGATGACAGAATGTCAGAGGAGCGTTTCTGCTGCCGCACACACACGGTCATCAGCGTGACACAAAATGGACGTCCGTTTAACTCTTATTCTGGCGTTTGTCAGTCCTGTGAGTGACGCTCGCTGCCCTGTCCTCCGTGACACGGGAGCGATTTGAGTTTGGCCTGCCGATGATCGATACGGCCCTCAAAGTCAAGGCATTAAAAGCCACTGTCTCGGTACAATCAGATAGGCTTTTCGCTGCCTCATTCATTCACATTTTTTTTTTTTTTTAGCCGTGTCACAATCTGCCGGAACAAGCTTTGTGTCGAACAACAGCTGCTTGGCCGCTGCGTCTCTGCGGGGAGTGCGAGGTTTCCCCCAACACCTACACTTTGTTCACAATCAGCACTTCCACTCTATGAAAGGCACAGCAGCTGCAGCGCTCGCTCTGACACGTCGGGTAAAGAGTTGTGACACGGGGTCATCTCTTCAGGCCACCCTCCATCTGCACATGTCAGGAAGCAGAGTCACTCATGCAGGTGAAACTTTTGTCGTTGTGTAACTCCGTCAGAGGAGCCGCCTCCCGCCGGGGAGACTTCTCCTTCACGTGGATGCTGAATTATTCAAATGTCGCATGTTGGGTTTATTTATGTTTACGTTGAATGGCAGAAGGAAGCAGAAACACCGGGCAGAGTGACAACGCTGCTCCAGCACTGAGTGGCGACCCAACATCCCCCTCTGCAGACACAGTGTGTGGTACCCACTCTGGTGGGGGGAAGAATTTGCTTCCACTGTTTTTGTCTCTGTAATCCAGCACACTGGATTTGAAACAGAGCAGGAAGCACGAGGCTTTAAGCTTTTACCACCTACTGCTCCTCATGCGAGATGGAGGCATTACGTAGACTTTTGACAGCCGTCTGCGGCTCAGTCGCTTTTGCTTTTCAGTCAGAGCGGTCGCACACGCAGCTGTAGACGTGCTAGCAGCTCTGCGAGGATTTGTTTCCAGACGACCCGGAAGACAAAAGTTTGACCCCCTACTTGAAAAATTACAGCTGAACACCACTCAAAGTCGGAGTTCCCACTTGTAAACCCTGATTCAGTGACGAAGCAGTATAAAGATGAAGAGTGGGTGGGTTGTATATTGTGTATTTGTATCAGGCTATAAATGTGATATTTAGATACGTTTTCAAGTATGAAAGTGATGAAAGATAAAATGTATAATGGCGTACCTCATCTGTGGTTTTTACATCCCCTGTTTTGTGTAAATATGCAAACAGAAGGCTGTTTTTTGTTGCCATTGGTGGCGTGGACCTGAAACACGTTTGACTCCAGTTGTAACCCAACATTAGCCACAGCAGTGCAACATGCTCACAGCGACAGCACTCACATGTTGATGTTTAGCAGGTAGTATTTAACCCGGTCACCAAAGCTCAACATGTCCGTCACGGTAAAACAAAGGGGACCAGAACGCTGCACACACACACACACAAACAGGCAGGCAGGTAACTCGAACACAAAGCGAGCTTTATTAACACAAAGCTGATAATCCAAAATCCAAAAATAGAAGCGACAAAAGGCTGGCGGCAGAAAATCAAGAGCAAAAGCAAACAGAGCTCAAAACAGAAATAACACAAGCAGGAAACAGAAGACGGGACGGGGAGACACAGGAACACACAGACGAACTGACGAGGAGAAAAGAGGAAGCAGGAACTACAGTGCACAAGAGGTGATTAACTAATGGACGCAGGTGAGGAGTGAAAAGGGCGAGAAAACAAACAATAGGAGGAGATGAAAAGCAAAACATGACACACGAGGACGGGACCAAGGACTCAAACCACGACAATATCAGCATGATAACATCTTGTAGTTGGTGCAAAAGATGAACTTTAAGCTGATGGGAATGTCTTTAATTCAATTTGTAGTCGAGTAGATTAGTTTTGGACATGTGTTGGACAACATTTCTCCAGAACTGAGTCATGAGATCACCAAAATATACTTTGAAATATGGTGTCTAACTTCGTCTAAAGCTAAAAAGTATTCCACTCTCATCGACAGATTACAAAATGGCAGTTCAGCAGATTAATTCCTTGAAAATGTGAAAACAGACGGAGGTTGTAAATCAATCTGAAAGTGCCACCGGTTTCAAAAAGGAGTCTGGTTGTATGTAAACTTATGAGAAAATGACCCTACTTCTCAGTAAGCGGTTTCCTTACGGGTTCACTCAGTCGCTTGTTTCAAGTCTTCATCGATACAGAGTGACGTTGAGGATAAAGCAGGTTTCTGTCACCACCACGTTGTGTCCTCAGGTTCTCCGTCACATCTAATCAGGTTATCCTCCCCACCTCCGCCCCCTTCCTCCCAAATATGGTCACTTCTGGCTCCAAAGACCAAGATGGCGTCGGCCTTAATGCCAATTCTGAGGCCTTAAAACGGTCTTAAAAGCCAGTGGATGACAAAAAGTTTTATTGGTTACATATTGGAAGAGCATTGAAACCCTTAGTCAATATATATATATATAATATAATATACCAAACATTTAGTCCAAGTGTCAACTGAGCACATGTTTCATTTGCTGGAGACCAGACTGAACCTAAAAAGTGCCTGAAACAAGCAAGAACCGAAGAAAGCTGCAGCACCAACCTGGCAGAGCGTCGCCGGGGAGGATGCCAAGCGTCTGCTGATGTACACAGGTCAGAGAGTCCAGCCGGCACAGTGACAGTGAAAGATTCACCACCACATGAAACAGGACGACTGTTTAAGTTTGTGTTTGTTACTTTCTGTACACTGTGTTAAATTAAAAAAAACATACAGGTCATCTGATGTGGATGTAATCAGGCTCAGATTAAAGCCGAGAGTCAGCAACTTTATCCCCAAAGGTTTTTATTTCACATCAAATCCGGCGTTCAGAAGTAAAGAGCCGACAATGCAACAAAATATTCCTGATGGACTGTGAACGCTGTAGTTCAGTTAACTGAGTTTCTGCTGTTAATTTGAGCATTATTATGTAAAATCTGGAGCTGGAATTACATTACAGTCGGGTGTTTTAGGTTGTTTCTTAGCTCAAAATGTGAGTTGGTGTGCTGCCTTAATGAAGCCAGCAGAGCGGGGATTTCATCGGCCCTGTGCTGCAGGATCCTTCCCCGCGTACACAAGAATTCACTTATGTACGACTAGAAATCTTTGTTTGACAAATACGTCTCTCTTTTGCAAACAAGGCGCCAGTCTGTCTGCCTCAGCCGACAAACAATGTCCAATTCAGGCGTTCACGATGCTGCTGAAAGCGTCTGAGCAGGTGGACCCTCGTTGTTTTCCTCGGGGCCTCTGACAGGATGCAATATCGTCTGAAGCAGAAGTAAACCCGGGTCCTTCCGGATCTCGGGGGCGGTCTCGCTACTACAAAGCCGACCTGCTGAAGACTGTCAGGAGACGTCACTTGATGCCAGCTGATGTTTCTGCGCAGAGTACGTTTTAGTCCCGATGGGGTCGAGCCGGTGGGGACGATGATGACTTCCTCGGTCCCTGGAAGGTGCGAGAACACAGCATGAGCCCGACCGCCGAGCTGTCTCTCAAAGTTGTGTGTCGGACAGTTTTACGTTGAGCCATGCTGAAGCTTTTCCGTTTGAGTTGAAGTGCACACTGACTTGACAGCAGAGCACCGAGGAGAAACCTTTATCTCCCAACACTTTTACTGTCGGTTCTGTTTATCGGCACATCTATCAGCCTCTGTCCTCCACGCAGCGCGGATTTTGGTTTCTCAGTGTTCGCTCCGGACGGGTTGAGATTAGCATATTTTAACAATAGGAGCTGATTGTTTGTGTTGTTGTTGCGTCACTTTCTATCGATCTGGCATTGATTGACTTCTAGGTAGCGTCGATTGGAGGGGGGACGAGTGTGTTCATTTCAGTTGACAGCTGAAGGACGCGTGCGTGCGCTGTTTTTGTGAGGTTGTTTTTTTTTTTGGGTTTGTTGTTGACTCACTGGTTCATTCTCAGAGAAACACCTTGTTTGTTTTCAGTGATACGCTGAAATCCCTTTTGGAAGCTGTAGTTTGTGTTTGTAATATTTCATCCGACCGAAAAACAAAACACTGGAAAACACCTCTGAGGATACTTGTACAACTTAACAGCGCTATAAACTACAGCCTCCAAAATGCCCATAAATCTGAACCAGCGCCTCAACAGTTTCTTTTTAACCTTCATGGAGGAGGATTTATTGCACGGCTGTTGGGTTTAAGAAATAAAGGTGTTACTACTTATTGTATTTCATATCAAAGAATATATTTGTCTGGGCTTTTTAGATACATCCTAAAATATGACGAGATGTCTGGATGTTAACTCCAATTCCTGCTCGTGTGTTAAAGTGTGAACACATGATCTGATCACTTGTGTTTTAAAACATGTGTAACCAGGAACATCATAGTAACCGTTATTAACAACAATTAACATCAGTTTGAGAACATTTTCCTTTAAAGCAGATGGCAAACTGGAACACCAACATATTTTAAGGTCAAAGCAGCCAAAACAGCAACAGTCACCAGAAATTCACCAGACTCCCTTAAAGAATCGCTCGATTGTGAGAGTTTTTGTGTTATGAGAAACTTTGTAAATGTTGTGAAGAGATTTTTCTGACAAATTCTTAATTATTTGGGCCTTTTTGTAAATTCGGCATATGTTATAGCCTCTTTTCTTCATAGCTTTTTAAAAGAAATCTTTTTGTTTATCTGTTGGTTTATTTAAAGGGTTAGGGTTATTTATATTCTAGATTCCATGTAAAGGCCCAAACCAACAATTTGTGTTTCTCAGATCTTTACTTTCCTTTCTTTAATTACTTTCTTTCTGTCCATAACTTTTAGCCCCAAGCCCATGTGAAGATGAAAGTCCTCAAAAGATGGTCAAAAATATATTATTCCATTTTATAAAAAGGCTCAATAATTACCTGACAGAGCCAGGCACTGTAGTTTCTCAAACAGGGGTAAAAAGTGTGTTGGGGACTTTGTTCAGCTGTGGATGAAGACACATTTAGCTCTTTAGTGGATATTCAACAGCAGCGGGAAAGTATATACAGGATGAACTTCAGATTGTTATCATAACGGAGCGACTGTCTGTCTCAGTGATGTGTTTTCAGTATCTTTTTGGACAACAATCGAGCTCTTTGCCACAGATAAATAAGCTCCATAAGGCTTTGACGGCACAGACAATACTTGTCGGTATCAATGCATTTTTGCTTTTGGTCTCCTAGTGGCGACAATACAATTAAACATTGTTACAGTTGAAAAGATGTTTTCAAAATTATTCCATGCAGTGTATTAACAGATCATCATCTCTGTCTGTTCGCTCCCTCTCAGTACAAACAAGTGGAGCAGTACATGTCCTTCCACAAGCTGCCGGCCGACTTCCGACAGAAGATCCACGACTATTACGAGCACAGATACCAGGGCAAGATGTTTGACGAGGAGAGCATTTTGGGAGAACTCAGCGAGCCTCTCAGAGAGGTAAGAGGAGTATCAACTTCAAATGTATCGCCTGTATTTAGCCTTACTTTTGTAGTTAGTGCCTGACATGCTAACTAGATCTTAAAGGCCCCATAATCTTCAAATGTTCAGGTGCTTACTTTTATTTTGGTGTCTAGGAGAAAATGTTTAAATGCTTTAATGTTGAAAAAACACATCATTTTTCCCATATTGTCCAGCTTTATTCACGCTCTGTCTGAATGCTCCATTTTAGCGCCTGTCTCTTTAAGTCCCCCCAATCCCAAAAAGCCCAGACTGCTACGATTGGTGAGCTGTCACAGGCCTGAGCAGGCTCCGCCCACCGCCCAAGCGCTGACAGCTTTGAAGGCACAGTTTCTGAATATGGGCCGTGTGCATTTCTCCATGTATTGAGCTTTTTGATACTTAGATCTGCTTTATAATCCAAGAATACATGGAAATAACACTTTAATGCTTAAATCCCTGGACGAACTGTTTATGCGAGACACCTGACAGCAGTGCAGCACCTCAGTTACACATTTGAGAGATATTTCACTGAACAATGTGTCCTTTTTCAGGAAATCGTGAACTTCAACTGTCGCAAGCTGGTGGCGTCCATGCCGCTGTTTGCCAACGCGGAGCCGAACTTTGTGACGGCCATGTTGACCAAGCTGCGCTTTGAGGTGTTCCAGCCACACGATTACATCATAAGAGAGGGCACCATCGGGAAGAAAATGTACTTCATCCAGCACGGAGTCTGCAGCGTCATCACGAAGGGCACTCTGGCGATGAAACTCTCCGACGGCTCTTATTTTGGAGGTAAGATACAGTTTGTGGTTTACACTTGTTTTTTTCTGGCGATAGCGACTTCCGACTGTTTTAATTTTCCCCTTCCTCGTTTCAGAGATCTGCTTATTGACGAGGGGTCGGCGGACGGCCAGCGTGCGAGCAGAGACTTACTGTCGGCTCTACTCTCTGTCTGTCGACCACTTCAATGAGGTGCTGGAAGAATATCCCATGATGAGACGAGCCTTCGAGACCGTCGCCATTGACCGTCTGGACCGCATAGGTAACAGGGCTGACACGTTAATGCACTCAACCAATCATACAGTTAAATAGAATAAAAATAAATCACACTCAGACAAACCCGACATACAGATAATGAAATAATATTGGATTTTGAAGATGTTTCCAGAATATTAATGTTGAAATAGGCAGTAAAATGAGCCGTGCTGTTCCCTCAGAATGACACAGGACACTGTAACAGTAGATGACAGTACAGGGTGACACATCCATTTTCCTCCAGGCTTGTTCTGCTAGAGGATGTACCTGGTGTGAAGGACATCACATGCTATATCTAACTCATATTGTTCTTCCTTTCCAAATCCTCTTGTTTCCATAAATGCATGCTTTGTTCTGCTCTGTGTCCTCTCTGTCCTGTCCTTTCTCCTTTCTCTCTGTAGCTGTTTAACAATCGTTTTTTTTTTGGTTTTTTTTTTCCCCCTCTGCAGGTAAAAAGAACTCAATCCTGATGCACAAGGTTCAGCACGATCTCAACTCCGGCGTCTTCAACAACCAGGAGAATGAGATGATCCAGGAGATTGTCAAGTATGACCGTGAAATGGTGAAGCTTGTGGACCTGCAGCGGCCGCGGGCCATGTCTATGACGCCCTCCATCGGCGGTATCTTTGCTCCTCCCGGCCAGTCGGCGTCAGGCTCAGCTATCGCTACTCTACAGCAGGCTGTGGCCATGAGCTTTTGTCCTCAAATGGCGAGTCCCCTGGTGGGTCCAGGGACTCTGCAGTCTCCCCGTATGGTGCGAAGGTTCCAGGTGATGCAGAACCTTGCCAGCCCCGTCTCCATGTCTCCTCTTCAGTCTCAACCCCCTCAGGCGTTCGGAGGGGCGTTTGGATCTGCAATCTCCAGCCCACCTGTCCAAAGCCCGCTTGCAGCTTCAGGACGGACTTTCCAGTACATGGCGAGCGCAGGACCTTCCGGTTCCCAGTTGTCCCTAGTACAGCACCATGCACCCAGTCCCACACAGACCCAGCAGAGGCCTGCCTCACACAAGAGCACCCACTCCCTTCATACAGGTAGCTTGAGCCAGGATACCCGGGCCCTGTCTGCCTCCCAGCCTTCACTCCCCCAGGACGGAACACCGCAAGCTGCCTCAGCAGCCCCCAGCCCTCCAACATCCACCCGAACCTCCAACAACTCCATCGGTCCCCCTCAGCCCCCTCACCCCAGCCTGCCAGGGCCTTCAGGGGTGGGGAGATCGGCGGGAGCTCAACAGAGGGTGGCCTTTGCCTCCACACCTCCTCCAGGTGGACCTGCTGGAATGGGGGCAGTAGCAGCAGCTGCTGGATCAGGACCTCCGGACTCTGGAGTTCCCAAGAAAGATTCAATTGTCAGCCTTCCAGAGCTAGACTCTGCCAGATCCCGGCTGTCTTCCAACTTGTGACCCTGGTAGAGTTCAGGAAAGAGGCCTTTTTTGTAGGAGAATCTGTTTGTTTTAGGTCAGCCCAGCTGATCTGTCAGCCTGCTAAACGACCAATCAGCTACCGCCGACGCCACCAGTCATTCGACCCGGATGCACTGTGTGCTGGTGTCCGCAGAAGGAAAAGAGCAACTCAGAGTCTTGAGACACTTTGGCTAGGAGGAGTCTATACAATTAAACTAGTATAACTTTAGGTTGAACTGGTCTAGTCTACTGTGCCAGCACCTTTAGTCTTAGTATCACCCCTTACACTCTGCTTCCAAACACCTACTGTATATCGCTGTCTTTACTGTAAAGATATGAAGAAAAGTACGATTAATGTAACTATTGCATACTGTGTAGAATCCATGCAATGCAATCTAGCAGGAGCTGGACTTAAAAATGAAAATCAGGGACTTGAGGTCAAATGACAATGACATTTTAAGCGTTCAAAAAGTGTTTTGAGTGTAATTTTTCCGTATAAGCTGTCGTAGCAAAAGAACACATTGCTCTTCATATTGTTTAAAATAGTAGTGAACATAGTGTTTTAGACCGCTGGTCGATCTTACATCGATGTGTAAATAGTTGACGAAAAAAGTACGGAGGGATATTATATTCATTGTATCTACCCAAACCAAAGTTGAGCTTGAACACAAAGTCTGGTTGTGTCTGTATCAACTAAAAAAGAAACATAGAAGAAAATGCCATTTATTTAACTGCCTTGATTCAACGTTAGAAGCCATATATTTGGTTTGTGTGTATGTATATGTGGGCGTAAGTTTGCGTGCGTGAGTTTGTTGGTACGTTTCGGTTCTATTTTTCAGAGAATGGACTCACACACTCTCTACACTGCTTTGTCCGGCGTGATTGGTTTGACGCGCTGACGGCGGCCCTGACCCGTTCTCATGAAACACCTGGAAGGCGGTCAGCTGTTTGGTCAGCGCACTGATTGTAACCCTGAAGGCAAAAAGGTGGTTAAATAATCTGAGCTTTATCGAAAGGAAACATTTGTGAACAACCCATACTGTATACTTGCTTGTTTTGTCTAGGTTTATTGATTAACACATGCAATATAATTCTGCAATACTCTACCCCGCCTATATATAAATATATATGAATATAAATATCTATACATATGCTGTACAGGAAAGTGAACTTGTTTCTTTTCCCTTTTTGTTTTTCTTTTTTAATGTGAAATCTTAAAGAATCCAGCAGCTATTGTGGCTTCACTTGAGGTATTGTAATCCAGTGACCATGTTGTTACCTTAACCAAAAATGTTTGAGGGAATGAGAGGACGTGCAGTGTCATTTTTCGTAACACAAAAAAAAAATTCAACAACAACAACAACAAAAAAAAAACACGGACGGGAACAAAAACTGGTTTAGAGTCACAGGAGGAATCCACGCTTTGAGTTCAGCAAGTCAGACCCTCAAATAAAAAAAAACTGTCACTTTAAAGCCCATTTGAAGATGTTAAAATTGTAAGAGGAACGGGGGAGTTCGGGGTGGGTGGGCGACAAAAAGCCTCACTTGTAAAAAACAAAACCTAAAAAAAAAAACACTCTTCAAAGTCTCCACATGCCCCGTATCACCCAAAACTCTCATGAATGTCTCAACATTTAGATCCACAACCGAAACAATCCTATCGTTCAAAATCTTTTGGGAATCAGGCTTTGGTTTCACTTATTCTAAATATTCTGATCCTGCTGAACCTAAAAAGCCTTCTCTTGCTGAATGTATGCCATACGAGAAGGAAGACAGCTAATCAGATATAAACTGCCATGTAAATAAAGGGACAGAGGATTTGAAAAAAAAAAAAAAAAGGCTTTTATGATGCAAAAGGGAGGTTGTGGGCATTTGCCGTATGTGTTGCTGAATGTCTGTGCGATCTTTTTAGTTTCCGATGATGCTTCTCTGGGTAGAACGTTGCTGTGTTGAACCTGTATGCTACACCCCGCCTCCCTCCTCCTCACACCACAACACCGAGAGGAAACTTCATTTTTTAAAAGTTAATTTTATCGACGAGGGCGCGAACGAGAGCGAGTCGCGACCACTTTGAACTCCGCGGTCCAACGCGAGCACCGAGGACATTCAGTTAAAGCACCTTCCGTTGCACTTCGACCTTGTAATCAAAATGAAAAAATCAATTGCTCTATTCTCTTAAAAAAAAAAAAAAACGGTTGCAGTACTTCTCCTGGACCCATTAGCTGGTTAAACTGTAGGACGGGGAAAAAAATAATAAATCCAATCGGGACGGTAAATAGGCAGCTGATTCAATGTGTTAAACAAACACGGCGTCCAACTTTTCTTTTTTTTTTTTTCCTTCAGCTCTGAGCATCGATCCGGAGCCAAACTGTAAAATCAATGCGATGGACATTTCACTCAGGTTTGCTACCTTTCCAGAGAGATGTATTGATCGCCGCCGCGTGGCTTTCCATCGATTTATGTAGACGTGTCTCTCCTCCCATAATCAACTTGTTGATTTTTACCATGCTGGAAGATTCCCCTTGAATTTTGATTGGCTTAGAAAAACAAGGAGGACCTAATGGAGTTACAGCCTTTAGATTGTCACTCGTACAACTCGCCGCCCGCTTGGTTCTGATCACTTTTCCCTGAGAGGCTGTTTAAATCTCGAAACAAGGTGTAGGTGATTGTTTTTATCCAAGGGCTTCATTATATGGCTTGTAAACATGGTTCATCGTTCCTGTAGAGTAGCCGCACACTTTCCACGTTCTGTTCCATCGGTAACATGCACTAAACCTCGTCCTTCGTCATACCCGGGTCACAGTGCTGCAACCCGCTTCGTCAGCAACACGGGAACTTTGTATTGCTTTTTTCCTATGGGAAAGGTACATGCCAAAATGCCAATGCGATTGTGAATGAACCGAGTCCATTTTGAGTCAATAGCTGTTGTGTGCTTCAATACTGTTCCAGTGCAATCAATTGGTCCTCTTCCCTGTTCCTTTGTGCTAATACCAGAGTTTGCCCTATTAAGCTGCTATCAGGACTGTGCTGATATTATTTGAATGAGTCCACAGTCAGTGAGAGCAAGATGGAAGGAGAGCTGAAGAGCTAACGTTTCAGGCAATATCAGGCACCGTCTCTATTTCATTGCATCCATCAAGTAAGATACTGTAGTGTGTAATCCACTCCCACTCGAAGGTTGGCATCCCAGACACTTTGGATCAGTACCACTCTGCTTCAACCCTCGGCCATGAGGCTGATACAGCCCGGGCAAAGCACATACTTCTGTCGGTTATCTGTTTTGTGTCTGTGTCACAAGTGTGTTCAGTCAGTCGGCGTCCAGCCGCTGTCGGCATGTGTGTGTGATATGGCGCTGTATTTGCCTGATGACGGGGGGTTCAAAGTGCGATTGTTTAACGGTTCTTCTTCTGGACCTTGCTGTGAAGTGGGATTGAAATCCCTCATACATGTTTGACACTGACTGACGATTATTGAGAGTCTCTAAGTTTCAAACCTCTCATTCTTGCTGTACCAGATATTAAGGGTACTGAATGCCTTGGTGTTGATATGTTAGCAAATCAGGGTATTATTTTTTTTGTTTGTAAAAGTGTCTTTGATTTATTGGTATTTTCTGTTTGGTTCTCGTTTATTGCAATGTGCCCCATGCACATGGACTGTATATACCTTGTGCCTAGTATATCTAGTTTCCACATAGTCTATTTTTGTGGTATGTATGTGCCTGTAAAAATGCAAATATGTGTTTTTATTTTCAACTTGCAATATATGTAAAAAAGAAAAAAACATTAGATGAAGACTAGTATTGCTGAATTTAAATGACAATGTCAGTATATATAATTTTCCCTGATTTGGGAAACACAAAATTGCACATTTTTGTTGGTTTGAGCCTTCCAACACCATGCGCGCTGTACTCTGTACTTTCATGTTCTGTACATATGGTATACACAGAGATGTGGGGCACATTGTTGTGTTTGACCACAACCTGCTGTATCAAAAACATTTTCTACAGTGAGAGGGTGAGCTCTGACAGGCCTCTGGTGGATATCGGCAGTCTGGACGTTAGCTTAGATGACCTGCTCGCTGCACAGAGCCAAAAATTAAACAAAGAAAAACGATTTGTAAAATGGTGGCGATGCCTGCACAATATCAAAAGAGAAACATAACTAGGATGTGCACATGCTGGAAAATCTTCCTCAAACCATATTGTTGCACAGGTCTTTAAACTCTGATGCTGGTTGCACACTGATCTGGTGTTTTACCATTAAAAAAAAAATAGAAAATAAAAAAAAAAAAAAGATCTCTCCAAGGCTGAATTTGGCTCCGGAGCCTCAGCAGTCACAAGCTTGACTCCCGGTTGAGTTACCTTGACAGGAAACAGCAGAGTGCATGCTCGTATTTTTCTTATCTAAGCAGAGTTCTGTGTACGATTCTTAGTGGGACCTTCAAATCTAGACACTGTCGTGTACCAACTACTGTACAATGATTTTATTTAGTCTAACAGTTAAACCTTTGTGTCGTAGCTACTGTAGCCTGCTTAGCTTACCTAAGCCTTCTCTCTGCTTCAGGACTCTGTGTATTGTGTGCTTGAGTTTGTGTGTGCGTGTGTGTGTTCCTGTGCCTTTCCTTCTATAATGTTGGTCCCACTTGAGAATATGATGCCATTTAGGGGTTCGAAACCCAGGTGAAGCTGAGAGAGACGCCAGCACAAGCTGGAAAGTGTTACACGGTCACAACTCCACTTGTTCTAAAAGGAAAAGAAAAAAAAACAAACTCCCAGACACTGTAATGCTCCTATAAACGACTCTAGCACATCTCTAGACTTAGTAGCATTCCATGGCATGCACGAGCGGCTCGGTGTGGGCATCCAGACACACTTTACCAGCACCATGTAGACAACAGCACAGATATCTGACACAGCATGTGTCCTCTCTCTCTTTCTCTCTCTCTATCTCTCTCTCTGGAGTCCAATCTGCAACCATCTCAGGCTGTGCTCGGCTTCTGCTCTTAACGAAAAGTATCTCAGAACGCCAGCTCTGTCTAAGTTGATGTCTACAGTCCAGGGACAAATCAGCTCCCAGCCCGAGCCGCAGCACTTCCAAATCGATCTCAAAGGATCGGGGAGGGTCGGGGTTGGGGAGGGAATTACTTGGGATGCTGGTGATATTTGTCGCCGTCCAGTCCTTTCAGACTGAGATGCACAGCTGGCGGCGAGGGCGGCGGGGCTGATTTGAGCCTGCGTCCAAAAGGCTGTCTTGTCCACCACCTCTGCTGGCCGAGAACACAGAGCCACACCCTGGTCTCTCTCAATAAGCTGGTCTGTCAGTCAGTGGCAATGTCGTTTAAGCGTTCGTAAAAAGACGATACATTGTTGTGCAATAAAAAGATGAGCGCATTGGCATACTTATCTCTGTGTGTGCATTTTTATTCATTGCCGTGTCTCTGTCGGTGTGAACATTTGACGTGCCTCCTGGAGTTACATCTGTAGCTGCAAACATGTGCGCACAAACACACACAACACACACACCTCAACCTTGTAAATCAGCCAGCAACCCCTCCACCCTTGTTCTACCCCACATTAGATGAGATCTCTCCCTCTCTCTCTCTCTCTGCAGACAGGGGCTCTGCTGCATCCCTGATGAGATGTCTGAGCTCCGTCTAAGAGCTTTCCACTGTGTGCGCGTGCACGTGTGTGTAGCAAGTTTATTTATTCCTGTACCTGGGAGCGCGTGCGTGCGTGCACATGCGAGCCCTAGTTTTGTATTTGTCTGGTACGGAGAGAGAGTAAATGAACCAGTGGCGTGAGTGGATGTGTGTGTGCGTTTGTGTGTGTGTGTGTGTGTGTGTGTGTGAAAGGGTGGGTGGATGTGTGCGTCAGAGATGAGGGCAGTCCAAGGACACACTCCTCTGGCAGCCTGGGAGCAGCACCCACCCGTTCCCTCTCCGTCTATTTCCTTTCCTTTCACACACACACACACAAACACACACACACTGGTGTCTGGATCCTCACTGATTATGCATGGCACACTGAGATAGAAAGATTAAAATTACATGCAAGGTGAGGTTTCGACACAGAGCTTCACACCAGTCATGTTGCCTCCTCATGCGGCTGGTACAAATGTGGGTGAGGCCATCCGCAGTGCGCGTACGTAGTTTTACCTTGACGTAACATAATGTCCTCTCTCTCTCTTCAGCTCTATTGACACACACACACACACACACACACAGTCTTCCTCTCTCTATCCATTTCATTGTAATTCAATGAGGAAGCAATGTACTGATAGTGGCTGCAGGCAGATACTACACCAAGTTGTGAAGCTATATGTAGTCTGAGTGTATAGTTTCATCCTGTATACGGCCGAGGATTGTCCTCTACCTCGTTTCCTCTGCAGTGCCGGTCCTCTACCGTGTCCCTGGCTGTCCTACTTCAATTAATCATATCAGCATCTCCTGCGCTACCCCCCTGGCTGTTTACCTCCAGAGGGCAATTTGCTTATTTAGCTTCCTGCCGCTATCTTCATCCCCCTCCCATCCATCTCCTTCCGGTATCTGCTCTTTCGCCCAACTTCCCGTTTTGTCCGTCGTTAGGAGCTAAAACATTTGTGTTTCCCCGGGGTGTTCCCGGCCGAATCTGCATTTTCAGCCACTGCGACTCACGAGGACAGGTGCAGTTTGTTTTTCGCTGTAACACCTGCAGGTGCTGTTGGATTTGAGTGTGTGTGTGTGTGTGGGACTGAGGAAAGAGGACACACACACACAGGCAGAAACAGAAGCTCACCCTTCTGCCCTCACATTTCCCCTCCGCTGAAGCCGCCTCAGCCATGTCCATCTTCACTGGGGAGCATCTAGAGAACACAGCTCCAATGTGAATGCCAGGATTAGCATTTAGTCCGAGCTCTGAGTCCATGAATGAGTCAGTGAGCAAGACACACAGAGAGAGAGAGAGAGAGAGAGAGAGAGAGAGAGAGAGGGAGATACAGTAAATCATCTCACAGCCGCCGGCAGCCTCAGTAACATCACAGTTGCTGGACAGTGGGCTGGCTGATGGGGAGGAAGTGAGAAGTGCGTCAAGCTGAGATGATCAAGAGAAACACACACAGAAAGAGACAAGAGGGAGCGTCACGTGATCTTCCACAAGCTAAGTCATCTTATTAACAACAAAAAAAGAGACAACAATTTAATTTGTCGGCCCTTTCGTCTCCGGTCCCTGCGGGGGTTTGTTTGGCTTTGTTTTTTACTCCAGAGGTTTTCCTTCCGGCTCATCAGCGCGGCCTCCATCCAAGGACACTCGGCCTATAAATCACGCGACCCCCTTGGCCGGACTGTAAATCCATCCGCCATTCAACGGCACACTTACTGCACGCATACATCAAAAGACAGGAAATGGCTTTGACATGTTTTACCTCCTTGTTGGAGCCGGACAGTAATAGAAGAATTTATGATTAACACGCATGCCGACATCTGATCTTCAACCGCTCTACATGTGAAAGTGGAAGTCAGCCAAATTAATTAAAAAAAAAACAGTCTTGCAAAAAAAGCCTGTGATATAAAATGTACTTATCATATAAGTATCAAACGTCCATGTAAAATTACGTTATATATATATATATATTTAAATGTACGTCTATGCTGTATAGTAAAGGTCGACTTTTAAGGTCTTTCTAAAAAAGGACCCAAACACAAGACACAGAGGCAGGCAGGTGAATAAACTGCAGGTGAGCTTTACTGACAACGCTGGAATCCAAAAAAATGCAGGCGACAAAAAGAAGAGGAGCAAAACCAGGTCAATGAGAGTCCAAGAAAAAATAATGAGAGAGAGAAACCAGAAAAACCGTGGAGGAAAAAACCAGACTGAAACGGGCAGCGGCTCATTAACTGAAGGAACACAGGTGAGCAGGAAACAGACAAAGACAGGAAGTCATAATAAACATGACACACAAGGAGAAAATAGGAAACGGGAAATCACAAAACTAAAACTCAGGACTTTGACATCGATGGATCAACAGCATGACGACAGTCAGATCTGATATTCAGCATTTTTCTGATTATCAGAATCACTAGATATTTTTAATCCGGTTCCTTATTTTATCCAATATATATCCAGTATAAGTTCAGTTACTGAATTTCAAAAAAATATGCTTATGTGATTATGCATACTTTATAAACAATATTAAGTTACATGTGAAATGTTTCAAATCCATGTACGTTTGGTTTACAGGACCAATAATTTCATATTTTCACATAGTGAGATGTGACTTCAGCTTTACAGTCAAACTGTCCACTAATATATAAGTCAAGAATTCAAAAACATCTCTTATCAAGTAATGTATATCGGCTTACGGCAACAAATTATGTAATGAGCAGTTTGTCTCCTGGGGTAAAGGAGGAGGACGAAGAGGAGGACGAAGAGGAGGATGAAGAGGAGGAGGAGGAGGAGGAGGAGGCCAACAGCAGTATCAAGGTCACAGCCTGCATGCAGCATACAGCTCATACATACAATGATTTACATTAATTATGAGCTGTTTAAAGAGGCTTCCTGAGAAAGTCCCTGAACACCGTTCTCAAAGTAAAATGAAAATTCAGCAACTCTTTTCTTCTAAACTTTTTTTTTTTTTTGCGTTGCTAAATTCCCTCCTTCTCTGGAAAAAGATAGAAAGAAAAAAAAAAGGAGCTGAAAATGTAGAAAGCAGGCTGAGCTGAGAGGGCGGCTGCTGGGCGCTCTGTGAGCAGCTGGCCCGAGCAGCACTCCATGCATCTGCTCTGCTAAACACTTCCCATTACAGACGACCCAGAAACGTCCATGAACCCCTCTGGCCACGAGAACGGGAGACGAATGGAGAGGATGGAGTGAAAAAAAAAAAAAGCAGAGCAGTGATACGAGAACAGGAAATATGATGTGTGAAAAAAGAAAGAAATCTCCAGGCTGATGACCTTTCTTTCTCTCTTTCTTTCTTTCTCACAGCACTTTGTTTCGTTAGCTAAAAGACGGTTAATCTCCCGTGGTCTTTAGGCTCCCTCGGCTGTGATTGTTTAGCGACAGGAAACGAAGGCCCCCGCTCGGTGGTTTCGCTCCATCATCCGCCTTCCACCGATAATATTTGCTCTGGGCCGCCAACTGAAGTGATGAGAGCCAGGACAATGCTTTGGCTTCTGAATCATCTCATCTGTTCTGCTCTGTCAAGGTCTGTACTCAGTGACACTGTGGCTATTCATCAGAGCCGACACACTCACACATTCACACGCTATCAGACACACACACACACACACACACACGAAAGACAAAAATATTCTCCATCTGAGCGTTCCCCCTCGTTGTAAAGCTTTTATGAACTCATCAGATGTTTAAAGTGCAACAGAACCAGCTAAAGTTAGCGCACCATCTGTATGCGTTGTGTTATTATATCACTTACAGACCATAACTGTTAAATCTAAAAAGGTACCCGGAGGACATTTTGACCACTTGTAGTGCTACGGAGGAACGGTTAATGTGTTGGCTGCTCCGATTTGTCGGGCTCCCGCTGACAAAATGCACGTTTCCTGCCAAAAGTTTCCACTCGTCTACAGGTGGAAGCGGCGTGCCAAGAAATTTAGCAACGCGCCAACAAAAGCAGAGAAGAGGAAGAGTAGAAGCAGGTACACACGGAGGGGAAACAATGCGGGGTTTCAGACGATCACGAAATCAGATTTGTGTATGTTTGTCAGGGCTCACCGACAAAATGTATCCTGGCGAGAAAAGCTGACTGAGGACAGAAACTGGCGATCCGTTTCTGTACGTGCTCGACTGTAGATAATGTAGAAAATACATGAGCATAATATCCTTTTCTTTTACATCCGTGTGCGTAGATCGATGACTTTTCACGGTCACCTACACTGAACACGTCTGTAACCATGGTAACACAAACTCAGCGCTTCTCCTCACGTTAACTGTGTCGGGCTCGGGTCGGGTTCGCCTGTCGACATCAGGTCAGGATCACGCTAAATGGTGCGTGTCCACAGAGGGCGTTTATGGACGCTCGACCCACACGGGCCACGACCTCGGAGAACCACACGAATGCTACTCGTGGGCTTCAGTATTAAGTCGGTCCAACTTGGTGGCCTGTTTGGAAACTTTCGGCAACAAATAAGCCCTGAGGTTGAATCTGTTGTTTCATTTTAACTCAACAACGGTTAGTTTTTTAGTTTTTTTCTGTGAGTTTCCAGAGGCAGGTGATTTGCATAAGCTTAACTTGATGCAAATTAGGAACAGGCACCACAACACCCCGTCTCCCATAATGCAAAGCCACTCTACCGGAATGCAATGCGCGGCTACTCGCGTAGATACGTATGATCCTCCCGTAATTGGGTCCATTCTGAGAACGCGTCATGCTAACTTTGCGGCACCGGCGTAGAGATTCCAGAAAGCGTTCTGCCGAGGTCACGTTTGAAACGATGTTGAGTAAATCCTTCCCTGTCTCGCCTTTGCGTGTGATTGAAAACAAATAAAAACAGAAATAAGCTCCCCTTCCCTAAAAAAAGGATCTAATTCCTGCATCTCTACGGAGGAGCTGATGCACGCTGCAGATCCATCAGCAGCTGGAAAGCCAAACTGATAAAAAAAAAGCTACAGACTCTTAAAAGTCTTGAAGTTTCATTGTTTACTCTGGTGTTTTCATGTATATCAGGCTGATGTGTTTTGTCACATCTGTTCAGCGCTGCTCGGTCGCTTGTGTTCATGTTTTAATTATCACCTGCCAGGGGACTGCAGATGAAAATTAGCTTTAAGCTAATCCATCAAACACAACATCCCTTACAAATAAAACAGATTGAAAACAGAGCGGGCAGCACGGGCCTCCTGACACGCTGGAAACACATTTTACATGAATCAATTAAAATCATTGTCGTTGAGTCTGATTTCAAGGGGAACGCACGGAAATCATCTTTCTGGATTGGCTATCACAACTACGGATCCAAGTTTCGGGTTAACTGGCTACGAGCTGCAGATAGATTTATGTTAAACTAAAGTTTATTTGGACAGCGTTTGGAGACTCACCTGGATATATACGTATGTTGCACGCGTTTCCCAGATTTCCGCGATGGAGGAAGATCCAGAACCAGACGTTCTGTTGGCGCTGCCGTCACAGTCTCGCACAGATCACAGGTTCATGTTTCCTGTTTTCTAAAGCTGGTGCGGAGTCAGCGCGCGCGTGAAAACTATTAACCAGCAGCTCAGATGACTCGGAGCGAGGACGAGGCAGACAGAAAGTGACAGAAAACAGAGAAAAACTACAAACAAGACAAACTGTTTGTTGCTGTGACCCTCTAACAGAGCTATTTAATTCTGACTGTGTAGGGCTTCGGAGCATTAGCCCAGGGGCCAGTCTGTTCTGCTCTGTCACCGTGTTTGGCTGTGTGACCATAATCACTAATATGCTGCTGTGAGGTCTTGCATTTTCGAGTGAATTTCCAGCGATCTGCGCAGAAACATAATCTCTAGTGGTGATTTTAAGTGGCCTCAGACGAGATTGATTACGGTGTGCTGAGGCGTCTCGAGCAGGCCGTCGTTTCTGGGTCTGAGGAGGGGGGATAGCAAAGTGGCGGCGGTCCAATTGTCGGGAGGATAAAAGAAACCCCACAGCATCCATCACCTTCGTACAGAGCGCCCCTGGGTCCTGACAGTACCCTCAACGCTCTCGCTCACCTGGGAATCAGCAGACCTCGGTCGGGTCCCGCTAAGACAAACAAATGCAGGAGAATGTTTGAAGGCTCTTGGCTCAGCTTTAGTGTCCAATGAGCCTGCACTGTAAGCCGCGCTGTCAACGTGTTCGTCTCTCGCCGTGACGGGACACATTTATCTTGATTTGCTGCGAGGAGGCGTTCGTCTGGGTTTTTATAGGCAGTGTCTGACTTCCAGCTAAATGTTTAGATGGAGGAGCTTCTGCAATCTAAAGGAATGGAAGTGACTATATATCGTCTTCGGTTTTGGATCAGTTATATATGGTGATATGGCATCAGCGTTGTGTTTTCCTGGTTTTAAAGGCTGCATTTCCGTAATGTAATGTCATTTTCTCAACTTACCAGACTGTTCTGCTTGTTATTATTCTTGTCTTTACCCGCTTTGTCTTACTGATGATTATTTACCAAGAACCTCACTGTGTTGATACCAGAGATGTGGACTCCAGACACCGTTTTAATGAATGTCAGCTTGACCCGACAGAAGGCTCTCAGTTATTTTCAGAGCAGCGGTAGCGGTTGTGGCTCAGGAAGTCCAGTTATTGCAAGGCCACTGGTTTCAGATCCTGGGCTCCCCTCCGGCTTCACGTCGAGGCGACCTTGGGCAGGATGCTGAACCCCCAAATTGCTCCTAACGAGCAGGTTGGCTCCTGTTATGGTGCCATCAGTGTACTGTACTTGTTTTAATTGAATTCACATGTTTTAACATTTCTGTTTACCAGATTTGCTCCGTTGATCCAGACATTCGCCAGCACACTACATTTGCAATTATGATAATAACAGTAATGTTATCTGCAGAGCTGTGACCTCTATCATCTGAAAGGTGAGCAGGATCACCTGCAACTGGAAGAAGTGTGACCCCAGCTAATTATCCACAGCGTCCGGGGGAAATCAGGTAAATCTCTGAACTCTTCATTTATCTTTTTTTACTGTTCTTAATTGTTTTGTTCTGCTGTTGCTGTTAGAACCATTATTTGTAGTGGCTGGTTGCCTATGTCTGTTTAATTCTTAGTCTTGTATGCCCTTATTAGTGTTGCATTCAGGGTTTTATTCCTTATTATATTAAAATATCTACAGGAACCAGGACTACAAATAAGCCAAAAAGTAAGCCAAAAGGGGAAATATATGATATCCTGTCTCCATTTTAATGCGCTGATCTGAATAATTGGCTGGAAACTTTGGGACAAAGTTCAGTGAAGAAACTGTTTCAGTGATAAAATATTAGATAAACTACTTAATAACATTTTATAAACATCTGATCTGCTGGAAAATCTCTAGTCATCACGTTCTGAAACCCATGTCATCTGATCTTTTTACATCATGTCTGTCCTTCATAAGTCAAAAAGAGTGGTGAGTAATAGGACTGAGTGGGAGGTGGTCTTTGAAGAAAAGTCAGGGTGACCCTTCTGATGTAGCGGGACCTCGGTGACTTTGGATTAAATTGGCAAGAGACATTATTTCCAGTCTGAGGAGCTCCTGTGTAACGTCAGCCTGGTCACAGACGTCAGTGCTGCCGTCCACATGTTCCGTTTTGTGTCATTTTGGGCTCAGTGATGGATTTTATCACGGTTGGAAAAACAATCAAATGTTTTCCGGTTTGGCAACTTGACTTCATCTTTCCGACAAAAATGTCCAAGAGCATAAATGAGACCGACGCAGCTGTAAAGCTGTGTGGCTCTATGCAGGCATGTGACTGACAAAGTACAACAAGCAGGAAAATAAACAGCGGCACACTTACATAGTCACCGTTTTAGAGCGTGCATAATTCGACTTTCTGGTAGCATTCGTGCTGACTGGCAGCACATTTAGTTGACCCCACTTGATGCCGCATTCAACCTTTGGAGGCTTAACTGTGAAACTGCAAGTGATGAAAAAAATTGGCGGCACGGTTGATAAACTCCTGAAATGCTAATTAGCATGCTAACAAGCTGGTGAACATTGTAAAACCCTCCTCAACATCTGCATGCCCTGCTGGAAAAAACAGCATAGAAAACACAACATACGCTGGTCTTGCTGGTGAAAAGTCACCAGCAAGACCAGCTTATGTTGTGTCTATGCTGGTTTTTCCAGCAAGTTGCTTGTTGTCTTTGTGAGTATGTTAGCATGCTAACATTAGCATTAACTTAAAAGCAACAGTTTACTTCCAAATACAGCATCACAGAGCCGCTAACATTGTTGTAGACCGCTGGATTGTGACTAAAAGATATCAGCCCTGCTGGACTTTTGTAGAGTTTGTGACTATATAACTGTCTCGTCTAAGAACAGTGACCAATTTTAACTGAAAAAGATCTTGTGTTTTTGTATCATCAGTCCTATAGAAATAGAAATAACAGCTCTTAAATTGGCCAATTTCTTCAGATTTGTTTCAGTGTGGCTATAAACAGCTTCTGCATCGGTGACGACTGAGCGTCAGCTGATAGATACTTCAGTTTCAGCCCTCTTTAACACAAATCTGCTTCTATTAACACAATGTCAAACTGGCGAGCATCCACTCAGTCCTCAAACCAAAATGTGTCAAACCCTAAAATTAGGCAATTGCTCAATATCTTCTGCTGACTTCACATTTTTCATCCAGGACACATTTGCTCTCTTTTGCTTCGCGGACGTCCTCCAGTGTCCCCGTGATTCTTATAGACTCTCCTCCTAATCTAATAGGCCTGACATGGGAGCTCATTTCCTCTCCCCTTCCTCTCTCTGTCTTCCATCAGACCACCGACGCCGCGGCCAGAGGAGGCACACACATATGCGAGTTCAGCGCGTGACCCAGTGCACGCTCATGCTCCTCATTGTCTCTGTCGGCGTTAATTCTCCACCCCACCACGGCGACGAGTCGGTGTTATCTAGGATGGCAGAATACCCAGGGCCTCTCCCTTCTCCTCCTCCTCTCCTCAGATATCCCAGTATGGTCTATTTCTGTCCCTGCGTCTCTCTGCTTTCAGCAAAGTGCCACTGACGTCTCTCTCTTCGCTAAACAGATGAGAGCTGTCAGTGATGTGGATTCAGCTGAAGAACTGAATTTAAATAATGCCTCTACCCTTTTTTTTTTTTTTTTTTTTTTTTTACTTCACCAGATTATGTTTCCCACCTCAATCGCTCTTTCTCGCAAAGGAGCGGTAACAAGACAATGGGTGTGTGATGATGAGTTTTCAAATTTGCTGCCCCTCTTTTCTCTAATTGAGAGTCATTACAGTGATGAGATGTTATTTTTACATACAAAAGCAATTAAGTAATGAGACACAAACGATTATGTTGAGCGAGGAGGGAAGAGGCGGCGGTGGAGTGCAGGAAAAAAAAAGGGGGCAAAGGGGATAAGGAGCGAAGCGAGCAGAGACGAGAAGAGGGGGATTATTTACAAAAAAAAAAATTCCTCTCTGAAATTTTGCTGAGTCACTGGAAGAGTAAAGCTGCAGACCGGGCTCTCTTTTCTCCTTCTGTCTCTTTCCTCACCCACAAGCGGCGAACCAAGACACACAGCTTGTGTCCCCACCCCGCCGCCACCGTCACCGCCAAACACACACTTACGCACTCACACAACCCGAGAGAGAGAGAGAGAGAGCGATGGGGGCAGAAAGACAGGATGAGGCATATTGTTACTCTGCAGCCATCCTGTGGTGTCGGCCGTGCTTTCGTCACACGGACTCATAAAAAAAAATAAAGCAGATCGCCGTAAACAAGAGATAAAAAAAAGAAAGTCATGCATTTATTTAAAACTACAGCAGCAGATGGGAGGCCCGTCCTGCAGTCGGCGTGACGTTTATTTGACATCACATCCTGGTTCTGATGAACATCACAAACAGGCCTCACGTTGTCGCAAGTTCCAGCACTCACCAGGAGGAGAGAGAGAAAGAAGAAGGTTTAATGTCGTTTTAATAGCCACGGCCTCCGGTCACAGATGGCATTTTGTCGATCTGACCACATTGTTGATGTATGTGGAATTTGCCCCCGTCCGACACATCTGTCCCATATGTTGTGCCGCGGCTATAAAACCTTCTGACATGGTGCAAAACTCAGACTCACATGCTCCACTTACTGGGAGGCTGCAGCCCTCCGGAGCAGAAATTAGTGTGAGCAAATCGGTGATTGGCAAAGCTTGATAATCCTATCTATTACACTGCTCAGTGGGCAGAAAGCATTTATTTGATTGGTCAGGATGGATTATATTTATAGTAGTATGTGCCAACAGCAACCAACAATTATTTCACAGCTGTAGTTACTTTCAGAGGCGTGTGATCAAGAGACGTGACGCGCTGATTCAACTAAAGCAGGCGGTCTGTAAAGCAGCTCAGAGCAGCTTCACCTCCGCCGACCACAACGTTAAAGCCCTGCTCACGTATCAATAATACAGATCTAATGATAAATGACATGACGAGGGGAGCGTTCTGCAGCGTAATGGATTACTGTTGAAACTTTATACACATTTGCGTGTGGTTGATGGTTTCTGTGGTTGGTTTGTAAGCAGGATCGCACAAAAACCACCGAGCAGATACCCACAAAACTTGGGTGGAGGATGGTCATCGGTCCAGAATAGACCCTGTTAACTTTTGGTGCAGATCTTGAGAAAGGGACGGATCAAGGAACGTTTTCTCACCTTCTTTATGGTTGACATACGCACATGAGGAAGGTGGCTGGTGAATATGAGTGAATATAAAAGGTGCCTGTTGATCCTTGGCAGAAGTAAATGCTCTACTGTTCCAGTCTAGTTTATACCTTTGCCTAAAGATATAATATGTAACATTCCTGAGTTAAATTATTTTTAATCAACAACTCAGAATCTGCCATTTTTGGTATCCCACCTAACAAAGGGCCTCTGGGTTGTCTCGGCCTTCAGCACGTCGCTCGCCAGGTGTTTCGTTCTCTTAGACTGGAAACACGCTTTGCTATCATCTCATGACCCGTGAATCAAGGGAATTATGTACAACGTAAAGCTGGAAACACTGAGGTTCTCTGTTAGAGGTTCTATAAAGAACTTTGACAAACTATGTATACGGTACAGACGCTCCAGACAATCAGGCCTGGTGAACTGTATGATTTTATTGTCTCTCATTTCCTTTACATTTATTTAGTCATCTAAATTGTGTTATTATTATTTAAAGAAAAGACATTTTCTTTGTTTGTTTAACTCTATATATCCCCTCCTGTGTGCCTTTTTCTGTGTTTTTCCTTTCCCTCTTTGTTTTGTTTGTTGCCTGAGCATTATACTTTTTTGTGATTTTTTTTGCTAATGCACAACTTTCACTGCTGATGCTCAGTAAAAATGCATTGGAAAACAATTGTCTAAAAAACAACCAGACCTTTGTTATACAGTATGTTTTTATATATATTATATTTGGAGTTGTGTACTCACGTTATCTAACGCTTCTCACAATGTTTAAACACTGAAAAAATCCTCATTTTATTCAAGGTAGCGGAGCGTTTCTTCTCATCACCTGTTGCCATAACGTGCAGGAGAGTGAGAGAGTAAAGGGAAAGAAAAAGGAAGTCAGCGTACTTGATTGAATTTACTGTGAATAAAACTTTAAAACCTCATGTCGCCCGTGAGTCACCTCAGTGGACTATCATCAGCAACAGTGGCTGTTTAGAAATGAAGACAATAACTCCCATGATCACAACCTACCTACTTATTTCATTTAGACCGAGAGACACCTTGTGGCAGAAATACATAAGGTGCGATTAAGTAATTTAGATTTAAACGCATGACTGAAACGTTTAACGAGTGAACGAGCAGACTGCTTCTCCTCTTCCTGCAGCTTTAATGTGCTCTTTGTGGATGTTATTACTATTTTTCTGTAATCAGACTCAATACACTTTGCATTAAATTGAAAATAATGAGCTGATGATATCGATGAAGGCTCCAATTGGCTTCTTATTTTCACAAAAGCATTTGTTTCATTGTCAGAAGCTCGAGTGTTTTCTGCTTCTGTTGTTATCTACACAGTAAGTTCATGAGTGGGAAATCAACTGTCTCAAACACAAACACACACGCAAGTATATATACATACGTACATACAGCCCTGAACACACAGAGGAAGTGGGAGACTATCAGATTTGCTCCTATGGAATCAACGAGCAGCATCAGCAATCAATTGACAGAGCAGCACCCCCTGCTGTTTGTGCAATGGTGACAGGAAGAACACACACATTGTGAAACACTGTGACAACACAAACATTTACTGAGAGGAGAGGAGAGAGAAGGGGAGGGGAGGAGAGGAGAGGGGAGGCATGAGAGGAGAGGAGAGGAGTCTGATGTGATACAGTATGACTCAGGGCTATGAAGTCAGAGTGGGTTTATGGAGAGATTAAAGGATTGAGGAACAAGGGAGAGAAAGCGTGGGCAGACAGATACAGAGTCCACAAAGTCCGGGAGCCTGCTGGAGCGACTGCATACAGTAACACATGAGTGTTACTCATCGGGAATAATCCGTAATCAACATTCGGAAGGGTGAAATGATCAATATGTTCAGCAGTGTTAATCACATCAGCGGGGGGAAATTGTTTCTTAGGGTGTACGGAGTGGATGGAGAGACTTCTGTGCCCTCTAAGGTGGCTGTGTCGCGGTAAACGAGGCTGTCCTGTAAGGAAACAGTGTCAGATTACATCTCCACCACTGCTAGTGTCTCCATCAATAACACAGAGTCCCGTCGAAGTGTCCTTGAGCAAGAGGCTAAACCTCTTCCCGTTTAATTCACGTCACTTAGGATGGCAGCGGCAAGTGAACGGACCTTCAACTTAATTTAAAAGAGCACATGTTCTTCAGAAAAAGTTTACTTTTAAGCTTAGTTTACTAAGTTTTTAAAAAGTAGGAATTCTGACTCATAAAGTAACAATTGTTTACCTGTGTTTGTTTTGGAGAGGAAAGCGAAAATGAAGTTAGCGTGATGTTGCTCTTTAAGAGGCTGTTTTATTAAAGTGGTATGTAGAAGAAGAAGGAGAAGTTATCAGGATGTGAAGAAATAACAGTGTTGACGTTATTAAAAAAAAAGTCTTTACTGTGTTGCAGAGATGCTAACCAGCTAGCCTTAGCTTCTCCCTAAGTGCACAACTCTCTGAGCTAAATAGCTAATGGCAGCTGCAGCAGTTACCAGTTACTCTGTTTGTTTGGAGTATGAATTGGACAGGTGGCTAATTCAATGCAACTTTATTGTTTTTGCTCTTGTCAGCCAAACAACCCTGTGGCAGATAAGGGAAAGTTAGCAACCAGCTGGTGAACATAATGGAGCATTTAGCGGCTTAAGAGGCAGATTCCCCCCCAGGAGTTGGACATCACTGACAAATCATGAATAGGACTCACTGTACATTCGTCAGGTGGAGACTCAAAATGAATTGTAATGCTGCTCTGTGTGCAAACAAGCTGCCATATTAAATTCAAGGTAATAAAATGCAGATGGCTTGTGTCCTTGTAGCCAAAAAAAAAAAACTCAGTTTGCCATCGACCTGAATCAGCTGTAACACTTTTACACCAAACGATGCAATTGAGAGTCGGCGAAAAAAAAAAAGTGAGCTGAAATATTGAGCTTAAAGTAACAGACGGCTGATACACACCAGCCTTTTCACAGTAAGTGGTAGTAGAACAGACGTTAGAGTGAAGGATTGTGGGTTTTATGTCGGAGAAACAAGATTGAGGGCCACGGCTGTAAAGTTTATAGCAGTTAATATGTTACTAAATCAGCGTGTATAAAACACAGGCAAGTTTGAGTACCGTATAATTATAGGACACGAGCGGCATAATCATATAGGATTGAATGTGAAAAGACTTAAATTGTAATTCTCCATATGGTCTGGTACGGTTGATTGGGGTCAAGAGATCCCATGTCACACACACACACACACACACACACACACATAGATGTATACACACACACACACACACACAAATGTGTACCTTTTCTGGTGGTGGTGTTAATTAGAGTTGTGCACAAATGAAGGCAGATGTACTCCACCTCATTCTTGGGGTCAATTAGCTGTGACAGCAAGAGCTACACAATCCTAAGACCCAATTAATGAGCGGATTTACTTATTATCACACCGACGGGACATAATTACATTCAAACATTTAGTGTTACGGTTAAGTGCTGGATGGCAGATGCTTGCTTTGGATCGTTGTTCATCGTTGAAGTTATTTCCGTGACACAATATTCACACTTTGTGGCCTCGGTCATGAGCCGTTTGTGTCTCTACTCTACATGTTGGATAGATGGATGAATCGACGGATGGATAGACACATATAGTCTCGCTTCATTCTTTACAAATATCCACTTCCTGCTGGGACTCCAAAAGAGACTTTAGCAGCACTAGATAAATCACCTTCATGTGTAATCAAAAGGAAGAACAGGATGGAAATACGAACAAGCACACCGTCTTCGAGGTACGAGGCCCAATAAATCTTGTAGGCTCGCGAGTTCACATGTCGGCTGCAGACGAGGTGAAGAATAGATGGGAGGAACACCTCGGGGAGGCCCAGACTGTCAACATGACGATACAGCACTTCATCATCACGTATACCAAGAGATTTAATTATACGCATGCAATCGAAAGGTGACTCATTCTCTCCCCAAGAACGGTGAATTTTGGACTTTTGGGATTTGAATTTATTAGGCTGAAGATATGAAGACGGGCTCCCTGCGCAAAGTCTAGGAAATATATTTAGACACTTCAGTAAGGGTGACATTTCTCCTGGGATAGATGTGTCCAATGATTCACTTTGAAAAATATATATTCAGAAATCAAACGTGTGAATGAGTTTCGGCGATGAAGGGGAATTAGCTTTCATCCAAACATGAAAGAAAAACAGGAAACCAGCCGGCAGCCAGCCGAATACACAGGCTCAGGTTGTTGTCCTGATCCCGCACACTCTCTTTAAAACGCTTCATGATCCGAATCACAACACTCCAGATATTGTTTCATCACGTTTGGTCTTGATGTGGCTCGCAGGGTTTTCTCTAACGTGTTAATATCTGCCGTCCTGTCCTCAGAGGGGAAAGGTGAGCTGGTGAGCCAGACAGAAACAGAAGCCTGCTAATTAAAGCTGGAAACAGTCAACAGCGCACACACACACACACACACACACACACACACACACACACACACACACACACACACACACACACACACACACACACACACACATCACAGTCAACTTCGATTCAGCTCCACACACGCATGATACAGCCATGATATGCCCTCCCTTTAAAGCTAACATAGTTTAGGTTGCATGGGCGTGTTGCTAAAAATAGCGATATCTAATCAATGGAGACACACAAACGCACTCACACGCTTAACCTTGACTTGACTTTACAAGTCTGCTACGCAATCTCCCTGCAATACTTCACAAAAAAAAAAAACATCAACAGTGCTCCTCAGCAGGGTGCAGGATCATTTCATGTCTGCAGGTGGAGGATCTGCGAGCGTGCCCTCCATCCAATAATGCGAGTGGAAGTGACAGATACCTGGAAGAGCGGAAGAGCTGGAAGGAGAGGAGGAGACCTCTATTTTTGGAGACGGTATTCTCATGGTGTCCCGGGGGAGAGGGCCGCTGTGGGCTCCCCTCCTCAGAAGGCAGCGCAGGAGAAACCTGCAAGAGACAGAGCAGGAGAGGATGTCATTCACAGACGAGTAAACATGACGATTTCAGATTTCAGGGCCTTGGAAGTGCGATGCGTTCGGTATAAATGAGCAAATCCAAGTGGCAGGGATGTTGGAAGTGGTGTAGGGAGCGTGCTTATACTTCCTTTTGCCCTTAAAACTGAGTGACCTCCACTGAATTACTGATTGCTTGCTGTAGAGCATCATGGGACTGAATGTAACCAAAAAAAGGGGGGGGGGGGGGGGGAAGAAGAAGTCAGCCCATTTCTCCAACATCCAGGCCTTTTCTGTTGCTGTGACAACAACAAGGACAAGAGGAGGCAACCTTGGACGCCGGACAGCTTTGTGTCGATAACAACACTGAAGGCTGTCAGCCTTACAGCGCTGACTAGCACCTCTCAGCCATTCCGTCTGTGGCGGACTGATCGTAAATATCTGTGGTCAAACTGTTTAAATGCAGAATCGTAATGGGATTATGAGAAGGAGTGAAACCGCTCAGACCGCCGTAGCTGCTAATGGCAGACAGCAGATTTCTGTCTGGTGGTAAAATTATCTGGTTAATAGATCCAGCTGGGAGCAAACAGTACAATGCAATGGATTAGTTTCATGTGGCTGATTGAAGTTAAGTTGAAGAAGTTCAACTAAAGAAAAGATCTAGTTGCCTTGTTTTTGATAGAGAAATTCATCCAGCATCTACGGCAGACATGCAGGGTCAAAAAGTCTGAGACCACTGATCCAAATTCATTTTCTGTTTGTTGCAAAAGTAAATAGATATATATGTATTTTTCCATTTCACTCGTGTACTCTCAGCATTCTGTGACAACACAAGAAGCTCTGTGGAACAATTTCAAATCACGCTGGGAAAACATGAGTCATCCTGTTTAGTACAAATGAGGCACGTCAGCGTGAGTGTGTGAGTGTGTGAGTGTGTGAGGGGAAACACCGGTTACTAAGATATCATGAAATTCATGGGTTCATGACAAAGAGTCAACGATTCACTGATATTGTTAAAATAACATTATCATCAGTAATGAAAGAAATAAGATTACATCTGAAACAAATTTCGAGTATTGGTCCTTTCATCCAATCACAAAAATTCAAGCCGACATTAACAATTTTTCTGTTTTGTTTGTCGCTGCTTCATAATAATATAATAATTTCAGTCCTTATAAGATGCTCATTAACATTATTACGACTATATAAGTGTTAATAAAAGCATAATTAACACACAATTATAAGAACTGATGAGAAACTTGTAATAGCATTACAAACACTGAGTTAAACTAACTTACCTACGATGTCACTGTCAATCTTTTAAAAGCTTTTTTTGTTGCTTTATTAAGATTAATAATACTTTATTATATATTTTATAGCAGTAAACTACACACACTTACTACGCTTTTTGCAGCTACCAGATCCAAAGCGCTAACATCGCCCTGTAAAGCAAAAAATGTCTGACTTTTATATATAATCTATGTTTATAATTATTCTACTATTAAGTCAGTCTTATTTATATAAATAAACATACCACAAGGACTTACAATGGCTTATTACCTAACACCTAATGCTAATTACAAGCACCGCAAACTGGCAAGAGACAATGTTTTTGCTTTAACTTGTCATTCTGGAGTTAATACTGATTGCACAGTTTAATGGTTGTAGAAAAATTAAGTAATCCACGTCGGTTCTCTATGAACCTTTTCCCCGCAAAAATGAAGGTCGCATTGCGGCACAAAGGAAACCAAAACAGGAAGAGGCGTTGTTCTCCCCGGTCACTATCCCCAGGTAACGGTGGAACAACTGGAATAACTGTGGAAACTCTACAAAATGAGAAGAAACCCACTGATGGAGAGATGAAAGAGAAAGAGATATGGAAACCGAGGTGAAACAAGAAAGCGTGAACAGACGGGCGCTCACTCGCTGGAGAGCGCCGGTGTTGTGTCAAAGTCTGTTCCCTCACTGATACGTGTTCTCTCCTACAACCAGGACGTATTAATAGAACCGAGTGTGTTATTTCGCCCTTTCAGAGCACTGAGATCAGAGTTTTCTTGGTCAAATCGGGATTCTTACAGTTGTTTTTCTGCTTTGGACCGTAGCCAGGCAGCTAACGGTAGCCATGTTGCTAACACTGTGTTTGTGCCAGCGGCACCGACAGTAATACAACAGGGAAACAGCTGGAGGGGGAAAGTTGAAAAAGGCGTCTGTTTCCGTTTAAAACAAAGTGTTACGGCTGTGGCAAAGCTTTCACACGGCAAAGAATACGATTTGGAGCACTTAGCCTTTTCTTTTTTTTCCCAAGTCGAGATATTTTCCAATTTAAATTTGATGTTATTGTCTTTAAAGCACCGACTCAACGGCATATCAACACAGGTCATTTGGAGTGCTATTTGATTGATTTCCCATCAATATTCATGTTACTTTATGTTGTTATTTTCTTTTTTAATTTTGTGATTGTCTTAAAGTGTGTATTGTGTTTGGTAAAAGGGCTGTTGTGTGTTTCAAAGTCGTGTCGTTTTACACTAAAATAAGAGAAATTAACGTAAACATGTGAATAAATGAATGAATAATAGGTCGTCTGTAACAAAGAAAAATAAAACAAAAACTGGCAGGAGGTTTTTGTCGCTGGAGCGGGCCCACAATCATAAACATACGTGTAGTATTACTGCTGATTGCCTTGTGATTGCCAGTACCAGGAGGTTAAGGCGCTGATTTTTTTTTTACCTCCACATCACAGGTGAGTCATACACATACAGGTGGTTTGGCACAAGATAAAACCAAAAGCTTTCACCCTGAAAAAGCACACAGACAGGCACCCAAGGGTACTGCATCATTCACTCTCCTCACTGCTCAGTCCATCGTCTGGAGTCTGTCAGGGCAGCTGGTGGCAGAGAGTTTGTGTTTAGTATGACATCTTGTGGTGGAAATAAGCAATTCAGCCTCATGGAAGTCGACCTTTCCCTCAGTGTTTAAAGCATCCAAGTGTGACAGTGCTGGTGTGTTTTACTGTATAACCACGCCTTTCACAAAGGATCCAAATACCATACGGCTGATTTAATACCAGATTAAGTTAACAAATGCTATATTGCTATACAACCATATGTAACACTTGAGTAACAGAAAATATTAGAGCCATGCCATCCTTTGTATTATAAAAATCACAAATAATCTTTAATTATTCAGCTTTTCTGATCTTATTCATAGCCTAACACAAAAATCAATTGTATGTTTTTAAGCCCAAAATTAATTTAAAAGACAATGCATTGTTTTCTCTTTACAGCAAGAGATCAAAAGCATGCATTGGGGGCACACAATTATAAATAAAGGATCAACTGTGTGGATGAAAAGAATATAATTGTAGCCTAAACATTAATGCCAGAGGAATTCTGTCTTTGTTAATTTAATTAAATCCACTAATGTGCCTTTAAAGGCTTCTAGCTCTGTATGTGACTGTAATTACTGCTTACTTGGTATTTGGGAGGTTTATCACCGAAATTCCTTGGAAATGTGAGGCTGTCAGACAGAGCGGAAAAATGTGGACTGAATCTAAAGGGGATGATGGGAAATGTAGTTCGACGACATTGTAAACTCGTGTATATCCAAGACATCCGAAAGAGGACAAAGTGTTTTTAATCTAACATCCAATTGATCCAAATACATTAAACACCAGAGTGTGTGCAGGTGAGTATAATTTGGCTCCAGAGTTGGACTCAATCAAAGGGAAGAACGTTACCTGACTTCAAGTCCCAGAGTGCTTTGCGAGCGAGCGCGGCGCTCCTGGTGGTTGTAGTCGTCAGCGGGGTTGTTTCCGTGTATCCAGTCTACGTTAGGTGGTGGAATCTGCTCTGCAAAGACAAACACATGTGAAATTATTGATCAGGTAGGGCAAACAGTTTATTCCGCCGGTTCCCGCCTTTTCGACTCGTCGACCGCATTAAAGATGTCAACGAATTTCTAACCGTCAGTTCGTGTTTGTGCCGCAAATGTAGAAAGCGACCAGCCAGTGTGCAAAAATCAGCGCTTACATGGCGAATGCGTTTCCTTTTGTTCAGCTAGCTGATGTGTCGAAATACAGCAGCCCGAGTGCTCAGAAATGTAACTCATTAAAAATAAACAGTGACTGAAGAGACTCATTATCGCTGGATACCGAGCTGCTTCCATTTATAGACCCGCTGGAGCGACGCGCGACCGGCGACACTCGACACGTCGGCGTTTTATTCAGCTCGTCTCGGTGAAGTTGAACATTTATCAGCTATATGTTAGCTGTGCAAATGTTTAAACCTGCAACGTTATGCTTCTGTAGCATGTAGCCACGTCGGCTAGCGTTAGCATCGGGCTTGCCGCAGTTACGTTGTTTACATCCGGTAATGCGGGCTGTTGGCTGATTTGCATTGTTGTTGCTGACAGAGTTTAGTGTTACACGTCTGTCTGCTGCGCTCATTACTGCTTTAATGTGTTTTTATTAATATGAATGAAGTTGTCAGGTGGTGTGGTTCTGTCATATTCACTAACCGGGCTGTCTTGTGTCTCACAGGGTTGTGTGAATTTATGGAAACATGTCAAAGAAACGGGGCAGGTAGGATCACTGCTGATTCAACTCTTTTGACCTTTGGCGCACCTTTTAATGACACGACCGGAAAGACTCTGTAAACAAATCCTATTGACTCTGACAACGACGTTAATCCCCTTGAGTTCAACTCAACTTGCAAAGGATTAGTCGATTAATCTGTTAGCTGATCAAAACACAAATTAAACAAATACTTCTGAAGCGAGAAGCATCATTTATTGGTGGTGCAAGAACTGTTAAATGAATGAATGAATGAATGACATTTATCCACTAAACCACTGATGCTGGGAAGACCAGTCCTAAAACTTAAAGGTACATTATGTAAGAATTGGCCCAAAATTGGAATTCATACTCTAAACTATTATTGGGCAGCATATTTCCATAGTAACCGCTAGCTGCACGGCTAACTCACGCCAGGGTTTGAAGCCTAGTTTGAATAGTAGCCAAACTACATCGTCACGTGATGCACTGTGTCCCAAAAACACTTTGGAAGCATCTGTAAAACGGTGTATGTATTTTTTTTAGCACCACAACCATCACAACATGATTCTTTTGACTGTCATAATTTGAGCCATTTGGTCCGATAACACTTGGAAAGTCCAGAAGAGCAGCACGATGCAATTATTTTATCTCAGTTCAAGTTAGCCGAGTGCTTAACCGGAAGTTAGCTCTGTTGACTCCACAGTACGGAAGACAGTCGAATCATTTTGGCTTCATGCACCACTGAGCAGCTCTCAGTGAATGGAACTGGACTTTGCCTCCATGGCTTTGTCCGGGCTAACTGAGCTAACAAGTTAACAGCAGCTACAGTTAGCAGCAGCGATCTTGACTGTCAGCTTAGAAACAGTACTGTCAGTATTAGGAGAGAAGACGGGGCTAGCTGGTTAGCATGCAAGCTCCAGTAGATGTCTCTGCAACACAGTGCATAGACGTCTTTCACATGATGTCAAACCCCTCTTTCTTCATATTCTGTGGATAATTGTTGTTATTTATTTATTATTTTTAAACACATTTCTTACATATTGCACCTTTAATGGGGGCCCTCAGACCAAAAGCAAACCCACTTTTGTATTGTAATGATGCATAAACTGTACTTGATAATAAACCCCACTGTTAGCTCCAGTCCCACCTCAGCCTAGTGGTGTTAAACTTGGATTTAAACACGATTCCACAGCAGTTTGACATACTTTATGTGATGCACTTCAGCTCTGAACCAAAGCAAAACTGAATTTAGACTGAGTAGATTGCAGTGAATGGGTTTTTGAAATGCATCATTTCATTTTGTGATCCATTCTTTGTAATTCAGTCTAGCATATTTGGCTTCTGTACTTGGATGATGATTAAGAATAATGTTATGTGTGATTGGGCTGTGTTTGCAATGCTAAATCTGCCAAGCATCTGTGGGGTCTTAGGCATTGGCACATCATAAGCACTACAGACACTATTTAGTAAGCTAAATTAGACATTTTACAGTAATATTGGCCCAGATAAATATTCACAGGGATTGTTTGCTACCCACACTGTGATGTTTAGAGGCACTAAAGCAAGTTTTCATCAGTGGGATGATGACTGAATATGACACCAGTTGGATGAGCTGTAGCACCTATCCTCTGATAGCCTGACACTCGAGTGCATATTCAACGTTTCCATAGAATAGAGTGCTTTTCATTTGGGGCCCTGTGTGTTTGGAAGAGTACCAGTTCATCCCCAACCTGAGACTTCACATAACACTAATATTGATCGATAAAATACCTATAAAATATTCATCCTGCTTACAGCTAATACATCGATACTAATAAGGACCTTTTTCCTTACACGCTCACAGGAAGCGTAGCAGTGGAGAGCTGAGCGAAAGCTCGGCGTCGACCCTGAGCCCGGACCCTGACAACCTACTGGGCCGCAGGATTCAGCACACCTGGAGGGAGAAGGGCAACGTGACCAAGTGGAAAGGCACCGTTCTGGAGCGCCTGACCGTGAACAGCTCCCTCTACATGGTCAAATATGACGGCTTCGACTGCGTGTACGGCATCGAGCTCTTCAAAGATAGTCGGGTGTCCAACCTGCAGGTGTTGGCCGAGAAAGTTGGTGAGTGCTGCAACATCTCTTTTTAAATCGTGGATGCTTGGGTGTGCATTTTGTAAACTGTAAAGAACTGAGGACTGGTATTTTTAACTTCTGACGTGAACACTTTTGTCTAATCAATACTGGGGTTTTTTTTGTGAAAGATTTATATATTTAACTTGAGTCAATAATAGTTTTTTCTGACAAATTTAAAAGTGTCTTCCTTCCGTGACCTAAAATAAAACTGATATTAAGCAAAAGTGATAGTCTGTCGAGTCTGTCTGTTTTAGGGATTTTATTGGTGCTTCCTCAGCACTGTAAGATATTGTAATAATATTTTAATGCCCTACTATAATATGCCATGTGGGCGCCATAAAGTTTTCCAGTTAACAGGCTTATCAAAGTGTCTTCTTCCTGCAGTGAACAATAAGATCAAGGTGCCTCCCGGGGCGGAGGAGCTGGTGGGCCGAGCTGTGGAGCATCTGTTCGAGAAGGAGGACGGCGAGAAAAACGAGTGGCGAGGCATGGTGCTGTCCCGAGCCCCCATCATGACCCACTGGTATTACATCACCTACGAGAAGGACCCGGTGCTGTACATGTACCAGCTGTGGGACGACTATAAGGACGGAGATCTGCGCGTCCTGCCTGAATCTGGTACAGCAATGAGAGCTTTCGTGTTTGTGTGCATAAAATTGTCAGTGTTTCAAATTTCAGATGCTCCTGGAAAAGGTGGGAGGAAGAGAGCAGGACAAATTTACATACTCAGCGTTGGGGAAAAAAAAAAGAGTTGAATCTCAATGCTGCCTTTTTTTGTATTGGAAGATTTTGTGCAGAGTTTTGGCTCGATTCAATTGTCAGAGCATTTTTTGTTATGGGCACTTATCATGTCTTATCATATCGTGTCTTATCTTTAAGAGACAAGGAATTAGAGGAGACTGGGAGAGGTGAAAAACTTATTGGTCCAGGATAAAGTTCAGTGTCAAACTGTAGATCATTTAGTGTCTGAGGTTATCTTGCAAACATGCTTCAGGATTAGAATCGTCCCGTCATCACTGGGACACCTTCAGGAAGAAAGTGATGTGGCTACTCAAAATCCCTCCTCAGAGCCAGACCTAAGAAGAGTAGGTTCAAAGTCTGAAAGAACGCAGCTAACTCCCGATCATCAGATGATGCATCTTATTCCGTCCCCAGAGCTACCTTGTGAACAATAAGTCTGCTTTAGAGAGCTAGTTAGCTGTTAACTGTTAGCAGCAGAGTCCTGCAGTGTGTCTGGCTGAGGGCGCTAACGCTAAACACACAGCAGGACTAAGTAGAGCCCGACTGATTCTGAATGTTGATCATTTTTATATAAATATGAATGTATCGGCCGATATATACACATTTTTTTGCAGTGACAAATCTCAAATGTGGTTATCTAACACTTGTGACAAAGATGTGTAACGGAGGCTGGATATTTTGCTGTTAAACAATAAACTTAATAACTTAATAATGATATGATTATCTCAAGCATCTTTATCTGCAATAAAATCTCCCCCCCCAAAAAAAAAGTTTTAGTAACGCTGCATATCGGACATCATAAACACCAATACCATCCATATCTCTGATGGGTCAGCATTGACCATAGTATCGGTCGGCTTTAGGACTGAGAGTGTCTAATAAGAGGAGCATGAAGCGCAACAAATCTATCATAAATAAATGTACTGAAATACTTGAGCTGAGTGCAGTTTGTTGGTAAAAGTACTTTGAATGCTAATACTTTCAAAAGTGCAAAATGTTGTTTTGAAAGAAGAAATTCAAACTCAGAAAGGTCACATTTTCCACATGAGTTAATAATATTAGAATAGAAATATTTATGTGATATATTTCCGTGACTGAATCAACAAGCTGTTGTCAGAGAGGAGTACAGTCCACAGAATGCCGAAAGAAGTTAGAAAGTTTGTATTATTTGGTTTATTCAGTCATGAAAATGTTTAACTTAAGGTCTGTCTCAAAAATGAAATAGTGCACCTTTGACTTACAGCTATAGATGATGATAAACAAGTGGAGAAGCAACATTTTTGGTTTCCGTTGACGTAAGGATTGTAATTGTTTGTAGGGACGTTACGGAATGATGGTGAAACAAGTTTATCTGTCGCCCTGTTGGAAACTTTAGAAGTCACATGCTCCTGTTACATGGATCTTATTATGTCTCCTGTTTGTCTTGTCTATCATCCAGAAAACAAACATCTGCTGCCGGCAGACAGGAAGCCAGGTGAGGAGCCAGAGAGCCTTGTGGGTAAACAGGTGGAGTACGTCACAGATAACGGCCTGAAGAGGACGGGCTTGGTCATCTACCAGGTCCCGGCTAAACCCACGGTGTACTACATCAAATATGACGATGACGTCCACATCCACGTCTACGATCTGGTGAAGACCACCTAGTACTGACTGTCTCCTCTCTGACTCGACCAGTCCTGCCCCCGTTACAGACCCGTTAAAGTGTTACAGATGTCAGTTTTCCTCCGGTGGGGGGCCGATGTGCCGAAGAGCAAAAGCCCTGTTTTTGTTTTTTCTTAACCTCATGAGGTTTCTCTCAGTCTCACTTTACAAGACACGTTGGTCTTGATTCTTAATTTTAAGTTACCTTGATGTATGACTATGAGGTCGTCTTCAATGTAAATAGAGCAGGTCTGAGACCGGTTGTATAGCCCAGCAGATGAAATGGAGCTAGACGTTCGTTTTGGTTCACTCACACTTGTATAGTGCAACTTTCAAACTCCAAATTCATACTTTTTGTAAGCGACACATCAAACTAAAGGAATTCAGCTTTCTTACCTATACCTCTGTGTTTTACTTGTATTTCATTTCACTTTTATATGCCCATGCTATTTATTTCATCAGGAACATCTGGCTGTGCTGCTGGTAACATTTTTTGGCGAAAAAACGTGTCTGCTGTGCTTTATGTGTGTCACTGAGGTCGGCCTCAGTTTGTTGAATATAGAAGTAATATTCATTTGACCGGTGTGCTCATTTCACCATCGCAGTGAACTCTGATAGCAGATGAAGTTTATCGGCATCGATGGGACTCGACTGTCTCACATCGCGCGTTTAAAAAAAAAATAAGAAGAAGAAGAAAAAACACGGATTATTCTTAGAAGTAATGTATGATATTTCTGTTCCGTTTTCATGTAAACTGCAAGTTTTTCTACATTATGATAATATATGAAAAAGACTGATGTTGATGTCAAGTTGTTTCAGCGGTGTTTGTGATGCGTCACTATTTATGTAGTTCCAATCGGCCACCAACATTCGTCTGGTATTTCGGACTGAAGTCTGTATTATTTGCCAAAAAAAAAAAAAGAATGATGTGCTATGATATTATTCAGGCCTCAAAATATTGTTCATTGTGACCCTAAGTATGTTTTTTTTTTTCTTTCTGTAAATATAATCTGAGACATTTTTATGAACGTAAAACAAAGATCCTTGAAAATGATTTTCTCGTGCAGTTATTGTGACGTGCCGTCTGTGTGGCGGCGAGTGTGTTTGTGTGGATCCGTCGGAGTTGTCAAGAGGTTACGTGAATTTAAATCATAGTAAATCAGATCAGGAAAATTAGCAACTCTCTGTAAACCGATTATTTGAAGCACTTTAGGTGATAAGTGAAATGATGCAAAGTTGGATTCTGTTATCCAAGCAATTCATTAGTGTAGTATTCTGAGAAAAGGTTCTGGTCTGTTCTGAAATGAGGACATGATGCATATTTTTGCCCTCATGTTTAATTGATCTCAGCATTTAACTATAATTCATAATCCAAGGTCTCTGCCTCATGACCTCCACTTCTATGTCTATTTATCTGATACAGCGGCGCTTTTTCAAAATGTGAATATTTTCAGAATTAAATGGACCCCGTATGTACATTAAACATGCAAGTGAATGTGAAATCTCCCTTTTTATACAGCTGCATGAGCTGAGATGATTCACCTTGACTTCTCTGAATACACTTCAAGACGGTGAATGGACTCGTAGTGTTGCTTTCAAATGCGCCGGGTCAAGTGACTTTACACATAAGTTGAACAAACATCTTGAATTGATTGGATGCTGCCTCCAACTTCCCAAAGCCCCGTCTTATGTTACACTGTACACTTTTCCCTGCGAAGACTTCCCAACGTGGTACGAGAAAGTTTAAACAACCTGCTTCTGTCATTTTGAGCAATCATCAATCAGTTCAGGTTTCTGAGAGTCAAAACTCATGCGATTGCAGAATAACTGCATAATTAAATGTAAAAGAGATGTTCTATTGGAAATTGTGTGTCAGGTTTCAGCGGAGAGATTGTGTCCGAGATATTTTAGTTTTCATTTCTGCGTTCATGGGCGTTGATTGATTAAAGGGCCAGGATGTAGTTTTGTAGGAGAGGAGAGTTTTGTTCTCGGAGAAACTTAAGTCTGTCTGAAGCTGTAAAAGGTGGCAGAGTCCGCCACATATAAACAAAGCAAAACAACAAGAAATCTTTGGGAGTCCTTATTGCATATGTGGAAAAAAAAGTAGTATAAAGCTTTTCTTCTTCCTTTTTAAACCTGGCGCCTACATTACCCACAATGCAACTTCGCCATGAAGCGGATAAACTTTAGTTCTGCTGCTTCACTTTTATCGTAGCCTATTCTAATTACGTTCCTGATTAGCTTCTGTATCTAAAGGCCAATGAAATCAGAGGAACAAAAACAAATCATTTGTGAATCATCTCGATGTCTTTTTATACAGCAGTGAACTCTCTGGTTTAAGACGAACATGCTCAGAATCCTTATTGATGACTTTATAATTCTTACAAAAGTGGGCTGTTAATGATGCTGCCTTCACTGATCACCTACAGCTCTCTCCTCCTCTGAGCAGATAAACTAGTGACAGCAGTCGTTCTTTTTCTCTACATTCCTCTAAACCATATTTACCATCAACAAGACGATGTCAGAGACGACCCTGCTTCCATATTTGTAATCACTTAACGCCGAGCACAATCTGCTTTGAGGTGCAGCTTCTGTCTGACAACAGAGCCGATGTGTGCGTCTGTTCATCGAACGTCCATGACGACGATCAGACATGTTCTCCTCCTGACCACATGCAGCCACATGCTGACTGCTGACGGCCTCTTCCCTCCCCCAGAGTCCCACCGAGGTGCCAGGGTGCCGCTGACGGGTGCCAATACAGACAGCGGGGGAACAGTTGGCATACCATCACGCCAGGCTGGGTGCCCAGATAGTAATAACAACGCGGGGGGAGTAGATGCATTACACAAGGTCTGCACTCAGCGTGTCCGATGCGATTTCTCACCTGTTGTGCACTTTTCTTTTACGCAGACATCGCTGGTTTCTCTCTCTGTGAAAACCATCTGTCTGGACTCTTCAGAGCAGATTTTATTGTTCAGACAGAATGATTAGAAACTCAAGTATCCTCGAGTGTTAATACGTCTCTTCTCACAAGGTCATAGAAGCTTTGATTTTTTTAATTCAGGACAAGTGAAGGAGCGTATTTGCCTGGTTGTGGATGTGATGTGTGGTTCTGTGCCGGTCCTGTGGGTGGCAGGAGTGATTGGGGGCCCACAAGTGTGGACACATAAATAAAAAAAAAGAAAAAAAAGGGGGGTTGTCTTTTGTTCCCTTTTTTTTAATCATCAGAACAAAATGTACAAACAAACCTGAACCTAACAGGAATATTGCTAAAGTGAAAACGGTCATGTCCAGCGCTGACAATCCTATTTAGCGTTTGAATTTAAAAAAAGAAAAAAAAAAGCATTAAATTATCAGTTTTATGTTGAAACATAAAGCAAATCAGCCTCCTCTTCCACCTCTCCTGGCTGAGAGCTGTTCATGAGCTCCGTGATGGAGACGTCTTTGTGCCTCACACTGTTTGTACTCAAACACTCGAGAGGTCGTTATTAGAGAATCCTCGGCTTCATTGTTTTCACCGAGTTACATTATTTCAGGACCTTCCGCCGAAACCTTGAAACTTTGTCTGCATTCTTATTGGCCAATAAACAAATGCACTTGACTCTTTTGTGTTGCCTAGCAACGCCAGCCAGTCCCTGGTTTTTATATATGAGAAACCAGCATGCTGCCAATCTGGAGACTTACAGGGAGAAGCAGTGTGAACGAGACCAGCCTCCGATGCATTTTTAATTAAAACGTTGCAAGGCTTTTTTTTTTTTTTTTTTTTTTTTCCTGAGCGAAAGCGTCTGCGAGCATTGTCTGGGATCATTATTAACAGGAGATGCTGACATGATTGATTTTTCTTTTTCTTTTTTTTTTTCCTCTTTTTTTTTCTAGGTTCAGTGGAGATAAAGATGATTCATCACTCGGATTGTAACTTAGATTCATGACGGCATTGGATTTCAGTCGTGGTTAAATCAAATTATCCTCGTGTGGCGTTAATCTGAAGACATTTTATGTGAATAAAGTCACTTTTTATGACGTGGGTTTGTATCTGTGTGGAGCACTCTGTTTGTTATGCATACCAAAAAAAAATGGGGATCCTGTGAGGTCAGTCATGCAGGTATCCTGGTAACAACAGGAAAAAAGATAAGAGCATATGTGGTGTGTTTTCAAACTGTTCATATCCGCATCCTCTAGCATTTTCCATCATTTCTATGCAGTTCCTTACAATTTGCTTTATTCTCAGGGATAATTGTGCTTTTTATACGTGTTATCGCAGCCGGTAGAATTTGACACGGTGTTGAAGCATCTCGATGATCCGGATTGATTTGAAGTCAGCCGTACTGGAGCGCTTGGCGTGTGAGTGACTGTAGATATCTTGTATTTACTCAGCTCTGTTTGCTGATATTAATCAAAGCTCAGGAAAAGGCCTGGCTCTGCATCCACCAAGCAGGCAGACATGACACTGGCAGGGAAGTCTCAGGAAAAGCAACAAAATTACAAAAGAGACTCATTCTCTGATTATTTCTGAAGTTCACAATGAACGCTTTCTTTAGCGCCATGTAGCACAAAAAGGTCAGGTCAGCCTCCCAACGCTTCTTTTAATAATCAGGAGGAATTCCGACATGGTTGGTTTTTGTGATGTCTTGGTCACCTGGTCCTTCAAAACTCTGACTCACTTCAGGAAGCAAGCGCCGTCCTCTGTCCGTTACAGTGCCGGAGGCAGTCACTTCAGTCCACAGAGGGATTTAGACCCTTCTTATTGATGGATGGTGTGTATTTAGTTCTCTAAGTACTCAAAGTGTTGCACATACTAAAGCATTCAAGTAAAGGCTCTCCGGCAGCAGAGAGGACAGCCATGTGTTGGAGAGACGGACCGGAGAGCTCCTCGTCTTCGTCTTTGGGATCTCCTCAGGACTTGGTGTGTGTTGTAAAGTGTGTGTGTGTGTGTGGTGTGTGTGTGTGTGTGTGTGTGTGTGTGTGTGTGTGTGTGTGGTGGTTTCAGAGGTGAGAAAAAAAACACAAAACATGCTAGAGGTTTACATTCCAGCTTTATTACAGTGATATAAAAGGCCAGAAATTAGATGAATTATAGCGACTGATGAACGTTTAGATCGACAAACACATTCAGCAGCATCACTGGACAGAAATTAAGTTTGAAATAAAGGTAAGTTCAGTCTGTTTTGTACAGAATGTGCCGCAGTGAGCCGTTACTATATATTTCCCCAAAAAGTGTTCGAGCATTTTACATGATTCACCCCAATGAACTGACTGAAACTTTGCTCGTTATTAACACAGCTGAACATTCTGTCACACGAGGATGAATCAGACCGTTTGAGTGCATTTCTTTAAAGGGCGGTTTGCACATTGTTGCAGCTGAACAAGAAGGAAAAAGGGTGAAGAGATTCCTGGAATTGAGGAGCTGACGTGGACTGAAGAGCTCTGCTTGTGCTGAGAGGCAGACTGGGACTTGTTGTTCTTTGATCAGCGTCACAACAAAATCACTAGTCTTCCACTCAGCACCACCAGCACTCGAACGCATCGCCTCCTCGACTCCTCAGCCGCCGCTCCGGTCTGCAACGAGAGAAACAAAAAGAAGGACAGCCTTGTAACACTGCGGGTCCTCGGAAGACTGAAGTTTGATTCTGCATTGTCAGAGCCGCAGAGCGTTTCAGGAGGTGCACGTGCCACAGGTGGTGCCGAGCATCCGACAACTCGGGCGAGGAGGCGTGTTTCGAAAAAAAGGAGGGGGCTGTGAAAACTTTAGATGTCAGAGACGGAGCCACTACATGCAATTCCCATCTCTGTGTTTTCCCTCAGCCCATTTCTCTCTGAAGCCTGTTGACATTCCATCCTTCCTTTGTTGTTGTAATGCCAACCTTTCAGCTCCTCTCAAAAGAGGGAGACAGGAGGAGGAGGAGGAGGTGGAGGAGGAGGAGGAGGAGGGGAGGAACAGAGAGGATCACACAGCACAGCACTTAGAAAAAAAGAAAAAAACGCAGCTCACCATATGCAATGAAACAGAAAAAGAGAGGGGGAGAAAGCTGTGCACAATTTGCAATTACACCCTATTTATGTTTGACAAAATGGGAAAAAAAAAAAAATGCGAGAGCGGAGCGGCAACTCTGTGATTTTCCTCTCCAGTAACTCACATTTGCACAGAAAGAGAAAGAAAGAGGGAGGGGGGGGGGGGGGGGGGGGGGGGAGAGAAAAGAGACAGACAGATTGTCCTGCATCTCCAGTATGTTTTCTGAGCTGGTAGCTATGCAACAAGACTGGGAGTCAGTGGAAGAGGGGGGGGATGGGAAGATGGGGACAGTGTAGTTGAAAGGAAAGGAAAGGAAAGGAAAGGAAAGGAAAGGAAAGGAAAGGAAAGGAAAGGAAAGGAAAGGAAGGAGGGAAGGGAAGGAGGGAAGGGAAGGGGGAAAAAAGGGGGGTAGCCCTTGAGTGCAAACTGGAGGAAAGAGGAGTGCTGAGGAGCTCTAACAGGAGAGACCCCAGAAGAGATCATCAATAACGTGCGGTCAACTCATTTTATTGATCAGGAAAAAAAGCTTCTCCTGAACCTGCCACTCAAAAAAAATCGTCCAATCAGCGTCCGAAACGACAGCATCCGAGCGTTAGCATTAGGTTGTGTTAATATCTACTACACATGTCAGTGTGATTTTAAAGAAGAAGAAGAAGAAGAAGAAGGAGGAGAAGGAGAAGAAGAAGAAGAGAGGCGACACATGAGGCTGTTTTCAGTCCGGATCGCAGCTCGGCGGTGAGGAGCTGTCCAGCGTCTCGGTGCTGAATGACGCCCTACTTTTTCCTCCACGTCCTCCTCCTCCTCTTTCCTTCCTTCCTCCATCCTCCCTTTCTTCCTTCCTTCCTTCTCTCAGCATCTCGCCTCCATTCCGGCCCGGGAAAAAAAAAAAAGAAAAGAAAACATGCCACCTGTTGCTGCACTGAAGTTTTCTCTCAGGAGGGAATAAAGGGAAAAAAAAAGACCTGCGCTATCTGACATCTAATCGCTTAACGCGCAGCGACCCTGCTCCTCAGCTGGAGCCAGGGTCAGTTTTCTTCTTCTTCTTCTTCTTCCTCAAATCACGCCGACATGACGACATGATAAACATTTTCCCCCCCTCACACCAGGCGAGGCAGGAAGAGGAGGACATGGGGGGGGAGGAGGAGGGTTGCCATTTAATTTCCCGTAAAACGCAGCTGGGTTTTCTTTCTTTCTTTTTTTTCTCTGCTTCATCATTTCCTGAGGCGCGAATAACATACAGAAAAAACAAAAGAGGAGAAACTACAAATATTAACACGCTGCAAAAGGAAAAAAAAGGCTGGAGGCTGTAAGTGCAGGACTCACCGTGCGTCGACGGGAACAACAGGTGATGCTGCTCAGACTGTTACGCAGCGCGGTGCTGGAGGAGTAGCCGAGGCTGCGTCTCTTTCACTCTTGTGCGGTTTATTTTTATTTATTTTTTCTTTCCCTCTCTCTCTCTCTTTCCCTCCGTCGGATTCAGCCACTACCGGAGCTCTTGTGTGTGCGCCCTCCTCCTCCTCCCCCCTCCCCATCCGAGCTCCACGTAATGGTTATCATGATGTTACTGGGTAGGCTGGAGGAAAGATGGATCAGCGTGTTTATATACCTTCTGCCGCTCCGGAGAAGACAAGGAGGAGGAGGCGGAGCGACGAGGAGTGACGGCTGCGCGCAGGAGGCCAATTGACGTGAGGCTTTTTTCAGACCTTGTTAAGGGTGCGGCCCAAAAAAAAAAAAAAAAAGCCCCGGCAGCCAAACTACATTAGAGGAAAAGGTTAAGGATGGAGCGTATGGAGGCTGAGGATGTATGTGGAGGGAGACGTTCCCCTGCGCGTAATGGTGATCTGACCCGAGGAAACACCTCAACGCCATCACAAACAAAACCCCCTAAATTGAAACCATGTGTCTCAAGAGGGAGTTCACCTGGGCACCTGAGCCTGACTGCGGTGCCGAGGAGCTCACATGTAATTGAATTAAAAACCTGACATCAAGATTGTGCATCCAATTAATTGATAATGGAAACAACGAGTGGGAATCTTACATACCTGAGGGCTGGGGAAATTGCAAAATGGTAAAAATTAATTGCTTCGGAATACAACTGGGCTGAATACAATTTCATTTATCCTGCAGTGCACATACACACACACGCACACACACGCACACACACACACAGTTGATCTCCCTCCAGATTCAACGCTTAACTGCCTTTATAACAAACCTTTATTATAGACGCCTCGTGTGTGAAATTTGTCTTTTTTACATGTGAGAATCATGTGGAGATCTTATCCACATGTGGAGGGTAAAACAAAAGGTATTCATACATTTAAAATGTGGAAAATGTACATTCTTATATTAAAATTTTAGTTCACGTGTCAAAATAGACATATGAAGAGGCAGATTTGTGTGATTCAGTGTGCCACATGTTGACATTTGATGTAGGAATGTTTCACTTCAGCATTATTTTCTTTTATGTTCAAATTTTTAGATTTTGTAGAAATTCAGTTTTTGCGTTTCAATATATTGAAAAGTAAAATTTGCTTCTTGACATTTAGATTTTAACATATAAGAAAATAATGTTGAACTAGACAGTTTAACAATTGGCTTTTTTATTTTTACATATGTAAGCAAATTTCAACATGTGGAAACATAATATGGAACACTGAATCACACAAATCTGCCCCTTCACATGTTTATTTTGACATGTGAACAAAAAGGTTCAGATTTGTAATTGACATTTTCCACGTTAATGACATCGATTCAAGTGTGATTAGCTTTTTTCCCCACATGTGGATAAAATCTTCACATGCATGAACTAAACATGGCATTTGAAATCAATCAAATTTGCTTCTTCACATGTGAATTAGAATTTGATGAGTGATGAAACATAGTTTCCACATGTTTGTCACGGTGCGTAAAATTAGCTTTGTCACATGTTATTTTGACAAGTGAACTCAAATTCTAACTTAAATTTGTACATTTTTCGCATTTGACGTTGACACAGATTCATGTGTGTTTAACTTTATTTCACATATGGAATTAGAATGTCCACATCAAATAAAATCTGTGTGCTTCACATGTGAATTCCACAATTTGGCTTTTTTTATGTGAACAAACATTTTGAACATGTTAAAATTAAGTAATCTCAAATGTGAACGGGACATTTTCACCACAAGACACTGACTTTTCGCAGATGTGAATGAAAATATACACATTGAAGGACATTCAATGACATGTGACAGGATTTTTTTTTCACATGTGGACTAGAATTTCTATATGTGTAAACAAAGCATGATATTTGAAATCACATGAAATTTGCTTCTGTTCATGTGAATACCACATTTTTGTACATTTACGCATTTTTTGTCCATTAACAAAAAATCTGACATGTGAAAACAAAATTATGTCAAAGAAAACAGTGAAAACAAATATCACAACTGGATTATATACATTCACGATTGGCGAATTGGTGTTTGTGAATTTACCTTCAACTCATGGGAAAACATCAGAATACAGTAATCAAATTCTCATTATCACCTCTTAAACCTAAATTACAAGAATAAAAGAGGAAACAAGCCGTCCAGTGGGAATGTTATCAACACCATAAACTGATGTACCCTCGTGTTGCATACATACACATCTTAGTGTCTTTTTGGGCAATTACATCCGTCTTTAAAAGAGGAAAAGAAGCTAAAAACAGATGTTGGATGCGCTGCGAGGAGTCCTGAAGAGCCTTTGTTGAATAAATGGTGTAGATTTCAGCAGGGGATGGCTCTTAAAAACTGATGTTCCCAAATATAAGTGGGTTGGGAAATAACAACCACAAGTCATTTCTGCATTAGTGCTATCTTCAAATGACATAATCGTCAAATTACACTGTTACTCATTGTTTCTGACCTCCTCGACAGTTTAGCGGCAGTTGTAGGCTGACGGGGCACATGAGAGTGATTTAAATGTGCCATTATTGTACGTTTAAAAGCTGAGCGTTTTGGGTTTTAACATTCACGGTGTAATATTATTGGATTTTTTTTCTTCCAGTGGTGTGATGAATTTAAAAACCGAGCAGCGTTATCGTACTCGGCAGAGTGGTTCTGCTCCTCATTCATCCCATCTGAACCAGAGGGGAGAGACTGCCGAACAGCGACCTGTCAGAGGTGAGTGTTTCCTTACAAAGAACGAAGGTGGGATTGGATTAAACCTCCTTGTGGACTGAATTTGAATTCACAATCGTAATATTTGTGAGAACACCTCTGCATTTAAAAAGCTTTGTCAGTAATCAGACGTTGAAAGTAGTCTATGAGGAGTGATTTGTTGAGAAAAGACAGAGTGGTGACACTTTACAATAAGGCACACAAAGATATGTGTAGTTACTAAGGAGGGAGTAAATGAGGAACGACTTAATAGTTAATGAATCGTTAATGAGTACTTCCTAAATAACTGTGATTTGAGGGCTCTATGGTAAATCACGATGAGTTACCGGAGAGCTGAACTGGGAGATACTACGTTAATACTTCATTAGGTCGTGATGAGGTCATAAACATCTTCATGAATTGTTCCTGATTAACCCTCAACCGGCTGCTGATTGGCTCGAACCAGTGATATTACTTAATCATTAGTTACTCAGTCGATTAGGAGTAACTCATGAAGAAAGTGGCCGGTGTCAGTTCACAATTAAGTCAATCATCACCTAATGATTCATTAACGTGATATCTCCCAGTTCGTTCTCCTGTAAGTCATTATCTACTATTTAGTCCTCGAATCAGAGTTAATCAGGAATTACTCATTGATGATTAATTGACTATCAAGTCGTTCCTTACTTGTTAGCTACCCACGTTTTTTGTGTAGCTTGTTGTTAAATGTTACCTGGAGAGCTATCAACATGCAGTGAATCATATTTACAAAATCTTTCTCATAATTTCACCAACTTTCTGCGAGACCTTTTTTTAAAATGTGTTGTCAGTATTCAGTTATTCAGACATCAGTGAAAAGGAAGCAAACTCTTCATATTTGCAGAGCTTCACTGAGCATTTTTACTTACTCTGGACCAAAAGTGGAACCCATTTATTTCATATGAATCAATTGATCTGAGAAGTCATCACAGCACGAGGACACAGTGACAGGGTTTTACTTCCGCTCCCACTTTACCAAAATCTGCAAAATCCACAAAAACAATCAGCCACGTCTGAATCTGACAGCGACTTTTACCTTTTTTTGGTCTGCAAGCTACAGAAACGTTACAGCGTTACAACATGGCTGTTGTTCAAATCATCTGCTCCCTCAACAGGGTGCCAGTTTGTGTTGGTAACACGAGCTACAATACAGAAACCCTGGCAACGTTAGCTAGCAAACATGAGCTAGCCAATGTCAAGATTGCTAACACTAGCTAGCTCACATTAGTGCAGTACGGTGTGATGGGCGCGTAGTGAAGAAATCAGCCATTTTTTTGTTGTCTCCCCCACAAACTGACTTTTTTTTTGTCGCTGATGAAACACAGACAACACGTGAGACTAACGGCATTAAACTATTGGCTGACGAACCTCGTTAGAAGCAGGAACCAACTGTCAGACGTCTTACAAAAATCATTTTGGACCCGACAAACATTTTAAAATGATAAATTCAAGATCACAATAATGAATTTAAGGAGAAATGATTCCTACAAGCTCTGTAGATGTATTATTTAAAAAAACGATTCGTCCAGCCTACATACAAATGTTATCAATGTGACCTTTAAATGCAAATGTGCTGCTGGGGGTGGGGGACGAGTGTCTTTTTCGTCAACAAGGCACACGAGTGACCCTCTCTGTGCTCCCTCTGACAGAATGACCATAAACAAGCTCGGCTGCAGCTATTAGTTCTCACAAAAGCCTTGTTCCTTTGATATCCCTGCAGGCTGGGTATCAATGCAACTCAAGAGTCGGGCTTAGGGAAGAACCTGGGGGAAGATCCTACTCGCTGTGTTGTGAGGCTTTGGTTGTATAATGAACATCAGACTCAGCGGCTCTTGATAGAAACATCAGGAGGCAGGATTACTCATATTAGCGGTCCCCCTCCGTTTCTCCCCTCCGCTTTCAGGGCTTAATGTTAACATCTGCCCACCCGAGAGCCACAGATGAGCTGGGAGACCGTGTTGAATGTCTTCCATTCAGATGATTTATCCGATCACTATAATGGACTTTATGCATGTTATTTAGATGACATTGTAATGGGGTTCTGAATGGGGAGAAAAGGCTCAGACTCTCTGGTGCTGATGGAGGCTCTGTATCACGTAGACCCACCTGATCCTCACCACACAGAAAACACTTTGTTAGTGGTCAAATTCCAACAATCCTTGCAGATATTAGCCATGTTCTGATTACAACAAAACCACAGGCGCAGAATCATTTAAGATCTTTTTTTTTTCCTTCATGTATACACCCTTCAGCTGTTGTTGACGCTGATAAAAATCCATTTGCTGTTTAAATGTGTATGAGTGAGTTTGGGTAGGCCACGGGGCACAAGCAGAGGTGTGGGAGCTTTGGGAGGCGGTGAACATTCATTATTTTTCATGCTCTGGGTCAAAACTATGCGTGTGTGGGCTGGACTGGTAATACGATGAGAATTCGCAGACTTCCAGGGAACGAGGTGAGGCCGCGGGGTGTTTTCTGCCCGTTCAAAGCTTCTCGCTCTAACAAATGTGGTGGGAATGAAACGAAACCGTGTTAGCTGGGAGTTTAGCCTCCAAATCCCCCCACAAAGATGTCATCATTATTGCCAGGTTGGTCTCTTAGCGAGTGCTAGATTTGATTCTCACCTTCAAGGTAACATGTGTGAGGTTGATTGTTTGGGTGTGGTAGCAGCAGTGGAGCACTGAGCTGGGAGCTGCTAATAGGATGGCGCCCTCTGGTGTTCACTGAGTTTGGACAGCACGGAGGCCACATGTGCTGACCGGCGTTCAGACAGGTGACAAATTATACACAGAATAAATTATTTGAGCGCAGATCATTCGTCTTATCCTAAATGAACGACTACATCATCGGTTTGGAAGAACGGTGCTCGTCCCTGATGGAGTTCAGAGACCTGTTGAATCTGTGCACAGAACCACAGAAGCTGTTTCGCCCGAACTGTGGTTCTGTTGCCAGAACCTTCAAGGAACTTTACCGATTCTTTCAAACAGGAGACAGTGAAGGAGGGCAGAGCCAGGGAGAAATATAAGTTTTTGGTAACTAAAGCTACTTTGAGAAGTGGTTCAAGCTACTTTGTATTAAAATGGTCGAATTGGAGATGCACACGTGAGATGAAATTATAAGAAATATGATACAAAAAAGCCAAAAGATGCCCTTCATTTGAGTTTATTGCAAAAAAGTCTCAATTTGTGCAGCTCATACATAAAGCAAAAGATTAAGTGTCCTGCCATGATCCCAAAACAAAGTCTTTCCTTTCTTTTATGGTCCAGAGTTTTTTAAATGTAACTCTACTTAAACCACAATGCAAATATGGATGTAGTCGGGCAGGCACAGGTTGTTTGAGGGGCGGGTGTATGAGGCGGGGCGCCAGCATGCAGGAAGCTGTTATATATTCACAGTGAGGAGAGGTCACACCATGTTTTGTCCACTGGAGGGGCACCTCATCATGTTTCATCCACCATAGGGGCATCCGAGAGGGCACTGCTTAACAAGCGATCGCCCTCCTGTTGTTTAATCAGGTGTACTTCACTACATACTAACAATGTATTCTGCTCAGAATGAACACATAAAGGCACGTGTGAGAACACAAGAAGCTGCCATGATCTCTGACTACTGACTTTAAATCAGTTTGCATTAACGTGAAGCTCTTAACATGTCTTGAAAACGGCAAGCATGATGTCATTTTGATCGTGTTTATCGTCAACAAACAAAAGCCCAAAACAAAAAATGCCTTGATAATGTTTTAATAAATAACACGTTTTGAGGACTACTTTCGGTGGAGAAATCAGTTTTCTAGTGAATTAACACAAAAGAAAAATAAACTACAGAGCCTGTGCACTAGATCCAGATTTTTATTTGGATCCACGCCACCTAAGCAAGAAACAATTCCTGGACCCGTCCCTTAATCCAGATCGGCACCACAGGTTTATGGGTTCTGTTCTGGGCTGAGACCCGATGTGAAGATCTAAATATTTCTCATTTTACTTCACAGCAGCAGGCTGATGTAATGATGTCAGTTTTCGAGTTATTAGACAATAAAACAGCGACAACATATGGTACAAGATATGATCTTTTAATTGTTGATTATCTCTCAGTACAGAAATATTTTTTTCTTTTTAACATTCTTTCTGTAATTCAAGTTGGCAGCATTGTCTCGATTTTCAAGTGGCATTAAAAGAAGTTTTCCAGAGTTTAGCAGTGAACCTGCCCATCAGATAACATCAGTAAACAAACATGCCTTTTTTTTTCTCTGTACAAGAACTTGTGTACATAACACAAATAAATAGCATTCATTTAGATGTGGCACACGAGCTGACTCAAACATTCAAACAGAAACAAAAGAAAACAAAAAATTTTGGGGAAAAACGTGCAGATGTTATGAAATCAGATTTTTTTAAAAAATAAAAACAGGAGAAAAGCGTGGCTGCTGGAAACAGGGTTAGTGGTCTGAAGTAGCAGAAGACAAAGTGCCTCCAGCTTGAATATATTAGCAGATGCAGCAGAAAGCAGAAGCTCTGCACAGAATAGCATTTAACTCTGATTCGATCCCAAATGTTTTAGTTGCTGTTACAAACTACACTGATAAACCAAAGTGTTTTAACTTCGCCTCTTTCTCGCCTGATTTCCATTTAAGAAATTAGAGAAACAAAAGATCGACGAAAAGCTTCAACACGAGTCGCATTAAAATCTCCTCATTCTCACGTGGATTACAAATCGCTCTAATGTTCAGTGTAGTCGATTGTTTCCTCAGGTGTGCCATTACACGATTTCTCTTCAGAGATTATGACACAAAGAGTCGATACTGCTCACTGTTATTATTAGTCTAAACATTCGACTTAAATGAAGCTTGTCAGATTAAAAAAAAAAAAGGAGATCAGGATCATCTGTCCAATCCTTCTCACGATTAATAGCACAGAGTTATTTTGTGTGTTGCGAGTGTACATGGAGCATTATTTCCTCTCATAAAATACAAAAAGACAAGCGAGTCTTTTCTCTTCAAACCCAAACACGTCCTCCACAGATAAGACCGAAACCTGCAGTTACACACATAAAAGGAAATCTACCAGCCTTTGTAACAAACACACGAGTAAGAATATGTTAAAAATATGTAAAAAAAAACAAAAAAACAAAAAAAACACAACAAACAAACAAAAAAATAAAGAAAAAAATGAATTAAAATAAATAGACAATCAAAACAACAAACTTAATATTTGGCAGGTGAGCACAAATCAGTCTGTAAACAAAACATAATCACGTTGGGGGAGAAACGCCCCCAGAATTCTCCTCGTCATCAGAGATCGCTCGTCTGTCGGAGGAGGCAGTGGCTCCAGCATTCAGGAGGAAGTGGAATACTGTACGTATGTATGGAAGTATGTATTCATGTATGCGTCTCCTCGGCCCTTGAAACTGAGGCTGCGTAGCTCTCCAGCTCCCTCCCGCCTCCAGCTACGACTTGGCTAAATAACTAAGGGCAATCGAGGGGGGGGGGGCCTCTGTTGACTACTGAGGAGAATACTCAAAGAAGGGGCCCGTTTACAGATGGACACATGCAAAGATAAACTCCCCTCCTGGCTGTATTCCCTCGTAGTACAGAGGTGTGCTGACTACCGGATCCTGGTGAAGAGGTTCAGCACCGACACGGATTCCTAAGAGAAGGAGGTGACAGACACACAGCTACAGTCAGATGTGGGAATGTGACGGATGAAACAGACCAAGCAAAGCAGCAAACACAGGGCTCACCACTCATTAGTTTCCTTTAGGTGCACTACAACATACAACACTGCCGCGACCAATGAAAATGCTTGGTCGCACTTGACAGATATTTTGGTGCACGTGCAACCAAAATAGTTGCACCCTGGAGCCCTTAAATGGGATTGTGGATGTAAATCAGGCGTGTCACTGTTTTGGTCGAACATGCCCACAAATATCTGCCAAAAAGTCGCCTAACATTTTCACTGGGTGCCAAAAAAATTCTACAGGAAGATGTAGCCTATGAAAATATAAGCAAAGGTGAGCTGGATGTGTATGTATGTGCGTTGCCTTTTAACAAACACTAACACATAAACCCATTTTTCTTTAGATGACTTTGTCAGCGTATAGTTAATGTTAGGTTCACCAGTGCAACCGGTGTGAAAAGTGAGTCAGGAGTTCTGTAAAATACAAGTGAGAAAGAAATTGATTTCATACCTTCGTGGATCTCATCTTGCTAAAGACGTTCCAGAACCGAAGCGTCTCATCTCCGGCTCCTGTGACGATGGCCTCTCCGTCAGGGGACATGGCCTGCACATAAGCTCATTATTACACACTGAATATGGAGCCTTATGATCAGGGGTACGTTTTTGTTTCAGTTCCCTTGCAGTGTGGGTGGCTGCTGAATAAGTTGCTCTACAAAGCAGCACTTCAGTAAAAGCATCCTGAATTGTTAAGGTCACAGTTGATTCTAGTTTCAGATTTCATTTACCTGCACATACATATAAGGATGACAAATCAAAATACTTCTAAAACCAAGAGCTAACATTCTTTTCCTTCAGTTTTAACTTGCTGTTAGAACCTTGGGACAGCTGAAACAAGCATCTGCAGACAGACATAATGTGAAAACACACAGTATATACTCACCAGGTAGAGCACTCTGTAGGAATGTCCAGTAAGTTTGGCCACTTGAGTGAGAGAGGGATACTTCCACACCAGGATCTGGTTCTGAGAATAACCGTGTGTGCTGACCTGCAGAACACAGACACAATACTACATTTATCTCTTGCTTTAAGGAACACTGTCAGTTCCAGACCTGTGACTATAAACTGTAAATGAATATGAATAACAACTAAATCTCTGCCTCCAGTGCAGAGGGTTGATATCATTAGCCTACCTCAAACACTGAAACTGGGTTTAACAGTTTCCTTGAGTCAATTAACGTTAAAACAATAAAATAGTGTTGTGTAGCGGGAGAGTCCAGGAGAATGCACACTACTAAAAACAGTTCCTTGTACATTACAGTACTGCACCTAAACATGAACAAAACCACTTTACAACAGCAGCTGTTGAAATCAAACCTTTCTGCTGACTCACCAGTTCATTAGTGTGCTTGGACCAGGCCAGGTTGCAGACCTGAGATCCGGTGTCTGTGCACTGTAAGGGCTGGCCGGTCAGCGTGTTCCAGAAGCGGATGCAGCGGTCGGCGGTGCCGCCTCCGGAGGCCAGCAGGCCGTGCTGGTGGGGAGACCAGGCGATGGCCTTCACTGCAGCCAAGTGCTCCGTGTACTGCTGCACCGGGAGGACGCTCGAGTGGTTCCACACAAGTAGCTGCAGACAGCAGGGGGTCGAGAAGTGAGTCTGTGATGTTGCATGAAAAAAGGGGCCCTGATACTAACAGGTGAGATTCTGCGTCTTGCAAACCTTGTTATCGTTTCCCCCCGAGGCGAGCAGCTGGTGGTCTGTGCTCCACTTGAGCCCGCACACTTCCTGTCTGTGTCCTTGGAGACGGCGCTCAGACTGGAGAGGCGGGGCTCTGATGTCGCGTTGCAGGATCACCCGATCGCGGCTCCCAGACGACAGCTGGTCCGCGTTCCATGCCAACGCACCTGGCAGCAGAGGATGAAAGGCAGGTTGAAAGTGATTGACCGACTGGGAATGAGGGATGTTGCTAAACAACTGTGTGAAAATTAACTGATGTTATTAAAATTGTACTCCTGCGATGGTCTCCACCTCCATCTCTCCAGCCTCTTAACTCACCCACTCTGGCTGTGTGTCCTTCAAGCACAGAGAGCTTCTTTCCTGCGGCGGCATCCCAGATCTGTACGTAGCCTTTATGAGTCCCCACCGCCACCAGGTTGCCCTAAAAATAGACACAGTGCACAGGGAAGCTTTAAAAGAGGACATCTTTTAAGTTTTTTTTTTCCTTCTATGTAATCCAACACCATTTTGAAAAGATGACAGAATGTGACAGAGAAACCCACCCTCTCTGACCAGCCCACTGATGTTACCGAGTCTCCTTCTACAGAAAGGTCACACAGACGTGTCACCTAAAAAAGACGCAGAGGAAAAATAACAAACATTAGCGTGGACATCCAAGAGACACTGAATACCTTCTGCTTAATGTCTCACTGCGCTCAGCCAACAGATCACACCCACCTGGCTCGTGCAGGCACTCCACAAGTAGACGCAGGTACCCAGTCCAACACTGAGCACGTTCAGAGAGGACCAGTCCACTAAGTTGAGGTAGAAGTCATCCTGGAGCTCGGGAGCGTCCAGAACTTTGAAAGGAATTTTGGATATTTTGCGCGTGGGTTTCCTAGGTGATCGCAGCAGCTTTTGGCTATAACGCACAACACAATTTGGTCAGAATACAATGCCTCCTCTCCCCAAATGAAGGGGATAATATTTAAGGAATGACGAGGAGATATTTACCTGTTGCTGCTGACAGGCGATAAAGAATATGGAGAGACTGTGTTTCCATCCTCTTCTGGCAGAGCCCTCTTAGTGCTTACAGAATACTACAAAATACAAACAAGATGATTAGAGATGCAGGAAAAAAATAATCCATGACACAAGATTAAAAGTAATGTTAACTCTTTTCTTTACACTAAAAAGGCTCCTCTTGGCAGGGGTAGATGGCTGCAGACGGCGGTCTTCCGACTGCGGGTCCTGGACTTTCTCGATGCCCGCTCCCAGCAGCTCGTTCTTCAGCAGGGCCGAGTAAGCCAGGCCATCCGCTGAAGGAGGAGACAGAAGGGAAATCAAACCAGTCTGTGGAAATGATTAAGTTCAAACACTGTGGCCCCTTTGCAATTTCTTATCCCTCTCTCACATCTGTAAAGATCAGGGGGAATTTTTCACTGAGCTTTGTCTAGTCTTTATCTGCGGTTTCCATGAGCCGGCCCAGACGACGTAGTAAACAAGAGAAGGTCAAATTATCCAGTTTGACTGGAGCAGACAGATAACTGTGGAAACGAGCTGAAAGAGGAATAAAACTCTAAGGAAACACGCAGCTACAGGAGAGAAGCACGTCCGTCTTCGGGGCTGATAATCATATGATAACTCTGATAAATTACTATCATGACCATTTCCCTGTGATAACGAAGGTGTCACATCATCACACAGCTGATTCTGCAATACACGATATGCTGCAAGGTAAAGAGTATGTAATGTAATGTAATCAGAGCCCAATTAATCATTACGGATGCATTGATGCTGAGATACAGGGCGCCAGATAAGTAACAAGAAGCTGATGTACAGAAAGGTCAAAGATAAGTTTCAGTTAGTGTCTCTATAACGCAGTTTGTCCACCAGAGTGCACTGACATTTCTTTTCCAACAGTACATATAAAAAGATGCTTATTCCAAAAATGTATGTCTGTATGGTGTGTTTACGTAAAAATGATCAAATTAATTTGGCTGATATTTCAGTATATTGGTAATGTTATTGGGTGGTGTTATTGAACATACTGAACATTCCATCTCCCCCCTTTTTATTGCATTCACATTACATCAGGGCTGTTGTTCGAATCATCTGCCCCCTCAAGTGGTTGCCAGTTTAGGCACCAGCTAACTGTGCTAATGCTAGTAAACATGAACATTAATGCTAGCTAACGCTGACATTGCTAAAGACATGTAGCTCACATTAGGGCAGTACATTATGCTGTAGAACAATTCTTATATTTTTGTGTTTTGACAAACCAACAACAATCTAACTATAAGTGACAATAATGAGCTTTATAATGACGAAGTGGATCAACCAAAAAATGACTTTGATTTGGCAGTCGAATTAATTGCCAAATCAATAGATTAATAAAATAAATCTATTGGAAGATGAAACTATGATGATAATGACTGTAAGTTGCAGCCCTTTAACGTTACGTCACTATATGTAAATATAACAGACCCACCTCCAGTCTCTTGGTATAAATGTGGATTGATTACCTTTGTTGCTGTCGGTTGTGCCGTCTTTGGTTTTCCTGTTCTGATTGTGCGACTTTTCAATTTCCTGTGCCAGAACATTTAAAATAAATAAATGATAAGTCTGAATTGCATCTTTAAACATGTTGTGTACAAGTATTTACAGACAAACGAAAAAAATAATGCTAATAGATAATATGTTTCCTTCTAAGCCATAGTCGACACTTTGAACTTGAGAACACTGTTCTTTTGACAGGACAGACCGTCAAGTCCTCGGTGTAACGCAGCAGACTCACATTGATGCGGTGGAAGTTGACACTCCAGTTGGCTCCAGCCCGGGAGGGAATAAAACGATCACCATGCTTGCTGGGGGATGACAGGGGGGAGCTGGTAGGTGTCAGAGCTCGCACTGCTCCTACAGCTTTCTACACAAGGACAGAGGAGGGGAGAGCGTTTTATGACTGGAGGCCAAACACACAAACAAACCTTGACCAGTGATTTAAAAAAAATTGAAAATGAAACAGGAAGACAATTTAGGAGGCAGATGGTGCATTTGTTTGACGTGTTAACAACAGAAGGCTAAAATCACAAAACCCAGTCATTTGGCTGCTGAGCGCTTGTTAGCACTCAACACCAGTGACACTGTTGGATGAAAGAGACTGGCCTGTTAAACTGTTAATTCTTCCAACACATTGGGAGTAACACCCTCTCTGCCAATCTTATGTCCTTTGCTTATTAACAATCTTCTTTGGGCGGGGCTGAGGGTGCGGGGATCATCATGCTAGGATCGAAACAGTGAAGTCATAGAAATCATACTAATCAAAACTGTTAAGTCTTTTTCAAAAGTACTGATTGAAGATGAAATACAGTCCCCATGTGCATATGGAACTACAAGTGTGTGTAGTGTTTACTTACTATGGGGCTTGCGTTCTCATTTTGGATATTGATCTGCCTGAGCAGCCTGCACTCATAGTCCTGATCCATGGTGCCTGAAAACAGGATAAGAGACTACTGATGAACACAATCATGAAATCACAGCACAGTTCCCTGAATGCACGAGTCAGATATCAGGTTAACAGCAGACATTGTTACTCTCATTGTTACAAGTGGCTGACTTCTGGTATGTGTCTGAAAAGAGGGAGGATGTCTGCCACTAAAATATACATTTCTACATAAATGCAAGCGTACTCTAATCACAGCTGAGCAAATTTAGCTCATATGAATCACCATATAAGATATAAGATGATATTAGACTGTTGTGTAGCACTGCACATTGTTCTTCTTCTCAAAATGAGTTTGCGATATTGGGATATTTTAGTGTTTCACATTAATTCAGATTGTTTAATTGTATGAATACGTTTAGTCCCCAAAAATAGTGTGACACAAATCATTTGACCTTTAAAACATATCCGTGCACATCGGCACCGATACCTCAATATCTCTAACTTTGAACCAATCCATTAATCTGCTGTGGGGGAAAAAACCCACCCAACTCAGTTTCCATTGTCAATGATGACGTCTTCACACTGCTTGCTTTGCCCAACCAACAGTCCAAACCTCTCACATCAATGTTAACAACATAAAAACAGAAACGCATCAACTGTTCACACTCAATCTACAGGGACCTGCAAATGTTAACCAGATATTAAGCTTTATAAATTATTTTGAATGCATTACCAAACCACTGTTATTAACTTTCTATAGACCAACTCACTGTTAAAGACTAATACCCCAAATCCAATCACTACTGGAAGGTGCTTTGCTCATTAGAGGACAGTGAATGTCACACTAATCAGAGACACGAATCACACTTATTAGGTAAAATAAATTACGTCATCAATGTACCAACTTTACAGCCGCCCCGAGGAAGTATTCCTAAAGACACTCTTGGAGGAAATCTTGGAAAAGCAAACTGCTTCGTAGTGATAACGGAGCTTGGCAACAAAATGTCTATTGGGGGGTTTAAAGAATCCACCGATGCGAATACAAAGCGAACAAAGAGTTGGTCGACAGAGCTTTAGTTTAAATGTAGTTTAAAGGGGCTAACTTAGGGAAATGTATTCGTAATTGACAGTGACATTAACGTTAGTTAGTGTAAGCTACACGGTGAGCTGCGGTTGGTATCAGTCATCTGCTAACAACAAATTATCTTTGTGAAAACCAGAAACGTAAAACTCAAGTAAAAACTTTAACAACATGTATTTGATCGCTAGTTCCTGGAGACAAAACAAACCCGTTGCGTTGGTTGTCGCTGATCGGTAATCACGATACAAAACGATTCAGAAACAAAATACTTTAGCCATCAAACACAGAGCTATCCTGATGCTAACGCTAGCTCAGCTGGCTAACGTACTGTAAGATACGCTAGCTAGCCCGCTAGCAGCTGTCGGGCTAATGCATTAGCTACATTGTCTCTTCACCATCTACACTAATTAACACCTACCGTGCCCCGATAATCTCTCCCCGTTTCGCGCCGTTGAATTGTTCTTCTTGTCTGTGTCAATTCCAGTTTAAATGTCTTTGTTTTATGTGTTTTACTCTTAAAAACAGAGCTTGCGAGATACAAATGTTTTCTTTTGCCGAGCGTTCAATTTTGGCTCGCAAAGCATCACGGGTAGGCGGTGACGTCGCTGTTTTTGAATCACACATCTTGCGTTGCTAAGGAAACGTGCCACAGTCACAGTGTGCCTCCTCTCAAAGACAACAATGCCTCCCACATCTTCTGCAGGGTGAATATAAATCATGTGAATCACAAATGATTAACATGCCAACTAAGCTGATGTGGCACACGGACAGCAGTAGGAGTCAATTCACAGTGGACAACATTAGAAAAAGGCATTTGAGTAATCAAAAATATAGCCAGTTATCTTTTTGTGATGTTATAAAAATGTATTTTCAAATATTAATGATGATATATGTATCTATTTTCTACCAGATATACACTTTTATTTAAACGATAGACTGGGTACAGCGGAGATATTATTAGCAGTGACTGTAATATTCAAACGATGCAACGGATACAAGCTGCAGCATTATTTCCAGCTAGTGACAAGTATAAAATAACCATGATTCAATACACAACTACTAACAGATGACACACATGAATTTCATGAATTTAAAGTATTTTTCAAATGGCTTTATTAGTTAAAAAAAAAAAAATAGAATGCCAGTGAAACAAATATAATCTAACAAGAAGTAAAAACAGACTCAACACATTTGATGTGCAGCAGTTTAAAATAAAACACATTCAATGACATATCCTCTTTGTGGTTATAGACTCCCGACTGCTGGAATAAACTTTTTGCCAATTAGCAGCATCCAGTGATGCCACACAGTATATTAATATTAATGTTTTTATAAATCCCATCAGGAGCCCAGTATCCCAACATGGTCCAACAGTTTAGCTAAAGGAAAGTGCCACAGAAAAAGGTACAGTATGTTCAAGTACATTGTTGAAATCATAATAACAAAAAACCCCTCAACAACCAGTAATGTGCAAATGTCTAGTTTTTAAAACTAAATGGGCTACATGATGAATGCATATTAATAGTAGCTAAACATTTTTTTTTTCCACATAAAAAAAGTAAAATGGGAGGCTCAACTCAGCAGATCGAAGGGCCCATGCAGCTAAAATCAGAACAGTGAATGCTGCTGAAGGTTTTCTGAATTGGGCAAAGTGTGTGATAACAATTAACTTCTTCAAATCCTGTGTGTTCCCTTGATTCATGACAGTGGCTCACACCAAATGTTCAGATGTCTTGGGTTGATTTTCTTTAAACAAAGTCATCTTGATATTAAAATAGTCCTGAAAGAAAGTCACAGCCACGCTCTACAGCACAAGTACAATCAAAGGCTCTAAAAATTACATTGTCTAAAAAGAACAGTATGTCTAGTAGAAAAAAATAGTATAAAACATGTTTTAAACAACTAATTAACCAAGCAAAGTGAAAATAAGACAATATTGTTGAGTTTTCCACCACAGCCCTACGTTACCTGTAATGATTGACATTAACATGAAGGAAATAATCAGCGCCATCACTTTTTCACAGCGACAGCATCAAAAGATCCAGAGGTACACAAATACATTCAGCGCAGTGAAGATCTAAGAAGCTTGAGTGCTTAAAGTAACTTTTTCAAACCAGTGAGGAGTGAATGCTGGAATGGCAGGTTGAACGAAAATGAAATAAAGTACATCTGGACACAGGATGCTGGACTACAGGGAGGAGGTATCTCTAGCAACGAGCTGCAGGCCGTTGCTCACCTGGAAGCGAGTTTCATCTGATATGCCATACTGCTCCAGAGGGTCCTGAGGGGAGACGAGATGAGGAGGAAGAAGAAAGAACACAAAAGCTCAGAGTTATTGAAGCAGGATCAAACGTCATATTACATTGGTTAGTGTACAGAAAACACACAAAGACACAAACAAACATTTTCTATCCCTGGTGTGTTTCAGCAGGTAGTCTGGGTTTGATTCAGTGAGGTTTTGAAACCTTTGAGACTTCAATTTCCACTAAAACACAGTGTTTTCACAGAACTACTACTTCTTAATCATCCTCTTTTGATCTATCCATCTATCTTCTTCTGACATTGGTGATACTGTGCATGTCATTGGGTCCAGCGTGGCACAAATGCTCTTAAATTCTTCTTTGATAGGAGCACCATCTGTTTGGCATTTGGTGTAATAACATGCTGATGTGAAGGTTGTTACCTTGCCAGTGAGCCTGTGGATTTCAGTTCGATAGAATATCAGGTTCTTCCTCATGAACTCGTAACTGCGAGAGATGAGACAGCAAGTTAATTTGACATTCGAGAGGGAACCAGAGTTCAAAAGAATACAGTAGAGATCGGGGCTGCACCTTGGTTTGTAGTATATTTGTTTCAGTTCAGTGCAACCTATAAACCAAATCACTGCAGCTTTATTAGTCTATAACTGTCTTGTTGCAGAACCTCTTCACATATACATAAAATTAAAGTGCCTTTTCAACCAGAGGGCACCCAGGAAGCTTCGTAACAAACACAAATAAGAAGAGGATTGTTCTCTAGCATCCCACCAAACTTTAAAACAGGACAGTGTCAAGTCACGATTGACCAGCTGGTTCAACACAAGTCACAATGTTGACATTGTGTGTTTGGAAACAGCTGCATCATTCATTTGTGATGGTTTCACCCATGTGAGTCTATTACTAGAGGCTAAAACACACAGAGGTGCAAGTTGTTAAAATAACGTCTCACTGCACATGAAGACCAGCAAAAGCAAATACCAGAGCCCAAGCCATGTTTATTGCTGCAGACATGTGACCATCATTGAGTTGTAACAAACGCAGCTCTTATGGATAAGTGTTCTAATAATGCAGATTCATAAGACCATCGTTTTGTACATATTAAATATGTTGATGAAGGCTCTCAGTCATCAGGGTCATGGTAATTCTATGTGCTATATCCCAGGCAACTGCACGTGTTTCAGTTTTTTGAAGATGTTTCACCTCTTATCCAAGAGCTTACGGGAGAAGACAGATGGTTTGAAAGAGGAGTAAAAGAATCCATCTATGTCAAACTGGAAAGGCAGAGGTGGTGGTCTACGACACTATCCACCCTTCAATTTAGTACTGAATTCCCTCCCCAGACAGGGCTCACCTAGCCCTAGAAACCCACATTAGAGGCCAGCTGGTTCAACGCCCACAAGTGGCCCTAACGACTCTGAAACTGAGACTTTCACAGAGTTCATAAGCCAGCAACTCCTCTCGTGTCAGTTAGCAGTGAGGAAGTCTCTTGGACGAGAGATGAAACTGAAACAAGTCCAGGTGCCTGCGATATAGCACTTAATGCTTACATTAAATAAACTGTAATATTAAATGTAGTAAAGCACTACAAGCATGTAAATGAATTAACTTATAAAGGAGACAGGCCTTTGTAGGCACTGCAGCAGTGTGCGTGTCAAAACACCATGGAAAGACATAATTTAGAATTAAATGTGGTAAATTGCTTAAAAAAAAGACACAGTCCGACCTGGCCTTGATAATGGCGTCGACCCACTCGCCACACTGCTCTTCAGAGTCACACTCAAACAGATACTTCCTCTCTGCTTCATCTAGAAATGCTACAAAAGAAGCACAAAGGATTACTCAGAAATACATGACGCAGAAACACAGATAGTAGAGACATGATGGACTACGCCTTTTTGTCTTTCCTGTATTGTGTCATGTAGCATTTCTGTGCACGTAAAAGGTCTGCAAAGTGAAAAAATCAACGCCTAAAGGAGTAACTGTAACGTACCTTTACTTATGTAACGTATGTGCGTCAGTATATCTAACAGCCGTTATATATAAATACAGTTGCTACTGCTGTAGGGGCGTTATTTTAGATCTCACTACCTTGCTCGGCGCCTCTGATTGGCTACATCCTGCCCCTTAAGTAATGCGCTCTCACCAAATATTGAACAGAGGGGGGAGATGTCTCACTCTCTGTCTTGAACGTTGCATTCAAGACAGTTTTTTGAAAGCTGAACAATGCAAATCTGTTCTTTAGGACCCCCAAATAAAAGTATGAACCTGAAGATTAGCATACTATGACCTCTTTAAGATACATGTAGGCTTTTCCTCTACAGTGACATGTGAACACATGAATGTGAAGTCAGGAAGTGTAGGCTGTTCATGTGAATGTGAAATGTAATTCACCAATAGAGAAGGTCTGGCTGTCCTCCCTCTCCACCCGACACTGCTCTAGCAGCAAAGCTCCAATGGGCTGTCAAATAAACATGACTTCATTAACATACATGCGTTTGTTCCTCTGCAAGAGAGCACAAAGGTGTGGCGAAGTGTACATGCTAGTGAGAACAGATGCAGGAAGACCAGCAGGTGTTCAAATAAGGATTCAACTGACCTCCTCCTCATCAGTCCGGAAGTAAAAGAGGAAGTTGACGACGAGTTTCACCAGCCTCTTCTTTACAACTGTGTGACATCAAACAGGAACTGAGATTAAACTTCACAACAAAGACAGACAGACACACAGACAGACAGCAGACAGTGCAGTTGTCTCCACAGCGTGTGTAGTCTGTGGTAGGACACAAACATCAGCTGCTGCCCAGGTAACATGAAACGGAAGTGAGAGTGATAAGAGTCGGTGTGTTACCATCTCCCTTCTTGGGTCCTCTCATCCCCAGCTCAGCTGCCTTCTCTGACGGCTGGCGGCTCAGAGACACCAGCTCCTTCTCGTTGAAACGCATCACGGTCCACTGACGCAGTAAAAACACGGTCCACACACTTTCACTGCGGCGGACACATTCCCAGGACCGAGGACACAACCACGGACAGAGAGAGCAGTCAGAGGAAGTACCAGCGAGTTAACCGTCGACTAAACGTCCCCGACTCGTTGTCTGCTGATGTCTGTAAGTGACGGAGTGTGTTTGGTCATTTCTGCGGTCAAGCTATAACGCCGCGGTGTCGAACTTCACCTTCACGCCACACACCGGACACACACACACACACACTCCTCTCGGTTTGGCAGCGACACTCCTCACTGTTGGTTGTACGGTAGCCGGTGAGGGTCAAACCAGGCGAAACGCGCGTCATAAACCAGAAATACTTTGAAGGCTGCAGCCCAGTGGTGGAACTGAAGTAGCAGAATTATCAAATCCTAGATAGTAAGTGAAAGTGTTATATAAGAAGCCACACTGTAAAAAAACAACAACAACGTGCTGCAACTGAAGAATGTTAAAGTAAAAGTACCAAGAAACCACACTGTACAAATACAGTATTAAAGTGAATTCACCCATGTTCATATCCTCATATTTGTTACACTGGAAACATGAAAGAAAAAGAAACAGACTCAAAATTGTTATAGACCTGCTTATACTGTTGGATAGTTTGATTTGTAACAAATCCTGTTTTATAAGTTTATTAGTCACAGTTTTGTATGGAAACATTTTAACGTGTAAAGTAATTCGTAACGACAGCTGTTTAAAAAAAATGCAGTGAAATAAGAATTAGCTTACAATACTTCCAATACTTGAAAAAGTGTCAATAAAAGAGAATATTCAAGTATGGCACAAGTACCTCACATTTGTAGCTAAGTACATTCCATGATTGATTCAGCCCTTGTTCATGTGGGCCTAATATGCTGCATGTCCAAAACCACACTGGCATCACGTGAATTGCTGTAAATGTAATTCAATATTATTTTTAAACCATTTTCTATATCCTTTTTAAATAAAATGACTAAATAGATGAATAAATAAACATACAAATATCTATAACAGTTATTTTCAGTAATTAATCTGCAGATTATTTCCATGATTAACTTAAATTAATCTTTTAGTCTATAAAATGGCCCAAAACTGAAAAATGCTCTCCACAATTAGACTGAGTCTAAGGTGACGTCTTAAAATAGCTTATTTAGTCCAATCTATTCTCTTAATAGTTGGCAATTCATTTTCTCTTAATGAAACAATTGATTAATTGACCAATCTTGGCAGTTTTAGCTCTAGGTAACGTGTAACTTGCAGGTAAAACTGTGAGTATTCGTCACTTTGTTAAGAAAGCCAAGCGGGCAGCCGCTCCGGTCCACGAGGTGGCGGTAATCTACCGGAAGCCGTTTGCAAATCACCAAACACCGAAGAAGAAACGGCCGCTTGAGCATGCGCACTGTAAATCTACGTCGGCATGATCATAACGTCGTGAAGTAGGTGAGTGTTTTGGACAAAGATACGTGTTTTAAAATATCCCGCCACGTCTAGGGATCGTTTCTCGTCTAACTAACAATCTTTTATCACCTGTATGGAGCTTTCTACGCTTCTCGTGTCTCTCGATCGTTCCGATTAGTTAAAATCCTAGAATTACTTGTTGGTAACTGTTAGCTTAGCACTAGCATCGTCAGAATCCATTCAGTAGCTAGCGTTACGTTACACCAACACACTTCAGTTAGCGGGGTTTGCTGAGCTCACTAGTTAGACAGCATTTAATTGAGATATATTATAGAAAAAAAAATTAAAGATACATTTGGCTAAGTCGCTTTGCTGTTGCCGTTTTGCGTACTTCCGAGTAGTTAGTATCCCTTGCGAGGGAAGTTAGCATCAAGCACATCAGTCAAGAGAGGTCTGAGGAGACATTGTCCTGTTTTATAACACTTGAAATGCAACTCTGATTAATAACCGGTGTAGTTGTGGTAGCAACAATCCCAAATATTAAGGTAAATATTAGATTTAATAAAATTATCAATATGGAAAATACAGTTCGTAGTCGGTTAAGAGGTAGTGTAGCAATCCAGGAATGCATGGCAAGTTAATAACAGCAAATTTTGTTCTATGTCTACATCCTAAAATGTAATGTAAAACATGTGCTTTATTTCTCCTCAGATAATCAGGAAGGATCTATCTTCTGTTGTGGGTAAGGTGAACAGGTGTGGGTGTCTGTGTGATTGAGCCCATCACTACGCAAACATGGATTTCCAGCATCGAGCTGGAGGGAAGACGGGGAGCGGCGGGGTGGCCTCCGCCTCTGAGAGTAACCGTGATCGACGAGAGCGGTTACGTCAGCTGGCTCTGGAGACCATCGACATCAACAAGGACCCCTATTTTATGAAGAATCATTTGGGATCCTACGAGTGTAAACTTTGTCTGACACTTCACAACAACGAGGTGAGGAGACGAATGATAGAAACGTTATCTGAACTTGGTGCAATCGCTTGGTATTTTGTTTGAAACCGAAAAATCACAAGCTGCTTTCGTTTGCATTTACAGGGCAGCTACTTGGCCCACACACAAGGAAAGAAACATCAGACCAACTTGTAAGTCCACATCTTGTCTACACCTTAAAGTCTGCTGTTGTGTTAAACTGGTATTTAGGTCAGCACACGGCCAATTGCTGTGTTCAGATATATTTTACTGTTAAAATGTGTATGGGATAAACCGCGACAGGAGTTTTTTATTGGTTTATGTCGTGTTTACTGTAACTGATGAATTTCATTACACCTTTTCCATGACTTAAACCATTTCCTGGTTGCTGTCAAGAGAAATAACCCATTGTGTCCAGTGTGTAGGTGAATAAAAACACACTATGTTTTGATTGTTTTAGAGCGCGGAGAGCAGCCAAGGAGGCCAAAGAAGCTCCTGCTCAGCCAGCTCCAGCCAAAGTTAAAGTTGAGGTCAAGAAGTTTGTCAAAATTGGTCGACCAGGATACAAAGGTAAGCTGGCTGCATGGTTAATAATTAGTGCAGTTCTCTTTGTAGTTTACACTGATGTCAGTTCAACTGTAAATGTTTTGTTTTTTAATATATGGGACATGTGTTTCTCATTTTTCTATAGTAACCAAACAGAGGGACCCAGAGACCGGACAGCAGTCATTACTTTTCCAGGTCAGTGCTTTTGGTTTTGATCCCTGTGGGAAGGTTCTTAAACACAGCAACATTTTATCAAAGTTCAATTCGAGAGATGCGATAAAGTTATCAAGTTTGCTCAAATTTTTCTTTTTCTTTAAGCTTTTGTAACCTCGTGCAGCACCAAAGACAGCTGAAACCGCAGTGACAAGTTATGTTCAAGATTCTTGATCGCCCACAGCTGGCAATTTAGTTTTTCTCCCTCTAGAAACAGCTGTCTGATACAGAGCCATATGGTAAACTCAAAAGAGGTTTATTAGCACGTCTTATTTATGGAGGAGCTTGCAACATGACAAAAACTTCATTTCTGCTGCATTCCACGCCTCAGTACCTGTTTACCTTTGCTCTGCTCATCAGATTGACTACCCAGAGATCGCTGAAGGAATCGGACCCCGGCATCGTTTCATGTCTGCTTATGAACAGCGCATCGAGCCGCCTGATCGTCGCTGGCAGTATCTGCTTCTGGCTGCAGAACCTTATGAGACTATTGCTTTTAAGGTGAGTGAAAGCTGCACTTCTGTTGCGCTCTTGATTGTTTTCTTCCTGCTGTGTTATAAAATAAACATCTTTGCCTTTTTAGGTCCCGAGTAGAGAAATTGATAAAGCAGAAAATCGCTTCTGGACCCACTGGAACAGAGAAACTAAACAGGTACTGATCAGCATTTGTTACACAAAGCCAAGCTGGATAATTTAATTAGAGAAAGAAAAGATGTGGTTTAACCTGTCCTTGTTATTTTTCCTCCCAGTTCTTCCTTCAGTTCCACTTCAAAATGGAGAAAGCTGCTCCTCAGTCCAGCGGTCCACCACCTGCTGCAGGTGTGAAGCGCCCCCCTCCTCTCATGAGCGGAGTCGGACCTCGCCCACCAAATGATTCTCTTCCCCCTCCCCCTCCAGGAGGGATGTCTGTCCCCCCTCTCCCTCCCGGTGCCCCAGGTGCCCCCCACATGCCCCCTCAGATGCCCATGCCCCCCATGCCAATGAGGCCACCTCCACCTGAGGGCATCTCAATATCTAATAATTGATCCTCTACCAGCGTTTCATGATCACCTCCTTCGGTGGAGTGCTGTCACGCTGCCCTGCCGGTCTACAGTGTCTCCCTTTAGATACATTCAGGTTTTTTTTTGTGTTATTTCTACAAATGAAGTCCACATTTAGTAGACTTTTATACATTTGTTTGGTTTATGTAAATGTGTAGGGCAGCCCGTTTGATCACACTGTTTTGTATAAATACTTACATTCTGGACACGGAGCTATGATTGAACATAGCTCATCTTTTAAGAAGCTGTTTTTGTAATTAAATTCTGTGGAGAAAAATATTTGAGTCTCAAAAGTCTGTTTTCACAAAGACGTCACGCATAGAATCATCTGTTACCTGGTCGGTTGGTTTTGTCAGCAGGATTTCACCAAAACTATCAAACGGATTTCACACTAAGCTTGGATGGTTGATGGGTCTCGGCCCAGAGTGGTTGGATAAGATGCTAAATTGTTTATCATTTTCTTTAACACTGTGTCATCGAGTCTTTTTCATTAACTTCTTAAGGAATCATGTAGAATAATCAGATGTATTTAGGTCGCCGGTATCTATGAGTGAGTACAATTTTGGTGTGGATCCAAATGAAAATCCAAGTCCAGCAGATTTAAGTATGTTTTATTTGATATTGGAAGACTTGATTGAGTTAAAAGAGACTGTTTGGCCATGACGTAGGTATGTGTATCTGTACTCAGTGCCGTTCTAGTAGATACAGTTTTACATTTTACTACTGAGAGCCTACCTGAGATCTGCACAGGATGTCAAATACTGACACTTTGTTTTAGAGTGTGACCTGAGCCAGAGAGTCGACAATCAGCCATCTCACCATATATCTTCAAAAGGTTACCTGATGTTGCTTTAAATGTGTTTGACAGATGACTGAAATGTTCCTGCTGTGCAAAAAACAAAAGGAATCAAATTTAGGACATTTACAATTAAGCAAGTCAACAATGTAAAATTCAGTGAAAATGAAAATGTCTTTACTCGAAACATAAAGCTCCATTTTACCAAAACAGACCATTTCAAATCAGTGTCTCCGTGTTTGACAGAAAATCACTATCACTGAATTCAACATCGCCGCCATTTAATAAATGCTATCAAATCATTTCAGTTGAACTGTTCAAAAATGAATCGGTCTGCCACAGTACAAAGACTCAACTCATCCCGTCTGAGTCTTTTTCTTCTCTTTCTTTTCCTCCAATTTTTTGTTCTTCTTGGGCACAGCCTCCTCGTTTCCTTCCTCTTCCTCTTCCTCGTCTGCTGCTTCTTCGGGTTCCTCCGTTTTCTCTTTTTCTTTCTTGTCTTTGATTTCTTCGTCCTTGCCTTTCTTGGCTCGCCTGTCCTTTAATCTCCCCTCTCTTTTCCTCATGAGGTTTTTCACTGGCAGTGGCTTGTTTCTGAGACCTCTGGATGTTTGTGCTGCTGCTCCTCCTCTCTTTGACTTTCCTCTTTTGACTTCTCCATCTTCGTCTTCCTCCTCATCGTCGTCGTCATCATCGAGGTCTGGCAGCCACCACAGCATGACTTCCCACAGAGACGTCTCGGGCTAGAGGGGGGAGAACATGCGAAGAAGTTGACACAGAACAAACTGAGGTGGATGCGCGGCTGTTTTAGAATGGCCTCTTTACCTCTGCTGGCTGGACTCTGTGCCGTAATGCGCCCGACCGCCTGGCTGTCAGTCCATATTCCTCCTCCTCCTCTGCTGCCCCCTGACCCCGCAGAGTTTCTGTGTTTTCAAAAGAGAAAACTCAACCACAGCAAGCATGTAATTTTGTCTGTGGTCCTATTTCTGCACATTTACTTGCCGTTAAGCCTCTGACAGCCTGAGGTGAGCACCAGTATGGTGATCGCCACAAACAGGCAGCGGTTGAGGGTGACGTTCTCCCACGGCGTCTCAATCTGCATCGGGTTTTGGATGGACGAGGTTTTGGGAATGGATGCTGAAGGAAATACAAGATTGCTTTTATTGTAATCTAGTAAATTGAGTAAACAATAAAAGTTGACAAGGATTTAGAGGAGAGATCGTAAAGACTCGCTTTGTCTGGGGAAGCTGGGCTCCCTGGGTAAAATCCTGGGTTCCGCTCTTGGTTGCTGTGGAACTGGAGGCATTTCCTATCAGAGACCAACAAATAGTTCAGAAGAAAAGACAAATCAGGGATGTCAACACAGTGAATAATTGTTTATGTTGGCTGTTCTCCAACTAACCTCTCTGACTTTCCTTGTGGCGTACATTTCTGAAACAGACAGATGGAGATTTACTGAGGGGCGGCCTCACAAACCATAAACAACAAACTGAAGCTGCGACAGCCATCCTCTCAATCTGGACTTTATTTATCCACATTAATCAGATGTATATTCAGACATTTTTGTCAGCTGACATATGCTTCATTTTATTAGAATCTCGTTTCAACAAAACACAAATCTACTCTGCCAAACTTTATTTATCAGACAGACATAGAAGATTTACCGTCATGCTAGTGAACTTCATGCTAACATCCTCATACGTCATATTTAGCTAACATTTGTCATCTTAGTTTCATGTGTTAGCATGCTAACATTTGCAAATTAAGCAGTTTCAATAATCGTGTAGGTATTTTGTCATAAACGTTAGACTTGGAGAATTAAAGGTGCATTTTGTAAAATAAGGCAAGAATTCAAAGTTAGCTCCATCTAACAGCTGCTGCTCTTTGCTAGCCCTCCTTGGCTCTAGCTAATGAGCTAATTAGCCATGAGCTCATTAGTGGTGATTGAGGAATGACAAACCGAGACTGTTTTGGTGAGTTTTGTTTAGTTTATGTTGAGTTTGAATTAATGTGTTTAACAATGAGTTAATGAGGCAATTGATAAAAGAGAGAAACTTGATTTCAGAAGGTGTACTGTTGGTGTCTTTCTGTTTGTAAAGGAAAATAGATATGAGTACTTCCTTTCTTGACATTTTGTGAGTTTATCTTGTCCATTAATTGCACTTAAATGAAAGAAAGCTTGTGAAATGTATAGTGACTGGTACTGGCGCGTGTCTCCACGTTGAAACTCACCTCTTACGGTACAAAACATTATCATGATACAAGACGAGCCGGGGCTAGCTAGTTAGCATGCTAAACAACATCAACACTGTTGTTTCTTCACGTTCCGCTGACAATGTTAGTAATGTGGTTTTGAGATCTCACTCAAAACCTCGCGTCAACTTCATGGTGGTGCTACATGACAAGTCAGATGATCACCAGGGTCATCAGGGTTCATCCTCTGGGGACCATAAAGGCTCTACGACGGGATTTCAGTCTGTACCAAAGTGCTGGAAAATAAAATTGCATTCCCCCTTTAAGGTCTTTTTAAGAGCTCTGTCTGACAAGGAGGATTTTGTGAGCTTGGAGAGATTGAGGCTAATTACACCCACCATCCGTTCAGCGCAGCATTATCACTCTGAAGCCTCTGACCAGGAGTCACATTTCAGTGGCTCCCTGTGCTGCTGCTCCCAAGTATTTATAGAGCGGTACAATATATGTACAATGGATAAAGGCTTTTATGTGCAGGCATTACAGGTTCTGTGTGTGTATGTGTGCTTTTGTGTGTGTCGCCACCTGGTCTGCGGATCTGTCGAACAGGCTTCTGTGGAGGAGGATCTGCTCTTGGTGGCCCTAACTCCTCTTCAAATGTCTCATAGCTTTCTTCCATCCCCTGCCTGAGAGAGAGCCAGAGAGGGGAAGACGACGGAAGTGACTCTGAGTTTGTTTATAAAAGATTGAGCGGATCTCTACAGTACATATTACACAAAGCTGTGCATGTGATCCCGGCTGTTGTCGGAGGCCGATCCAGTCTGTGGGATTGTTGGTATTTATAGAAATGTTTTTCCTTGCCAGCTGTTACCTTCCCAAAAAACAAGAGGATTCAACGGATCACAATGTCACTGCAGTCGTTCTTATCAGTATTCCTCACTGTGTGCTATAGAAGAAAAAAAGTTATTTCCATTGTCTCATCAGCATTTTTACTTTGGCTCCACAAAATGATTCAAGTAAAAGGTCAACATCTCCAGTTTATGAATAAAACCGAGGCTGTTTCCTGACCTTCACATTTACAGATGAATGCTGCGCGGCCCTTATGTCTTACATGACATTTCTACACAGGACATTGAGCTAATGTCCCGGCAGCACTATAAATAGATGAAGCAATGCCACTGGAGGGACAGACGGATACACACTGCATATAAATACACAAAAAAAGAAAGCGGCCGATGTTTTCTATTATACCCCTGGCTGGCCTCTCTGGTGACGAAGCCTAACCTCTGACCCCCGATTGAATAGAAGGACCTGGCCTACCTGCCTCGACATTTGGGGTCCCCCGGGCAGCGTCGTGGGAACCTTTTGTCACAGAGCCTGTTGTTCCTCTGCAGAGATGGCAGCAGCGTCGCACTCTGAACTGTCTGACAGCCGAGCACAGGTGCTGCCGGAGAATGAAAAAACAAAAAGAATTGAGTGTCAGTCAAACTGAGGCATCGTTGACATTGACATGTGCAGCACAGCTGTCAGATCCCAGGAGAAGGTTCTCGGAGGGGCAGGAGGGGGAGCACAGGTTATGTTTTGGAAAACGTTGAATAATTGAATTGAAATCTTATTACATTTGATCTCATGTGGTATCAAGGCAGGAACAGCTCAACAATCCTGCACATGTAGCACAACTAGGACGCTCAAAACTAAAATCTGTATTAGAAGAAATGGATGGTAGAAGTTTTAGTGATTTTACCATCAGCCGACTTTAAGCTAAATATTTCCAAAGTCAACCATTTATTCATCATTTCAAACAGTTTGTCCATTACTTTTAGATATTTCACAATTGTGTATTTAACTTTTAGTTTATTTATCACATTGACTAATGATTAAAAAGATGTCATAAGCTCATTAGTCAAAAGTTATTGATACAGTTGTTAGCGTATTACTAGCTATTAACTATTTCAGCTGTTTGCTACTTTTAGCTGTACACTTAAACCATTTGTCGATCAATTCGAACTCCTTTGGCATTCAGCCACTAGCTTCTCTTAGCTTGTCACCATATATCATTTTAGCTATCTGTGCTAGCTTACTTGTAAACGTATCCGACACTTTTAGATTATCACAATTTTGATTTATTCTATGCTGGACGTGGGATTGTAAATGTTTAGTTCAGTTTGGTCCAGAAACTGGACAGTTCAGCTATTTCACTATTAGCCTACTTTAAGCTAACTATTTCAAAAAGCCAGACTTTTATTCATCATTTCCAACAGTTTATCCTTCAGATATTTAATGATTGTAATAAGCTAATTAGCTAAAAACGACAGATAAATGGATGATAATTTCACCCATTTATCAATTAGCCTTGATACTTCAAGCTCACTATTTCAACTGTTTGATATTTATAACTGTCATCCGTTTAACTGCTTGAGACATCAATCCACTAATTTTAGCTTTTTCATTTAGCTTGCCACCATTTCATCCTTTTAGCTAAATATTTCAACTGATACATTAGGCTACATTTCGCCGTTTAGTTGAACCAATTACTGATTACTTCTAACCAGCTTACATCCCAAAAATGCATCCAATACTTTGAGCTTTTTAACCATTTAATAGCTACATTTAGAAAATATGTATTTTTTAGTGTTTATCTGTTAGCCTGTAAGTTAGGCTAGTTGGAGATAATTTATAACCATTTATCAATTATTTTTAGCCACACATTTAACTATTTAAGCATTACATGTTGTGGATGAATGGTCTTTGGTAGAATATTAGGTACCATTTCTCAATTACATGAACCTTTTTCTTCCATTTCTCCATTACTTGTCACCTATAGGCTTATCTGCCTGACTGTAAGCTATAGTGTTCAGGTGTAAGTAGATATACACACACACATTAGATAAGCTTCTCTTCAGTTGCCCCAAATACCCATCAGAAAATGCAGAACCTCTTAGGAACCACTGTTTTATCTGAACATTTGGACCCTGTATGGACCCTTCTGTGTTTCACCAGCAGAGAGCACCACTGTGCTGAGAAGACGCTCTGTGGCTGCTCTGCTTTGCAAAGTGACTGGCTGACACAAAGACTAACAGAATTGCCGGTGGCACATTTTGACTGAGCTGACCATCAGCTGCGTCCTCTATATCAAGCACTTGATATACAAGCCACACTACCAATTTGTAAATCATTTTGTTTTCTGTAAGTTGCCTCAGTCCATCTTTCTTCTGCAATCTCATCAGCTGGATGAAGTTAATATCATCGTGCTGTGTTTGTGTGCGAGTGTAGTGTGAGGCTGTCGGGCAAATTCGCCCTCTTTACATGACGGGTGAGGGCCGCGAACAAGAAGCAGTGTAAACAGATGTAAAGATGACCGGGTTGTATCAGGGTGAGGTGGTTGCAGGCCACCTTTATGTGGGAGAGGAAGTGTTGGTAAACAGACTTGTGGCAATGTTGATGACTCATACCTTTGCTGGGATTCTGCCCAATTCCAGCTGAATCACACGTTGCTATGCCCATCGCTTTGAATTGGACATAAGCTCCGTAACCTTTGCCGCGGGTAGAACTCACAGAGAGGAGGCCCGGATCTCCAACGGTACCCAGAGCTGCGTGTGACATAATGTGCAAAAACTGACACAACCTTTCTGTCAGTGGAGGTGTTTGTTTGTTATTTAGTCAAAATTACACATGAAAAACAACTCGTCTGTAAAGTAAAATACATAATTCACGAAACGTCGTTGGCTGTCTTCCCCTCATCTTTGTGTTGTGGTTGTAACCGGTTTCCTGATACAGTCCACCAATCGTGATTGACCCATTCATGTGACTTATAAATCACCATAGATACTAAAGTATAGAAGACATTATCCTCATCTAATTAGAAGCGCTTAAGCCAGGCTAGTGGCACCGCTTTATGGATGGTAATGTTGGCTGGTCCGCGTCTCAACGACTGTTGGATGGATTGCCGTTAATTTTGATTCGGACATTTATTATCCCCTCAGGACGGATTGCAACAACTGGTGAACCTCTCATTTTTCATGTAGCACCATCATCGGGTCAAATGTCAATTTTTCTTTTTTTTTTATGACCATCTACCTGCAAAAGCTGTGTTTAGTGCTGCTAAGCAAATGCTAGCATGCTAGCACACTAAACTAAAATCAGCAAACATCATACCTGCTTAACATCAGCATGTTAGCATTGTCATGTGAGTATATATAAGCATGCTGATGTTAGCATTTAGCTCAAATACTCTGGCTTCAGGTTGAATTCCAGTGCCGGGTTGAATGCTGCGCACACAATATGCAAAGTGTACCATGTGTTATGCTCGTATGTGTTTGATGGAGTACCTCATATTACAGTGCAGTATACAGGCGGAGCATTAGAGCGTCATCATGTGTTCATTTAGTCTTATTCTTGCTTGTAATGAGCTCGTCTGCAGACTTAATTGACCAAATGCACACTCTCATCTCGCTGATTTGTCAGTGCTGATTAGTCCCAGGGAGAAAAGCTTCACCGCTAGTTAGAGTGCATCATCTGTGTCAACAGTCGTGATTGAAAAGGGCGTTTGATTCGGATACATTAATTATTCCAAAATCAAGTCTTCCAATGTCATACCGAGCCTGCAGACCGACAGATTTCAAGCGTATTGTCAGTAAGTAATCTATGCTTGTTCTTTTTTTTTTATCTTATTCTCATCACATGCCGAAGTCTAGAGGGGAAATTCTACAAAGTTTGGGCCAAAGTCTTCAAGAGTTGTTCAAGGGCGACACGGTCTCCCCCCCCTCCCATGGACTCACTGTGCCCATTAAGGTGAGCAAACATCGCCCGCGGACATCCACGTTCCAGATTCAGGCACTGGAGGGATCGGAGCCGGGTGAGGCGCTCCGTCCCTGTTTGTCCTTACATAACGGGGACTATGCTCAGAGGACACTCTGACTACCCCGGTACCCAGCGGGAGCAGCTCTGTGCCCGCCCTCACTGAGGAGTATAGTGGAGTGGAAACAACATTAACTGTGTAGTCTGTCGGGAGCTGACAGGCATGAATGACTTACGGGGACTTGAATTAATATTGGGTTTAATGATTGTGTTTAATTTGCAGTCATTGTAAAAGGAAGAGCTGATGAGTCTTTATAAAGCTGAGAGATGATGTGTCCAGAAGGTGCAGACTGAAGGCCTCAGCATGCTTCAGCACTGACAGAACCCCCTCTCCTCACAACTTTCCAACATCAGTAACAATGGTTCCGGTCCAAGTTATAGATTTTACTGATTTAATTTGTTGTATGTTTTCACAATTCCGATTTTACTCACCAATGCAAATCTGTCAAAAGCTGCCAACAAGTGTTGACTTGTGCCAGCGGTGCAGAACACGCTGCAACAACTCGGACGCTCAGCGACGGTCCTGACACAGGCCGACAGCATGAAGTGTGTCCTTAAAGTATTGACACAGCTTTGAAAAGCAATGCTGAAAGTCATAATTTGAATGACTGCCATAAAAATGCAATCATATTTCTGGATTTTTTACCACTTTATCGAGGCAGATCAAGATGAATTTGGAAGGGAGAAGTTGCCGAGTTTGGGGGATAAATGGACGACGGTGGAGATGAAGATGAAGCTGCCAAGCTGCCTCGCAGAAGTGCAAAGAAAAAGATTAATCCCGTCTGGATCTTTCCTGCACTCTCCAGAGTTCTTCTTCTTTAATGATACAGCACAAACTCGTCCGTCCTGCTCTCCCTCTCTGATGTGCCGTGCTTCATTGACTCGCCCCTCGTCGGAGCGCCGTCAGCAACTTCCAACTCCAATTACTCAAATGCGAGGCAACGAAAGGTTGTATGTTGATCCTTCAAATGAGGGATATGGAGTCGAGTTTATTTACATAACAGTTTATTTGCATATATAGAGGTAATATATGTTGGTGTTTAGCATACATTGCGCCTCTGCCTTGTGTTGTGATTGTAAATCTCTTAACACACACTGACAAACACTTTCATGCTCACTATTGGTTCTCCCCCTTAGAGACTTCGCACTGCATGTGTAGCATGCAGGGAACATTTATATCTTTTATTTCTCCTATGAAACAGACTTCAAACTGTTTTCCACTAATTTGAACTATTCCTGCATTTGCTCCATTAACTTTATCCCTTTTGTTAAAATTGCATCCGGACTCATTATGGACAGAAGAAGCAGCAGCCGTCAGTGGGACTGAACCAGCAACGCCCTCATTCACCAGTCAGCCTCAGAAGACGACCTGCCGCTGATATCTGCCTGGGAGTTTAACATCCTCCTTCTCAGATGTGCTGACATTGTGAAGCCTGCATTTTCCAAGAGGAGGAGTGACACGGGATCCACGAGGATTCGGTCGTACGTCTCAGAGCTGCTCGCCTTTCACTTTGAATCTCCCACCAAAGCCTTCATGTTCTCTGGGAGCCGCTGTGGGGACCCTGTGTGTTTCCCTGTATCTCCTCAGGCAGCTCGCTCAGCACTTTGATCTCTCTGAGACCACAACATGTAACTGACCGGATCATGAGTTTGAATCCTGCTGGGGGTTCACGGGGGGAGGCGGGGGGGGCAGCAAATCCAGACCGTGCCCTCGAGCAGATAAATGTACAAATGTCCAAAACAATGTGGTAATCTGTCCCTCACTTCTCCCTCTCCCTCGTTCGTGGGATGAGGGGGAGGCAGAGGCGTAACGTCCAGAGAGATTCGTATGAGAGAGGAGCTGGAGTGAGAAGCCGACCAGGAGGAAAACGCCGGGACATGCTGGCGTGTGAGTCCGCCGCAGGGAACGGCATAATCTGAGAGGAAGATTAAGGGGAAAAGATTTTCATCATGGGCCTTCCCTCGCATTGATCTTTTCCTCTAAATATCTTGAAGCCTCGTTTCGCCATTATGGGACGAGAGATCGAGAGAAGATGAGAGAGGAGAAGGAGAGTAATTGGTTGGAGGTATTGGATTTCTTAAAAGACAAAAGGAAATCCAATCGCTGGTGTTTGATCGTGAAGACTGAGTTCAGCAGTCTCATCTCCTGCTATCGTCTGTTCATATGTGACGGATCCAAAGGTGTCACGACACTGATATCTTTGTTTTGGTTTCATTCTCCTTCATTACTTTTCCTCTGCCAGTCTTAACCTTTCAATACCAGCGTGACATTTATTCTTTTCTGTTTGTCTCGTCGGGGAGGCAACACCGAGTGATGGACTCCTTTTAAGAAATGAACCACTTGACTTTCATCATCAAACACCTGAGAGTTGCTCGGCCTTAATATGCAGTCCTTCCCCCTCCTCTTCCTTCTCCTCCTCCTCCACCTCCTCCCCTGTCTCTCATTGTGTCTGTTGGCCATTTTATTGATAGGGTAATTTGCTCTGAGATTGTACTGCAGTCTCCCGGGTGCTATGTGTATTAATTACCATCTATTCATCTGAGGCTGTTCAGCCTTTCACCGTGCTCCAGTGCAGTGGTTCCAGGCCAATGCCTCACAGCTTCTGTCACAGCCCTAATGCTCTGGCAGAAAAGTGTGTGTGTGTATGTGTGTGTTTGTGTGTGTGTGTGTGTGCCTATGGGAGGCGAGTAATGTAAAACCCTCATGCACCGCGGATGAGTTTGATTTATTGTCGCTACTGCCTGGAGATGGCCACGTTACGGACATCTGGAAGAGGCAGAACACACGTGAGGAGTCGTGGAGGGAGATATTTCACCTGTAGGTCCGCTGTGCAGGATTCAGGAGCAGAGATTGAATGTGGTGTTCATAATTATGTTATTTTAGTCTCCCGAAACTAACCCTCGTTGTGTTTTCATCACTTTATAATGAGATTTTTGGATCTCCTGAGGGAGTCGGTCCGCTTTCATGGAGTCCAGCATGTTGCACAGCCCAGAACAGACGAACCAAACGCTGCTCTAGAGAGGACCCTTCACATTTTTCATGTTTCTAGCTGCCCCTCGAGTGCACCATGGGCCACATTTTACTATCTGAACCCAGCCGACTTCAGGAGAGTAGTAACCGAGCCGCCCCAGAACTCGACAGGCTGTCTGTTTTTTATGTCCGAACCCAACTTGAGCCCGGCACAATTCATCTAGGCTGAATTAATGTTCGCCTCCTGGAGAGTAACGGCCTCCGTTGTTGCATCCAAAGTGTCACATAAATAACAAACTCCTGCAATTAACAGGACATAAAGCCCGAAAACAGCCAGCCGGTCCATCACAAATCATCAGTTATTACTTAATACCACTTATTTTTACACTCAGAACTTGAAAGCACCACGTTTCACTCAAAGAAGTTGATCCTAAATCCTGCATGTTAGACATTTTAGAATAATAAACAGGATTATAGTTATTGATGTGTTCATAGACATCATGTTCATGTTACAGCTGGAAGGTAGAGCTGATTAAAAATATTGTACACACTGCTGGGTAGACTGCTTCCCCCTGGGCATCAAGACCTATGTTTACCTGTGATATTACATAATAATGTACCTGTTGATTATATTTTTGCATCAATAATCTGAATTTGGAAAGTGACTAAAAGAGATCAGATAGAATTACAATATTTCCCTCTGAGATGTGGTGGAGTAGAAGTATTAAACGAGACATTTTATGCTCATTTTCAGGTTCATACTTTTAATTTGGGTTACTACTGGAGTAGGTTTAAATGCTGTAGTGCTCAAATAACGCATCAGTTTTTTCATATTGTCGCTGCCAGCATCTGTCTTAAACACTGTTTTAGCTCCTGTCTCTTTAAGGCCCCTCCTCCTGGATACTCAGTCTGCTCTGATTGGTCAGCTCAGACACACCTGAGCAAGCCTCCAGTCAGCTCTGTTGTGTGTTCAGCTTCCAGTTGGCTTCATGTCTACTGTGAATACAGGTATAACTAGTTACACGGTGATGTATTGTGATGTCACAAAGTCACGGAGTTAAAGGGGAGACTACTGACGAGGTGTTCCAGGAGCAGTGTTTTCCGTGGGAGAGACGAGCTTCTGAAGGAAAGGAAAACAACAGGAACTGGGAATACTCAAGTAAAGTACAAGTACCTAAAAAATTGCACTTCATGCGTGTGTATCACTGAGAAAATGTATGTAATTTAGCTCTCTAATAATGTGCCCCAAAATCCCTGTTTTTTCATACGAGCGGTACGCACACAGGCCTGTGATCAATAACTAATTTCTGAGTCCTGAACTCAGAATGAATTTGCGAAAGCTGCTAATCAGTTTCAGATGAAGCTTTCATTTGCACACAGCGAGAGTGAGACAGGAAATGGAGACGGAGGAGAGAAGAAGACGAGGGGGGGTGATTTTTGTTTTCCAAAGACGGATAAATAATTAAACCCACGAGGAGGAGGAGGCGAAATGAAACGCATACAGATCTCATTATCTCCACCGTGCTTACTTTGTGTTCCCCTCTGATATTCACTGGAGCTACACCTGTTAGCTGGACATCCAACACCAGCACAGTTGCACTTTTCTCTTGCAGAATTCCAGCTCAGTTTCATCATGCTGAAAAAAAAAAAATAAAAAAGTTGCCTCTCCTCTGCCGTCCTGCTCCTTTGCAGAGGAGTGACTGCTGCATGACGGCATCCTTAAACCATCCTCTTACTCACCCATCAGCCTTCCTCTCTGCCTAATCAAGCAGCCTACATGCACTTAGTTTCCCTCTGCCTGTCTGAGCCATCAGCGTCCGACCTGTGCATTAAGAATATAATCCTCTCAGGCTTTATGAGCAAGATGTGTAACCAAACACTCTGCACAAGTGACAGTCTTTTGACGGTTTTATTAGAGCAGGAGTCAAACACTGTTTAAGAGAGACTATGTCCATGCTGATGCCTTAAAGTAGGTTGTTTCAAATATAGATGTTGGTGTAGAGGTTACTGTGTGTCCACTCTTGGTGCACACACACACACATACACACATACACATCTCTTTGGAGATAAATCTGACCTTATGATTTGATTTGATCTTGAGGTTCAGGGTCTGTTCTTGACCTTATATACCACTTGAGAAAATAATCTCACCATAAGGTCCATTAGGCTGTTGCTTCAGAGCTTCTGATCGTATCACATATTTTCCCAACATCTACAATTTCATTACAACCGGGCAAACTCCATCTGTCAATAAGGACCGTGCGATATGACTGAAGGCTCCAGAGCCGCTCTATGAACTTATTTCTCGAGGGAGGTTTGTCTGATCGATGCGCTCCTCTCACTTGACTTTTTTTTTTTCTCTCACAAGCCTCAGACTGTAAACTGCAGCAGTGTGTGTGTGTGTGGTGTGTGTGTGTGTGTGTGTGTGTGTGTGTGTGTGTGTGTGTGTGATCAGTCGCCAGGGTCACAGAGTTTAAATGTCCTGTTACGTAAAAAACATGTTTACTCAGATGTTCTGTACATCTGTGAGGAAATATAAAAGAATAAGTATTTCACGCTCATACTAATGGAAATATGAGGAAGTTGTCGAACCATAATTAAGTACATGTACACACAGTATTACAGTCCCTGTCCAGTCAAATTCTTCTTCAGAATCAGAATCAGAATCAGTATTCCTTTATTGTCCCACAAACGGGGTAATTTGTTTGCCACAGCAGCCAACGGGCAGTAATATTATAAAAAAAAACAGCAACAATAGTAAAAATAAACAATATAATTGAAAGTTAAGAAATAGAATAGACTTATACATACATTTGAACATAATATTGTACAAAATGAACATGTAATTATGAACAGTGAATTGTTATTTACAAATAATGAATATTGGTATTATAAAATTGACCAGATAGTGCAAACAAAAAATTAGAAATTAGTCATGTTTAATTGTATTGTTGTTCTTGTTCCTTCAGTAAAATGTTTGAGCTTCACTGTGTAGACTAATGTTGAAGCAGAGTTTGACTCTAGAAGGCTGTTTTTCACATTTTGTGTAAATTGTCTCTTAACTCAATGAAAATCAAATTTTTAAGAGGCGTGTCTACGGACATGATTTATGGCATCAAGACCCAAAGTGTGAGATCATATTCTCTCTCCCAGCTTGTCAAATACAGCAGCTTGGTCAGTGACCTTCAGCGTCGAGCCTTGATGCACCGCTGACCCATCTAGCGCCAGTTTTGCACGTGAAGAGCCACGTGGTCAAGTCGGACACACTGAGACGGACAGGAACGACATATATGTGGCGATGTGACATGTGTTATAGACACGGAGGGCTTTAGTCACACCAGCCAGTCCATCTGCAGCATCTTTATTTTACATCACGTATTTTTTCACAGCCTTGCTGGCAGATTTCAGAACCGACACGTCTGCCATTTTCTTTTCTTTTTCCCTGTGATATTTTCCCCTCCGAGCCCCTCGATGCGTTTTCTCCCTCCACCCCGTGTTTGTGTGTGAGCAGCCTTTCAGCCGGCCCCTGGTTGTCGACTGATTGTAGATAATTACAGCTATTTGACGGCAGCTTTCACAGCCAGTCCTTTCTGCGGGGCACTTACGGAGGGAGAACATGCCAAGCAGAGGCCCTTGACTGCCTCTGTGGATAACTACAGACACAATGGCAGAGTGGATATAATAGAATGCAAATCATATATCTGACTGACGCTGCTGGTGCTGGTCGGCTACTCGCGGGAAAATGTTCTCCTGCATGGATTCTGAGAGACCATCGACATCTAAAACAGCAGAAACACACATTTACCTGTTAGAATTATGGAAGAAACAGCCAATTTGCTGTTATTATCTCTCTATGCATCAAGTGCTGCAGAGATGTTCCAGATCCAAGAACCGTTAAAGTAGAAATTGTACAAAATGTTCTTTAAAATGTAACCAAAAATGTCTGCACTTGGAGCGGACGTCTCAATGTAACACGGTGGAATAAAGTAACTTAAAACTAGATGATATTTGGTGGCGATTTCAGTGGGAATGGAGTTCTCGCACTCTCGGAGTGGTTTTTATACAGACCGGCCCGTTCTTTCACATATTATCAGGCTAATCCTGGTTTGAAGGATTATAATTGTTCTCGAGCTGTCGTACATTAGCTACATGCCTCTCAGCTCAGTGCTATATCCAGAACAGTAGGAATGAGTCAGGCTCTTTATGATGACAGCTCTCCCCATCTTTCTCTCTCTCTCTCTCTCTCACTGTGCCTGACACTTTTTTCTCTCCCCCTTCTTTCTCTTTTCTGTGCTCATTGTCTTCTGCTCCTTCCCTTCCCCTCCCTCCCCCTTCGTCTCCTGCTTACATAAGCCTGAAGAGTGCGGTGACAGCGGAGACTCGAGGACTCATCACGGCCCCTCACTTAACGGGAACCCCCCTTCTGTCTGTCTCCTTGTTTCGGGGGGGAGCCATGACAGCTGCACACTTGACCGCGGGCGAAAGCGGATAACAGCGAGCGAGATCAAAGCGGGAAAAGATAACACACACGCGCACTTGTGCTTTTACCTCCCATCTCTCTGCCTCCCACACAAACTCTCTCCCCCTCTCTCCCTCTTGACATATTTGAGGTCTTTCCCAGTGGACCCAAAAGTTCAAAGCAACAACTTCTTTTTGTGTTTTTTTTTATTGTATTCAGTGAATGATTTATTAGACTGCGTCAAACATTGTCCCCATGATGAAAGGAGTTGCAGGGTTGATAGAAGTTGGAAGCAAAAAAATGATGAGGACATGAAGGAGCAACTCACAGGAGTCGTAACTCTTCCACAAGTTGAATCTGAAGCGGCTCTGCGACAATTTTCAGCCCGTGTTTATCATTTTTTAAGTGGCTGCGTGTGAGCGGACTGTAACCTGACATGAAAAATTAGACCTTCCCCGTTTCTCTCTCGTCGCCTATACCGGCCTGTGGATGAGTTGTTGAAGTTGTTTAGTGCTGCAGGACTGTGGATTTCTTTGTGAAGGTATCAGGTTGGATTTTCTGCTCCAGTCCAAAGGATGTGAATGTCTCCACATTCTGCTAACAGAGAGCAACAGTAGCTAACGTTAGTTTAGAAAAATAAGAGTCTGCAAACAAGTTCCTCTTTAAAATAGATGGTTAGAAATCCATCACAATAACACAAAGACCTCCATACATCTGTATCCATACTTTTCTTGTCTTTTGCAGAACTTTACTGGCATTCAAGCAACATTATTACAAACACGTTGTGCACATCTGTTGATTTATACGACTAATTGGCTTATTTTACATTCATTTGTATTTTAGGACCTGAGAATGAGACTCAAATATCACCACATTTCTTTAGAATCGCTTTAATAGTTTGTCTACGTTACATAGCGTTGCTTAAATTGTCGACCTTAATGCACTTGCACACTAGCTTGCTTCACATCTCTGTTTGTCTCTCCTCTCTGTTCTCTGTCTCCCAGCAGCGTTATCTGCTTTCTCCATCAGCAGTACGTTTTTTGTAAAGTCTTCACATTTAGGATTATTCCGTTGTCATCACAGCAGGCGAGTCACGTGTAGAGGAAGCTCTTTGTTAATTTATATGGTCGACAAAAACCATCGCGCACCGAATGACCTCGAACAGCAAGGTGCACTCTTAGTGTCTACAAAACGACGGCATAAGTCGGCTTACACTGAATAGGAGAGGTCGAAACACAATAAGTGTGTTTACAGGAGAAATGTAGCGTCTCTCTCTCTCTCTCTGTCTGCAAAGCATGTGTGATCCACAGCAGACGGGAGAGCAAAGGCAGAATGTCCACAATTCAGTCGATCTCATAACAATATAAAAGTAGGAAACGCCACGGGCTGCCAATTCGGACCCACCAGAGTATAGTATATGTGTGGGAAACACTGTTATACATTTGATAGGTTATGTGTATTTGGAGACAGTTTAGGTTTAAGGTGCTCTGCGGGCGATTCATACGCTCACTGTGGGCTACCTGCCGCATGAGGCCACCATGTTGGCTTATACGATTAAACACCTTTAGGTCCCCTGTCAGTCGCATTTTGTGGGTCATGCTTTTATTTTGGGCGTCTAACTTGAGAGTGTTTCCATGCAAAGAAAAAAACAAACACGTTGTTTTGATTTGATTGTCCATTGCTGCAGCATCTCTATTCCCTCTCTGTCTTTACACTCAGTTCTAGTGTCTGTCTCTTTAAGAAAAGTCTCTGCTCTGATTGGTCAGCTCTCACAGGCCTGAGCAGGAACCGCCTCAGCTCTGCCTGTGTTTTAGTATGACATCAGATTTGTGCACTCATCTGTATTTCGATACTTTCACAGTGTTTATTTAACACCCGAACTGCTTTATGATAAAATAAAGACATGTAAATCTCTCTTTGTGCGAACCCTTCCTACTGTGACTCCAATGTGAAAGACGACGGACAAAATCCAACATCTTAGAATTTTTTAATGACAGACATGAAAAAAGAAACACTTGTAGGATGTCTGTTCACGCTCTGTTAAATTGTATTAACCCTTATAAAAACCAGAACACAGTGCACTACCAGCCTGGCAGACATTTGGTTGTTATGCGACAGAGCTCACGTTATGACACGCTAACAAGAATACCAAATAGGTGCTTTTGTGTGTGTCCTGATGGGATGTTTTCCTCCCTTCCTCGCTGTCTCATCGCTGCTCTCAGTTTGTATTTATGTGCTGTGAAATGAGGCGGTCAGAGGAAGAGCAGGAGACAAAGGAACTGTGGAGGGAAGGATGGCAGTAAGTATACGATTATTGAACTGAACTGTGCCCCCGGTCTCCTTCAGGCTTGTGTCGTCCTGGAAGGTAGAGCACACACACACGCACACACACACACACAGACAAATGGGGCCTTGCTTTCAGCTATCTCACCACTGCAGGCACTCAGACAAACCCCTCTGATTTCACATGCCGGCTCCGTGTGTGATTGTTATGCCCGTTGAGTGTTTGCTGGCACCTGACAGCACATTTCTTATTGCCTGTTTGCTGAGTGTGTGTGTGTGTGTGTGCACATCGTATATGCCTCTGTGCAGTGATGAGCATTCTCTCTAAAAAAAAAAAAAAAAAAACACCAGGAAGCTGCAGTCATTTCTGAACATTCACGCAGCAAGGACGCTTTCAGCCAAATGTTCACCCGCCGTTCAGCTGAGTTTATTCTTCTGTGTGAGTGAATGGCTGCATAGATGAGGGGGATGTTTGCTGCCGCCTCCTTTGATTCCTCCCCTCCCTCCCCTGAGCTGTTTGCATGATTGTGACCCTGGAATGCCATCACACATCATCTAGAAATTTGGGTGATTATTCATGAAGCCTCTTCGCTCCGGACATTCGCTTTTTATTTGTGTGCATTAGGACATTTACAGTAATCCAAGGAGCCATACAGAGCCGAGCTCAACACAGCACTGCTGCGAGGAAGAATCGATATGCGATCAATACAGGTGGTTGATGTGTGACATGCTGCTTGTACACTGTATGTGTAATGAAGCGTTTGCTTGATTGTCTTTCTGTTTCTGTGGACCTGCAGCTGCTGATAAGAGGCTGATCAATGCGTGCCTCGTAATAATATTCCAAGACTGTTTCCATGGGAGTCCCGCGCCAGGTGCCAAAACAGAAATATAATTAGCATTTCTTTTTTCAATGCAGTCATGGCGCAGTAATTAATGCAAACCCGAGCCTCATTCATCAACGCTTCCGTCTCCGTATGCACGAAACGCCATAACGCTTGACCAAGTGCTTGTTAATTTCTTAATGTATCACAAGGTAATTGGTGCCCGGTGCGAAAGTAAACAGAGCTCCGACTTAGCACAACTTGTGCCAGAGCTATCAGCGTCCCCGCGGATGTGATGCATTCGAAAGCAAACTGTGTGTTTTTCTGCCATTACTTTGGCAAGCCCTGTGCTGAGACAATAATTCACTGCGGATGTGCTCGCTGTAACAATGAGGCCCGCATCAGCTGTGCCTCGCTGTGCTGCCGCGGCCTCGGTCTCAGGTGTTAGGTGGTCATGCCAGGCAGAAAGCAGCTCAGCCTGCATCAGCTCACACATCATCTATCCCCCCTCAGTCTCATCCTCTGCTGGGAGACAGAGCTCTCATCACTCATCCCTCTCCATCAGCGCCGGTGATTGGCTTATTATGTCCTGCACAGACCAAGAGTGGGCCATGCATCACTGCACACATCGAAGCTTCCACGCGAATAAAAACTTATGAACCCCTGTACACACACACACACACACACACTAGCTACACAAACACACACATCAAGGAATATAAAAAGGATAACACCTTTTCTGTCTCTGTCAGTTGTAATAGCCTGGCTGGACCAAGGCATTACTTGAATGTGGATGCACACGGCTGCACACACACACACGAGAACAAGACACAAGCATCTCAAAGACACCGCAGTGGAATAATGATGCCACCGCATCACGATATCATGGTGACCTACCAGTCGGATTCATCTTTAAATTGTGCTTTTGCTGCGTGTTTTTATTCCTTTTTTGGCAAATAAATTACACTCAATATATGTGTAGAGCTGTAACCAAAACTGGAAGAAAGGGTACAAAAAGAATAATTGTGCTTAATGAAAAGTGAAAAACAAGATGGACTGATAAACAAAAGTTCCACCAGGCCTCACATTTGCACTGAGTTATTCACACAATATCATCGTAGCCGTAGCAACCCACACGAAAGGCCTTAACGACTCCGAAACTCAGAGTTCACGTGTGTCCATAACGACTCTATAAGGACACTCCCACACAGAGTTTAAAAGTCTGCAACTCCCCTCCAGTTAGTCAGAACTGAAGAGGGCTCTTGGATGAGAGGTGAAACGTCTCCAAGAAACTGAAACACGCCTACGATACAGCACTAATGTCGACATGAATACTTCACTGTTATCAGCAATACCACCTCCAGATCTGAATAGCTACAGAATTTAGTTTGATGCTAAATTTCATGTTAAATGCACCAACTTTAAATGCTGAGGGCAGTTTCCTGGTCATGACTAGTGCTGGTGACGTCATCTCAACTTGGAGAATAAGAATTTACAACAGAGCGCCTGCACTGCTAATCTGAAATGTGTGACAGCAAGGGCTTAACAAAAAGATGATGATGAGTTGCATTATGGGAAGCGTTGCAGCTTAAAACTCCAGGGACGAAAATGTCGACCTCTTCTGCTTTCATTTTCTTTTTTTCATTATCATTCTTTTATTAATATGCCTCTCACAGGTCTCCAGCCGTACGGACGTGCAATACTATCTTTATGCAACAGAAATATATCTTCAATATACCTGTATGTAGCTCGTACAGATTCAATATAGTACAATCATCATTATATAATTCAATTTGTGTCAGTTTAACAGTGTTATGACAATATTTTCACCCTGTAATTACATTACAGTCAGTGTTCTACAACGTAACAGAAGGAAAAGTAAATACTCAAGTGAAGTAGAAGAACCTCAAAATTGTACTTCTTTACAGAACTTGAGTAAATATATTTAGTCTCACTCCATCACTGATTACTCTGATGTGAAGAGCTGACGCCGGCTTATTTCTTAAAAATCATTGTCACCTTCAAACTGTATGTATTTAAATATATATTTGATAATGTACTTTCTATTTATTATTGAATATAACAAATGATATCTCAATATATATATTATATATTGGCAAATATACCAGTTATTGCCTTTTCTCAAATACTAAATACTAAAAATCTAAGTCATAGATCAGTTTATATTATCAACATATTATCAAACTGTACATTCACTATATTTTATAATATATTCTTGACCATTTATTACAACGTATTCGTGTTAGTAAGTTTTCATTATTTGTCACTATAGGCTCGTTTTGTAACCGTCTGAGTGCCTTTTATGGTTCAGAGTGCTTTTAATGTACTTAAGCTCTCGCTGTACGTGTTCTTATAGGAGCCATACATCCCATAGCTGTATTCCTGCAAGGCTGCAGCCGGCTATTTAAAGACTATAGAAACTGTAATGCTGCATTACATCACATCAGTGAGTTCACAATGCACTCAAATGCACAGTGCACCAGCTGTTACTACCTGCCTCTGTTTGTGGAAAGGCATGCTGGTCGTAGGCTGACTAGATCTTTACTTGGCCGAGGGCCCCGGCCTGCTCCGATCAGTCTTCCGCTCCAAAATCTTTATATAAAATCATTACGAAAGCGGAAGCAGCAGTGAGACGAGCGGCGAAGGCCTGTGTGGTGTACAGGCCGAGATCGTCCCTGGATGTATCTGCAGCGGAGTGTGGTTCTGGTGTAATAAACTGCAGTGTGCTGGAATAATCTCTCCGTATTTCAGGCCTGATTTCACTTCAGTCACAGACCGAGGACACAGAGCCAAAGAGAGAGTGTGGTGGCTTTGTGTCAGAGTCAAAAGGTCCAGGGATCAGCATCCTACCTCGTGTGTGTGCGTGTCTTAGTGTTTGTGAACGAGAAGGGGAGAGAGCGTGCACGTGGGTGTGTTGTTTTGCTTATTTAGCAGAGGATATATCCTTCAGTCTGAGGTGAAAGGAGGTAACTACCGAAAGCCAGTCTCCCACCTTCCCTCTCCCTGATCCTCTTTGCACAATCCTTTCATTTTCTGGCCTCTCTGCAATCGCGTCTCCAAATGCACTCTAATTCTGCAACCAATTTCATACCGTATTTCTGCCAAAGCCTCCATTTTCCCTTCACTTCTACCCACTCACTTGTCAATCCTCCTCGACTTCACGCGTTGGATATTCTCATTTAGACCTCCCTCTTTCAGGTCGGTTAATCTCTCCCTCTGCCGCTCCAATCCTCACCTTTTCACTCTCCTTCTTTCCAGGATTTTTTCCTCTTCCTGTGCTCCATCCCTCTGTGCCCTTCTCGCTGACCTCTCTCAACCTGGCTCTGAGCCTTTCTTCTTTAAACCCTGCGAGACGCCTGTGAGACGCCCCGAGCGCTTAAACAGCATGAATCTGTGCTGCTTTTCTGAAGGCTCGGAGAGCTCGAGGGTGTGTGAGGTTTAGTATCTTAAATGTTTGTGTGTGTGTGTGTTTCAAAGACTACCGGGGGAGTTGTGAGCAGCACCAGTGGTGATTAATGCGCCGTCTTTTCTCCCCTCATGCAGATCGGACATCCTGGGAAGGCGAAAGACAACACAAGGACAGGAAGTGGGGCAGCAGGAAAGAGGAAGCCAGTTAATGTTTGTTTTTTTTCTTTTCTTTCAGCAGAAAAGGTTTTTTAAGTGAATGCAGGGCAGCAGCGGAGCTGGAAAGGTGAGAGACTCCTCGAACTGTCTGGAAAGTGTGGGCGGCAGAGTCGAATAAAGACAACTTCTCGCTCTTGCAGCAGTTTGCACAGTTCTTGAGGTCAGTACCAGAAGTTTTATATCTGATAGCCTGTAAGCTATAAACTACATATACCTTTTTATCGCACCAGACAGCAACTGGTTTCCTTTATCAATACTGTGAGTCAGCTATCCATCTCTGGATTTACATCAGTGCAAACATTCCGAACCCTACTTAGCTGCCATGTGCAGATATTGCAGAAAGTTACATTTTAAAATTGCGAGTTTTTTTGAGTTTTTTATGCGCAGTCATTTAATCGTGGCATTCTTGCACAACCACGGTTGGCTAATTCATCACATTTCGTCAGATTTATTTATTTATTTGATGTTATGATCAGACAATTCTGCAAAAATCCCAGATTAGGTTGTCTGCCAAAATATTCTTACATTGCAAAATATCTGTGAATGGCAACAACAATGCAGATGATGTGAGAAAAACACTGGCTGAACACTTACTCTCTGCCTTGTGACATGTAATACACACAATTCTTAGCGTTGACACTGAATATTAGAATTGGATGCAAATCGTCTGCAATCCTATCTCCTCAGGATATTGGCAACACCAGGCAGATGCTTTTATCAGAAGCAAATGTAGTTTTTTGTTCCTCACTTGTCAACATAATTAACAAACGGTTAGTTATGCTATAACATTTGAGTAGGAGTTACTCATTAACTAATGATTAACTAGCAGTAAGTTCCTCATTCGTTCCCTGGTAACCACTCAAGATTTCACGTCACTTATTGTTCAGTGTTACCGTGAATGGATAACGTTGAAGTGTTCACATATTTACTTGTAGAAGTTTAAGATGAGGCATTAATGGAAAGTTGTATCTGCGCTCAGCCCAACATTTTCTCGATGAGTTCTTTAAAAGAGAGACCGTGTGTGGATGGTCGTGGTTATGAAGTGTGATAAGGGCATTAAAGAAATAATTGCAATTCTCCCATCACGGAGACTTGGGCTTGACTCCAGGTTAGTCTCTGCCTGCTAGGACTATAGAGCAGGTGGATGGAGGGAGATACGGAGACATGGAAATTAATTAAAATTCTCCCTCTCCGCCCCGTCTCTTTTATGCATACATAACCACTCGGTGCACATGACCACAGGGTTAAGAGCTGCAGAAGTGGCAGGAGGCCAGAGAATGAGAGGTTAGAGTCTGGATGGAGGTATATACTGAGACAGAATGATGAGAGTGAAAGATTAATAATCCCCTAGTCCTTTGCTAACAGGCTACTAAATGTAGTTATATCCGTAGCCATCAGTGTGTGAGTGCATGTGTGTGTGTGTGTGTGTGTGTGTGTGTGTGTGTGTGTGTGTTGGCATTTATTGAACCTTTCTTCATCCAGGGAGACATCTGCTTCATCTTTACGCCTGGAAGCTGCCCAGTACATCCCCCATCAGCCAACAAGCTTTGTTTTTTGGATCATCAACTGCAGTCATTAACAGAGGAGAAAGTATTTTGGTAACACTTTATTTAATGTGTCCATAATTACCTACGGCCCCGAAGACATATTCAATCAATCAGCTTTTTTATGAGTCATAATACTTTATATTAACATTGAACTTTTAGACAAAGTCGTTCGTTTTTTGTGAATAAAAAGAGCTGTGTTGTTTTTTTTTTCTCAAAAAAGGTCATGCTAGTTTGTGTAACTTGTGCATCAATTCTAACCTCGGCTCAAATATGACTGAACACATTTTGGCATTAGCAACCATGCTAACTTGCTCATTGCACACTAGTTAGCCAGACTGGCGGAATGGAGCCTGCTCACGGCTGCCTAGCGCGTTAGCTTATCACCTACATTTTACATTAGCCCTTTTTACACAGCGTCTCTGCATTATCTCCAGAGCGATGGTTCGCCAGTTCTCTGCCGATGGTGATTCACACGCGAAGCGTCTCCGCTGTACCGCTGTGTGATTCACACAGAAAGCCGGCGATGCGGCTCCTAAAGAGGTGTGACGGTACACGTCATGTTGATGACGTCAGTGTTTCCCAGGTGTCCCCCCTGTCAATCTAAACCCACGGGACAGTTTATAATCATATGGATGCTCTTATAATGTGTAGTGATTGAGATACTGACCCACCAAACATCCTGGAAAGTGATGAAGTTACGTTACGGCAAACGCTGTTTTTCGGGCAGAAATGTGACGAAGAGTCGGTAGGACAGACAGGAGGACGGATGCTTCTCCACGTACAGCTGTGGTATTTGTTTTTACTCATATAAGTTGCCAAAGACAGTTACAGTTACTACGTTACTCTTTGTGAACGAGGCTAGTGTTTGCCAGTCTGTCAAGTTTTTGAATGTTAAAGATTTAATGAATGGCACCTGAAGACTTTCATTTGATTCTTATTTACAGAAACATTTGTAACTTTAAAGGACACATTGAGCTCTGAAACAGTAATAAAGAATTTCCTTGAAACATTGCTCCATTTAAACGAGCCCGTCCGCATCAGAATGTGACCATATAGCTTGAAAAATGACAGCAGCTTATAATAGCTCATATCAATGTTTGGCATTTGGCGGCATCCTCTAGTGGCTGTAGAAATTATTACAGCTGCAAAGGAGGAAGTAAGGAGAAGTAAAGAAGAGCTAAAAAAAAGTCCATAAAGAGAGGTGGTCAGGTCAAACAAGCACCGGACTTTGATTCAGAAAACTGCTGTTAGTGAGTTACGATGGGTTATTTTTACTAACTCACATAGTGAAATAACGCCACATAAAGCAGGTATGTTTTTAACGGAAATGACAGAAAAACCTTTGTTATTTTAACCCAAAGCAACGATGTTTAAATGTTTAATGACTAAATCTGATGATGAAGGTCTGGTATCAGTTGCTGTAACACTGCAATAGTCATGTTTTTTTTAGTAAACGACCTAATCGGTCATGTTTACCTGTTGATTTACAATGATGCTCCCCCAACCTTAACAAAGCACTTGATTTAAACCAAACCATGTTCTCTCTCCCTCAAACTAATCCAGTCACGTTTATGCCTGAAGCTTAAACGCAGCTTTGTCTCATCATAAAACTGATTTCATTTTGAACATTTCCAATGGACATGGACAGTCAATGTATTCCATCGTTTGACGTGGAGGATTTGTAGAACGAACTGTATTCTTGCTTGGAGAGAAATTTCATATTTTGTCATGAGCAGCTGACGCTCTGCACACTGATTAAAATACCCTCGAGGTTACGCTAGATACTAATTGGATTTAACTAACTGGTGGCGTCACAACTGAGCAGCGTCTCCATTTTTCCCCCCGCGATTAATGTCAAATAACATACAGTAGTCCTTTCCAGGAACCATCCTGTGAATTTACAGTTACATATCAATTCCCTTCTGCAGAAAATTAAAAGATTTTCCCAGGCGTTGTTGGATTCACATCCCTAATCCCAGAGTCAAGCTAGAGCCACATCATGTGCTAATGTGAGGCTGTGCCACCCTTCACAGTTGAAGATTGTACATCGCTCTGTTTGCACTGTGTACCTTCCCCCGGACACGGTATGGTACGTGAGATCCACAGCACACCCACACATATTGATCATTTGTGATATAGCAGTTTCTTTTTCTGTGCACCTCCAAAGTAATGTGCTTTCAACAAAGTGTGTGAATGAGGTGAAGAGAAAGAGGTAGTTTTCAAAGCAGACGTGGAAAGAGAGCGTGTGTGTGTGTTTGTGTGTGCTGAGTGCTTTCATTGGGTTTTTTAATCAGGGCGTCACGCTCTCAGTTCCGATTAGGTACAGCAGGCAGGGCTCTCCAGCCGGCTGCTTCTGAACAACACCCTCTAAAAAGCAGATAATGCTTCCACACTCAGACTCAAAGAAAATCAACAGCTCTCCCTCTCCCTCCTTCCCCTCTCTTCCTCCTCCACATCATGCGGCCCAGCTCAGATCGATGCCGCAAGAAACGAAACGCCACAATAACAGGAAGGCGAGCGCAGCCTTCAGGTGGGAGAAAGTGTCTTGTCACGTGACGGAAAAAAAAAAATAAAACAAGAGAATGTAATATGAGGAGCAATCAATATGATTCAGTGTTGTGTCCTCTGGCTCTCCGCATGTCACAAGCCATTTCCAAAAGATCGTCAGACGCGAGGCGCAAACACACACACACGTATGCTGCAGAGTACGAAACACACTGCAGAGACCCACAACCTCAATAATTGTGTTTTTGTGTTTGGGCATCTGCGGTGACAATATGCGATCCTCACACTTCATTCCACATGTCAAAAGATATTATTCTTGTTGCTTCACATTAATTGACTCATCCTTCTTTCATTTCATCTCCATCCAGGGTGTTCAAGGACTGCAGGATTCTCTGCAACATCATGCGGGACCTGAAAAAAGGAAAGAAATTAAGATGAACAAGTGCATAAACAATACTGCCTTATGTGAGGTTTTCATGAATTGGAAAATTAAAGCAAAACTCTCGCCAAAAAGCAACCGAGGCTTTATTTGTGAATGTATATGAGTCAAACCTTCGTGTAAATGCATAATAACAACGAAAACCGTAGTTTCGTTTTCGGGCAAGCTAATTTACAATGGGAGCGCTACGGGCACTTTTTTACAATAGCATCAAAAATCGCTATTTTTAAAACACTAAGAAGGCTCGACACAACATAAAACTTTGCTTGTAGCATCATCAGGGTCTCTACACATGAACACAGGCATTGAGAACTTGTTGTGTACACAGAGTTTACTAAAAAGAACGTTTTTGAACGACTCACGCTAGCTGCTGCTTCTCTGGTGCGCTGCCATCATGGCAGACTAAAAGTGTCAAGGAGGTTCACCACTACTCCCATTTTGATGCTAGCGTAAAAAAAGTGCCCCATTCACCCCCACTCCAAACGAAAATACTTAAAATTGTGTCTTTCGTCGTAATTATGCATTTACACAAAGGTTTCACTCATATACATTCACAAATAAAGCCTTGGTTGCTTTTTGGCGAGAGTTTCACTTTACATCTAAAGTGTCTGAAAGGAAAGATGAACTGTTTGGACCAGCAGCTTTTCATCCAGTGAAGCTGGTATCACTATATATGAAAGAAGGTTCTTAAAACGAGCTTTTAAAATGGAGAAGTGTTCAACAATTGTTCCATTGTCTTCTCAGTATGATGGAAAAATGAATATTTGTACAATGGGCCGGCACAAAGTATCACTCAGCATAATCAAACCAGTTGTGTGTGACAAAAGCTTTCAATCACATGGAACTAGCACTAACAAACTTCTTGGTATCGGTTTATTAAACAGGAGTAATTACACAGTTCTTCTCTGAATACATGTTTTTTTTTTGTTGTAGTCCATGAAAAACTAATTTCTAAACCACAATGATCACTGGAATATGTGGTTAACATTCCTATTAACAAGACTAAACGACTACAGCCATAGTGGCTCTGTGAGGTTTGTACAAAGGTGCAGGGGTGCTTTGTGCTAAATGCTAACATCGGCATACTGACATTCTCACAGCAATAAACACATTTACATGTTTAGCCTGAGACCATGCTAACATCTGCTGATTAACACTAACCTTGAGCTCCTTTTATGCAACATGTTCAAGGTGGGAATGTTGCACCGACATTCTGCCTCACGGCTCCGTATATAACATGTAAACATGGAATGGGGCGCGTTGTTGTTCCATCTGTAAGCCGGCTGAGGAGGAAGTTACAGCCGATATCGACGTCTGTGTGAAGAGGGGGAGACTGAAAGACGGGAAACATCCTGATAAATTCGATTTATGCTTCTGCATTGAATCTACAGCGTACCTATGGAGCAATGTCTACGTAGGTGCATGTGCTATGCATTAGCCCTGCATGCACTCCTCAGAAACGTGTGTGATTGGTCCACTTAGCAGTATCGCTACTTAGTTTTAGCTGAAACAGACCTTTGTCACAGCCAACATAGCACACAGGTGTAACTATTAACAATGACAATAGCTCTGTTCCAGTAAGGACAGCATGAACTCTGAAAGTATTCACACCTGCTCTTTTATGAATGTGACTTGTCAGAGTGTGTTCTGTGAAAAAGGCGTTAATTGCCCAATAGCAAAAACACTGATGTGCTGCATCACTATTTAATGGTGCAGTTTTAACTGGAATGAGAAGCTGTTTGGTTAAGACATTTCGGTGTAGCCACGGTATGAACAATATGAGGTATATCATGCAAAACAGCAGCTGTTAGATGAGAGATGAATCTGTGAGGTCATTTGGTCTCGAACACAGTCAGAGATTTAAAGGTTCTTTTAGTTTCAGACTAAAAAAGAAAGTCTCGGCTGCTTCTTGATTTTCTTGTCGACTTTAATGCTCAGGAGTCCTTAGGGGGACCCGAGGAAGTAGCAGCTTTAAAATGGAGTCAGACCCAGCGAGGCCTTTTATGCGTTAATTAAACCTTAACTATCAAATCTGAACTCGCTCGAGGCCACTGCAGAGAGGAGAGCAGCAGATCGCTGTCTGATACGTGTTTATATACCCACAGAAGGACACAGGTGGAGTCAAAGGAGAATCAATCTGGTGTCCGTCCCACCTTCCACATCTCAGTTCTCAGTTTGAGGTACGTACTACCTCATTAACTCCGCAGACTCTGGTGTGAATGTTATCGAGTGTGAGTTGGCGAGTCGTCGTGGACGTTGTGGCCGATTGCCTACCGCTCAGCATCACCTGCTGATGTAATGTTATCAGAAATGTGTGTGGAACAAACAGAAGATGGGAGGCGTCTGCCCGATTGAAGCAACAGTTTCCATTCAGAGTCAATAACAGGGCATCTGTCACTGCGGCTCATGCAATATTCCATCACACAGTCGCTCCAGGCCATATGGGTTATAGGCAAATTCTGACTGTCTGACGGAGCGTTTCATTACAGCGTGTTCTCGGATTGCAACAGAGGTAACGGTGCTGAAGATGTTCGACAGCCGTTCATACAGTTTTCTGTGTTAAATCTCTATTTTTTCGAGCTGGTTTTTATTTGTTAATACTGTGAATTCACCATGAATTCACTGACAATATCCATACTTGTTTATCCTGGGCCACAGGGGGGGCTGACCATGTTCCAGCTCACAATGGGGCTTGTTATCTGTGATACGGTCAGCCCCCTGTGGCGGGGTCCGCCACAGACAGGTTGCCATCTGTCAAAACACATAAACACAGACAGCCATTCACCCTCGCATCCAACGGTACAAGCAAACACAGCGATTTTAGCCATTCTAGCGGCATAGCTCTACACATAGCCCTTCTCTGTGGTCCAGACCATTGACTATAAATAATGATAACTGACATCACAGCTGACCAAAAGTGAAGCCATAATATATTGATCGCCCCCCTGGTAGCTGGCTGCGGTACAGTCGTAGACGCTGCCCCTCCATGTTAGCAGCATGGATCTAATAAAGGAAATTTGGATACAGCGTCAGAGGGGGAGCTGCTCAGTAGTGCATGAAGCCAAAAGGTTCGACCACTTGGCTTAAACATCTTCTGCACGGCTTCCACATTGTACTGTCCAGTGAGCGTGCGCACTAGAGACTTCTTGAGCGGCTAACTTGAATGTGAATGAATCAATTTCAAGCTGCAGCTTTTCCAGACGTTCCATATATTGTTAGACCGAATGCCTCAAATCTTTATAGTGAAAATGTTCATTTCGGGGGGGTTGTATCGCTCCAAAGATTTACATCCTGCATACGTTACAGAATTTTACAGAAGCCCTAAAGGACCATGCATTCATACATTTTACAACGGGATAATTTTCGCAAGATCTCGAGATAACGAAACTTTTTCCCGTGATAACAATATAATCAATTTGCGATCTTGAGAAAACAAAACGATAGTGTAGTTTATTAAATCATTGCAGGAAACATAATTCAGTGTAGCAATGTCAGAGGAGCAGGAGCATATCGATCACCGCTTCACAAATGTTTTCATTCAAGGCCTGACACAGACTGAAATAGCATTATGCCTCGCTATTACAGACAATATACACATTAGTGTGCGTAATCTAAAAAGACAGTCAGCAAGGCTTCAGCTATATCGGCATCGCAATCTAAGTGAGCCTGATGTCGTCATTAACTACATAGCTGACCAGCTACGAGGTCCCAGACACCCGGTGTCCATTGAGATCACCGGGACCTCGTAGCTGGTCAGCTATGTAGTTAACGATGACATCAAGCTCACTTAGATTGCGCCGCCGATCGGCCCTGGGATCGAATCCCGGCCTGGGGCCCTTCGCTGCGTGTCACTCTCCCTCTCTCTCATCCCGTTTCCTGTCTATCTTCAGCTGTTCTATCAATAAAGCTGACAAAAGAAAACAAAAGATTGTATTGCCGATATAGCTGGATATACTAATGTGTATATTATCTGTAAACCCATCGGTCAGCATGCCATGCCACTTGTGTGTGATGGAAATCTCAGGCCTATCATATCACAGTCATTATCTCGAGATCTCAAATTCATTATAACGTTAACTCGGGAAAACAAAGTTTCGCTATCTCGCTATCACGGGAAAACGGCAGTTATTTGTTATAACAAATGAAATTAACTTGTTATCACAGGAAAACGGAGGAAATAAAATGTAGAATTTATATTTCTGATGACTTAATTAGTTATTTGATGCTATAAAGATGGTGTGACATTATGACTGACAGTTGAGTCCTGCCCGCTATTGAGTCGCACTGTGGAAGAGATGGGACCTTGATTCCAATTCATATCTCCAGCGTAAGACGGCAGAGTTCGGATCCGTGATGTTTTGCTTCATTTTTATGTAGTAGGCGGAAGTGGAAACATGTTGTTCGTCTAAATCCTCACAGAGTTGCTGGAACAAGCTGCAGAAGTCTTTAGAAGAACTAGAAGTCTCAGTTAAACATCCAATTTGTAAGATAGCTGATCGTTGCGTCTCATTCCCGGGCCGTTCGATACTGATGCTTTTGGTTTGTGACTGGCGTGATCTACCGCCCCATAGCGCGAGTGGTTGATGAATTGGGAATGAGACTCAGTGATTCCAGATTGGACGTTGAAAGCGATTTGTCCGCATCTCCTCTAGTAATCGACTCTTGGAGGCATATAGGGTGAAAACAATCCTTTTTGTGTCTGCATCTACTCTAACAGTCATAGTTATATAAAGCAGAGACACTCAGACATGTAGAGAAACCGCAAGAAAAGAAAACCAGTGTGCCGGCCTGTGGGTCGAAGAGTAAAGACAGGTGGGGTAAGTGGTATGTAGGCCATCCGAGCCCCAGTTTAGCTCCATGTTCGGGTGAAACAGATGTAAATGAGCTTTTAAGCTGTGGCTTGGTGAAACGGCATTCTCTGGAGCTACCTCATTTATCCCCCCTCATCCTCTCCTAAGCTGGGGATCCAGACAGCCATTGGAGGCTCGTGCCTGAGTTTTTGGAAGCGAGGGGAGTCATTTGGGACGGCGACCCAGATGCCCTTATCTTTCTGTCCATCACGCCTCCATTTCAGGCCCGAAATACGCTCGTCTCCCGGCAGCTATGCCCGTCACTGTCTGGGCTCCCGTCAGGAATTTTTCTGACTAAGAGCCTCGTGGTCTGCAGCGGCACGATAACGAAAAAAAAAAACATCTCCTTCCTGTTTGGCTGCGAGCTCTTCTCTCCTAAAAAAAAATAAAAATAAATAAAATAACATCAGACGTGCGTTTTTGGAGATCTGAAAAGATTGTTAGCGTCTGTAATTGTACTGTCACACCTCATATTATGTGTTCCCGTCGTGTGTGTGCGTGTGTGTATGTGTGTGTGTGTGTGTGTGTGTGTGTGTGTGTGTGTGTGTGTGTGTGAAGCTAGTGGCTGTTGGATTACAGTTGCCATGGTTTCTTCTGTTTTGATCATTCTTATATAATGTTATTGGTGGCTGGTTGCTGTGAAAAATGAACACACACACACACACACACACACACACACACACACACACACTCACATTTTGTGTCAGTAAACGTTGCAAACCACCCCCACATCCTTGTCCTTCCTCGAAGAGAGCAGCCTGAGGACAAACAACAGCTCCTCTCACATCATCTTGCTCTCTCTTACATTCATCACACCCTCTCCTCTCCTTCTCTTTTTCTCCTTATCACCCTCTTGTTCCCTCTCTCCCCCCCTGCCTCCTTTACCCTCCTTCTCAGCTGTGCTGTCACCCTCGTCTCTCTCCTCCCCTGCTCCCAATTCTCCCCCGGTCCACTTTATCTCTCTCTCCAGTCGATGCCGTATTGATTTTCGCGAGGCCTCTCCTGTCATATCTCCATATCTCTTAATTCCCACACTCACTCCATCTCTCTCCACCTTGCAGCGTTGTTTCCATATCCACCACACACACACACACACACACACACACACACACACCATCTCTCCCTCTCTATCATCTCCAAATATCTCCTTCAGGCACACATACCGTCTTTTCCTTCCAGATATGATTATTGTTATTAATCTCCTTTTTCTACTTTGCTATCAATCCCCATTTAAACATGTCCAGCCTCTCCGCCCCCCCCACCTCATATGTCCCACTCACTTTGTGAATTTTTTCCGACACTCCTTTTCATCTTCCCTCTCCTCACCTCTCCTTTTATGTCCGAGCTCTCCGCTGGACTTCACACACACTTGCTCCGGCTGCCTGCTGGGGCTTTCTGAGCGAGGCGATGTGTGTTTGTAGTGCCTTCAGGCGCTTGCATAGCAGCAGAGTGTTTGTAGGGCAAAACGCTGATAATGCCCTTTTCTCTCTGATGGTAACACAGAGAAAAACACATTGCGAGCCCGTGCCATGCTAAAGCTTTACATCCAGTTCAGAGGGGTTTTTTTTCACCACTCGTAGCTGCTGGTTGGTATGACCGAGCTGTTGCTGTGGAGGTAAAGGAAGGAAACACTTCACAGGAGTCACATGTAGACCCACAATCCCACCTGCAGTGATGGTGTAAGACCTTGTCAAGGCTGAAACATGTTTCGGCAAAGACACAACAACACTGTTGCACAGGGACGCAGGAAACAGGGACCTGGATGGCACATGCTCGCAGAGGAGCTGACATATACGCTGTCAGAATCTCAATTACACAGCTTCAGGTCGTGTGCAGCCTCAGTCTGGTATATGTCAAATGAAGCACTGATATATTCTCCTCATCCTGTAATAATACTTTCCATGCTTGGACACAGCTTTTTTATTCCTGAATTTCTTGTCCTGTAATAATAATGATTAACGCAGGGAGTGAGCGCAAGAGGACCACATGCAACAAAGGCCCACGTCTTTGACCACCAGGCTCCCAGTGACGGTGATAAACCTTGGTTGATCGCACTGTGCAAAGAGGACAAAAAGAATCTAATAAATCCAACAGGTCAATTAACAAAATAACCTACAGTCCAAAGAAATCCTCATGGACACATAAGAGAAGTCCTTAATGTGTCTCAGAATAATAGCACATTTTAAGTCAGTGACAACTTAACAAACCTCATCTGTTAATGGAGACCTTGGGGTAAGTAAGGTAAGTAAATATTGAGTGGAGAAGGTTTTATTGACTCCAAGTTACAATACTTGGTGAAAGTGGCCTTGAGTGTGCCAGTTTGTTCAACATGTCCTCATACTTAAGCAACTGAACAGGCCAAAGACTCACAGAAAATAACATACATGACAGTTGGAGAGTATCAGCGATGGCCGAACTCGACATACGTGTGGTTAACGCCGTGAAAATGTACATGGTTTTGGTGAAGTATAGTTACATAAGTACGCTGCATATGTGGCGTTTACGTTTGGTTTCACACAGGATGCAAACTCCTGGATGAAAGTGCTGTTTGTTGTCCATCCGACACGACCTCCTCTCTATGTTGACTTTGTTGCTCTTTATGTTACACCACCTGACTTCCTCCTTTGCTCCTGTCATAAGTAGTGCGGCCACTAGAGGTCTCTGCTTAACAAGGAATGTAAATACTGGTGACCGTAAGCAGCTTGCACAGTCGACGTGTACAGCCATGTTTACCGGGCAGGATGGTCCAGCAGACTTTTCTACATTAGTTTCATGATTATTTTTAGTTGTTCTTTGTATCTCACAGTTTTCAGCACTTATCCACCTGGCTGTAACAACACTTAATGGTTTCTTACCAACTCACACATTCATTTGTTTGTCACGACTCCAATCTGTTCACATAAAAATTATGCTTTTCTCCATATAACAGAGAGTAAATTTCCCCGGGAGCAGACGGCGGTGTTAGGAGCCCAGCGGGGGATATAAATCACAAGTTAGAGTTTCTCTTTTTGACTCAGCACCTGGACGAGATGTGTTTTTCACACAGGGCTGGTTGAAGCAGGACAGTTTCCTGCACGCTGCGCTCACAAACGTGTTCTGACTCGCAGGCTTCAGGCTGTTCGAACACGAAGTCGTGAACCTGTTCAGTGGCCCACAGAGGTGAGTGAGGTACCAGTGCTGTGCGTACAGATTTAGTTAAAGATGTCTTCCAGCAGGAAACTGCTGTCGCTGGTGTTTGACTGCACAGTGGAGGCTACGTTTTTTTTGCATTTTAGTAAGAATCTGATGGCACTTCTTCAGCCATATTTGAAATTTTGGATTGAAATTATTAAATGTCAAGTGTTTAGGACCTTGTAGAACCTCCTGAACAACGCTCACTTCACCCAGTGGCCGCTTAAATCGAGAAAGGCCTTCTCTTTGTCCATACTGGGCTACTGTAGAAACATGGTGGCACAATTTAACAGGCTCATTCTCAGCTAATCAACACATAGCAGCTCTTAGTTTTAGGTCACTCTGCACAAATTAAAAACATGATTATGAATATTGTGTTCATTTCTGCCATCATTCTGGACCTTTAAGTAAAATGGCAAGAAGTAAGTAAAAATGAACAGGGAAAACAGCACCATGTAATGTCAAGCTGTCACCACTGTTGAATATCTAGATTCAAAGTATGCTGGACATCACACATCATTGTCTTCAGGTAATAACCTGAGCTGAACACGAGAGATAACCGGCCTCTGTCCACCCTTGGGCCACCTGCACCGAAGATTAGTCCATCAAAAACCCCATTTCTGAATCCCATCTCCTCTCACCTGAGCAGACTTCCGTATCACCTTTTAGGCATATTTTCTCTCACCCAACTTCACTTGTCTTCCTTCTCCCAGTCCCCCCCTCAGCTCCCACTTTCCACCCGGCTCACGTCCCCCGCTCTCCTCCTACTCTCCTCCTATTTTCTGTCTTTTATCTTCCCCTTTTTCCTCGTTCACAGCGCATTATATCTTTTTTTTGTATCCTCCACGTGTCTATCGTCCATCTCTCAGTCTTTGCCTGCTCCCAGTCTCCTATTTCTTTTCTTATCCTTCAATTTCACTGTTGCTCTTTCGACACCCCCACCTACCCTTCCTCCACCACCCCCAACCCTCCACATCCTTCTCCTGCTCACCACCCTGCTCACGTCCAGGTCTGTTTCCACTGATAAGACTCTCGGTAACACACACACACCTAACACTCACACACACACACATGCAGAGGAAGAGATAACGATGTTGCATTGCCAACATAGTTAGCATCACAGCTAACTGCTATTCCTCTTTCCCCCTAATGTCATCGCTAATGAATGTGTCGTAAGTGATCTTTCTCCCCGAGCCACGTGAGAAGGAAAGATGTAGTGAGGGAGAAGGTTGGCAGGAGAGGAAGAAAAGGCTTGTTTTTTTTGGTAAATCCATTTTGTTTGGGGTTGAACCAAAAAACAGTTGTTACTCGACATGTCATGGCCGGCTCAGGTGGGGGCAGCGGTGAATAAGACGCTCGTTGTGAGTTCAGGGGTTGAACTACAGGGCAGTCGGTTTGTTGTCAGACACGGATTAAGTGTTTCTGTCTGACCGACACAAGAGAGATTTTTCTCAATCAAGCATTTAATTGAACTGATTTAAACTCTGTGGAAGGTATTCTTGAGGAGGGTAAATGCATTCACTTTCTTACACATGTTTCATTTTATAAATCCTATAGTAATTATAACAGATAACACAACTCTATTAATTCAAGTTTACCAGCATTTGAACAACATGACAGTAAACCTTTATGAAAACAGAAGTGAGGAAGCATCTTGCTGTATATATATATATATATATATATATATATATATATATATATATATATATATATATATATGTATGTATATTAAAGCTACTGTGTATAGTCTAGATTTAATTTTCTGATTTCAGAGATTCAATCCTGACTCATCTCCCGTGTAAGAGATGTTAGACAGCGGCGTCCTTGTTCAGCTGAGGCAGTATGAGGCTGTGAGCTACAGCGGTGGAGCTGAATGCACCTCAACTCATGGAAATAGATAAAACAAAAGCGAATGACGAAAACATCTTCTCCACTTTGACCACACATATGTCAAATTTTGAAGAAAAAAACAAATAATTACGCCACAAATAAATCTACTTATTTTTTTACATTTTGTTGTTGTATATGTATATTCCACTCTCATTAGACTGGTCTGCTTCAGCATATCAATTAAATATTGATTGCTTGATGTAATGGATGTAGAATAATGAAACATCTGCATTTATATTGATCACATTGTCTATAAAGTCGGTGTGTGTGAGAAAGAGGATAAGACGCTCCACTTTTTGCACACTGTTTCATCTCATTTCACGTCAAACTCTGAAACTGACACCATGCAGTGAATAAATACATCATTCCTACACTTTTTGCCTTAACCATCTTGTAACTTATCCATTATTGCAGAATCGTTATACTGGGCGACGTGTTGTGTCTCATCGCATTTCTGGGTGACTCTTAAAACTGATGAATACAACAAGCAATCTTCACAGATGTTCAAAAGTTAAGTAACTGTGTTCATTTCAAAATTGTCATTGTAGTGCTGTGATAACAGGAGATATCAGCTGTAGAACGAGCTCTCTACGGGACGAGGACTAGACGTAAACAAAAGAGACGATTACAGCAACCGACAATATGATTTCAGAGTTTACAATGACAGAATCTGAACCTATTCTCGATCAGAAATTGCTGAAAGCTCTTAGTGACCCTTCAATATCACACGTATACACGGTGCCACATCCTCGGTATAGAGTTACCTGATGGTACATAGTTCAGGTCACATGAGAAGCGGGTGGTATTTTTGTGAGTGTGACCGCGGTCAGAGTCGTCGTTCCACTCTGCTCTCGACCGTCTGCCTTTCCTCAACAGGCTGAAATGCAGAGCAGTTGCCAAACACAACAGTAATGAACAAGGCTGTGATTAGTCTGCCGACACTGACAGAGACGGTGTGGGCTGGAGGAAAAAGAAAGACATCTGTAATGTATGCATGTTTAAATCAGATTTCCCGTTTCATCGCTGAGTAGTTGCTCTTATTATGGAATTGATTTGCATATATTTTGGCACTTGAGCGGGAGACGACAGTGAAAGGTAAGTGTGAGCATGAATCATTCCCCCGATTGAAATAAAATCTCGCTGGTATAAAAAAATAGACTCAGTCGCTTCATTTATCATTTTCTTATATATGGCTCTGTAATGAATAAATTGGATTCTTGATGAAACTATTAAGCAGTTGTTCCACATTCAGCTCCCTTAAAGAGAGCTGATTTGTACCGGAGGGACGTTCCTGCTGCATTCCATCTGTTACATCTGATACATTAATGTCTGGCCCACGTCCCACATACGCTCACAACTCAAATGTCATCCTATTCTGTCCTAAATGTCAGCGCAAATGAAAGTCCTCCCAAAAGTGAGGCTTCCGGAGAAGGAGACTGTCACTTGGCTGCCATGTGTGACCCACGCTGGCATCAAACTCTTACATGTGCAGCCGCAATCTTCACTGGTTGCACACGCTGTGAAGGCATCTGCACGTCCACCAGGATATCTTTGCCTTCCTTCAAGTTGGAGCCACGAAACAAATAAAAGTGTTCTCTGTGGACCTGAGCGACATAAATTATTTTTTCGACCTTGAAGCAGAAGGTGCGGTCGCAGGAAGATCGGGGATTTCAGAACAATGTGTGTGAATGAACAGATGCATCCGTCTCGTTAAAGAGCCGAGACAAAAGTGCATTTATTAAATTTAAGAATGTGGTTTACCGAGGAAGTTATGCTCATGATTTGTTTGTTCCTTCAGTACTTCATTAATCATGTGCTGTCAGTGGAAGGGTTGTTCATAAAGTAAGCAGCAGAGGGAAAACAACACCTGCTCCTCTGGTGTTCCAGTCAGATGGCATCCCATCAATAAAGCTAAAATAATTCAGAAATATTAAAAAAGAAAAATGGCACGGCTGACAAATGTTGCAGCAACTGATGGCCCAGGCTCTCTTATCTGTTTCGGAGCACATAAATACTTAACCAACACCTACTTTCTTATCTTCAGGTGAGAAAGTTAAAGCAGCTACAAGGAACTTGTGTTTTTGCGTTTATTCTGGCGCCCCCTGTGGACAAAAGCAGGATAGCACCATCGCCACGGGTACAAAGATCTTAGCACCTGTAGTTGTTTTTGAAGTTAAGTAAAAGAAAGATTATTTTTCTTTTTAAAACACTGCTGTTTGCAGGATGCATAGTGATGAAGTTAGCCATGTATTTGTGGCTGTCTAAGAATAATAATAATAATAATAATATAGCCAATCGTGTCGCTGATGGTCTTGCTTGATAACGCAGGTCATAGATGCACCTGTACTAAAATGAGCCCGTGTAATAACCAGCAACAAACTGGGCTACAACAAGCCAGACATGCACCGCTCATTCAAAGCACAACGGTTTCACTGCCATCAGATAAGGGCAACCCTGATTCGACTGGGTCGTGATAGTCGCTGCCGCAGTGGATTTATCCATCAATAAAACACCTCTAATTGATAAACGTGTTTGTGTGCCACTCCGTTCTTCCCGTCTCACTGAGGCTCACTGATCCTTCCTGCTGCTCATGAATCAAAGTATTAAGTCTTATGAGCATAAACACAAATCTAACTGAACAGTTTGATTGTTGGTCTGGAGCAGGATTAGACAGGAAGAAATTGTAGTTTTAAATTAACTTATTATTCTTGACTTTAAGCAAGCTAACCCAGTCTGGGAGGTGTTTTGTTGTGATACCATAATGTTTGTATGTGGACAGTTATTCTCGTCCCAGATACGTAGACTTGGCGCGAAGCTGACCTCAGACCAAAATCCACAAATACTTAAAGTCCAACGAAGTTTCTGGTAAGTAAAAAAACTTTTCCTATTTACTTGTGGTACCTTTTTAGCTAAAATGCTAACAGCAGGCCGACATTCAGAAGCTACCTAAGTTTTGTTTAGCGTTGGAGAGCTGTGTGCTAACTTTGAGCGAGCTGGTCATGGTTGTAAAGTTTAGATTGTTGACTGTTAGCTGCTTGTTAAATTACTGTATCTTGTGTCTACAAGTGTTGAGTGAGTGGTCAGTTGACAGAGTATCTAGTGTAGATTATGTTATTTGTGTAGATATCCTTACTCATGATGAAGGAAAACTTTACTGGGTAGCGGACTGAAGTTTATAAAAAACGTAGACGTAACTTAAGAACTCCTAATTGAATCCCAACCACTTCTTCTGGTTTAAGCGTCGCACAATCCAGATACAGATATTTTAGTATTATCCCTATGTACGACTACGACTATGTATAGTTTGGGAGTATCTCACTTTTGGAACCCTGTGTACTCTTTGTGCCTCTTTAGAACCAGGTCAACATTATTGTAAGGTTAATGTAATGAAACGTATACTAGCCGCCAACAAAGAAAACTGGCAGGAGCGAAGAGGTCAGAGTCACATCGTGCTTTGTGGGTAGTGCTGTTAATTTTAAGGCCATCGTGAATTCAGTACGAAGAGCTTGTGAGAAAAAACTCACCGTAATGGAAAAAATAAAATATAATAATGAACAATGAGTAATGACTACACTGGATGATGATGACTACATTCTTCACAGGAGCGCAGGGAAAGCACATGTGGTAATAATAAAATGAATTATGGCTGGGTTCCATTTAGCTGCTTCAGTTTCAGGGTCCTGGTATTACTCACGCTGGCTCCCTTTAATAGAACAGAGCCGTCATTAATATTAACACCTGCCCAGTGTTTGTCAGGACTGAGATCAGAGCATTTAGACATATTTTACTAACGTACGAGTGGAGCGGAGGAGTGTTTGAGTGTTAATATTGAGTCCTATTGTAGCGAGAGAAGAAAGATTCACAGGTGTGTGTTTGAACCCTTGCGGACGCTCAGATGTAAACCATGTGATGTCGTACGGACGGGTCAGAGCGGTAGGTGTCTGCTGGACTTGGTCTTCACCAGGCGTCGTGACGTGACCGACCCCTGGCCCTCAGGGTCGCAGGCCAGACTTCTCCTCTCCTGCGATGAGCTGTTAACTGACCTCGGGGGCAGTCGGTCGGGCTAGAAGAGTGTGTTTCTCCGTGCGTGTGTGTGTCTTCGTGTGTGTGTTTGGACCTCGGCAGCCTGTGATCTGATTTACCCTGACAAGGCAACAGGACCGAACAATAAAAATGTCTATTTTCTCTCTCTCTCTTTCTCTATCTCGTTTGCTCCCTCTCTCCCTGTACGCTCCAGGCAGAATGGGGGAGGTGATTAAACAGAACAAACCCACTGGAGGAATGACATCCCCAAAGAGCAATTTTTGGATCCTTAATCCCCTTTTTGTATGTCACACTCACGAGTACTACGTCAGGAACGGTGTGATGTCATTTGGTTCAGGATGCTGCAGCACGGTTACCCCACGAGACTCAAGAGCTGAATGAATGTAACCGAAATGTTTGCACTTTTGGATCGATAGCCGGCGCTTGTCACAGGATTTGTATGATTTTTAATTGATCACCTTTCAGGCTCCCATCGTGTTGATGCTTTCTCGCCATCTGAATCACATTTTCACTGTTTCTGTTCTTTGAGTTTCAGTCCTCATTTTTTTTTTCCCCGTCTCACGTATTGTCATTATATTCAGGTCACAGAGCCGAGCTTCTGTTTTTTTCTTCTGAGAGCTAAATCCTTGGAAATCATTGATAAACCCTAAAGGTTTCAAGTTCAACAGCACTTACTGCTGTTCTGAAGGTATTTCCACAATCCTCAAAGACTCTTCCAAACGTTGGGATGAAAGGATACCTCCTCTGGTGCACAGTCTAACCGTTTCTCAGAATGCAAAATAAAAAACACATTATTTCCGTGAAAATGTGCCGTATAGTATTGTGAATCAACATCAAAACAGGCAAATACATGTAACAGTGATGCAGCAGTCAATTGTTTTCCAGACTGACAGAAGATTATTTTAATTCCTTGTCAGTTCTGAAGATCACAGTTAGAGTCTGTTGGTCTGTCTGTACAGTTAATTCCCATTAAAATTACATTCATTACGTCAACAACTATTATATCGATTTCCATAAAATGTAGTACACACAGTCATGTCCCCCTCGGGCTGAACTCTTCTTGTATAGAGTCACCAGGCTGTTAATTTAACCTCTTTATGAATAAAAACCAACAAAACTAATGACATCCTCTTCAGCCTCGTGTTCAGTGTTTCTTCATAACTGGGACATCGGGCCATTTTTAACAAAAAACAAAACAAACAAAACAGCATATTTGATTACCTATTGGTTCTGTTAGCATTCAACAACTTCCTAGCTAACATTACTGTTTGATGATGTTAAGTTCTAATCTATCTTCACATATCTTGGACTAATTTCTTTAAGCCTGGAAGCAAAACACATGTTGGGACGTGGTTCAGTGCTAACTTTAGCGAATGGGTAATCACAAATATTTAGTTCTACCTCAGATTATGGCCCAAATTCCCTCCTGATTTTCGTTGTCCAATAACTTTTCAGTTGCCCTGAGCACGACGTCAAAGGAAAATGGCCACTGTGTCAATAGGGTCAATTGCCTGTGGCCCCACTTTGGACACAGCCCACCAGCAAAGGCTCTAAAGACAGCCGGGCTCGGGCCAATGTCTCCAGCTGTCCACATGTAAGCCCGGTCAATCCTCATGTCTGCCACCAGGTCAAAGTATCAGGTGTTTCCTGGTCTGCCACTTTTCCGTTTTGCTTTCTGGATTCCACATCTTGCGGTTCATGTTGCAAGATTTAAAACAGTGTGGCCGGTCCAACTTTTGGATCTTCTTCACTGCAGGCTCCGTCTCCTGGTTGCTGATAATAACTGTCCAGCGGATTCGAGGCAGTTGTTGGCAAATGTTTGAATTCTCGTCATGTCAGTTGTTCTCCAGGTCTCCGCTCCGTACAGCAAAACACAAAATGATTTATAGGATTCTGTGTTTACTGCTAGAAGGATGGATGTCATACCTGCCAAATATCAGCATGTTAGCATTAAGCTGGAATAATTAATTATTAATTTAATGTAATCTTAACATTCCTTGGGTTTGTCGTGTGTAGATCACTCCATGACTTGTTTTTTAAATGATCATATCTGCTGTCCTCTCTTCTCCCAGCTAGAGACACATTTCTCTTTCCTTTATTTTCCGCTTCCTGAATCTCTGCTGTCGGTCTCTTCGCTTTTCCTCCCGCCTGGCTGTTTAGCGAGACTCCCTAAGCCGAACGCCCTGCAGCACACAGAAATTGTGAATCCAAACAGCTGGAGCAGCAGCAGATAGACACTGACTGAGAAAAAAAGGGGAGGGGAGGGGGAGAGATAAAGAGAGAGAGAGTGAGCAGAGAGAGAGAGAGAGAGTGGGGGAGAGAGAGAGAGCAGAGAGATGAAAAGCATGCCAAGCGAGAGAGAAGCGCTCATACTGAAGGAGGCAGAGGCAACAGCTACAGCAACAGCACGCTCCTTCTCCATCCTCCCTCTCCTTTTTTTTCTCATAATCTCACATCCACGCCGGGTGGAGGGGGGGAGATGGAGGGCGCCCTGACCCGCTGAGGGAGCACTGTCTGAAGGAGAGGACAATCTTACATGAGCCCCCACCTCCTCCTGTGAACGCCCGGATCATTTTCCCTTTCCTTTTCTTTTTTTTTTCTGGGACAATAAACCAACAAGGAGTGAAAGGGAGGTGTGTACACGGGAGGCTGTCGGCGGGGAAAGGGAGGGAGGGCGAAGGCGAGAAAAAGAGGGGGATGAGTGGCAGGTTCGGTACAGCTGCTGATGCCGGGGTGTCAGAGTGAGACGGAGACAGACTGAGGGCGACCCGAGGAGGAGGAGGAGGAGGAGAAGGAGGAGGAGCGGCACGTGTGGAACAGTGCAACTTGTGGACCGAGAGGAGAGAGGAAAAATAGATTCACATACGCACACAGCTGGACAGATGAGGAGGCATCAGGGACCACACTTCAGTCCTGGGTACGTCCACTTCACACTGCACACTCTCACACAGATGTACAATGTGCATTTAATCCTCAGTGGTTTTTATTTGTGCCAATAGAGCGCAGAAACACTTGAAACGTACAGTGCATGTTTGCAGATCTCAACGGTTTGACGACTACCCACACTGACAAGTCTCCCTACTTGCCCTCAGATACTTGCAGCAGAGGAGAGAGAACGAGGAGGAGAGATTTTATGTGTGTGTGTTTGTGCGTGTGTGTGTGTCTCAGTTTGGTCATGCTTTTCTCACCATCCACGTCCTGTTGTAACATTATTGCACACCGCCAGCGACATTTCATAATGGCTTTCGTGAGCTGTCAGAGCGAGAGGCATGTAAATAAAACCTGCACTGCTGGAATGTTGTCATGTTCCACGTCGCCGGGCAAATTGAACCATCAACATCACTCTCGTCCGAACACTTGTTTTCCTGGCTGTTAAATCGACTCCTGACTTATCTTGTGTTGCAGCTGTAAATCGTGAACATTAAAACAGTCTGAGGGGGGGAAAAAACTTGCGTGGCGGCCGTAAGAAGCTGAACACTTGTTTGTGCCCCTCGGCCTGAGGCATGTATAGCTCTGCTTACCCCCGTGCTGCACTGCCATGTGTGGTAACCTGACATGTGTGGCCATGTGTTATGTCACGTTGTGGCAGAGTGCATATGGCTTATGACAGCAGGTTTGCATGAGGTGTAGCAGCCAAGCCGTCTTCTTTCTCCACCATCTTCCTTCTTTTCTCCGTTTCCAATTATAGCCTGTCACCTCGCTCCCTTTCCTCCTGATCCTATCTCCTGTTTCATTCTCTTGCTAAGCAATTACCTTTACCTGACTCTGCCCCTCTGGACAGCATGGCTGGTTAGTTTCCTGTCTGCCCTCTCAACAATCAAAGTGAGCGATGGGCGGGGATTTCATGGCCATTTTACTATAGTCGCCTGATCCTTCAGCAAAGAGCAACCTCGGCGTAGCCCGAACAGAGCAGCCACTTCGTATCACTGCTGCCCTCGTACAGCAGATCCAAAGAGGATATGTAAATCGGAAATGGCTGTGGGGGCTTCTCAGCGTACTGAAGAATTATGCCTCTGATCATGCAATCAGCTCATTATTTCCTGCGCCTCATTAACTTGTTTGGGTTTCTAACTTTATCGCTGTTCGCAGTCTCGGCGACTCGAAAACAAGAGCTCAACCCACAGAGCTGGCGGGCAGATCGCTCCCAACGTACGGGCGAACTCGCTGTCTGTGTCTGAGAGACGAAACACTCGCCAGAGAAAGCTGAAGCCTCCCGATCACAACCTCTCCTCCCCACAGAGTCCTGGTCCAGCTATCCTTCCCTGTATCTTCCCCTCATCCTTAAAGCTGGTGGTGATCCTACCGTGTAACCTCTTTATTACAACGGTACGACTCCTACAGACACACTCACATTTACATAATAACACGCACACACTCCCACCACCAGTATAACCCTTTTAGCACAGAAGTGTGACAGCTACCTGAAGCGTAGCATCACTGTCCGTTCTGCTGCCAGGCTTGTAAAATAGTTGCGAAGAGACAGCCGTGGAGTCAGAGACTGAAAATAAGACATTGCAGGATCACTGAGGAAGAAGGATAACAAGGAAGAGGACGTAATTAACGGAGAGGGGAAGATGGGAATAGTGACGCAAGATTAAATAAAAGAAGATTGAGGTGATAATGGAAGAAAGCGATGAGTCAAAAAGGATGGATGGGACGGAGGTGATAGAATATGAGGGGGAAGATGTTTGGCCTCCGCGTTGACAGCTGCTGATTGCTGATGTCTTTTTCCAGCGGATGGACGCAGCGGCGAAGTGATGAGCTTTCAGCCACCTGTGAGAAGAGAAGATGAAGAAAGAGACAGGGAGAGGTAGAGACATAGATCAGCACAGGAAGCAGAAGGTGTTTGATTTTTGTATAAAAGTTTGTGCTGCACCGCTTAGGAAAATCATTTCTGCTAATTACAAGTCGTATTCCTGTAATTCTGGTCATCATTGTTATTGGTTCTTACCAGAGACCTTGGCGTCATATCCACAGAAAAGTCAGAATGGGCATGATGCATTCCGGCATAGCGAGATTCTTAATTTAGAGGTTTTAACCATTATTGCAACAATATTTCGACATTTCATTTCGTTACAGTGGTGTGGCTCTGGTGTTGAACAAATCATCATCCTTTGACGAAGTACTTGCAGCTAGAGGCGTGGTTTAGTCGTGACCACGTGCGAGAGAAGCGAATGATGCTCAAACACCAACGGCTGCTCCTCGAGAGGTTAGCGTAGCCGCTTCATCAGAACTGAAGAGTATATTATATTGAACGAAGAGCACAGAATGGAAGGTGGACGAGAAGTTTTCACTCTTCTCTTGACTGGCTTCTGTCAGAGCCAACAGGCCCTCCTGCTGTTGACCTGATTGGTTGAAGTTGGCCCGTGGTAGATTCTGAAAGACGGATGGTTCGTCCAATCACCTACCAAGTATTTTTGTAAGGTGCCTGCCCTTTTCTAAACTGTTTTCTAGCAGCGATTTCTCAGATGGTTCTGTGTAATTAACCATTTGTCGTGTCATATCAATAATCATACAGTGCATCAATCGTCCTTCGGGTCAGTTTAGCCTTGTTTCAAGTCGCAGCCGGTGAAATAGCTCTCATAAACAGACTTAAAAACACACTTTGTGTTTAAGCCCGTGTAAGTATACGTGTGGGAAACACTGGACTGTGTGCTTCCTGCTCAGCACCACAACAGTAGACACGCACAGTTTGCGGCTAGCTGGCGAACATTTCGCAGCACTCAGCAGCTGCAGAGCCGGATATTTCCCTCCTGAGTTGGTGGAGATGAGAAAATATTGCATTCATCTGGTGGCGAACAGAAATGAATGATAACGATTGTCAGTTGGATGTGAAAATAAACAACAACCAGCCTTGTGAATCGTAAAGTAATTAATTCAAGCTCGAAGAAACATTCAATGCCACACACAAATGTTTATATGTATATGAGTGTTATGTGATTTGACCTTATGTGCAACATGTGACCCATCAAATGAGCTCAAAGGTCTCTGTAACCTTGGAAATTGTCTGCTGCCGTCTCAAGCGCACAAAATCTCCTACATATATTCAGTTTATTCACGTGTGCGACCATCTGAGCGCCGCCTCATTCTTGCCCAGTCTGAGTTCTTTTGTGCCGTTTTATTATAACCGAGAGGCAACGGCGGTCAAAGCTATGAAAACAAGACGCGCGTTATATGAAATTCCCCCTTTGAGGCTTCAAACCGTCGGCGGAGTGAGGAGTTCAGGAGACATGGGAGTTTGTGAAACGCTCCGGTTTGAGCTTCGGGGAGGCAAAATGTGAGTGTGATGTTTCTGCTGGAGGAGACAGTGTGAGAGGAGAGAAGGAGCTGCGATGGCCTGTGTGGTGAGAGGATTTGATTGGGAAGGTGACCGGGGGTATGTGGGCGTGCTGAAGGAGCTTTTGATCTCAGTGTGTGCACGAGTGTGTGTGCGTGTGTGTGTGTGTGTGAGAGAGAGGATAATGGTTGACCTTGAAAAATGCACCCTGGGTTGTTAAGGATGTCCTGTTCGGAGGGGTTGCTACGATTAGATTGCCTGATGGTGATTGAGGTGCTTGGATGTACAAGGGCACGACGCCCACAGCCATCTACACACAGTACACACACACACACACACAACTTCCATGTGAATACACACACACTCAATAAAACACCAGTCTTTAATAAAGTGTGGAGTTACAGACCAGAGCTTTGTTGTTGCGTCAGAGGGTCTTGCTTCCAGTACCGTTCGGCAAAAACAGCACGAGCGAGTGTGTAATATCGCTGCCGCGTGTGTTCATGTGTGTCCACAGAGGTTACCAAGGCTTATAAGATGCCGGCCGCCGGTCTTGTTGCACATGTGCGTCGTAAAATAAAGGGCGCGATCCCAGTCAATAATAGACGAGTGCGCCTCTATCCCAGGGCAAACAACCAGCGGGTGAGAACTCCTCCGCAGTCTCGGCCTCCTCCGCCGCTCTACTCCGACCTCCCGGCCTCCTCACCGCCTGCGCCGCCTCTCGCTCTCTCTCTCGATAAATTACGTCTCACACTTTCCCCGTTTTCCTCATCCTGCCCTTTCACTTTCCATTTGGCTTGCTTTAATTTACTTTACCCGGCCGTGTTTCCTCAGATGTGACCGCCCCCCTGCGAGCCTCCAGATTCTGTTGTTCATTCCTCTGCTCGCGGTGTCGGTCCGTCTGCTTCACTTCCCCTCTCGCTCTCTGTCTCAGCTGCCTGCGTCTGATACGACTAACACTCATAATGAATAAGCATTTAGCTTTGCCTCATTATTGAGTCTGGCGCAATCATCCCTGGAGTCGTTCTCTCAGTCTCTTCAAAATAAACTCTCAAATTGAATTCTGCCATGATTGAATCTCTTCCTTTTTAAATGACTAAAAATCTTACCTGCTGATGGATACAAAGTCCTTGAAGGTTTGCCCGTCCCATTTTCCTGTTATGAGAGTTCATCGTCGCAGATCGCTCAGCCGGGTACGGATTCATTCAGAAGTCATAGAAACAGTCTTGAGCGATTGGCTCTGAAGGGGCTTCTCCGTCAAATACAAACATGAGAATGTGTCATATTTAATTGCTCACGCTGTTTGCCTTCCTACTTCTGCGACACCTCACTTCAACCTAATAAGGTTTCTCGGTCAACAGCAGGAAGCAGAAAAATAAACAGTCCGAAAAAAACTGCAGTTAATGTTACACTCCGCCGACGGCCGTTATTATCAGGCTTGCCTTCACAAAGCAGCGTGAACAAGAGTAAAAGTCGTGGAGATACAACGGCGGAGTGAAAAATGCAGTTTGGTTCTTACAATGGACAAATTAAAGCAGGCGATTCACTGACCTTTAAGCTCGGCCTTGAACAGGCGCTGCTGTCTCATCGCAAGCTCAAAGACTCAGTCAGTAAAAAGTAGAATCACTGGTTCTCAAGCAGGAACTGATGGTGCACCGGTGACGTACGCACGAGCAGAGGATCAAAATATAAAGAGTGAAGCCAAACGTCCTTGCGATGTTGTGAAGTCTTTGGGGATTTGAGACCTCTGATCTGCCATTCAGATCCATTCCAACCAATCAGAGCTTTGTAGTCGGGATTTAAAATGGGGACATTAGTTTTCTCCATAGCTAGCTCGCAACGTTCATGAACAACAGGACGGCACCATGTCGAGAAATCATAGTCCAGTTATTTCTGACAGATACTGCGATAACGTTGGGTTCGGTAGCACACAAACACTTTGTCTTACATCTGGAGAACAAGATTTGTGGTACAGAGTAGAGAACGACACTTCATTATAATACTGTTCTGTCACACGTTTTACCTTTTATTAAAAAATTGCAGCCTCTTGCTATTTAGATACTCAGCCAACTTTTCATTTTCGCTGGCGTATCCAGGTCAATTTCTTTTGTGTACTCTGACTACAGTGAGACATGAACACCGTAAACACAGATACATCTTTTCTTCTTTACCCTCTTTTTCGTTTGTCAAACAACAAAACTGCACATAACAGACAGAATCTGGTGCAGACTGACCAAAGAATGATTAAATGGTTGCAAAAACCATCAGAAGAAACCAGCATGAATAAAAGGTCATTGACAGCAGTTGTGGTTCATGCTGGGAACATCAGCGTTGCCAATGTGACAGCTCATTACATCTCTGTTCAGAGACCTCCTGCTGCCTGTGGTCACGTGTGTTGTGTTTTAATGAAACCAAATCATAGTATAGTTTTTCATACTCACATATATTTCTGTTGTCTGAGAGCAAAATATGTATTTAATCGTGGCCCAAAGATGCAACATGTTGACCAAATCGTACTCTAACTAGCTTTTATGATTCCTGCTGACACCAATCAGCAGAATTCCAGATTAATGACAACAACCCTGCACAATATTCTGTTGTACTGGCATTTAAAATGAACTTTACTCTACACGCACGCAGCCTTCGACCCTCTCTGGACTAGTTTAGGTCACAGCTTTGGAAAAAGCTCTGTTTTCCCCAAACACAGTGACACACCAAGCGGGTGTTATAGAAACTCTGGAGGCTGTTTCTGCTCCATGTTGGTGTCGACAGCAGGGCCCGGACAAAGAGGAGGATGCGTTTACAGGCTCACTTGGGTGTTTGTGTGGATGTGCTCTGCAGCAGCTGTACTGTAGTGCCGTCAAAGTCAACACGTTATTTGATCAATGTGAGAAGCATTGACGGTTTTCTAGCAACTCCTCCGTGCTTCTTTCAAAGTCGTCCAAATCGAGGGACCTTGAACGAAAGACGATGACTTTGAGAGCAGTGTACGTGACACACTAATCTCAACTCACTACTGTGTGTTTTCGGCTTTTGACTGTTTTTCAGAGTGCGGCGTGGGTTTTAATTACTTTACCCATATAAGGAACGTCAGCCACGTAATAGCAGGTAATTGTAAAAGCATAAGAGATGGCAACACCCTCCATAGTTCAAGGATAATGTTTGATGTCAGATGTGATGTCCTCCTTGAACCTTTTCCAATTGCTCACTGACTTCTTGTCGGTGGCTTTGACCTCTTTGCTGACTATGCTGTCACCAGTTTCAGTCTCGTGTCCGCAGACAAAATGTGACCTATAAAAGGAGCTTAATACAGTTTGAGAAAGAGCCTTTTATCTGTGATTATGGGTGTTAGCACCGTAGGCTGGATGAAAAATGTCAATAGATAAGGTGAGAGTGTCTTACAGATCTGCACCTCTCATCATCGAAGAAGGAGGAATCGAGTCCACTAGAGTGTGTGTGTGTGTGTGTGTGTGTGCTTCTCATTACCTGCCCTGCTTGAATTAAGGCCTCATGTTTCTCAGACTTCATTAAATGTTGATGTGGGTCATGGAAGTCTGTGGCTCTGCTCACCTGTGCGTCCTGTCTGTCCGCAGATGTTAATTCAGGTCAAAGAGATTATCCTTTTATGTGTGTGTGTGTGTGTGTGTGTGTGTGTGTGTGTGTGTGTGTGTGTGTGTGTGTGTGTGTGTGTGTGTGTGCGTGTGTTCAGTGAAAGTGCACGCATGTCTGCTATTGTTGATTGAATGTTAATGCAGGTTAAATAGTATTGTCTTACGTTTAATAATGCAGCTTAATTAACGACCACACGCAGGATGCAGGAGCTCCACTTCCTTCAATCTACTTTTCCTCGTCTCCTGTTCTTCTCTGTTGTCCCCCCGACAGACAAACACGTGTGTGTGTGCGTGTGTGTCCGTGTGTCATACAAGCTGTTTTGATGCTATTTTGCTCTGTGTTGAAGTTGAAATTTTAATATATTCTCCTGAAATTCTCTTAGTTATTTATAAATGACTGTCCTGATGGCGTGTAGTGTGTGTGTGTGTGTGTGTGTGTGTGTGTGTGTGTGTGTGTGTGTGTGTGTGTGTGTGTGTGTGTGTGTGTATTACCATCTAATGCCATCTGTAGAACAGACCTTTAGGGCAGGGGGGGACATTATTCATTAACTTTAACTGCATGACTTCTAGGCAATGGCACTATTGAAGTGTGTAAGTGTGCGCGTGTGTGTGTGTGTGTGTGTGTGTGCGTGTGCGTGTGTGTGTGGAGCATGCTCTTTACACACAGAAGGTCAATCAGTCTCACTCGTACACTTCACTTTTCTCCTCGACTCCCTCTCCTCTCTCACCCTTTCATGTGTGATTCTGCCGCTCTGATCCGTAAGGACTCTGTTAATGAATGCTGTATTGCTATTGATTTCTCCTCTGATCCCTCAGTTTGTTCGGGCACAATACAAATCATGTTGCCCTGCGATGTGGAGAAAGGACGTCTCAGCTGATAGCCGTGATAGAGTGCCGTGGCTCGGTCCTGCAAATTGGATTTTAATGATTCAAGTATCATTTCTTGAACGCTGCTCCGTGCCTCCCGGAGAAATTAAAATGTGATGCCCTCTGTGAAAGACGAGTGGTGTTAAATTATCTTAAGGGGCTATTTTTACATCCTTGTAGAAAAAGATGCATTTGTTTTGCATTAAAGACAGACTGAAATTAAAATAATTTGTTGTGAAGGAGCCAATATTTTCTTGTAATTACCAAAAACAAGATATTTTGATACCACCCACTAAATTTGTGTTCTGAAGAGGGACTGATTTTTTGGTTCAGCGTGACGGTTGTCATTGGTGGTTTGGGCAGACACAAAGAAATGTCTATTGATATTATTTCTATTCCATTTGACACAAGACAGTTAAATAACAGAGGGGCTGATGTTGTTACCTGCTGATTTGTGCAGTTTGTTCATTTTGAGCGCTCCCTGTGTGACTCCGTGCATTACACTGTTTCCAGAGTGCTGAGGGTACAGGAACATCTGTTGCTGTGAGTTCTGACAGTCTGGTCATTTGTTAGAGTCCACTGAAGAAAGACCCCCGCCATTTTTTTAATCAGTAGACGATTTGAAGGGGCACGAGGGGGAAAACATCCCCCATATGAACCTGCCATACCTTCTCATCACTCCCAGGGATCGATATAGGCAGGACCACTGTCCGGGTCCGGACCGATAACTGATGAATTGTAGAAGTGTTACATTTTGACGTAGCATTTTTTTTTTGTAACCGGTGCAGCTTTTCTTGCTGCAGCCTGCAGAGATCAAATAAATAAAACAACACTGCCTTATTGCCTGGCAGCTAGCCGTGCTTTGTAGGCTAATATCAGCTCGACTTAAGTTACATTTCAAGTGTCAAACTGGGGGAATGCAACATTTCAATACATCAAAATCCAGGATTGTCATGCAGAAATGAGAAATAACACTATACAGGAGGTTTGCTAACTAGTTGGCGAAGAAGACATCAGCAAACAAGCAGCAGTTGTTATTTACCGACTCCTCTATCCCAACAAGAGTCGGCGTGGTAGGCACAAAGGATGTATTAGGATTTGGCCAAACAGACTATTTAGATGATTATCGCATATAACCAGCACTATGGACTTATTGAAAAGAGGAGAAAGGCTCTTATCTACGTACGCTCACCAGCTACAGAGTGCGAGAATGTGCTCCATGTTGAAATGCTTCTAGGTAGCAGTGCCGGCTCTCAAATGTCAGTCAGCTGCTGCAGTGGAAAACGCCCACCCACAGAAATTATCTCCTCAGATGTGTCCGAGCTCAGATTTCTGCTCATTTCGAAAAAAAAAAAATGGAAAGTTATGAACAATCCCAGCAGCATCATTACAGTTTGCAATGCTCGGATGCACGTCAGTGTTCAGATTTCTGATTCCTTCCTCCTCGCTGCTGTGGGAATAATTTGTTTGGGTGAATGTGGACGGACAGATTTTCTGTAATGTCCTTCAGCACTGACCCCCTACTTTACACACACATACACACACATACATTTTGCTCTGAGGAAGCACAGATTCCGACATTATTTCTGCCTCGCTGCTACACAAACAGGCTTGCAGAAGCCTGGGGACTGTTCACCATTGGCGTGTGTGTACACACACACTCATAGACACAGACGCACACACTCACCCAGGCACACATGTGCGTCACCCTGCCTGCAGGACTTTAGGCATGCGGAAGTCACTTGAGGAAGCCGGCACATATGTGTCGCTTTGTCCTTTAAATGCGTCATGTATAACAAAGAGGCCAACAGTTAAGTCGCTGTGTAAATGTATACAGTATCTGTGCAGCTTCTCGTATAGCTAAAGGTTAGCCAGCTCTTTAAAATGGAATCACTCTCTGCTTGGCTGCCTCTCTCGTTTACACAACAAAAATCTCTCGAATCATTTGCCCCATTGCGTGCTGACCTCTGTGGTCCTCACCAGCTTTGAATCTGTCTGAGACTTGTTGCCCTTTAGCCAGGCGGACGGGCTGTTTTCTAGCATTTCAAAGCAAATCCAAGAGAGGAGTTGCTGCATCTATATGAAGTTCCTGTTTAGGCAGAAAGTGAAATCAAAAGATGGAGAGGAGGGCTGCGTCGTTATAGTGCACGTCTGTATTTGCAGATGTAAAAAAGGGCAAGTGGGGATGAACACAGCAGATTTTCTTAAGTCATGATGTTGCGTGACTGACTGTGAGGAGCGTTGTGTCCCCTGACTCAGTTTGTTTCAGCAGCTTGTTAAAGTGACTCTTGTTTATTTCAGAAGGACAAAAGCCTGTGGCAAGTTGCTGTTCCTCTTCTTTGTCTTCTTGTTTTCTCCTTCTGCTACTTATCTGGTACCTTGTTTGTTTGTTTTTTTGCAAACTACTGTATCTTCCACATTAAAAGACAACTATTTTTTCCAGTAGCTGTTATTGGGGGAAAAGCCTTTTTTGAAGATGAGAAACACGTTATCAAGCAAGTTGGGTTGGCAAAGCCTCCCAGAGATATCATCACGCCAGGGGAGAAGATCATTCTTGAAACAATTTCTCCCATAAAATTGAAGCAAACAGTACTTTCATTTGAAGGAGACCTATTATTCTTTTTCTTTTGTTTTTTCTTTCCCTCGGTTTATTTAATAGGTTCTTGCATGTAAAAGGTCTTGAAAGTTAAAAAGCCCAACATCCTCTCTCCCACAGAAAACACTGCTCCTGAAACGCCTCGTCAGTAGCCCCGCCTTTAATTTGGTGACTGTGACATCACATCATGTCACCGTGTCACACATTTGTATAATCGATGCCTATAATCACAGTAGAAGTGAAACTAAATGTAAGATGAAAACGAGACACAGTCGACATGACATGGTGAGAGGTGCTGGCTCAGGCGTGTGTGAGCTGACCAATCAGAGCAGACTGGGTATTCGGGGGTGGGGGGGACATACCAACAACAGGCTATCATGCAAAGAGGCTGACAGGCCCACAAATGGTCCTACAATATAAAGTTATACAGGCTAATATGCTGAAAGGGCTACAACATAAGAAACGGGCCTACAAGTGTTACAACAAGATACAGATGCTAACATGCTAACAGGCTCCTGATGCTTATTACAGTATTATGATGTCATTTTACATCAAAATACTGTATTTTCACAGTAAAATTATCTGTGTAACTGTAGAAACACATTATATATACACACATCATCTTTATTACTGTAGAATAATTACAGTATACTAATGTGAATTTACTGCATTTATATAGCAATAATTTACTGTAAAATTACAGTATATTTTGACAGTGTACACACTCTCCAGACCTGATTAACTCTACTCAATAATTTAAATGGAATTGAAGAAATTGACAACTTCGCAGCCAAGGCGTTAATCGACCCATAATGCAATACTGTCTGTTGAAGAGCTACATTCAGCAATATGTGAACACATACACCGTGTCTAGGCCTCAAATTGTAATTTCCCAGAAAACATACTGTCTTATATCCGTGCCAAAAACAATCAAATATCAACTTCAGCATTTGAGTCACTGTTTTTCTTTTCGGTTTTGCTCACAGCGTGTCTCTCAGCGGATCCCGGGGTAACATGCTGTATCAGCTGCGTGTTCACGCGTGTGGATTTTTTAGCGAGAAGCTACTTCAACAGTTTATCTCCAAAGCCCTCTACATCCTGGCTCATTTGGGAGTCTCTATTCCTCGATCTCCTGTTTCCCTCCGTCTGTCCTTCCTGTTTCATCCTTGTCTTCACGGTCTCTGGCACTCACAACCTGACCCGAGCCCCTCGCCTGCCCTCCACCCCTCGTCCTCATCTCCTCCCCCTCCTCCTCCCTCCTTTTAAACATCGAGTCATGAATATATTACGCGAATCAAAATAGAGCAATGACTCTTTGTCCCCGTCCCTGCATGTCACTGGTCTGGAATGAATAATTCAGCCCCCGTGGTTGAAGTTAGGATCAGGGAGAAAAAAGGGATTTTTTTTTTTTGGGAGCCGCCACCATTCAGGCTATTTTCAAACGTGGAGCTGTCAGCGGCTTTCCTGCAGCGCTCACTCTTTCTTCTCCCTCTCCTCCCGCTCCCTCTCGTTCCTCCCACCAGTGCGCTCGCTATCACATGAAGATAGAACAGATTCTTCTCTGTCTTGCCTGTCCTTGGGAAGGATTGCATGCTAAGCAGATAGAAGATGGGATTGGGGTTAGGGGAAATAAGCCTCGCTCTTTGTGTTCCTTTACGTCCCCTATGGTTGTGGTGTGTCTTTTCTCGGCAGTATTTGTAATATTCTTGTTGATGCTGACGGGTTTTTTTTTTTTCTTTTTGCATCCTCCAATCCCAAAGGTTGTTTGTCAGTTTGTAAGTGGTGATTATGGATGCTCTTTTGCAGATTTCCTGCTGAAAAGCTTTGATGGCATAACATGCAACAGACAGTTTATTTCACCAGCTTTCCACCTCAAAGACAGCCATTGATCTCATTCCGGAGCTCTTGCCGTCTCCCTCTCTTTGACTTCAGCCTTTGCAGTATTAAATGCAGAATGACAGTTATTGAATGCCTGAAAATCGAGTTCCGCGAGCTCCCGCTTTGCATTTTACGATACTTTACAAGGAGGAAATCACAGGGGGAGAGGCTAAAGTGCTTATCGCCTCACATCACACGGCCTATTTGGGACGAAGTGACCGACCGGCAGCAGATCCGATAACCACTGCGAGGATGCGACAGAGGCCACCGAGCGGTCAGCCACCTACACGTCCATACATGATCTCCACATGAATAAAAAAGACACAGACACACAAGCTGTGTGCGCACATAAGGTCAATCATGCGCTCGGAAGCACACACATAGATGCAGACGCACACTTGGATGATTATTCTCGGGCCTCCTGGGGCATCATTGAAACTTTTCAGCCGTGACCTCGCTAAGAGGGAGAGAGGGAGTGAGATGAGCATTAGAGGGAGCGAAAAAAATGAGAGAGTCCTTGAATTTTAACCGGATGCTCCCCAGGGAGAACTCCCATCATCTCTGTGTGTCTTCAATGCCACAGTCCCACAGCTTCTTTCTCAGAGCTCAAGGACCCTGACTGCTCTGATATTCTCTCGGGGGGAAAGCTCGTCTGCCATCGCTCGTTTTTATAGATGCTTTTTTTTTTGGGAGGGGGAGAGAAATCATTTGATGAATTGGGAGAAAATGGTGTGTCTTATCCAGCTACAGCGCTGGATAATGACATTCCTCCAGCTGTAGCCAATTCTTCCACAGCAGAGGATGTACCAGAGGATAAATGTCACTATCAGTTATCCGTAATTTGATCAGGGTTCCAGCTACATCATCCCGATGGTGGTGTGTGTTAAAAAGGAAAATTCCCTGTAACGTGGGCCCCTTTTTTCCACAGTTTTTGCTCCCTTGTCTGTCAGCTCTGATAACGTTGCACTCAAGCAAACAATTCTTGAGATCTGAGAATACAGCAACATGGCCACGGTGATGACAGGCTGTAAAGAAGCCAAGAAATGAGGCGGTATATCTAAAAGAGGGTGCAGCACAGATGGTGTTTACTTATTTGAAGCACCATTAGTTCCCAGTGTTTAAGAAAAGATGTAGGCCTTGACCCCCGGCGAGTCGTGGGGGTTACAGACAGATGGACACTAGATGTGAAGTTGCATTGGAGATGAGGGCAAACAGTCAGCGTCCTTCAAGATCCTGACAAAAGCTTGTAAAAACTTACAAACATTCTTGCTTTTGTGATTGAATGTTCATCCTTGGCGTTGGAAACCTTGGTTGTGTGACAAAGCAGTTTTATGTGTTCTTCTTCTGAATCGTATCACGTGATCTTCCAGTTCGTCCTTGACCTTGTAAAAATGTGTGTCACTTTTGTAGTCTGTGTCCACGGTCAGCAATCATTTTTCAGTTTCATCGTTGAAGCCATCGTCGTGGGGAAGTCTTTAAAATGCTCAGAAAGATGGTCTGCACTCTGCATCACTGTGGATGAGCTTTATGTTTGTTTTTACTCACCTGTTCGCTTCACTTGGCATTTGATGATCGCAGAGTCGGCTGAGCTCGTTATCAAGGTAGAGGGATTTGCATATTCTTTTCTTCGCTCCGTTGCATGTGAACACAACTGGAATCAGACGTGTGGCTGCGCGATACAGAAAAAATAAAGTGGTGATCTTTGGTGTGCGCGTCATCAGTCTTTCCTGTGCTTTGTCCCGCTGCAGCCTGATTGTTTTCATGGTTGGAGTAAAACCACAGTACAGTCGGCAAGAGGCCGTTATTCACAATCATAAAAGTGTCTGAGCCGGGTTCAGCACGGACAGGCCCAATATAAGCTGTCACAGCGCGGTGACTCCAGACAGTCTGCTGTCAATCAACTCACCAACCTTGAACCCAAACCTGGCAACCTGTTCATCCCTTAAAAGCAATTTCTACCTCTCTCTTCCTCAGGCTGGACTCCGGACAATGACCCTTTATTCTCCTCCTCTTATCTATTTTCCCGTCCTGTGTGTGTTTTATTTTTTTCATTAGTACACATTCTTCTCACTCCTCCAACATCCCGGGTTTGTTCAACCGCTCTCCTGACCTTTCCAGAAACTTCCTCCCCTGTGATCCCTCTCCTCCTCCTCCTCCTCCTCCACCTAACAATCTGTTTCTTTTCACCACCTTGCTCTGCGGTGTGTTCACAGAGCCTTCGCAGCCACATGTGTGCACAGAAACATGTGTGCATCTCCGTGTTTGTCTTGGTTTGTTTATTCTCCTCTGGGATCTCTGGTGAGAAGAGAATCCAGGAAGTGTGATAATCACCTAATGTCCTCTGAAGTACCCTCACACACACACACACACACACACACACACACACACACACACACACACACACACACACACACACACACTCTATTGATGTTGTACAACCACAAGCTGACTGGTTTTTATCAGTACTCTGGGATTGTCGCCTTTGTTTCCACAGTACAAAGGCTCTGGCTCTCTCCTCCACATCCCCCCATGCCGTCTTTTATTCCACACCTCCATCCTTGTCACTCTCCATTTTTCTCCCCCTACACACGTCACCCATTTCTTCCCGATTTTTTCCGCCTTCACCTCCATTTCTCTGTCATTCTCCCCCCCCCTCCGCCCCCTCCACTCTTTCTGCCCCTTCATCCCCACATCTGAAACGGTTGGCGACGGCTCCCATTGGTCGCGCCTGCAGAATCAGAGAAGCGGGCAGCCAATAAGCTCTCGGGCTAACAGGGTCACCATTATCCATGAAGCAGTGCAATTACTCTGCGGTCTACATCCTCTGCCATGTATGCATATGCAAAGCTCTTCACTTGTACCTATACTGCACATTTCCCACTGTACATGAATATCCTTCTTGGCTGTATGGTTTATTTACAACAGCTCGACTGAAAGTGAAGAGACATTTTATACAGGCTGGTGTCAGTTTCTTGCATTTTTCCGCATTTATTTTGTGCAGTTTTTGAAAAAAAAGAAAGAATGAAAATCTGGATTAGAGTCTGCGATTTAACACACATTTGCGATGCATCCAGGTCGACGCCATGTACATATTCATGCTATTATGCATTGCTGCTCTTCAAAGACCGGGGAAGGAAAGCTATCACTCTCCTCTCCTCCCCTCCCCCTTCTTTCTCGCTCCAACTCCGTCTCTCGCTGTTTACTTGCCTCGCAGACAGTTATATATCTGTCACCAGTCAGTCAGCTTCCCTCTTCCTCTTCTTCTTCTTCTTCTTCCTCCTCTTCAGTGGACAGATGTGGCCTTTTCACTCAGCGAAATGCCAAAGATGCCTTAAGTTATTTAAAATACTAAATTTGACCCTTGAGACAATTTCACTGTGTGTTACGGAGCAACATCAGGATTCCCCGGCGTCTCTAGTGGCATCTGACTGAGCGTCAGGCCTAATTTGCATCATTAGATTCCCTCAACTGTGGAATGGCTTTGACCTTCCTCCATCATTAGTGACAGAGCGAGCCAGAGTTTCTCTCGTACTTGCCCCCCTCTCCGTTCTCCTTTCCTGTCCACCGTGTCCATCATCTTTCCCTCCGTCCATGGCTCACGTTGTGGTCGTATTATGCAGCTCTACACTTATCTATTCAAATCGTCTCCCTTCAATTTTCTTCCTGCAGCCCCATCTTATTTGAATCTTCTATCAAGGAGGAGTCGGCTGTCTTGGTTTTAAATTCCCTGTTTGGCTTTCATCTATCTAACGAGCTAGAGAATTGAATTCATTTCTCTTCTCGATACCAGAGGGATATAAAAACACACTCCCATACAACGTACACACACGTTAAGCTGTACAGGGTGAGAGAGGGGCCGCTGCTGTTCAGGTGAGCCGTCTCCAGGGAAATGTTTTCCTTCGCAGCAATCGGCCGGCTATCATCACAATCTGCGGCTGCTCCGTCGGCGCCGAGGAGAAGACGTGATATCACTTCCCAATCACCAACCCGCCGGGATCGCCCCACCATTTTGTTATCTGGAAACTCATTAGCCTTCAGAAAAGGAAGCCAGAAATGAACCCCCATCATATTCCATCCAGAGCCCCGTAAACAGAGCTGTAACCAGAGCAGTCTCAGTTTTTGCATGAGGGAGAGATTCGTCTTTTTGGCAGCTCGACCCACACAACACTGCACCGACGTGTCAAAATAAGACAGGTAGATGTTTCACAAACACAACGAAATACCGTCGAACACAGCTCATAGCGGTGACGGAGCTTTTTCGGGGAGCATGTGTGAGGTGATTAATGAGTCATCTCAATCCCCACCCGTAATAAGGCCACTGATCCCCAAAGGCCGAGACTAATTTAAGGCTGTTCAGTCACTTGTCGGACTGAGTGTCGCTCAAAATGATTGGTGTCTTCATGTGTGAAAGTCATTTTTTCTCAAGCAACAGGTCAAGTTGGATTAAACACTTTCTATCCCCCTGCTACTCTTAACTCCTCCTCTCTAACTTGCACGCTATTAGTGTAATAATCTCTGCACTTGGTGGCTAATTACACCCCAGGATAAACAATTGCCACACTAAATGCTTTTCCTCAATACACTAATAGAAAGCCGTGTAAACACAGGCTTATTCGCGCGCGCGCAGGGACACAAATTGTGCAGCTTTGTGCAGCTTCAGTAGTGCACGTTGCAGACTTAATGACTTGTAAGTCTCGTATCTGCCAACCAGCTGGCGTGTGCCCAAACCTCTGATCTGCGGAGCGAGCTCTTCATCGTCCCTGAAAAAAAAACATTATGGCGCACATGCAGCACCGTATCACACATGCCATTTCAGTACATCACAGCGACTCCGCTCGGATCTGAACCGAGGAAGAAGAGGGTGATTTTGTGCATCTTTCAGCACGAAGGGAAACGGGCTCTGTTGCAGCTCCAACCTGCCTGCTAATGAGGAAGAGTCCCATCCTGGATAACAGGACCAGGCTTGTAGTGACTCTGCCGTGAATGCTGCTGAATGTAGATGAATAAGATTTAAATGAGTCGGCAAAGGATACTCTCTCAATTATGACACCTTCCCTACATTTGATGGACAATAATGTTTTTTCTGATCCTCTCTTCGGGACTTTTTCCAGTAAGCTTGTCCGTGTATGTTTCGAGTGTCTGCGTGAGTCAGAGCTGCCTGTGACATAAGTGAATGTATGTTTAGAACTTGAACAGACCTAAGTTTAGTGATAATGCGTGGGTGACTTTTGTTGGGATGTAAACCAACCTGTTCCCCTTTTAGCCTTGGCATTCCGCTAATGTCTGCAGCGGCCGAGGCCAAACGACCACTGCGCTGGAGATTTATGATAACGCGTTAACCGGCTGGACCTCCGGATCGCGTGACTTCATCGGGACTTGGAGGGGGAAAGTGTGATGTCACATGGTAGATAGAAATAGCGCGTGTTTACGTGGGGTTACTACGACCGAGTGTGAGAGTGCCGACTGGACACCTGAGCAGAGAACATATGGCTGCAGGCAAGGTTACCTATCTAATAAGCTAGATTCCCAGGCTGCTCTCCGTTGTTTGTTTACTACAGTATACGTATCTGCCTCTCTGTGTGTGTGTGTGTGTGTGTGTGTGTGTGTGTGTGTGTGTGTGTGTGTGTGTGTGTGTGTGTGTGTGTGTGTGTGTGTGTGTGCGCGCATGCTGTGTTTTCGTGTGTCTGTCCTCTCAGTGTGTGCAGCCATGTGCTCAGGTTTGAGCCAGAGAAAAGCAGGTCAGAACACTGCAGGGTGTGAGAATCATCAGAGTGGCTGCCGCTAATTAAATGTGCCAGGCCTTCGAGTAAAAACAAAAGGACTCATGTTCACTAAATGCCAGTGCTGACAGAAATGCTGTATGTTATCAAAATATTACATATCTGATGAATTCAGATGGCCAGAGAGTCTCTATTAACCCCTTCAGACCTTCCAGCCGCTGTGCAGGGACACCACGTAGTATTTATTGGTCTCTGCGTGCTGAGATTTTGGTCAGTGCCACCACTTTGGTTCATACTATTAATATCTCAACACATTGGATTGCCATATGTGTGTATATTTGGTATTCCCATTGATTCAGAGGAAGAAGTTGATAGTGAATGCAAAGATGGTGCCTGTTCAGTCAGATGAGAGTTGCTTGGATGCTCCTATGACAAAAAGATTTTCTAGCTTCGGGGTTTTACTTCCTGGTCATGTTGCCTACTGTGTATAAGCAGTGGTGCCCAGAAGTTTCTGCTAGGCCCGAAGACTTTCAAGATCGCTTTCCTCGGCATGACGAGAGTTTTACAGGTATGAAACCTCCCTAGATTAATAGTTGATGATCCCTTTTTAATGGTGCTCAGTGGGTAAAATGCTTTTTGGGCCACAGAGGAATTTTCAGCTGCAAAACCACAAGTGGCCACTGGGAAAAATTGGAAGCAAGGCTGAGCGGCGTCGCCATGTGCAGGTCTGAATAGTAGAATTTCTCCTTTACCCCAACAATGAGTCAAATATTAAATCTGCCCAAAACCAATTATATTTCTATCAGCCTCAGCCGCAATTCATGTCATGCTAGAAAACAAAATTACCTAGCTGACATGCTAAACCAACAGGGTGAACATGGTTTAGCATCGGCCCGTGCTAATTTTAGCATCTAGCTCAAAGCATTGTTGTCCACAAAGCAGCTAGCATCGCTGTAGACACGATGAATGCAGAACTTTACTTTCTTGAATTGGAGTAATGTTAAAGAAATAATAATAAATTCATCATGTTTTTTTGCAAATAACTCAGGATTTGGTCAAAGTTGTGCATCCCAACAGAAATAAAATGACAACAGAGGGGTGGCGATAATATTATTCAGATGGTTTTATTCAGTCACCATAAAACACATCTGTACATCATGTCAATCTTTTTTTCTTCAATCATGTCGATGTTTGTTTGTTCCATGGGGGCCGGTAAGACAAGACTGTGACAGACATCACTTCAAACACGCAGGACAAACAGGGTTATAGATGGATTCATAGATGTTTGTTCTAGTTTTGAAGAGAACAAAGAACGTTTGAAGTGATTCATTGGATGCTGCAGTGTTTTGTTTTTCCCTTTAATCCCACCGTCCCTCTGCGTATATTTATCTTGACTGTCAAACACAAGCCTCTCCTCAGCTGTCAGATTACACCCGGAAAGAGAACGAGGGAACAAAGATGGAGGGAGAAAGAAAAGATGCAAAGAGGAAGAGGGTGTGCAGATAGCAGAGCTGTGGAAGCTGCGTCACTGAGAATTATCTGCTGCTTAGTTTTCTAATTGGGAATACTTTCTGCCAGCTTTCATTTTCTGACAGTTATTAGTGTGATTTAACTCACTCGGATCAACTGCAACAGATGAGATGGTGTGTTTGTTTTCTACAGGTGATGAAACTTTTCCAGTTTCTCTTTTTGCTCTTGTTTGCAGTGAGAACAGCGAAAATAATTACAGCAGGAAAAAAAAAAACGGTTGTTCAGATACAATCACTTCTGGAGGACTGAAGCATGCCCACACACACACACACACACACACTTTTCATTGATGTTTGTCATGGATCCGAAGTTCTGGACTGCACCGCACTGTTGCTCATTAAAAACAGAGAGGGAAATAACAAAGGCGGTATTGAGTGGGAAGCAAATTCAAGCAAAGGAGCAACCAAACACAAGACTTCAAAGAAGAGAAGTAAAAATATTGCATTGTTCTCCATGTGCATGTTCTCAGTGGCACATCTGATGTGACATCTTATCCGCTGAAGTGGGACAGGAACGGCGAGAACAGATTGATGCTGATACCAGCCGAGCCGGCGTCCGACAGGGACGTGGTCGAGGAACAACAAGCAGAGTGAACGACAGCGCAGAGACATATGAGATGGATGAGGCGGTCAACTGTCTTGTGATTGATGCAAATCGTTGTTTTCAAGTTCGTCCTCTCTGAGTTATGAATATCGACTTCACTTTTGAGGATTTTGTGAATCTATTACTGTAAGAGGATTTGATTAATCTCACTGTTCTTTGCTCATGTGTAAGGCGTCGTTTACCTGGAACCACATTCATGTGCATGGCCACCAAGAAATAAGCCCTCCCTCATTTTGAATATTTTTACATGAACAGCCTCCCTCAGGCTACTTATACAGTGTCCATATTAATATTCATGTCATGACCATTTACGAATAAAACGGAATAATCCAGACATTTTACTGCAGTCTAAACAACACAGTGCATACAATTATCTAGTACGGTGGGTCGGTAGAATTCACTGAAATGGGAATTACTTTTTCCTTCACCCTATTTCCAAATGGTCATGCTTACCAGCACATCGTCATACCTAAACACCTGACTGTCAACTGTCAGCATCTCCCAAAACGACTTATGTCAACGTTCCAAGTGTAACAGCGACATACGCAACTAGACCTTCATCGACCGTTGCCATTTGGTTTTGGCACTAGGTTGATGGAAACATCTTGGTTTGGGTTCAAATGCCAACATTACTTATTTATTTTGCCGAGTTACTTAAGTGTCTTACGTAACCTCATGTGCGGGACATTACTACGTTACATTAGTAAGTTGAAATAACTCACCTTAGTTTCTCTGGATTAAATTACATCCACCAAAGCAACAAGCACCAGGTTTTATGGCATATAAGTCCAGATCTGCAAAGGCTCAAGACCCGCACTATAACTGCAGCATTCTGGGTATCTTTGCACGTAGTTTTCCCAGACTTTAAAGTCAAAGTCTCTACTGTCACTGTCAGACAGGCAAGCATAATATTTAAATTATAGAAAGGAAATTGCAAATTAGAATAAGTCTGCACCAAAAGCTCACAGTCCTTTGGTTCATCGTCTGACCTTGAACCAAGTCTCACGATTGAGATAACTAACAAAAAAGCATTGAATTCAGATATCTTTGAAGTTTTACATGAATTTCATTTTTGTCTTATTGATTATGAAATGTTATTTTCTTTCACTGTCTCCTTGGCAAGTGTTGATTTTTTTATTCAGCAAAAAGTCAAATTAAATTAATAGATTTCATTTTTGTTTTATCCATCCATCAATTATATAGTGCTTATGCTTGTCAAGGTTGCATCTATTTAATTGATTATGTCTTTATGTATTATTCTGATATGCTGCTGGGAGGTAGTAAGAAACAATTTAAATACAGATAAGTAACGGGTTTTCATCAAACTCTCATACTTCGGCTGGATGTGACACATGTACTGAACTGTGTTGTGTGTGTTGTAAGAAAGCCTGAGCAGAGCCGTCAACCTCTTTCACCATTTCCTCAGCATTCAGGTGTGAGACATGAAAAACATGCTGTATCTAGTTGAGTGAATATGTATTGATTGGTTGCCTCTATGTTTTATGGATTAGCTGCTTCGCGATCACTTTGAGTAGCTTCTGCTGCACTGAGTGAAACTGATACGGGCCGAAGCGATCGGTGTCGTGGGATTTAACCAGTCAGACCCCCCGCTGCGCCCGGCGCCCCTCACCGAGGTCTCAGTGTTGGTGAGGTTCAAAGTGAAAACATGACACACACACACACACACACACACACACACACACTTGGATGAAACGACCTTTTGGGCTCGCCTCCCTTCTAATCCACTTAGCGTTGTCTACCTTCTGCCCACACACCAGCCCAGACAGCTCTGGTGTGAATGCAGGAACACTATGTCGTGAGTCTGGCATTCAACAAACACTCGTTCCAATTATTACCCATTATTTTTAGCATGATGAAAGTAGCTTGTTTTTTGGGGATGTGCTGTTTGTTGAAGTCATTTGAGGACTAGAAAAGGTTCTTTTCCCCTTAATGAACAAGCAGCACATAGTTTATAGTTTTATTTTTTACTTGTTGTCTTGTGGGGTTTTATCTTAGCTTGTTTTAGCTTTTCTTTGTTGTGCTGTTGCTCCTCTGTGGCTGTCAGGCGTTGTTCTTGATGCACTGCGCGTCCTCCACTGATGTTCGGTTTCAACGCAAGTTTTGGCTGACTTTGATGCAGCTAGAGAACTGAGGCTGGAGCTTTGGCTTTCTTAGCTTGTGCTACTTTTTTTGCAAACTAACTCTCAGTATTGATGGCGTCTCTCTCTGCCGTGCTTCTCAGGAAAAAGATGCAGACGTGCATCAGCTTGGAGAAATCACAGAGGCCTGTGAGGTATTTTGGGGATCACCTGGTTAGAGGCGAAACTGTACAGTAGGAGGCTGCGTGAGTCAGAAAGCGTCTCTCGTTTTGTGCAACATCATCCCCCTGTACGAGGAGACAGTCATCAGCAGAGGGCTGATGCTTCTCCAGAGGATGATGAAGTGTGTGCGTGTGTGCTGTAAGCCTGTAGCTGTGCTGCAGACTCAAGTTGTCAGGAATATGAGAGGATTGAGACTGACAGTGTGGATATGTTACCTTGCGTCCCCAGCTTAGCAGCCATCTACTCAGAGTACATCCATGCAGTGACTCCGTGTGAAAGTGTGTGTGTGCGAGAAATAAAACTTTTAACATTTCAGATTGCGAGTGCTCTAATGAGCCGAGTAGACGAGGGTTTTGTGAGGGAGTAGAACAAGACAATCATCTCAGTCACCCTCCAACTCACAGCAAAATGTCACAGATGGTGGTGTAACACCCTGTAAGATTCCATCAGACTAAAATGGGCTACAACTGCACAAAATAACAATTAACAGTCTGTCATGGTCATCACACAGCTCCATCCTGGTTAAAAAGCCCATTTCCCATACAAAGTTGTTTGTCAAGTTCTACAGCGGAGCAATAAAAAGCATTCTGACTGAAAAACATCACTCAGTGGAATGGGCATGTGCACCGCCCAGGTCAGGAAGGGTCTGCAGCGGTTGATTAAATTCGCCCACTGTTCCCATACAGACTATTATTGACTATTATTATTAGTGAAGTGGGATGTCTGATCAGATTCCAAAGGATACTAAGAGACAAGACCCACCCCGGCCACAAGCTGAGATACACAAGTATCCACTGCTGTACTACCAGACTGGACAGCAGCTTCGCTCCTGAGTCTGTGAGGCTCCTGAGCTCATCCTCAACACTTAACTGTGATCAGTTTGTTTGTGACTTGATCATTATTCATTAGTTTTCTTACTTTCGGAGGGGTTTATGTTTGTAGTCATGTCCATGAGCTACACACAATCTTGTCATGTATAATGACAGATTATTCTTGAATCTTAAATGTATGAAAACATATATAATCACCCCCAATGCAGGATTTATCAGCAAACATTTGCTCTTTACACATCCACCAGTAACAGAGAATAATAACCCATTTAGAGTCGTGTTTCAAATAACCACTTTATTTTTTTACTGATTGATCACCAACTCCTGAGGGGGAAACAATTGGTTCTTTAGCTGCTGAACATTTCATCATGTTCACCAGCTACTCCGTAATTGTGTTGGTCTGTAATTTAGTGCCGGGCTGGTGGTGTTCAGAGGGCTTTTCAATCTTTTTTGTTTTGCTGAAAACAAGCAGTAAGAGTGAACAAATAAAGTTATGGGCTCAACAATGAGTTTAAACCTGCAATTATGTTCTGTAAAGTCAATGGGAACTGTAGATTCAGGTGATAATTATCATTCTGTTACACTTTGTAGTAGATGTTTATAGGACACAAAAGTGGGCACTAAGAGAGAAGGTATGGGGAATTTATTGAAGGACTACTGAAGGTTTGTGGTGGAGGAGGGCTGAGGCTCAGGTCGATGCCGCCACTAGTGTGGAGGAGGAGGTTGAGAAACACTAAAGTTTAAATGTTTGAGGAGGCTGGTGTCAGCAGTGCTGGGTCCCAGTGTGGCCCAGAGCTGGGTCGAGACGAGGTTTGTTCACCGGTAAGGTGGAATGGCAGCAAAGTTAGTCGACCAGCAAAAAAACAAAAGAAACTCTAGTGTGAACCTGCAGACCATGTACCACGTCTAACTGACAAAATAACCTGGCAGCATGAAGACCTGAGTTCTTAAACTGGTGCTGATTGAAGCAAATGTGCTGCAGGTGTGTGAGAGTCATCAGCTCCTGCCAATCAGAATAAGCACGGCCAGCCTCTCCAGAACACCTCTGAAAGCACACAAGCACAAAAAGACAATACAATATCCAATCCATTACACATCAGTGCTTTGTTATTGTACAAAATTATATGAATTAGAGATGCTTTAATTTTGCAAGTAAGAGGAAAAGTGAAGGATTTAAAAATTTCACTTGCATCAGTTTGATAATTACAAGCTTTGATTTGCGTTTGGTTTTGAACCACAGTTAAAACCTCAACACATGTCCACAATGTGATTTCATTTAGTCGTGGATTTAGTCCCATAGTCTTATTTTCTGCAATTGATACAGATATTGGAAAGCCTTCAGGATTCAGTTGTAACTCACCTAGTTTGCACTACAACTCCTGGTAAGTTCCGGAAACAGGGGACAAAGCAGGGGGTGGGAGATAGTGGATCCATGTCTCATAAAACACAAGGAAAGTGCTCTCTTTGATGATCTTACCATTCAGAATATATGACTGAATATGAGACTGTATAATTTACAGTAGCAATAGTTTACTTCCTCCAGTTACTGTCTAAATATCTGATATGTCATTGAAACACTGCAGCAGTCGTGTCAAAGATTTCTGTTTTTGGCTCTCATCAGCTGAAGGTCAATCTGGACAGCTTGTCAGTCTCAATCAGTTCACACTCTGTGACTCAGACATCTGAGAGGACGAGGATGCAGCTACTGTAAGACTGCGCTGAGCGAGCGCCGTCATGAGTATCGCCTGTTTGCAAAGACAAACTGGACAGCGATCAGTCGGTCTTTGTTAGCGACGGTCACACTGTTGTCCGTCACGTTGCCGCCGCGATGATGGCTATTAATGATAGGTGTTTGCGTTCTTGTCGTTCTTTCTGTTCCACTTTTTTTATTCATGTTTTATCTTTGTGTTCCCACTCCAGGCATTGTACGCCTCGTCACTGTGGAGATCCCGCTCTGTGAGCCTCCACCGGGGGCTTTCTTCCATTCGTGTGCTGCCGATAATTATGTTGTGATGACAGTTTTCCTTTGTTATCATCGCCTGTCTAAGTTTGGGCGTTGTTGTTTTTGTTTTTTTCTCCTACAGCATGGGCGTCGTGGATCCTTAGACTTAGACTTAAACTTTGATTAGAAGAGGCACGAATAAACTTGATTTGACTTTTCAGACTTAGAAAATAAAGTTTCGTGTTGACTAGTCAATATTTCTTGTAGATTAATGCGCCCAAACTGAGCATTTTTAATTAAATCATAAATCTCTGCTTTCAGCAAATTTATTTGTCCTCCTTCCCGACGTTTATGTTCCCCTTCTGTGCAGCCATACCGCACAGCTGCTAATCTGTACTCCGCACTTGACTTCGGCTTAAAATGGAGTGACTAAGCACAGATTTAATACTGGACTTATAGCTACTTAGTAATGGAAAGCACAGACTGTCAGCTTTCCTGTGAGAAGTCAAAATGTGTCAGGTTTGCACCTTGGTTTGTTTGCAACAATGAAATGCAAAAAGCTTCCTAGAATAACCTGCTGCCTGCCTGACTGCTCCAACGCCACCGATGCTAGATTGTGTCGCTTTGAGAGGCTGTGTGGAAGTGAAAATGCCAGACAAAGCTTAGCATGGAGGGATGCTCGTGTTGAGGAGATCCACGCTCTGCTGGCCAAATATAAAGGCTTATAAAGGCTACCAGTCAACATGGATGACCTATTTACAGTCAGACACACTGCCACCAAAATACACCAGACAGTGACCACAACCTTTTTTTTCCCTCTGCGGTTATTTGGGAAGCGACTTTTCTTGGCAACATGGTGTTTTTAATCAGACTATCCTGTTTGAGACATCTGGCCTCGGTCATCAGTGCAGGCAGATGATGTATGTTTCATTGCACAGGGATGTTGTTCCCCAACATCTGCTCATTAGGTCAGTATCTAAAAGTTGGTTATTTTTAGCTTCTGGGCCGAGTTTCCTCCAATTCTTCACCTTATTTCTCCCTGGACAGCTGGCCTGAGGCAGAATCTGCCTTCCTGGCTGTCTGGATGTGCGCGGAATAGCCCCTGCTGTTGCCTTAACATCTGGCACACGTTAATTTTACAGCTTCGAGTGTTGCCACGTGCAGGAACTTGCTCTAAGGCTGACCCGGTGCTCTTTAATGTTGAGGTCAGATCCACAGGGAACAAAAACCACCTGCTGCACCTGTGGCAGAAAAGCTATCCTCAGTGTTTGCCTTGAGAGTCAGAGTAAAGGTGTGTATTTATTTGCCTGCTCACTCATGCCTGTGGTTCCACGTGTTTGATGAAGTGTATGTGTGTTTTTTAAGGATCCCTGCGTGTCCTTCAGTCCGGCGGTGAGGACCTTGTCTGCCTCCGCGATGTCAGCTCATTGATTCATGCTGTGACTCTGCCACTGACCCGTAGCACAACTCTCAGGGGGGGTTGTGGAGACAGGTCACATCCATCAGATCGCCTAAGAGCCGTGCAGATGTGCTCTGATACACACACAGACACTGTACACGGCACACTCACAATATAACCACACGAAGAGTCTATTCTAGCAGTTTAAAGGGTAACTATGGAAAAGAGTAGTATAAGGCCTTTTGTGGCTCCTGCGTGGAATCTGATAAATTGCCTATGTTGCACTCTGGGTAATGCGGTGTACATTACGATATATGATATACGATACGATAGACTTTATTGTCCATCACCAAATTTGACTTGGACTTCAAATTCTGTGGACATGAATGCCTCCAAGTTACAGTGAAATATACATTAAACAAAACAGAACCAGCTGTGTCAGTCACAACAACAAATTGCACATAACAAACCCCCTCCATAATAAAAAAAAACATTGCACAATCACGTCAGCCTCAAGCAGCCTCGTTTAAAAGTTTGATAGAGGTAGGCACAAATGAATTTTTAACACGATTGAGTTTACAGTGGGGGGAATCTGTATCGTCTGCCACAAGGCAGGAGCTCATATTCTGTGTGGAGGATCGAAATCCTCTGAGCTTGCCTGAGAACAGACTGTTCCCATTTGGACTGAAGGGGCTCGTGTTCATTCTCCCCCATCACCTGCATGGCGGTGTGTGCCAGACGGCATCAAGTTCTGAAAAGTGAGAAGAATAAGTGGAATAGAAAAAGTGATATCTCTGGTTCTGCTATTGTCCATACAGAGTCCAACAGTGTTATACGAGTGCAATGATACACCAGTGCTTTAAAAAAAAACACTGGTGCCTACATTACCCACAATGCAACTAAGCCACTGAATGACATCACCGCAGGCCACAAAAGGCTTTATACTGATTTTTCACATGTGCAGTTGAACTAACGAAAACCTGCAAACACACTTTAATGTGTAGAACTGCGGAGTTACCCTTTAAGTACAGTGCTGCTTCGAGCTAAACACTAATGCTAACATGTCGATGCTTTACAGGCATAATGTATTTTTAAAGTTTTAGTTTCAGCTCATGTGAACCATACATACATATATATTTCAGGCATTTAAATAAAAAAAATAAAAAAACATTTTAAAAAATCAGCGCTTTATACATTTTGACCTGAAGATAGTAGTAGAGATAATAATAGACGAACAGTCAGGAGATAAATATTTTCTCAAAACAATCTCAGGGGATCATAAATGTACCCAGAAGGTGATTTGAAGATGTTATATATCCCCTGTTTTTAACCTGTCATCCCGGCTCTCCACCCTCTAGTAGCAGAGAGAGAGCAGAAGAGTTGTTTAGTTGAATTTGTTAGTCTAGTCTGCCTGACTCATTGATCCTTTGTACAAGTTAGAATCCCTGGCCTCGACCACGGCTCAGAGAAATCAGTAACCTCACTCTCACTGTACCGTGTGTCAATAAATCCATGGCGCTGTCTGTGGTGCTGAAGTAGCAAACGCACTTGTAATTGTGCTTTTCCTCTCGGTCCTGCCCTTCTGCCAGCTCTCTCTTGGATCCATGATCTTCTCAAAACTTAGACTATGAATACTTTATTCAAGCCCTAACTCTAACCTGTTATCACATCTGCTGAGATATTTTAAATCTGAATATTTTAGATTCATGGTGGCCCAAGAGAAAAAGACACATTTTGTCTAAGTCCATCCTGTTGATGTTGAGATATTTCACTGAATAACAGCAGAGACCATGAATGTCGGGTCAAAATCTAACAGGAATCCCTTGAATAGCTTTCTAAGGTATTTCAGTCTGGATGAAAAGTGAAAGACTAACTAACAATCTGACCGACATTGCCATCCATTGAGCCACGTTGCCAGCATTGCTGAAGATCCTAAATGTTTCTTTGAGAAAAAGGTGTAAGAAGAGGTTTGGTATCATCTCGTCAAGGCATCAAAAAAGATCCTGCCGGTGCATCTGCGCAGATGCTAATTTTGTTTGATTTCGTCTCATAAATAGCTTGTTATTTTTGAGCATCTGTACACTCATGTTTGTTTTTCAGATCCCTCGGTTACTCTCCTGGGCTCGATTCCACGGAGACGTTAAGGTTTGCTGCTCTGTTGTTGTGGTCATGGAGAGTTGTTGCTGGTCGACAGTGCGAGGCTGAGTCGCTGCTGAGAACTGGGTCAGTTTGTGCAGCAGTCTGCACGTCAGCCTCTCTGTGCCTGCGTTTTGTCTCCCAGCGAAAGGGAAAATTGTGCCAGATTTCAACCAGATCCTTCAGATAGGGGATCTGTAAACAGAGTGTTTTTCAGGCCTGTCAAAAATTGTGGGACTTATCCACCCTGAGGCTTAGTAGATGAGACACAATCTCAGGGGGTTTTTACTGCCGTTTGTGGATGTGTGATCATGTGTGAAAGTACGTCAGCGCGGTGCATGTGTGCAAAGAATTTGTGTCTGCCATCATTTAAATTTAGCTTAAATCCCGTTTCATCCTGTTTGATCCCATTGATGCCAACGCATTGAATCAGTCAGATATGATTAGGCGTTCAGGACGCTGTTTTCTAAATCCAACTTGCTAGAGAGACTTGAGGCAAAGCCCGCAGCAACAAGAGAAAGTGGCGAGTTTTGGCTTTTTTCACCAGTGTGACTCGCCCTCTGATCACTGCCCATTTTGCACAAACCAACGCATACATTATTAATCTCTTTGGCTCTGCCTCGCTCCACTGCCGGCGTCGGAGTACATTTTAACATGATACTCCCTGGTGAAGATGACATATTCCCTCTCAAGAGAATCCAACAACCAAGCGAACAGTCAAAAGTTAACATCTAGGGTCGTCTGGTGAGCGTTTTCTCAGGACGTTGGAAAAAAATTCCTGTTTTCAAACTTTAGAGTTTATGAGCACTTTCTTTTACAACTCCCTGCTAACTAGCTGGACACTGAGTTCTGTTCCAGATCCAATGCCAGGTGCTCTTTGACTGTCTCTGAGTTGAAAACAGTGTGTGGGAGAGATGACAGGTTGCCTGAAGGAATATTAAAGCCAGAGTGATTCATCTTATTTTTCGTGGGGGACCAAAACCATTTTTTAATTCATACCCAGCAAAAAGCCACGTCCCACGCACGCATGCATCAGCACACACCTGATCAAACACATAATGTGACTTAAGCACCAGCGATTCAAGAAGTCAAACGCCTCACATTTCAGAGGCGTCTGGCTCCCAGGCATAGCGTGATTGTTGAGGAGGAGCTCGGTCTGTGTTTATGCGTGGTGATAATAAATTCATTGTGTTTGTCAAAATGGAGCAGACGGTCTCAGAGCTGCGACGAGAGCCAAGGAGATGCAACATGCATGAATTGAGCTGAGGCGGGAACCTTCCTCACATGGCTCCCGCTGTCCCAGTTGTTCAGCTGAAGCTATAGATGAATAAGTGAAAAGACAAAATTATCTTAACGTTCTCACGCGGATCCATGTTCCTGTAATGGGGGCTAGTCAGTTGTATTTCAATGCTGTGTCATGATACATCTGAAATCTCCACTGCTCTCTGCACAGAATGACTTAAACTGCAGGAAGCATGGATAATTTAGAGCCGTGTGAATGTAATTTTTATGAGCTCGGAGATGATAGATGGTAGGTTCTCTAGTATAATGTCTCTATTCATTCCTCTCATTTTCTATTTTTGTCCCCATTCTCTCTCTCTGCTTCCGTCCTCTTCCCTGTCGGCCTGCAGGTGTATGGTGCACTGACCCTGCCTGCGACAGGCGAGGAGTCAGAGGACCAGGGCCATGATTGGCTCTCCTGGCCCTGGTGGGCGTGCCTTAGTGCCATGGCCAAGGATGTGGCGGTGGGTCCTGGGTGCTTCTCTGGTTGCCATGATAACCCTGACGCTGGCAGGAAGTAGCCAGGCCTGTCCGCCACGGTGCGAGTGCTCAGCTCAGCTAAGGTCGGTGTCCTGCCAGCGGCGGCGGCTCACCAATATCCCAGAGGGCATCCCCACAGAGACACGGCTTCTGGACCTCAGCAAGAACCGGCTTCGCTGGGTGCAGGCAGGTGACCTGGCGCCGTACCCGCGGCTCGAGGAGGTGGACCTCAGTGAGAACCTCATCGCCACATTAGAGCCCAATGCCTTCGCCAGCCTCCACAATCTTAAAGTGCTGAAGTTAAGGGGGAACCAGATGAAGCTCGTGCCCATGGGGGCCTTCGCCAAGCTTGGCAATCTGACCAGCCTGGACCTGAGCGAGAACAAGATGGTGATTTTATTGGACTACACCTTTCAGGATCTGAAGAGTCTGAAACACCTGGAGGTGGGAGACAACGACCTGGTTTATATATCCCACAAGGTACGCTCTCCAGCTTCCTGTCTGTATCATGACTGTGTGTTTTCTTATGAAAAACTAGACGGAAGAACATTCACTTTATTTTTTTTTTAAAATCCTCCTTGGAAATGAGTTCCCAGAGGATCAGACTCTCATACTGATAGTGCTGGAATATATTCTGTGGTTTTTAATAGACTGCAGTGCCAAGCAGGTATTTGCCAGCCATAGTGCCTGTAGCAACGCCTGGTTTGGCTCAGAAATATGTAGTTCAGTGCTTCCGGAAATGTCCTTATTTGCCTTCCTACCAAAAGTTAGATGAGAGATTTGATATCACCATGATGTCTGTTCTCTAAATATGAAGTTACAGCCAGCGGCCGCTGAGTTTATTATAACAGAAGGACTGAAAACAGGGTGAAACAGCTGGCCTGGCTCCTCTCACAGAACTGAAATCCATGTACCAGCACCTCTGAAGCTCACTAATTATCATCTCATTTGTTTAATCCATACAAAAACTGAAGTGTGTGACAAATCAGGATTTTATCTCTGCAGTACGATAAGTCTTTGATATAACATCAAAACTGTTCCTCTGTTGTTAATTTTGGTCCATTTTTTGAATGTTTTAAATTACGATTCTTCACATATCGCCACTTTAAGGTTCAAGATCTTTTATCTTGCTGATTTCCAGGCATTCTCAGGGCTGCTGGGGCTGGAAGATCTGACAATAGAGCGCTGCAACCTGACATCCATCTCCGGCCAGACGCTGTCTTACCTCCGCAGCCTGGTCACCCTTCGCCTTCATCACCTCAGCATCATCGCCCTGGAGGACCAAAACTTTCGCAAGCTCTCCAACCTGCGGGGTCTGGACATCGATCACTGGCCGTACCTGGAGTACATTTCTCCTCTCAGTTTCCAGGGCCTTGACCTCCACTGGCTCTCCATCACCAACACCAACATCACCTCTGTCCCCTCCGCTTCCTTCAAGAACCTGGTGCACCTCACCCACCTCAACCTGTCCTACAATCCCATCAGCACACTCGAGCCCTGGGCCTTCAAGGACCTGCTGAGGCTGAAGGAGCTCATCATGGTAAGCACGGGGTTGATGACGGTGGAGTCCCATGCCTTTGGAGGCCTCCGACAGATCCGGGTGCTCAACTTCTCCTCGAACGACCTGCAGACTCTTGAAGAGGGCTCCTTCCACTCTGTCAACAGTCTGGAGACCCTCAGAGTGGACGGGAACCCCCTGATGTGTGACTGCCGTCTGTTGTGGATCCTGCAAAGACGCAAGACCCTCAACTTTGACGGCAGAGTGCCGGTGTGTGCGGGGCCGGTGGAGGTGCAAGGGGTCAGCCTCAGCGCCTTCACCGATTCTGCACTCTTCGACCACTTTACATGCCAGAAACCTAAGATACGCAACCGTAAGATGCAGCAGGTAATGAAGATGATCACATATATGTTTGATACTGAAAGGTCCTATTTGTAGGATACTGACACTTTGGGATGGCAGCCGACCGGACCACGATCCCAAAGTGTCAGTATTTGACGAGCTGGGAATGAGAATCAAAAATCAACTCTCTTACAAATAGGACCTTTCACAACAAAATCAATGAATGCTCAGTTTGATTACTGGGGTTATGCTAATTGTTCCTTAAAGCACAATAAGTTTTCTGTCATGATGCCAGAGTTTGTTGTGCTCCTGTATTTATTTCTCCATGCGCTCCTTTCCTCCACCTCCCGCAGGTGATCGCTCGTGAGGGCCAGCAAGTGAGTTTTCTGTGTCGAGCTGAAGGGGAACCCGTCCCCGCTATTGTCTGGATTTCCCCACAGCGCAGGCGGATCACAGCTAAGAGTTCAGGGCGCATTACTGTTCTCCCGAGTGGCACTTTGGAGATCCGATACGCCCAGCTCACTGACAGCGGAACATACATCTGCATTGCCAGTAACGCCGGAGGCAACGACACCTACTTCGCCACGCTCACAGTGCGTGGCCAGCCGCTTGACGCCGCCTCAGCCTTCTTTCTCAACCGCTCGCTGTACAGCGGCGAGTTCTTCAACGACACAAATCTGAACAGCACGCGCGTTTTCCTCAAGTTCACCTTGGACCTGACCACCATCTTGGTCTCCACGGCAATGGGTTGCATCACCTTCCTGGGGGTGGTCCTCTTCTGTTTCCTGCTGTTGTTCGTGTGGAGCCGGGGACGCGGCCAACGCAAGAACAACTTCACAGTGGAGTACTCATTCCGGAAATCTGAACCCGCCACTGGAGGCTCCTCCGGAGGGACCAGGAAGTTCAATATGAAGATGATATGAAACAACGCAGCCAGGGGTCCTTCGGGGGAGGCATGAGCACGTCCCATAAACGTGTTTGACACACGCAAACACACACAGCCACTGACTCGCAAAGAAGTCTGAAAGCACATAATGAGTTCCGGTCCATGGCTCTATTCTAAATTGAGCGCCCACATCAAAACTGGAGCCATGAGATGAATTGGTTTGATTTGTGAATGAAAACAAAATGACCCTGATCTCTCTGTCTCTCAGTGGTTTTATTCAGCTTGTGGTGAAAAGCATGTTTGAAAAGGAAACAATTGATAGATTTGAACAAGCTGCTGATCCGCCATGCTTGATAAGAAATATAGAGTTAAGAATTATAGGAAATACGTTTTGGAAATTGGCATGATTCTTGAGCTGTGGGGTTCTGGTAGTCCTGTCTCTCGGTGACACTGTTGAGAAAATGAAATAAAATCCCTGTTTCATTTAAATTTCCCTCGACTGTACTGAGTGCAGTCAGGGATTTTACAGGAAATGTATTACAGGGAGACCTGGCTACCACCCAGTCATAGAGTTTGTAGCTGTGCTCTCCTAAAGTCTGCCTTGTTAAGATTCATGCATGTAGAAATGCAGTTAGGAGATAAGTTGTAAGTTCAGACCGCTGAATAAAACAAATTGTTTTGAAGACAGTTTGAATATGTTTTTCTACAAAACATTTAACAGCCACCTTTCTCTATTCTGACCACGGCTGAACAGTGAGGAGGGCGTCAAACACTTCATCCGCATTATCACATGCCATTTGTTCTAATCAGCTGAAGCCTAATACATGTAAAATAAGTTATGATAATAAGGAGCGATGGATTCGGATCATTCACATAAAAGAAACAAGATTTGGCCCTGTCTTCTTTGTGAGAGTTTGCGACAACGTTAGCTGTGTGAGTTTGGGACGAGCGCGCTGACCGAGAGCTGCTGTGGCGACCCGTGGCCCGGAGGGTTTGGTTAGGAAGTCAAGCCCGCCAGACACGGGCCACTGCAGTAGCCATAGCAACCAACACAAGAGAGAGCAAAGGGGGGACGAGGGCTGGTGGGCCCCGGAGGACTGGTGGGTGGGAGGGGAAATAAGAGGTCAGTGTGACCTCTTCTTCCTCTCCCCTACATCACAAGCCCCGCTCTCGCTCGATGATCAACAGGAGAGGGGTTCGACCCGCCGGGCTCCACCTTCCCGTCCCCGCCCTCTGCTGTGTTGGTCGACGCCTGACCTTCCCAGCGCTGCCCGGGGGGAGCGGCCTGGAGAGTCGGGTCACACTCAGAGGTAGACAGAGGACACAGAGCAACACTGTAGGGGTCTTCACACACACACACAGCAACACACACACACACACACATAACACCTTTTCTCAGGAGAAGTGAAACCCTGCAGAGTGTAACAACACATAACTCACTCTGCGTAAATATGACATTCCAGCAATACTGTATGTAGAGCCATAAAGCCAAAAATCATTCTCTAAAAGAGAAGTGATGTGACAAAGCCATAGTATGTGTAACCTTGTTTTTTTTTATACAGTAACATGTGCATGATTCAGTTATATAATAACAATTAATGCTACTGCCATTTTACAAGCTGTCGTGATATTCATAAGACCATCTGCTGTCGCTGGGCTTGCATAAAGTTGTAACCCAACACACACACACACACACACACACACACATACACACACACACACAGGAGCACCTCAAGGTTATTTGGATTGATACAACAATCGCAGTCACACACGGCTAAACATACAAATTGATAAAGCAGTGTGGCGCTGACTGCTCTCTCTCTGTCTCTGAGACGGTCGGTGTGCGAATGTCTCTGCCCCCCTAGCCCAGTGCATCCCCCCTCCTCACCCCTACCCCTTCCCCCACACACACACCCCCACACTGGGTCCTCCTTTGGGAGGGGTCCCTGGCTGGAGATCGAGGAATCAAAATGTAAATGAAGTCGTGTTAACCCTACCCACGCCATGTGCATCGTATAGTGGAGAGTAGTACTGTGGTTTCAAAAAAATGGAGAAAAAAAATAACGACAAAAAACTTTCTTTGAATTGTTCTGTTGTTTCTTGTTTGTCCTCCATTTTTAATTTCCTCAGTTGTTGTTCCCCGTGACCTCTCGGCTGTATACCGTTTTAAAGTTTCCCCGTCCTCCGCGTGGGACCGTTCTGTTCTCAACACCTAATAACATTCCCGTACTGTAGGCCGTGTGTTCGCATCTCAGTGTGCTTATCAACGCAGACCAGGCGGCGCAGTATTTTGAGGAAAACAGACAAAATCTAACCTCGTGTCGCAGGTTAAATTGGAGGTGTAATGAGAAAGTGAAGCAGAAACACAGGTCGGGTTTGGTTTTAGCTCCTCAACTCAAACTAAAATGAGAGACTGATGCATTGCTGAATCAATCAGCAATGGTTCTGCCACACGTACAATTTCTTATATTGAGTTTATTTGCTCGTATTTACACACCAGCTGTAACTTACAGATATTCCCTAATAGGCTAATCAGTTTTCACATTAACCTTGCTAAAAGCTACTTAATCACTAGCTTGAAACTAGCTAGTTAGTTTTTACTTGCACTGACGGTGGAGCTACAAACTGCTGGCACAGATCGTGTTAGCTTGCTAACGTATGAATAATGGATTCTACATATTTGACACTTTAATCAAAATATTTTGAATTGAGACAATAATGTTCAGCTAAATGGTTAAGTAAGAGTCAGGTTAGCGAGGTGAGCATATGTTTCCAACTCACCTCTGAAACACACACGTTTCTCCGTGTTTGCAGTTAACAGTTATAGATCTGACACGTAACGTATAGGCTTTAAATTAGCTGAAAATGACAAAAACTTGAGTTACATTACTCCAAATGTTTCCAACAATGTTAAAAACCAGACAGATATATGATTTTTATTCAAGGTATTGCGTTTTCATTCGGTCTTCTGTCGGTCTGGATAAATGCCAGATAACACATGAGAGACTGCGGAAGGAACGGCGCGTGACTAAACATAAAACTTTAAACCATCACATCATCTGTGAGCCTGATGTCTGCCCGAGTTGCGTCAGGTAGATTTTCATCAGCAACGGCGGCTGATTAATAATGAAAACACTCACTCACAACTTTACAACGTCTTCAAACTCCTGTTCAAATTATTTTGACTGCGAGAAAATACATACGGCGTGTTTAAGTTTAATATTGGCGCTTTGTTTGCCCTCCTTCACAGAACTGTAGAGGATGTGGCTCATGATGCTACAGTGACTTCCTGTTTACATAGTTGATCGCTGTACAGAATTTTTTGGCGACACGTAAAAACTTTAAGAAGAAGCAGATTTACTAAATCGCCCAGTTTAAAGTCAGCTAAGAACCTGGGAAGGACTTTACATCCAATCTCAATGATGGATTTGTGAATAACAGCTGCTAATCAACCCACTGACGTTGAAGGCAGTCTACAGATTTACTGACAGAACTGAAGTTTATGTTTTGGAAACAGTTCACCCCGAGGTAAGGTAAGAGACTCTCAAAACTTTTGCAAAATAAATCCGGAAAACTCCGTTTTTTTGTCCCTTGCGAGGGATGATGAAACCACGGCTTCTGTGTCAGGATGAATAACTGAACAGCCATTAAAGATTCATGAGGCCGAATGAGAATAGATGAGCAAACTGGCCTGGTTTTCATGCCGTCTTTAATAGTATCAGCGGCCATTTTTTCGTGTTGGGAACAGGACGTCGCCTTCGCGGGCCTCTCCCCTCCCCCGAGCTGACCCTCTCGTCTTTCCATTCCCCCGTATTTTCTCAGTGAAAACTAGGTTTAGAAGACAGTGCGAATGTCTGTCGTGAGTGTCGATGGTGTTCTTGTGTAAACATCAATCACAAAATGTAAGCGTAGATGAGGGTGTGTTTCATTTTTATTATCTTCTTCTCCTTCTCCCCCTCTTTGCCGTCCTCCTCCCCTTCCTCTTCTTGTTCCCCCGTTCCTCTTTAACATTTATGAAACCCCCTCGTTGTCCCTGTTCACAGTATTAGGCTGGAATATGGTTGTGTGGTAGTAGACACGTGTACTGTGTGGTCGGTGAGTCAGTGTTGTCGTGTTATGATTTGTTGCTCCTCGTGATGCCATCGAAAACGCGGAGCAGCGATCGGATCAGTGGAGACAAAAGAAGAAAGGGGTGACCCAGGTTCCCTAAAAGAAACAAAAAACAAAACATTGGTTCCCATTTCATGCCCTAAACCCATTCCTGAAGAACCATTTCAAGAACTTTCCCGCTCTGCACAGTGCCACTCTGGGATCTTTCTCTGGATATGAAAACCCACGGACTGTACTGTATGTATTTTCTCTGATGATATCTTGTCACACTTTTAACTTATGTAGAAAAAGAGGGGAAGGGGGGGAGGTTTGTTGTGAGACCGTGACCGCGAGCCTACACTTTCTGCCTACGTTGAGTCATTTCGACGAGGAGCGAAGCAGTCCATTCACCGAAACCGACATTTCCTCGTTGGCCAGGGTTAAAAATAAGCACTTCTCAAGTCCTTGAAAGCCAAAGGAACTGACTTTACTTCGAGCTGAATGCTCTCTGAAAGAAATCGGTCCCCGTTGTCAGAGGCCTCGATGAATATGTTCGACATTTAAATTGACAGAGCTGACAGTCTGCCAAACAGCTGTTGTAAAAAAAAAAAAAAATCAAGGTGCCAGAACACGCAGTTTTGTAGCCAAGCCATCGCCTCGGCCTGGCTGACAGACTCTCAGTGTTTGCAGACAACAGCCGAGCCGAGCTTGATTCGTCTTGAGAAAGTAGGCTGAGTGATCCTCCCGCTCCCTCCTCTGGTTCGTCCTTGCCCGGGGTTGGTGTACTGTAGTCTAGACGCCCCATTTAAAACAGCAGCAGCGACCTCACTATTAGGATACCTTCCACCGGGGGAACTCTTCAAAAGACGCAGGCCAAAAATAAGACAAACCCGGAGACACCGGAAAATCATCCCCGAATTCGTCTCGTGTCTCCAGTTCCAGAGGAGGCTCTGCTTCCATTTTGTCCAGTTTTCTGGCGCACCTTAATTCTGCATTTCTGACTCCATATTAGCTCTAATATCATTTTCCATCTCCAGCTCCACATCCTATGGCTGCTGGTTGTGATTGGATTAGACTGGAGTTGAGTTATCAGAGCTGAGAGGAGCAGTAATGAGATGACGGAGGGAGCGAGCTCGGCTGATTGGGTGATTACTTGGCTTATTAGGCCCATTTCCATAACAGACTTCTCAGAAGAGCGTGTCGAGCCAATACTACTGTAGTTATTTCAGCTTCATACATGCAGTGGTTTCCTCTAATTGGACGAAGAGAAGGCATAATTGGACATGAAGCAGGGCTTTTGCTGAAGGGGGCTTGTTTAAAGCACCTTGGACAGAGAACTGCTTCATCTTAACCTTGACCAGATAATAACAAGCGCCCCCCCCCCACACCTTTCTATGTGACAACACTGACCCCAAGTGGTCGATGTGAGTAACAGCAGCACATTGGGACAACACTGCTGATATTGGGAAAATAAATCACTAACAGCTTTGGGGTCTCATACAGTGAAACACTGAAGAGAGCAAATTGACTGTTAGCTTCACAAAGTCAGTGTTTCTTCACTGATTTCCTTATAGCCATAGCGTGAGCTCGTCTGGTGTCGTTTGAATCTGATGAAAACCAACAGATGTGATCAAGTTTGCAGACGAATGCTTTCTGATGCCGCCCCCCTCCCTCCCCTCCAGTCTCACCACCATCACAACAAACAATAACAAACTAACCATGATGAGAAAATGTCGCAGTATCATTCTTTTCTCTGTATATGACTGAGAGCTGATCAGATAAAAAAAAAAAACGATCGGCTCCTCTCCGGAGAAAAAAAACAAACAAACAAACTGTTTTTCTTGTGGTCTTAGCAGGTTTAATCTATGCATGCCTTTTGTATACAGTGATCGGTCTTGCCAAACTCTCGCCTACACTTGTACGGAGAGCTGTGGGTGCCATTGTTGCTGGCCATGGGACTGGTTGAAACAAACCTACTGTTCACAGCAAGTGAGGCCATTCAAGTGTTTTTTTAAAGGGGCACTATGTAAAGTGTGAATTGTAATGTTTACAATATTAATGAGGTAATGATACAAAAATGTTTGAATTAGAAAGTAAGGTTGCCTGAACACCATTTGAAGCTGTAAAAGGTGGCAGGGTCCGCCAAATGTAAACAAAGAAAGTTTGTTTGTTTTGCGCCAAACAAACAAAAACCTTCTGATTAGAATTTCTTCCTCCCGAAAACTGCATAGTGCACCTTTAATCTGGTCAGAGTCAAAGACAGGGTCCAGTAGTCGCCTGCTCTCGTATTCCTGAGTGTGCATCTCACTAAATGAAGCGTCTGTTTACTCGGGATGATTGTACTTTTACACATATCTTTCCACGCACACAGGATCCGCTCGGATGTATACGCTGTAGATAAAAAAATGATTGCTATTCCAAGCAGGGCGGTGGGACTGATCAATGCTCTATGGGGATACGATTATTCATGGCATACTTTCATTGATCTATCTTTTGAACCTTGTCAATCTCCCACAATCCCTCTGGGGCGAAAAGGAGGAGGGCGTAGCGAGCTCTTACAGAACCTGGTTGGCACTCATTCCTAGGTTTCCACATTTACCCTTTTAAGATGATTTTCCTCTTTTAAGAACGAGATGGTGCCAGATTTCGACTTTCCCAGGTCTGAGCCGATGTGACGCCCTCCTGCTCCTCAGAGGAAGCTGTAGCCGGTGTAGCTCTGTGTTTGTTGGAGCCCTCTAATGGAAAATATTGAAGTTTACATCACAGGTTTGGCTGGGGTAAACTTACTCTCTCCATTCTCTGTCTCTCTCTCTCTCCGTCTCTCTCTTTCTTTCCTCTCTGTCTCTCTATCAACTTGGCACCGACCTCGTTAAAACATTTCTCAACGTTTGTCAGCTCTCAGTTTTTGTTTTTTTTGGGTTTTTTTGCACTAATGCATATTTGTTGCCTGTCGCCGGGCGTTGCTGACATCCTGAAACCTAGGAATGAGTGCTGAGCGCTCCAACCAAACACAGAGCTAACATAAAGACAAGCTGCTCGGCTCGACGAGTGACCGCTGTGACGTGATCAATCCTTAAAGACTGACTCACGACAGAGACTGCTGTCCATCACATACAGAATCTGAACTGCGCCCGAATAATAAAAGACATATATTTTGCACCGGTGGATCCTTGGATGTGAAGAACAGAAAACTGTACATATTAGATCTATTAGCCATATCATGTCATCTGATCTGTAGACCTCCTTGCCATGTCTGACAGAGAACAATGACTGTTGAACTGTAAATAGTGTAGTTATAGTAATATAGGATATAACTGCTGCTTCTTTTCTCCAGGGATCGCCCGTGTTTTGCTCAGTCCCATGGCTGCTTGGTCTCAAAAGGGAGGGATGAGACAATAATGTACTTGTCTATAAAAAAAACACACATGAGTTCTTTTTTTTTTATTTCAATGTTAATGTTTTATATACCGTCTGTCTTGTAAATGAGCTCCTTTTGGTCATAAAAGCATGATGTGACTCTGTCGAACATGTCCCGTGTGTCTCTTCTCGCTTCCTGAAGGTTCCTGATGTTAATGAAGCAGCCACACACACACACACACACACACACACACACGTTGCATTTACACCACTTGTGTTGGGATAAGACAATGTTATGCAAATATGAATATAACTGCATTCACACAATTTTGAAAGCTGCCAACATTTCACATCATTGTTGGTACATGTGACGAGCTGTTCGAGAGAGGTTGCTTGTAGTCAAACTCACAGAAGACAGTCGCCTTACTCTGGTTCTCCATCAGCTCTACGCATCCTTATAGCAGCTTTCATGTCTTTGATTTGGTTTGTTTTTTCGGGGACCACAACATCACTTCTTTAGTTCACTCTCGCCACATTTAGGCCACTACAGAAGGCTGTTTTTGAGCAAAAAGAAAAGCTCTAAAAAGAGCACTTTGCTCTACCTGCTCTGCATCAAACAGCAGCAGATAGTGTTAGCAGTTAGCAGATAGCTTGTGAACATTTAGTTGAGCATTTAGTTGTTGGAGGACCAGAGCTGCCGACGTGACGAACATCCACCGAGGAGTGAAAAGGTGACGCGCTCCCCATCGATGTCGACGGTCACCTGCCAGTCATGAGTTAGGATGGAAACCTGCCAGGTGTCTGAATCCCCTCCAAAGTGGATTTGCGTTCAACCTGTGTCGTTCCGATCACAACTTATCAGGAGGTGTACGAGGAGCGTATGGAGGAGGTGTCCTGCCTGCCAGAACCACTCTGACACAACAACCAATCAGAAAGCAGCTCTGAGGTAAAGATAAACCCACGGTATTTTAGAAAATCCTCATTTCTCATCAGCTGCTCCGACAAAACCTCATCGTCATGAGCTGGAGCTGTTGGAAGTTGGAGCTAACAGGCTAGTGGTGTTTTTTTTATGCTAAGCTAAGCTAGGCTACACCTGTCCTGGACCATCTGACTCCAGAAGGTTTTAATAAACGTCAGAGTTTCGTGTTTAAAGGAGGCGTCACTTCCTGTTGAACCGGTGATGCTCAGGCCTGATCAGATTCATCAGTGTCAATACAAATATTCATCAATTTCATCAATTTAATCAACAAAAATGCAGAAATTATTCATGTTAATAATATTTCAGCAAAAGTAGGATTTAGTGGAAATAGTGAGGTCAAAGATGAAAATCAATCACACTCTCTTCATCCTCTCCAAGCGTGCAGGAGAACCTGTCCTCTAAAACATAAAGAGGGTTAAACTTTCTCTCTAGGTTGGTTTGTATGTTTTTTGCTGCTGTAGAAACGTGGCGGACTCCGTGGAAGAGGATCCTCCCAAAGGCTCCTTCTGAGGTCACCCAGGACCAATGATTCTCAGTTACATGTGATGATTATGAATATTACTTTTCTCCCACTTAATCCTACACACTGGACCTTTAACAGATGGACGTGTAAATATACAAAATTTTGCTAATTTCGTAATATTAAATTCCAGCACTTTTCATTTTCTAAATTTCAAATAATTAGGCTTATAACTATATCTCTGAGGGAAATATTTGAATGTGAATATGGTTTATAAAATATTTCATTGTTTGTTATCAGTGAAATAACTATTAACTAACGTTTAATTAACTATAAATGTATAATTAATTAAAGATGGCCATAATAAACATTTCCGAACATTAAAACGTTGTGACTGAACATGCAACAAATTTAAAGCCCAGTAAAAACAAATATCGTCGATTGGAATTATCAGAGTTTAAGAGTTAAAAACTCAGATAACAGCTGGACTCTGTTTGATGGATCTGGTTTTCAGTAAGCGGTGACTGAATAAAACATGACGAATCCAAATAAAACATTTTAGAAGGGGGGTACTGGACTCCTGATCTCAGTATTTCTAGATCCGGACCTGCAGGAAGTTTATATTCTGCATCTGAAACCATTGACATCATGGGTCCAGTATTTTAACCCAAAATATGTTTAAATCTGAATGTTTGTTATTTATATTATATTGCCAATTGAATAATAAATAAAATACAGATTTCTCCCACAGACAACATGACATTTAGAGAAATTATATAAAAATGTTAAGCTTTGTGGGTGGTTTGCGGTGCGTTTAGGGAACCTCTGTGTTTCTACAATCCTGGTTTGTCACCATGATACTGTTTCACCTGAAGGCACACTGAAGCATCTGGATACTTTTATTTGACACCACCAGATGGCACCAGAGCACCACAGGAAGAAGCCATGACAGAGAAAATGTGAAGAAAAAAACAGCCAGTCAGCCAATTGCTTGTCTCTTTATTTGTTTTAGTCCAAACACACAATTTACCCATTACTGGTTTTCACTTGGTGTATTATTTGTTCCAGTTATTACTCGAGTCTCCCTCCACAGGCTGAAGGCAGACAGACGTGACTGACAGGCTCACCGTGATAGAAGAGACGAAGAGACGAAGATCAGAAGAAAGGCTCTCTGGGTGTGTGTGTGTGTGTGTGTGTGTGTGTGTGCGTTCTGTGCACATGTGTTCAAGCATTTGATCAACATCTTCGACTGGATGTCCACTTAACAAGTCAACCCCACCACCTCCGCCTCCATCATAGCCGGGGGGAGGGTCCTGGTTGCCCCCCCCACCTTAAAGGTCACACTGCAGAGGTCAGAGGTGACCACGCACACACAAACACACACACACACACACACACACACACACACTGCTTTCTCTGAGAGCCGTCCTTCCTCCCTCCTTCCCTCCCATCTCTCCTGTCCAGTCAGTTTCTCTGCCCTCCTCCATCACTCTCTTCCTCTCTCCCCCCTTCTCTCTCTCTTTCTCTCTCTCTCTTTTCTTTTCTTTTTTTTTGTCTCTGCTCTATTTGAAATTGATTGTCTTCTACCATCACAAAGACACTTGGTTCTGATTGATTGATTGGTTGGGGAAGAGGGAGAGAACATCAACACTGGGGCTTCCAGAGCTCTGAGGTCTGTCTGAAGGAAGGAAAAAAAAAAAAAAAAGCAAATTACGCCATTCTGATGCGCCAACGGAAAGCGTATTTCAGCCGGTCCGGCTGTCTGTTTGTTTATGCTTCAGACGGCTCCTGGAGCAGACAAACACCCGGGCCCGATCGAATTCAGATTTAAAAAAAAGGGATCAGCTGAAAATACAGGAACAAAACAACAAGGGAGGAAAACTCACACGTGAAGTCACACTCACACCTGTGTGATGAAACAAAGGAGGGATACATATACAGACATGGAGACTGTTTCCACACAAAGGGGCAGTGGGTTTACAACAGGAGGAGAGACACAGTGATGAAGCTGCTACACGTCCCACAATACACACATTTTATACAGACGGCACATAAAAGACACAGATGTAAATATCAGTTGGACGGGGAACCAAAAAACAAAACCCAGATGTTTCGTCCCTGTTTCTCCCCCTCTCCTCCACCTGTAGAGGTACAGTTCATCCTGCAGTTTATATACACTTATATAGTATCCATGCATAAAAGAATCGCTCATCCCAACCGTAATGACAGAGGTGCTGTGGTTGGTTCTCTTTTTCTTTTTCTTCTTCTTTTTTTTTTAATATGGGAATCACTTTAACAAACATAGGAGACAATCTTCAAACACAAAAATTAAGCCAGAAAAAAGTGATGCAGAACAGAAACGAGTGTCCTTCAGGTGTCGGGCTTAAAGGTGCACTGCGTAGTTTTAATCAGAAGAGAACGATCTGTTTTACGTCCGAACACAAGTAAGCAAACAAACTCTCCTTTGTTTTCACAACTGAATAAACAAACCGACCTTAAAGGTCAACATACTGTTTTGCTTTGTTTATATGTGGCGGACCCTGCCACCTTTCTATCTACAAACAGTGTTCTGGGGACTTTATTTCCCTCTAAAACCAGCATGTTTATTCAGTTATGGAAAAAAATTCATATTTCTGAGTTTATCTTATTATCTCATTTATATTGTAAATGTTAAAATTCTGAGTTTGAATTTCTTCTCCACAGCTACAGAGTGCCCCTTTAAACATCTCCTCATTTCTTACACCTTTCTTTGAAATTGTACTTTCTTCTTTATCATTTATTTGGTCCTGCCCTTCCTCTTTATTTCTGCTCCTTCCTTCACCTTCTTTTATTATTTCTTCTTAACTCCAAAAAAAACGGACAATGTGCAAACCTACAAACAAAAGAGTCAACCAAGTCAAAAGATGTCAAACCATAACACGGTTCACACTGCACACGCTCCTTGAAATAAATAAATACAAAAAACAAAACAAAAAAGGAACAATCATTTTGCTGTGACTTCATCGTCACTGTCATTGCTAAACATTGTCATTATTGTTTCACTACATTAACCTTTACAATAAAGATTTGAGGTATATCGAGATGAATTGTCTACACGTGCCTGCCTCGTTGTGATGCTACCCTGGACGGAGGGACCAGCAAAGAGGGTTTGGATGGGGCGGGGGGTCGCCGACGGGCATCATCATGTGTCTTTTAGGAGATGAAAGGTCTCATTGGTTTCTGTACTGATTGATCATTGGCTGGTTGCGTTTGGATGCGAGCCAATGAGAGAGCGGGGGGATCAGGGGGCTTTGTAAACGGTCAGATACACACACACACCTACACTCGGATTACAAATTACACAAAAATATCTCTGGTGGGAGTGTGTGTGCATGTGTGTATCGAGGCGAGAGGACGACCTCCGGCGTGGAGAAAAACATACTCAAAACAAAATGGCGGTGGTAAACAATCTTTTCACCCTCGCTGTGTGAAAAAAGTGCTCTTTGAATTCAAATAAAAGACATGAGGACCCCTCCTGTGTCGCTCCCCCTTCACCCAGTGTGTGCCCCCCCTTCACTTTAAATCATGTGTGTGTTTGTGTGTGTGTGTGTGAGTGTGCAGAGCAGTCCAACCCTCCGGTTGAAGGAAAAAGGCACTCAACTCTTCCCACATAACAAACACCTCCGTGTGTTTGCCATGCAGCACGACTGCTCTGTGGAGTATGTGCCCTTAGAAGCATATCTGCATCTGCATGTGTGTGTGTGTGTGTGTGTGTGTGTGTGTGTGTGTGTGTGTGTGTGTGCACGTCCCAGGTCCAGTGTGAACACGGCAGGCCTTGAAGTATCTTTGGTATCGATGGCTGTGTCACAGTCCACTCTATTCTGTGAGGTAGCCATACACACATCCATCGCTCACTCTCTGAACGGATCTGACCTCCTGCACTGGAAACCTACAGGAAGTCTGACACCTCCGGCGTGGGAATCTGTTATAGTGCACGACATAACGACCAGAAACCCACGTCATAACGTCATAAAAAGTTCCAGTTTGATGATGATGATGATGGGCCTCCGATTCTCCCGCCTCCACCTGCTGCGCCCTTCTTCCTCCTGTCTGCGTCTCTCCTCTCTAAATATGATTATCTCCCGCTAGAAGATGCTACACGACGAGTGGCTTTGCCCACAAGACAAATAAAAAGACAACAAAGTTCTCATGGTAACCCAAAAAAACACCATCGGCAGAGGAATGCAGTGACAGTCCAGTTCAAAGGGCTCAAAGTTCAGAGATGGAGGAAGAGGTCCATCTGTTCCATCACACAGGTATTCACAAATATGCACAGTCCATCACTTCCGTCCTGCTCTGTGCATAGGATCAGTCTATGACATGTTGATTCTTCTTCTTCTTTTTTTTTCATCTTTAAGTTTTTGGTTTTTTTTACATTTTGTCGACAAGGTGCTTCTTTACATACAGTCTCAGCACAACATAGCACAATAGTCACAAAGAGAAACCATGTGTCTATGGTACTAATTATTACCCGCATCAATAGTTAGAGGGAGGGAGGGAGGGAGGGAGGGAGGGGGAGGTGAAAGAAAGACACAACAAGAGAGCAAGAGAGTAGATAAATAGAGAATAGATAAGACAGAGATGAAATCAAAGACTATTTACAGTCGTTTTCATTGTGTTTCACGTCAATCACATCAATGTTTTTTTCTGAGGTATGGAATAGGCAACGCGCCCGCGTAGTGCTCGCACTTGTACGGTTGTGATGACGCAGGCCAGACGCGGCGGGGGTGTCGGGCATCGGCGACGGAGCGGGCTGCACCTGTTCTCTGATTATCATAAAGAGGCAAACATCATTGGCACTCAGGATCCTACTATATATTGTGACATTTGACCTCTGCGTTTGGCCACTAGAACAGAGCAGACCGCCCCCTCCCTCACACTTAGGGAACGACACTTCTTTATTTCTTCTTTTTTTTTTTTTTTTTTTATGTGGGGAAGTGTCGTCCCGGTTTGATTGTTTCTCCTTTTTGTAACCTGAAAATAACCTCTCAAGTGGCGACGCGGTCTACGGCCATGCTGCCATACAACGAGACGCGAGTCTTAAGAAACAGACATTCAAATGTGTATCAAAGGGTGTGTCGAGTAATCATGTTTGTCTGATGTTTGCAGGGCTACACTTACTACTGCTTATATAGAGCCGGTATCCTAATAGAAATCTACACCGCAGGCGACCTTCCGGAGAGATATGAGCTGTAACTACATGTGCGGATGTGGTGTAAATGGACAGCAGGTTGCGCTGTTACACTGACGCGGAGTGGCCGAATCACTGCAGAGGAATCACACACATCCCCCCCCCAGAGCGCACGCGCAGCATGTGCACCGCTAACGCACATGCACACGCAGGACATGCAGTGATGCAGAGGTGGCGTGTGGTTGGCGGGTCAGAGGGCTCCACAGACACTTGACACACAAACGCAGCACTCAATCAGCCTCAGCGCCTGTTACTGGAATGAGGAGTGGTTGATCACAGAGCCGGCAGACACATCTGCTGCCTGATTTCTGGCTGATTTGCGAAGACCAACATGCAGCCGCTCAAGTATTCCCGTCTTAAAGCTATTGGTTCCCTGTCATGAGGGATTCTTTGGTGTGTTTACAACCGGCAGAGATGCGTGAAGCAAAAAAAAAAATCCTCCCTTTATCAAGGCTTCAACGCGGACGCACAGTGTGTCTCAGCGCGGATGGATTTTCTTTGGTTTTTCAGGTGGATTTACTAAGAGCCACGTGTGGTTGTTGTAGGGAAAACTCTCTTAAAGCTACTGGATCTTTGGTTTTCAAGAGTCAACATTTGAAAAAACGCAGCTAACCCCCGAAGAGAGACATTCAGATTATGAGAAAACATATGGAGCGTTGAGGAGATCTGATTCATCTGCACAAGTCGTCAGCACTCTGAGCAGATGAATCAGATGCGTGGCGTGGAGCTACACACCCTGTAGCTGTGCAGGATTTACAGTTAGAGCCTGCCGCTTCGGTGACAAACACCCCTCCCCCCCCTCCCCTCCATCCTTCATGCATCTGTCCAGCATCTGTCCTGCCACCGTCAGGCTTTGGAGAAAGTGGTTGCAGAGGAGGTACCGGGTTGGATCGGTGAGGCGTTGTTGTTGTTGTTGTTGTTGTTGTTGTTGTTGTTGTTGTGTCCGTGAGGAGTGTGCATGTGGCCGTGCACCCCGTGACTGTGCTCCTCTGGGTCCCAGCGGTCCACACTGCGGCGGCGTGAGTTCATGAAGAAGTTGGAGACGGTGGAGAGCTCCAGGCCCAGCTGCTGGGAGATGGTGATCTGCATCTCCTTGGAGGGGCGGCGGTTCTCTCTGAAGATGGCTACCAAGGTGCGACGCTGCAGGTCTGTGAAGACCAGTCGCTGCTTCTTTGGCACCTGGTTGCGTTCTCGTCCTCGGTCCTCCTCCTTGCGTTTACATGCTGGAGAGAGGAAGGAGGGAGGACAGAACAAGAGAGAGGAGTTTTATTGCCATTCGAATATTCTCTGCTGAGTCAGAACACAGGACTGGGCGCGAAGGAGACTAATATATGATGGAACATATGGGTGCAGGATAAGGGTGGGATGCTAAATGCTAATGGCTAACAGGCAAATCAGGGTGTGACAGCAAAAGATTAAAAAAAAATGGACAAATGCAGGTGTTTGTGTGCATGTGTGATTGTTTAAGTGTTATCAGACAGACAAACCAAATTAAAACGCATTTCTTAAAGTTAAAACTGAAGCTATCTAATCACCTTTAATGGCGTCAGCCTTTAAAATACTGTCTGTCTTACTTCCCAAAGTAAATTTAATATCCTTAGATTGATTTCTCACCCTCCAGGCAGCCATTGTTTAACCCGAGGAGGTCTGAAACTTGCTTGAGAGCTTTCAGATTTCCTTTTTTTCAAACTACCTTAGTGTGTAAAGATCTACTTTCAAACAGCTGTTCTGAAATCACTTCCGTCCGGTGTGTTCACGAACACGCCGAGATTAGAGAATTGCTGTTCAAGGGCCGATTTTCTCACAGAGGAAACAAGCGAATTAGACTTTTCACCATTAATGTGTGTGTTTGTTTATATTTGCAGCATAGTTTGTGGTAATTATAATTCTTTACAGCTGTGTATCCAGAACCACCGATAAGGTCACATTTGTGCTCGTCACAGGCTACGTAACATATTGACATTTCTACAAAACGTGATGTTTGTAAGCGTGAAACCACTGGATATTTTAAAGGATGTATTTATATATAATTCAAGTCTCTTCTATGGCAAATAAATACACTCAGAAAACTTAAGGAGGTGGAAGGAGAGTCTGTAATCACAAATGTACAAAAGTGAACAAAAAGAACAATTACACTTGATTCATTTTTCCGTTTCATGGCGGGTGACTATGAGCGTTTCAGGTGCAATATGTAGAAATTAACAAATAACTGAAACTATCGACAGAATGTGGAGAGATCTGTGTATTTATATCGATCAGATACCTACTGAGGTTAGCGTGCTAACCAGCTAGCCCCAACCGGTTATGGTCCAAAGCTACCATGCTAGCGGTGTGACCACCAGCGCTCCTTAGCTTGCATCTCAGACAGCTACCTGCACAGCTAACTGAGCTAACAAACTAGCAAGGCTACACTTAGAAGCATTCAGCAGTTACTCAGGTTACATTCTGTCCTCTATATGTTTAGTTTTGTACTACGATAAAACAGAAATGATTTAAGAGGTGAAAATAAACATTTAATTTTTAAATATCATGATTATCACCAATATTGGAACCTCGTGACGCCCCTGATGTAAAGTTTCAACACAACCCAGATGTCGAACTGTCCTTGAATGTTACACGCGGGCCTGTAATGGTTCCTGCAGCAGGCAGAACATGGCAATAACACAGAGAACAAACATTAAGGGGATTAAGTCTTCATTGGGATGGATTTCCTATTTCAGGCAAGTTTCAAATATCTACAAGTTGCAGAGTGCAGTGAAATGAAGTGAAACCAGCGAAAGCTACCTGCAGGATAGGAAATCAATCTGCAGACGTACAGAAGGCTTGAAAATGGTCATCAGTGCTGTCTTTAACATGCAAAGAGAAAAAATAAATAAAGGCAGCAGTGGGAGTGTGAGCTTAATCGTTATTATTCTGTGTGAACGTGTAAATCCAGGGTTTAATGATACAAAAGGAAGAAGAAGAAAAAACAGAGATGGCGGAGGATAAATAGTTTTCGCGGCGGGTCTGTGTGAAACTGGAGGAGCGTGATGTGAAATGCTGACAAAGAGGCGGTGTGCCTTGCCCGGCTGCACCGTCAGTAGGCTCGGCTCTGGCTGTGGAGACTGAAGGGAGTCTGTTCTGTTCTGCTGCCCTAAAAAGCTGCAATGATCGATTTTCCGCGGTTTTCTCCCGAACACGTGGTCCAGTAATCAGGGCTCCCTTCCCCACCCGATCGATCCCCATCGATCCGCGAGACCGAGGTGTGTGTGTGTGTGTGTGTGTCTCTATGTGTGTGTGTGCGCGCGGCGTGCACGGCCTCGCATCGGGGAGTAGAGCTCGTGAGCGCGCCTGTGTGACAGACAGATGGAGAAGAAATTGTTTATCTGTGGAGGAACAAAGAGAAGAAGTGTGGCGGGAAAGAGTGGCAGCCATCCAGCCTGAGATCTCCGGAGGAGGACAAAGGAATGTCTCTCATAATATGTCTGAATTATATATAATAACAAATAATAATAATAATAAATAATATTAATAATAATACAGTGAGCACACGTGGAGGTGGAGGGAAGAAAGGAAAGTGAGGAAGTATATTTGAGGAGGAGGTGGAGGAGGTGGTGTGGAGGTGGAGGAGGTGGAGGAGGTGGTGTGGAGGTGGTGGAGGAGGAGGTGTATGCAAATGATTGATGACTTTACAGCAGGTTTAGACAACAGCAGTAAACAGATTTGACTGTGAGGGGAGCAGATCAATACGAATGTGCACATGTGTATGCATGCCTGTGTGTGTGTGTGTGTGTGTGTGTGTGTGTGTGTGTGTGTGTGTGTGTGTGTGTGTGTGTTTGAACAAGCCATTGTTCATGCTTTGTTACTGCAAGCAAAGCATAATTAATAAACAAGATATTTCTCTCCCTCCAGCTGGATAGACGCGGGTTTGGATGTGTTCGGCCGGCGCGTCGCTCCAGACCTCCTTCCACTTCTTCAACTCTGTTCCCCTTCCTTGTTTTGCTCAATTGTTTTAATTTGCCCTCAGATTGATAGCCCCCATATTGATTGATCCGCACTTCAGAACCATTTCATGGAACGTTTATTCAATTGGTTCCAGGCCCAGCCATGCCAGAATCTCCTCGCGGCTCTCTAAGTGCTGTCTCAAACCAAACTCAATACTCCCCTAATGTAATGACTGAATGCTAGTGCTAATATAGTGATAATTTAATATGTAATGCCTGTTTTCGAACAACTTGTGCTACCGGCCATTTTACAATGCCAACACCACTCTGGTTCTCCTCCGTCAGCCTCCCAACGCAGCTCGGAGGCCCGCGGAGCGACACCGGAGAGTTAGCACAAGTCCCGGGCCTGCCTGGTCAATCATATTCCAGATAATCAATAGATACATTTCAAATGAGGCTCCCCCTTCTACGGCAATGAATAGGACCACAGGGAAGGTAAAGAGGGAGCTGCTCATTAAAGTGACCTCTCTCGAGACGAGGAGCGCACCGTCGTAGGCTATCTTTAGTCGCCTCATTACCAAATGGGCCTTTCAGAAGAGACAAGCGGTGGCACTCGGCGGTCTCAAGTGGCACTCGCTCATGTCGCCTCTTTTCCTGCGTCCTGGTGTCAACGATGCAACTGCCACTCTGCTTAATCTCAACCTCTCGCCGATCCGAAGATTAACTCGCTGCCTGCGTGTAGCATGTTAACTTGTGCCTCCTTTAAAAGCTGCTCGGCCTTTATCGCTTAAGTGGCTGCTGCTGCTACTTCACTCCACTTTGTCTGTAAGATGTGCAATTATACATGAGGATGAGAGGGGAAGTCAGCGGATGGTGGTTGACTTTGTTTGTTATATTACAGAGCATGTGATCGCCTGATAGCAATCTGCAGCCGAGAGACAAATATCAGCTGGACCGGACAACAACTGATCATATTCAGTCAGTTCCTCAGTGGTCGTGTTGTGCTGTTTGGGGGTTTTGCTTTCTTTTATTTTAGTTATGAAGCATTTCACTGCATGTGAAAGGTGTGCAAAGTGAAAAAGCCTAAAGTCGAGTGGTTTAGAGTCGAGCCTTTACTTCTGTAGCCACTAATATATATTTTTATATATTATTAAATATATTCACTCCAGTCAGTCAGCAGACAGTCAGTTGCTACTGCTGTAGCAGCGTTATTTTAGATCACACTACCTTGCTCAGCATGAGCCATCCTGCTCCACCTCTGATTGGCTGCACTTCAAAGTAATGTGCATGTGCAACTCTCACCAAAGATTGAACAATTAAAGGTGAGATGTCTCACTCTGTAGCTAAAACAGAGCGTTCAAAACACAGTGTGTAAATGAGATTCTGCAGCAATGAACCATGTGAGAACAACAATGTGTTTTTTTTTAATTTAAAGCATGTAAAGTTTTTCTACTAGGACCCCCAAATAAAAGTATGAACCTTAAAATTAGCATATTATGACCTCTTTAAGATATAGGTGAGAACGTGATAAGTCGAGCCAGCAGGTAAAATCAGCCACCGTCTGTATCTGGGTCACCATTAAAGGTCCTATTTGTAAGGAAAGTTGATTTTTGAGTCTCATTCCAAACTCATCAGATAATGATTGTATGTCTCGTCCTACAATCTGAATGCTTCAGTAGTCATGTGACCACAAATTAAGGAAGTATATTCAATTCATGTTGGACTGAAGCACATGGAGAGAGCAGGAAGTAAACCAGAGCATAGAAAAAATATTACAGTCATGCCAAGCAAATTAATTATGTTTATAAAGTTGTCAATCCTGTTTCTCTGATAAAATATATGTGATTTGGACATTTTTAAAGGAAAATTTAAGTCAATGTGAGCTAAAGGGGCCATACGACAATTTTATTTTGATCGTTCATTGTTCTGAAAACCTCATTATTAGATAACTTGTTTTAATTTCCAACAGTGCACAACATCCTGAGGAGTTGTTATATATAGCAACTACTATTTGAAATAAATACACCTTATGTGGCTGTTAAATAATGAAATGTAAAAAAATGGCTCGTCTTCCCTACAGAAACGCTCTTAGAACAAAAAGTTGTATCAAAGTTCAGTTGTGGCATTCAAGCATAGAAATAGAAATTCTTTGAAAAGTCTGAAATCTAAAAAATGCAAATATTTTCCATGTTAGAAGAAAACTGTAGGGCACACCTTGTCTCCAGCTTAACTTACAAAAGTAGAGCTGCGACAATGAAACAATTAGTTATCAACTATTTCATTAATCAGCAAGTACTTTGATGGACGATAAATCAGTTTGAGTGATTTTTCAAGAAACAGAGAGTCAAAATGTTCCGATTGCAGCTTCTTGAGGTTCACGATGTAGTTCGGGGGAAAAATTCAATTCCAAAATGTTCATATTAACAATAGTTATGAGGTAATTATACAAACTCAGTATAGTTATTTGATATTGCTAACATAAAAACAATCGATCCTCGAGGGAAATAAAGTGCCGGGAACGCTATTTGACAGTAGAAGGTACTACGAAGGGTTCTGCTCACATAAAAAATGACGTTTATTCAGTTTATTCCATCATGAAAATCAATAAATGAAGACATGTCTCATCTCTTAAAATATCTTCCTGCCGTGCACCTTTAAATGTGAATATTTTCTTTGCTCTTTACTCCTCTTTTACACGGCTTTGTGGAAACACTGATCAACATCATCTGGCATGTTTCAGACCAAACTAATCGATTAACTGAGGAGATAATCGGCATAATCGACCAACCGAGGAATGAAAATGATCATTAGTTGCGGCCCTTGTGAAAAGTTTCTAACTCTAGTTTCACCTGCAGGCTTCAAGATTTTTCTACATCACAAGCTGCACATTGAGCTGTGATTGGCTCAGGTGAGCACAGGCGCAAATCCTCCCTTCAGCACACACATCACAGTCTGCTCGGTGAGGAGGCAACACAACAAAATCAAAACACCAGCTGACAGCCGACTGAAGACTCTCATGTCTGCTGTGTTTTGGAAAGTGTTGAATGTGGAGGAGGAAACATGAGCGTCTCAGATGGCAGCTGCCTCCTCCAGATATCAGAGTTTGATTAAATAAAAAAAAAAATAAAAAAAAACAGAGATGGAATCCGATAAGTGGGTGTGAGTCACAATCTATCTGCAAAAACCCTGTGATGGTCAAAATAAAGTCATCAAAAAAAAAAACGCACACACAGATCAATGAATTTATAGGTGCAGGGGTGCGTTATGTGATGTGTGTGTGCGTGTGTGTGTGTGTGTGTGTGTGCAGGCAGATGATGGGAGGAGGAGGAGGGGGGAGGAGCGGGGAGGGAGGGCATGAGGGGGGGCAGACGGTGAACTAACCGCACCGTGCTGCTGCTAGTCGACGCCTGGACGGACGGATGAAATCGGGCTTTGTGTCCGGTGAGACGGGCCCTCTCCCGCCCTGGACGGACGACTGCAGGCGAGAAACAGTTTGACGTCAATCACTCTCTGTCACACCTCTCAGATGTACGGTTATTGATTATATTGATCATGCTATAGGCCTTTTCATTGCTGGGAAGTATAGGTGGAGAAAAAAAAATAGAAAAGGAGAAGAAAGGCACCGACACACAAGCAGCGGAGGAAACAGGACGCAAACACTCCGGACTGATGAGGATCGGATTATTTGAAAGCTTCTCGTTTATTTGTCGATGTAAAGCCTCGTGTTGTCCTGTTGGGACGAGTGATCGGCAGCTTTACAGCCCATCAGATATCGGCTCCTGCTCCATTATCCGTCTGCAGGGCTTACAAAATGTTTTATTCTGAAACAACTCGGGACGAATTAACTCCACACAGAGAAACAAAACGAGGTTTATTTTATTTTAATTTCTTTTTTCAGGGAGTAGTTGAGGGGGAAATTAAAGCGAGAAATGTGACGTCGAAATGTTTATTATAAAAACGTGGCAGACGCACATTAACGACGCAAATATCGGACGAAGAGGGATTTTAAAATTCGGCGTTTGTGTTGTGTTTTGTTTTAATTGTGTGGAAATGTTCGTTTCTTTTATTTTAATTAAAGGAAAATGTTCAGATGTTGGTTTGATGGCAGATTGATAAATACGACATGGGCCGATTTATATAGGGTTAGGGTTAGGGTTAGTGAAGTCTGTGAAGTTATAAAACAATTTTAAAAAATAAAATGAAAAAATTAATCTAATATAATTTAATTCTCACATTAAAAGTATTCATGCTGTGTTAATAAAGTTAATTCTGAATTAAACTCCGTCAATTTTAGAATTAACTTTATTTATAAAAGGTGATAAACAAAAAGTCTGTGTCGGCAATATTTAATAAATAAAGCAGGGAAAATGAAAAATTAAGGTAATTAAATAAACTGAACTAAACTCTGCTGAAATACACTTCTGAGCAACACACACACACACACACACACACACACACACACACACACAACACACACACACACACACAAACAGCTAAAGGGAGTTTTATTTTGAAACAGGTTTCCAGTTTAACGTTTATTAAACTCTGACGAATCTAACTTTAAAGATTTTGTTTACACCTTTAAAGATTTAAGGGGAAGTTTCTCTTCTCTTACAAACTGACCTGAAGAGGTTTAATGAACGTTCACCGAAGGAAACATCAGGCGGAGCTCCACATTATTAAAGATTGTTGGATTTAAAGAAGAATCAATTTAACATTATTTCCTTATTCACATGTTTATGTTCATATTTATCGTATAACAATATAAAACAACCATTATTACAGTAAGTGTTGCATCATTTACACTCATGATGCTCAGCCTGAGAGTTGAGACCTCAAATGGGCTCAGTAGAAATTAAAATGAAATATTTTGACTGACTTTTAGTTTTTTACGTGATGCTGTCTCACAGGAGTCACTGAGGCCACTTTATAAAAGCATAAATTATTAGAAGACATTCTGAAAACCAGCTCGCTCTTTTAATTTGACATTAAGTTTTTCCCCCTGGCATAACCATGTGCTCTGACGTCATAGTGATCATAGCATCGCCTTAAATCACATATTTGTAAAGTCTGAGTCCTCATGTCTCCACACAAAGCGACGATATCATTTGCCTTAAAATACAATTAGTCGAGTGTGTTTGTGAGTCAAAGTTACTGAAAACACACATTATAAAAAACCTCTTTTATTAAATGTTGGCACTTTCAGGATGCTGTGAATGAAACGTCCCAGTGCTGAGGAGGTCCTGAACACACACCTGATCAATGTTTTATTTCTATTTGGCTGATATAAAATGGTGAGATATGATTGGTTAGCTGCCACACATATCTAATTCCATCTGATTCTATTTAATGTAAGATCATTTAAAATGTTACACAAAAGGTTTTCTTTACTTTACTGTGATGTAAAGTTCGGTGTTTCCTCTCATTCACACAGACTGTCACTATATTTCACAATGTGTGCCAGTGGTGGCTATACGCAAAATAAATAAATAAATAAATAAAAATGTAGGGTAGAAAGGCGAAAGGATGTGATCTGCTGATGCTGGTACAGAGCCAGAAGAGAGAGAGGAGGAGGAGGAGGAGGAGGAGGAGGAGGGAGAATGAGAGAGCCGAAGAGAGCAGAAGAGAGGAAATCAATACCGATTCAGAGTGAGTCAGATAAGCCTGAACAATGTATAGTGCAGACATACTCTATAACCCAGTCACACACACACACACACACACACACATGTGGAGGCACTCACACACGCACGGGGTGAAATGTGCTCGCGTGCCTCCTCCTCCTCCACCTCCTCCACCATAAAGGCATTACAAACCCCCATAAAGCATCGCAACCTTTAAAATCAAATGACATCACAACCTTGGGTGTGCTGACGCGAGCAGAACGCGCTCATTACGCCGGCTCGACGCTCGGATGCTCTTTGTCTGCTGTGAGAAGCTCTGAGAGCTCTGATGTGTTCAGACATCAGCCTCCCTGCTGCAGCTTCAGAAATACGGCCTGATCGCACATCCACCCTTTCTCCGTGCTGTGGGTGTTTCGCGGGATGTGTTTCTGGGGCGTGTGAACACGGTTCTTTGAAACCACTTACACGCCCTCCGGCGCGGCGCTCCGGCTGCGTGTGGTCCTCGGCTGTTAACCACAGATTTGACTTTGCTTACCTAGAAGATGCTGTTACAAGAGCGAACAGCACCACCACCACCACCACCCTCTGCCTCTCTCTTTCTTCCCCTCTCTCCCCCCTCCCTTCTCCCTTATACTTATCAATTATTAAGGTCGCTATTGATCCTTTCACTACCCTGTCTCTATCTGGCTGTTCGCACAAAGCCCAAACCTGCCCGCCCTCCTCACTCAATCAATGGCATCTCCGCAGCTTCTCTCTTTCTTTTCTTCCCTCTCCACATGTCCACAGGTTTCTGATTTACTCGCTTCTCGCACTTACACTTTTTATACGTTATATATATATATATATATATATATATATATATATATATATATATATATATATATATATATATATATATATGAGAAGCAGCAGAGCTGTATATTAATCTTTAATGGCGCGCAGGCAAGTTTTTTTGATGGGCATTAAAAGATAGAGTGGAGGAGCGGAAAATGTCTGTTAGTGTGTGTGTGTGTGTGTGTGTGTGTGTGTGTGTGTGTGTGTGTGTGTGTGTGTGTGTGTGTGTGTGTGTGTGTGTGTTTTGTTTTGTTTTGTTTTTGTTTTTGTTCCTGTGGCGCAGGATCCTCCTCCTGATGCCAAACAACCTGGCTGCCTGTTGCCAGGTTAACCAGCAGCGAAAGATTAGTGATATTATTGTCATATGCTCCGGAGAGGTCGAGAGAGAGAGGAAGAGAAAGAGAGGGAGGGAGAGAAAAAATATAGAGGGAGAGCGCCAGGGAGTGGGAGAGAGAAGGGGGGAGGAGGGGGGGGAGGTGGGAAGGGGAAACGGCCTTATTGATCTCTTATGTGCAAAGCCAGGCAAACACTGAAAGGACCGAGCTACACTATTAATGACACTCACAGCCTCAGCTCCTAATCCTCATCCATCCATCCATCCATCCATCCATCCATCCATCCATCCATCCATCTATCTATCTATCTATCTATCTATCTATCTATCTATCTATCTATCTATCTATCCACATGTACCCACTCAGATTTAAAGGTGCACTATGTAGTTTTTGGGGAAAACATACACAAATCTTCATTGATTACAAGCTACATAATCAAACTCTCCTTGTTCTCATGACTGAATAAACTACTGTTCAGATGTGGCGGACCCTGCCACCAATCCATCTTCAAACAGTGTTCTGTGAAACCTTATTTCCCTCTGAGAAAAAAGAATAAATACATTTATTGTTTGTTTGCAGAGAATATTACCTCTCTGAGTTTCTGAATTGCTTTTTTTTTTTTTTCAAAAACGCCACAGTGCACCTTTAAGTTGTGTTGTTTTTATTAAACATTAAAGGGTAGTGTAGTTTGGTGTAGGTGTGTAGGTGTGAAGTTCTGGAGAAAAATGTAAGAAACTCAGTAAAGGTCTTGTTTACGATGGCACAAACTCAGAAATATTTATTTATTTATTTCTCAGAGGAAAATAACATCTGTTTGAGAGCTAGAAAAGGTGGCAGGGTCCGCCACGCACAAACAAAGTGAAACTGTGTGTTGAGTTTATTCAGGCAGGAAAACAAAGAGTGTGTTTATTAGGTTCCCAAAAAAAAACTTCATGATGCCCCTTTAAAATTTTAACGTTGCTGTCCACAAAAACTGTGACGTGGATTTGCAACATCCGTCTGTACAGAAGGACATTATACATAACAGCCAATCAAAAGGCAGCAATCTTTATTCTTTACTTCATCTCGTGTTCTGTACTGGTCCCTGTTACCAATCAATACGTCATCAGAACGGTTCGCCTGATCGGTGGATCCATGTTGGAGGAAGTGATCCATTTCTCTTTTACATCTCTGATTATAAGAGTGACGTCACCGGGAGTGGCACCAGTGTATATACATGTTGTTTAAAAAGGTGTTTTTAATGAAGTGAAGTCACGGTGAGATTCATGGTCACGTTCAGATCACGAGGGCAGGTGTGAGGGGCTGTGGTGCGCGTGCGTCCTGCCTCGCAGCCCGCCACACCTGCCCCACACCTGCCCCCCGTGATCTAAATTTAGAGCTTTTTTTTTTTTTCTTTACTACGCGGCGTTAACTGGGAAGCCGGAGAGAGAGGCCGAGTGCGGTTATTGCGTCTTTCAGCTCCGATACGAGTATCGATCCGCGTGCCACATTTAAAAGGGAGAGTGGGAGCCGGCGGTATCGATCGGGCAGCCCGGGGTCACCCCCGCTTTTTTCTCCAGGCGCGCAACTAGTTGGCCCAGTAAGCCCCGCAACCACCATCTCCATCACCACAACCACCACCGCGGTGTGTGTGTGTGTGTGTGTGTGTGTGTGTGTGTGTGTGTGTGTGTGTGTGTGTGTGTGTACAGCCGTCGGGTAGGAGGGCAACTATTTCGAGGTTTATTGTGAATCAATGGCGATTTGCTGCGCGCCGATCAAAAATATAGACCTACAGATTGAGTCTACAGCGGCCCGCGTAAAACGCAGTTGTGTGAACGCCCCAAAGCACGTCGTTAACATCTTTGTTTAGCAGACTGTAAACTAAACAATCACACGTGTCCTCTCTCACGTGAATTATCTATTTTTCTTTAGGAAAATAAGCAGATGGTTTCGGTGCGCGCTGTTTCCCTGAGCTGTCCGTGGTGCTGAACGTTTTCGGGCCTGCGCGGCTTCAGCGTGCGGTGCTGATCGTTCGGAGGTGATGTTGCTTCATATTGATCAGTTTTAATGTGGATTCATAAACCTGAGAGGACGGGGGTTCTTACCGGCCAGCCGGAGGGCAGACATCCGCTGGAACTCGGGCTCCTGCAGCCACTTCCACATCCTCCTGAAGGTCTCCCGGCCTGACTTGAGCTTACTCCAGGGTTTGGGGTTCCGTAGCAGGTCTGACAGGGTTCCCTGCGACCGGCTCAAGATCCTCTGGGCGAATATGGCCTGCGGGATGGAGTAGCGCTTTAACTCGGCCGTTATCCGCTGAGCCACTTCCTTTGTGTTGATTTCCTCCGCCTGGATGCCTGACCCCGCTACTCCCTGCCCGCCTCCGTGGCCGTGCCGCTCCCGCTCCCCCAGCATGACCGCGCCGTTCGCCTGGGAGTGGAGGTGACTGTGCGGGTGGTGGTGCATGCCATTGAGGTTGGAGATCATACCGTGGCCGTGGCCCCCTAAACTCCTGGCCAGGTGTTCTTGGTCGCTCCGGGACAGCATGGAGGCGTGGGACTCGAACCCTGACACCGGAGAGAGCATCTTGGCGTCGGTGGAGAGGTGTGCGCTCGGACCGTAGGCCGAGAGAGGCTGCTGGGAGTTGTGCAAAGAGCCCAGCCCGCTGGACAGCGGGGAGAGCGAGCCGTGACCCATGCCGGACACGGACATCTCTTTGGGGTAGTGGCTGTACAGGTTGCCCATGGAGGCGAGCCCCCGGTGGTCGTCCCGCATCAGCGTGAAGCTGCCGCTGACGTTCCCGGCGGAGAGGCGTTGGTGGGCGGCAGCGTGGTGGTGTGAGTGCGGGTGGTGAAACTTATCCGAGACGTTGGATATCGGAGGTAGATGCTGCAGGGGGGTCAGCGTGGTGTACGTGTTGCTAAGGCTCATCCCGGTCTCGCACATGCTGATGGACGGGTGCAGGTGTCCGGACAGCGCGGACGGGTCCGTCCGGTAGTCCCCGCCGGAGCCCTCCAGGAGCGAGGCCATGCCGGACACCATGGCCGTCCGCGAGCCGGGAGCGTGCGAGACCAGATTCCGGGGAGTGGAGCTGGGGGACGGTGACGGCCGAGCGTGCGGGGAGCTCATGAGGTCTCCCGCCTGGGAGTGCGAGGAGACGCTGTGGAGGTTCTCCATGGTGAGCTCCATGGCTGAAGGATATACGTTCCCCTGTCCCACCCTCCCCGCCCTCTCCCCTCGTCTCTCGCTCCTGTCTCTCACGCTCACTCAGGGACGCGCACTCTCTCTTACCCCTCTAGCCCTCCTGGAGCGATAAAACGAGCAAACCGTTTGAAAGCCAATCCATTGATTCCGAACGTCCGATCAATCCAGAGCGGTGGAGATAAGTTCTGATGTTCCGAGGACAGGACAGAACCGAGCGTCTCCGCGGCGCCGTGGCGCTGTGTGCATTGATGTGGACGGGAGCTCTCCGGGGCTGTATCTCATCTCTGGTCCAACAGCGCTCCTCTAAGAGCAGGCTGAGCCGCGTGTCACAGACGTGGGAGCGCGCGCCTCGGTGTATTTAAAACGTGGGGCGGGTACGAGCACAGATTCTCCTGGTGGTCGTCCTCACCGGGATGAAAACACGTCTCACACCGGAGACCTCTCACGTTTTAAATGATCCTGCGCGTCATGTAGTTTTGAAGAAGAAGTCAGGATGTCAAACGATGCCTGTGTGGTTTTATGCGCGCGTGCAGCTCGCGTGCACCTGTCCACACACCTGACGGACGGTCGGTCAGACGCACAGGTGACGTCCTGACGCGGAGTGTGTGTAGAATACAGTCAGCAGCAGAGTCCGGACGCAGGAGTTCCTTACAGATAAACTTTGTTTTCCCACGGACTGTATGGTTTTGCATTTATGCGCTTAGTGATAAACCTGATCGAAGTATTGATTGACAGAGATTAATGACGTGGCGCAGGCCGGTGAAGAGGAGGAGGAGGAGGGGGAGGAAGAGGGGGAGGTCACAAAGTAAGTTAGGATCCCAGCGAGGACTGAGAGGCTGCTGGTGAGAGAAGTTCACCAAAACCAGAGAGTTCAGGTTCTGAATGAGCCTGAATACTGTGACGGTGTTTGTTTGTTTGTTTGTTTGTTTGCTTGCTTGCTTGTTTTTATCGGCGCTGGTTTAGGCTGGTTTAAAGATGACTGCAGCTTTAACAGAGAGAGAGAGAGAGAGAAGAGTTCCATTAAGTAGAATTAACGAGAGAGAGTGTGGAGGGATTTTAAATAAGTTAAATATAAATAAATAAATGCATACATAAATATATAAATGAACAAATAGCTGATATCGTCTTCACTTGTGAGGCAGTTGGGTCACCTGTGACTTTTAAATTTTAAATCAATATCACTGAAATGTAGTGTAACGTAACGTGCGAGTAACTTTTTAACAATCCTACAAAGAAACAAATATAACAATAATAATAATAATGATAATAATAATAATTCTGTGAGAATCTTATATCTATTTAATGTTGTATAATTATAATAAATCACTTGATATGTAATTGTTCCTCTGTGTCTCATGAGGAGTCGCTCCAGCAGCAGGTCGGTGTGTGTGTGTGTGTGTGTGTGTGTGAGCGTGTGTGTGTGTGTGTGTGTGTGTGTGTGTGTGTGTGTGTGTGTGTGTGTGTGTGTGTGTGTTTCTAACTAAACCGCGTGTAAAGGAAATTTGTGAAAGTTTTTTAAACAGCTGCTCCAATTCGGGGTTTCAACAGCCTTTCTAATTTTAATTTTAATTTTAATTATTATTATTATTATTATTATTATTATTATTATTGGATCGTTCTCAGAGAACAGAAATTAAGACGTGAGCAATCGAAAATAAATATATTTATAGTTTATATATATTTGTAATATTAAACATTAACAGTCTAATGTTCAGGCTGAGTCTGCTTTTAATTCACCGGCACAATGATCAGACAAAAGAAAACTAAATGGAGCTTTTATTTAATAAAAAAAAAAAATAAATGTAGTTTTACGACTAACAGGCCTAAAGTCAAAACTTCGAATTTCTCGCTGTAACATGTCCTCAAATAATTATTTTCGATTTTATTTAAAAACTGAAATAAACCTGAAAATAAATCACAGTTTAATTTAGAAAGTGTGGTTCAATATTTAGAGACTCTTAATCTTTTTTTTTTTTTTTTTTAGGAATTGAAACAGAGAAATTATAAGACTCACACACACACACGCGCGCACACACACAGTTTCAGGCCTTCTGTCCTACAGCCCCAGAACACACACACACACACACACACACACACACACACACACACACACACACACACACACACACTGATCCAGATGTTTTTTCCTGCAGATGTTCCACATTTTATAAACATCGTTAAGGGCGCGCGGAGGGTCACCAATAATTCTGATGAGCAGCAGCTTGTAAAATTAAAACAAACCCATAACTGTTATTCCTGTGAATCATAAAGCTCTCTCTCCCCCAACCTCAAAGTTCAGAAATTGATCGCCTGCGTTCCATATATTGATCATCGATCACTTCAATCTCACTCGGCGCTGTTTGCTAAACGCGGAGGCATTTCGTGTGAGATCGTCTCGGTTGGGTTTTGACCTGTGGCGCGCGGCAAAAAAAAATAAATAAAAAAAAAATGTGTCGCTTTAAGATAATAAATGTCAGCCGCGTTGTTTTATCATCTATCGAGCAGGGCGCCATTAAAACTTTCGATAATAATGAGGTCGCTGTCGGCCTCCCATTCAGATCCGTCCGTCGATGCGGCTCGCAGGAGGGACGTGGTTCCGATGAGCAGGAGGAAAACAAACAATATGATATTCAATTAATTTATCTGAGACAAAACATCTCGTATTTAAAGTGTTATTTTGGCTTTTAGTTTCTCTGCAGACTCAGTGTTTACTGCCTCATTCAGCTGGTTTGGACCTGCTTGGATTTATGATAACACACACACACACACACACACACACACACACACACACACACACACACACACACACACACACACACTTGTAAATATAAAATATAGATCAAGTGCGAGATGTGGATTGGAGCTTTATACACAGAAATACAACTATTGTCTTCTATATTTATTCACTTAAATCTCTGCAGAATGACAAGGCAGCTTTTCTTTTTGTTTTATTGCATCCATCCATCATCCAGATGTTCTCAGTATTTTTACATAATTCACCCTGTCAGCAAAAAAAAAAAGCCACAACCCATCTGAGAGAAAAGACTGATGAGTTGTGAGATACAGGTTTAAAAGAAAAGTGAAAGAGGGAAAATAAACATTCAAGGAGTTTTTTCTTCCTCCTGGTCGTCAGAATGTGCTGAAGTGCTCTGCGTGCATCATTAGAGGGACGCTGCAGAGAACCAACAAGTCTTATCTGCTTAATCTGCTGCACAGCCAACACAACGTACCGGATTGATTCAGTGTTTAAAGTAAAAAGAATATATATATTGATTACAGTTTTGTTTTCTCAGCTTTAAAAAAGTCTCATCTGTCGGGGAGATCAGCTAAGATATTTACAGTGTGAGAACAAAGAAAAATCATTTTCTGCACGTTGACTGAACGCTGCTTTAAAACAGATTATTCTAAAACAGATAAAGAATTAGCCGAGCTTTAATATTTACTATATTGGCTTTCGTGACCTCAATATATAGACATATTTTTAATTATCAATTCCATTATTATTTGTTGAGCTTCACATCTTCTGTTGAGGAAAGCGGGCTGACGTCTGCCTCGTTTCTTTTTGTAGTTATTCTGCTCTGCATGTTGAATACACGGCTGTCCGGTGAGATTATTTTCATGGATACGGAGAACACGGTGGAGGTGAAGTGAAATTCAGCTCTCGCAGAGTCGTGAAGAGACGGTTTGTGTTTTAAAAGACAAATCAGCCTTAGAGGAAATCTTTGTTTTACGGCAGCGAGCCCATCATTTGAAAAAAAAAACGATGTTTCTGTACAAAATCTGATGCCTTAAAAATATCACAGATTAAGAAAGAAGCCTGTGAGTGTGGTGTTGAACCTCGACATCGCCGTAGTTCTCATTCTCTGTTGCAGTTAACCGTATTGAGTTTTTCGACGGAGGGATGCGAGTGTGTGTCTTTTTAATCACCTTATTTATTTAGGATGAAAGAAGGCGAGTGAGCTTTATTAAAAATCCACCGCAGAGGAAAACTTGATCACATAATGTGAGAATTCACATACAGTCTCTTTACCTCTCAGCAGTGTTCACAATATCACACACAGATGTTCAGGTGCAGTAAACCGCGTCGATTAAAACAACTCAACGATTGAATCTACTCGCTCGACATTGAAATACAAAATTAGGATATTGATACGTTGATTAAAAACCTTCCCTCAGCGTTTAAGTCGAGAGAGTTTACAGTTTACGTTCGGACAACAACGAGATCGAGGAGAGCGATTCTCCTCTGTTACGTCTGAGTCATATTTCCCGGCGTTCTGACACACAGTGACGGTGACGTTTTCATTAATCATATCTCTTTATCAGCTGAAAATGCACCCGAGTACGACTTCTCCAAGCATCCATATCCTCTCAGGCACCGGTTGCTAAGTAACAGAAGGAGAGATGTATTGAGACAGAAAAGTCAATCAATTCTCCTGCGATGTGTGTGTGTGTGTGTGTGTGTGTGTGTGTGTGTATGTGTGTGTGTGTAAAGCACTGCCATATTTGTTTCTGCAGTTGAGTGTGTGTCTGTAAATAAAGTTTTGGGAGAACAAACAGTCTGTTTTCAAAGCGAGGAGGGGATTTAAAAAAAAAAAAGAATTATATGAAATAGCCCTTTATCTTCAGCCGCTTAAAGCCACAGTATGTACTTCCTGAGCTGACTCCCTTTTCCATCAATCCATCCTTTACTGCAACCGCTCGTCTTTTTTTTCAGGGTCGCAGGACGCTGGAGTCGATCCAATTCAACATTGGACGAGCGGCGGGGTCCGCCAGTCTTGTGCCCCGGAATCGTCCAAATACCGCCAATCAAAATCAATAACCAAATTGGCACTTTTGGCGTCTCACCTGAAGCATTAACCCAAAACGTTTTGAGAGCAACTCAAGAATCAGCTCTTTCCCCAGACTTTAACTTTAAAAGTTGCTCTACGTCGCTTTAATATCGAGACCGTCGCCATCTTCAGCCGTTTTACACCCAGAGGTCACGAGTCCCTTCCCACCTCCTGCAGGGATTATCCGCTTTACATCGCATCACTCAGGCGCAGTTTGAGGCTTATAAGGGAAACTCTTATCTCCACCATACAGTCGGCTGGAGGACCTCATGCTGGCCGTACCCAAAAGGGACATCATCGGACATCATTCTGTCGGCCCCCCGGATCGAAAACTAAAAAAACAAAAAAAGCGAAAACAACCCTGACCTCTCTGTGTTGCTCTGTGTCGGAAACCAAGTGGAAACTAGTTAGTGCACCAAATAAAATAACTTTTTTAATTGCGTGCGTCGAGTGACGTGATGTACAGACTGATGTGCTTCAAGATGAATAGCGCCCCTTAAATGTTTAAAAACAACACAACTTAAAGGTGCACTATGTCGTTTTGGAAAAAGAGCCATTCAGAAACTCAGAGATTTAATATTTACGATGAAAACAATCTCCACAAAAAAAAAAAAACAGAAATATTTGTTTTTATTCTCAGAGGAACATAAAGTCCAAGAACACTGTTTGAAGCTGGAAAGTTGCGGCAGGGTCCGCCACATATAAACAGAGTGAAACAGTTTGTCCTCTAAAGTCAGTTTGTTAATTCAGTCATGAAAACAAAGAGAGTTTGTTTATTTAGTTTGTTTAGCCATCAAAATGAATCTGAGGGGTTACATGTGCGATAGATAGATAGATAGATAGATAGATAGATAGATAGATAGATAGATAGATAGATAGATAGATAGATAGATAGATAGATAGATAGATAGATAGATAGATAGCTTTTTTAATCCCAGAGAGGAAATTATGTCATCTTCTAACTTCTGCATGAAAATATTTATAAAATATATAGTTTTTGTACAAAAGGTTCTGTGTTTTAAGCTTTAAATACTTTAGAAATTGACTGCAACCACCAAAAAAAATATATCCTTTTAAATAAAAGACAAGTAAAAAATCTCCATGTCTTGTTTCCCTCTGCTCTCCTACAGCAGGAGGCAGAGAAATATGCTGGTTTCATACACTCCATCGATTTTGCCCTCGAACAAAGACAGAGAGAGAGAGAGAGAGAGAGAGAGAGAGAGAGAGAGAGAGAGAGGGGAGGAAGATAGGAGGAGGAGAAATGAGAGATGGATGAAGAGCGGCGGCCACAACTGTACATTTTCTTGTTTTATCTAAAGCACAGCCGATTCTGTTCCTGATCCGAAAAGGAGATACAGGGATGAGCGTTTAATGTCCATTTAAAGAGTGTGTGTGTGTGTGTGTGTGTGTGCGTGTGTGTGTGTGTGTGTGTGTGTGTGTGTGTGTGTGTGTGTGTGTGTGTGTGTGTGTGTGTGCGTGTTTACTTCTGAGAGGAAAGCACTCATCAGGCTGTCTTTCCAGCTCCAAACGCAGAAGAAAGACGCCGTTTACTTTGCGAACGAGTGTTAAAACAGAGCACAAACAACAAGGAAGGAAAGGAAGAAGAAGAAGAAGAAGAAGGAGGAGGAGGAGAGGGAAGGAAAGGAGGAGAGTTGGGCTGGTGTTAAGGTGATTAGTCTGGTGGGTTGGCGATAGAGAGAGTTGATCAATAACCTATCGATCTCCCATTGCGAGTGTCAGGGGGGTAGTGGGAAAGAGAGGGAGGGCGAGAGAAAGGATAGGGAGGGAGTCGGTCCTGGCTTGACTTTTAAAAATCCTTTACTCTGCAGATGACAAATAACCCATTAGATTGCAGGAGAGCTGGAAAATCTGGAAATCCTTTCCTGCTGCACACACACACACACACACACACACACACACACACACACACACACACACACACACAAACACACAAACACACACACAAACACAGCTGTAATATTTTTTCCCCCTCTCAAATTAAGCGCGGTTACGGACGCGAAAGAAAAAAAAAGAAATCCTTTCTGTGAGCGGTCTGGAGGAACTATTGAGCTCAATGCAGTGAAGTTACTTAGCAGACCATTACTTCACAGAATTCCTCCAGGCTGAAACATTCACTGGAGCAGGTCTCACTCGATACTCGGCCCCGCAGCCTTTTAAAATGTTCTGCAATAAGTCTATTAGAAACAGGTGACACACTTAAACACAGACAGAGAGCAAGGAAAAGAAACAGAAAGCCTACTTTTCTGTGAACTGTTTTTTTTATTTTTGGTGGGGGCGGCGGCAGGAAGACAAATGTTGTCAGCATCCAACATCCAATATTGTGTGTTTGGAGCATTAAGCAGCAAAATGATGTAAGATCTTGTGGAAATAATGAGATGATGACAAACATGACTATTAGCAGTGCGGACCCTCGGGCCTGAGAAATGAACACTGAGAGAAAACTCTTTTTGTCTAACTCTGTTATTAAAGTTCTGTGGGGTTTTTTTCTTAGTTTTTTTTTTTTTTTTTTTTTGCTTTTTATTTTATTTGCAATTATTGTGTTCAATTCAGAGCTGGTTTGTCTTGTTTTAGCTGAGTTTTTATTGTTTAAGAATGTTATTATTTATTTATTCTAAGGTTCAGCACTAAGTCGTAGATTATAATGATGATAATGAGGATATCTGTCGGGAGCATTGTTTCAAATTTAAGTCCAGACTAAGAATTACAACACGGACACTGTCACACTCATGAAGGTGTCGCACATTCGCACACACGTGTGCACTGATGCCTCCTCATGCTCGACACATTTGACCAAATCGACAAAGACCGAAATTAAAGACGTCTTCCTGGATATTTTCATCTTATTTTAGCTGGTTTTATGAATAGATAATAAAGTCTAGTTTTATTTTTACCATGGTTGAACTGTCAGGAGGACAATTATTTGCTGAGGCACCAAAGGAAGCGTGTTTGCCGTTGTGCAGCCAAGACAGGAAGAGGCAGTTTGTTTCCCCCTGGTCACTGTCCCCAGGTAAAGGCGGAGCGACTGGGATAACTGTGGAAACTCTGCACTGCAAAAGAAAAAGAAGCCTGCTGATGGAGGCGGCAGAGAAGGCGGAGGAGGGACAGAAACCGAGGTAAAACAAGAGCGTTCCCTCGATGGAGAGCACTCCGGTGTTGTGTCAGAATATGTTCCCATACTGATATGTGTTCAGCCTTACCACCTGGACATGAGGAGTTCAAAATCGACATCATTCGGTTGGACCCCTGGATCGAAAAACAAAAAAGCGAAACAACACTGACCTCTCCGCACATTGAGTCTACAGCAGCTTTAAGGGCTGGATGACCGTAAAATAAGAATAATCTGATTATTTTCAGGCTGTTTCACAATAAATTTTAGACATCTCAAGACTTGAAATCGTCTCAGAAGTCCTTCATTATATTGTGTTGTGTGACAAAATCAAATATCACGATATCACGATGACGATATGATATAGCTATACTGCCCAGCCCCAAGTTAACCATAATAACATCGGTGCAGGTGTCTTTGTTATGTGTGTCACCGGGTTTGCCGCTCCCCGGTTTAATCCGGACCGCACAGGATGGGGGTCAGAGTTTAGCGTTGCGAGGTGAAGGGTCACCTGGTCCTGGAACATACCTCGGACCCCAAAGGACGGGTGTCAGGTTAATGGAGAGAAGGATGGTTACTGAACAAGCCATCATTTTTATTGTCAGCTCACATGTACCGGAAGTCTTTCACTACAGCAGCTGTGGTTAAGGAACTGGGTGCCGGTGTGCGTGACGTGTCTGCATCAAAAAAAAACCTCGGCACTTTTCCTGCAGTGAATCACCGCTGCGCTCCGACTTCTCTTTGCAGAGGCATCCGAGATTTGAAGGCGGAGAATGATGGATTTGTCTTGCATTGGGGCTCGGCTCTCAAACAGCCATTATCATTACGGATCCTGCTGACTTCAGAGCTCATTTGGACGAATGGAGAGGTTTTTTTGATATTTGAGGGAAGCCATGTAGAGGAGCGCCTAACGCCTCTCTGTCCAGTCCTCCCTCTGACCCACACTCAGCTCTGCCATTCCTCATTCTGCTTTCATTTCCTCGTTTTCCTCTCGTTTCTCCTCCTCCAACTGCATGGCTCTCTCCTTCCTATGTCCTTGTCTCCCATGTGCCACGGCTCCCCCACCCATGCCTCCCCTCTACCTGCTCCGAGAGCACCTCCCCCACCCCCAGTGTGTCCCCGCTGCCATGCAGTCTCTCAAATTAATGTAGAGATATTGACAAGTGATGGGCCTGGGAGGCATAGATCATCAGGAGGGAGGGGAGGAAACGGACGGAGGGGTCTCCCTATCGTCCACCCTACAGCAGCTCACTTGGTCAGCTATCTGTGGCTGCACAGCCGAATTCAACCGAAGTCGAATCTCGGAAGTCCTCCATCAGTTAACTCCCTTCCTCTATCACTCAGAAGCAGCAAGATGGAGAAAATGGGAATTTATTCCATGGATGATAAAGGGGTCAGAGGCAGGGTTATTTTGAGCACTGAACACTGCAATTACCTGCATTCAGGTGGATGTTTATGCACCAATTTTGTGCCTTTTCGGCATCAATGTGTGATGGAGATGTCCTCGTTCATGTTACGGAAAAAAACTGCAAAAAAATGTGATCAAATGTATAAAGGTCATACTGCTGTTGAGGTCATACTGCCACCACCTACTTTACTACTTTTTTGATCTAGTGGATCATCAAAACAAAAAGTCCTGTTCTACTTTGATGTTCTTCTTGCACGTCCTAAACATTGAGAGGGATTTGTCCCCTGCACCCCTCCGTAAATCTACACCTATGACTGCTTCATACACACAAACACACCTTTACAAAAAGGTGTATAAACACTTCATACACCAGCCTCCAACACTATGTAAACTGGATAAGGTGCTGCTAACAATGTACAAAGGGCCAGTTGGTCAATATGCCAATTACATAGATGAGGGTATGGAAAGGGCAAATGATAGCCAATCAGCGAAGTGCTTTTACTGTCTTCCAGCAAGAGCTGACCCCCTGACCCCGTTTGATGACCCTCAGGCCAAAGGTCGACTCTCCTGGGGGTCAGAGGTCACCGCTACGCTGCTGGCCACAGAGGCGTTGCCACGGTAACGGCACTGGCCGAAGAAAGGCTAGGTGTGGAGGGGAAAGCGGTCACTCTGTCCATGAGCGATGGCGTGCCTGCACTGAGGCATCGCGTCCGACCAGATCCAGCAGCCGTCCCAGCGTGATTTCATGCAAACTGCACGGCTTCAAGCAAACGTAGTGACTCCATTCATGAAAAAACAAACATTTTTTAAAAATTTATTAATGTGTTAATTAGTCCTTTTGATTTGAGAGTCACAAGATTTCCATTCACGTATGAAAATGATCTTTTTGAAGACACATTTTTTTGAGATTATACAATTATCTTGTGAAGATATAATTTAATAACATAAACAAATTAAATGTCAACGGTCTTTTCATGTGTCGCGTAAATAAAACACAATTATCCAGTGATGCAATGCATTTAATTATATTTACTCAATTACTGTAATTAATTATAATTCTTAATTTTTTAATTCCATTTCATGCTAATTTGTATTTTACTTAATTTTGCTTTCATAATTTATTTTACAGCCTTCCCTTTTAAATTCGATTGCACATACAAAACTGCACGATTAGTTTATAAAATATGATGCATTGTTATAAAAATGAAGCTACAGAAGCTACAGGACGCAATTCAAATTAGCTCCACCTTGAGCAACAGCAACGTCAAAGTACTGATTATCGATTACATCAACAATAATAATGAATAGTATAACACTCTGCATTAGGAGTATTTTAATATTTATACTGTCAGTACATTGTGTTACTCATCCTTCTGTACTTTTACTTTTTTGTACATTTTTTAAAGCAGTTTTTTTACTTTTTATGGAGAATTTCTATATTTTATTGGAGCTATTTTTACTCAAGTAAATGTTTCTAGTACTTCTTAGGTCGATGTGCATTAGTTTTAGCATTACAATAATTTTGTATAAGTCAGTATATCAGTCACAGGGGCCAGTTTTCTTTTTTCAGAATGATTACTTTCAAACATTTGATACTGTATTTGATTCTATATATTTTGCAGCTTTACATATGTGTCATTTTTAATGCAGGTACTTGTAGCAGGATCTTTACATTGTGGTATTTATCTTATAAATAAAGTTTCTGAGTACTTATTCCGCCACAGCGTTCATCACAACATTTGAATATAAGACACACTTGACTTTTTTATCTTTCCATTCATAACCGTACTGTTGTGCCTTTCACAACATCACATCACCGACGACTTGGTGTTGTGTTGCACCATCTTGTGGTTGGTTGTACACACAAGTGCTGGAATGGGCTCTTTAAGGATGTTTCTCAATACTGTCAGTGGATATTCTATCCAACATTATCCAGAATGACAACACACCTAACTCCAACTACAACCCTGATCATATCCTTAAACTACGTCAGACTTATTTTTGTACCATATGGGGAGCTGAGACCCCAAAATGGGTCTACAACATGAGACTGTGTTAACAGATTATTAACCAACACAAACTAAAGACACTGCACTCCACTGACATGTTGAATCTCCACAATTGATACACAGATTATTACATCCTGGTAGACAAAATGAACAAAAAACCATTTTACCTGAAGGCACCTGCACTGCTGCAGGTATGAACCGGTTCATACCTGTCACACTGCCAGGTGTTCCAACAGTTACAAAACAGCTTGGGTAATTATTTTGAGAGACGAAATAAAACTGAGTTCATTTATTCAAGTACTGTACACTTAACTACAATGTTGAGGTAGTTCAGGTTGAGTTTTTCCATGTTCTTCTACTTTATACTTCCACTCCGCTACAGCTTGGAGGCAACAGCTGTACTAGTCGTAGTAATTTTGTTGAATGTTAAGTTGCAGTTTGATCCCCTGTCGCTCTATAATCATGTGCACGTCCCTGGTGAGAGAGGTGATGGAGCACTATTGTAGGGTCATGTGTAATTCAATGCATTCTTTTCATTTCTGTGCAGTTTTGAATGACTAATGATAATTAGTCTGCTTTCTGTCCACGGTCCTGGAATGTGAGCAAAAGTGGTACATTACATGTAAACATTAGGCCCTGTGAATGTGAGAGAGTTATTTGGCTGTTAAATAACACGTTATGTGACAAACGCTGACTCTTTATCAAACAACGCCCTTATATTCGTATATCAGTAAGAGCTTTGACATTCAGTCAAACAGGATTTTAACTACCAGCTCATCCGACACGGAATCCTGGCGTGGATCCACTTTGCGCACCAGCAGTCAGTCATCATGTCGGATCCAAAAGTGAAAGACTTCGATGAACTTACGTCTTTTCTGGGCGACTACGGACTTTTTCAGATTTTAACAATTGTTCTGCTCAGTTTAGCTGCAGTTCCAATTGGATACATGGGAGTGATCGTTGTTTTCATTGCGGATACACCAGAGTATCACTGCAAAGTGTCCATCGACTCCACGCGCACCGGCACAGGTGTGGATCAGCACAGCTGGATCGGACCTGACAGCTGTTCCCGATACAAACTGAACGGAAGCTGGACGGAGACAGCTGGACTAAGCAATGACACAGAGCAATGTGTGGATGGATGGGTGTTCAGCGCTGAGATATACAGCTCCACTGTTGTGTCTGAGGTGAAACTCTCCCTTCTGTGACTTTAGTTAACTTTTTTGTCCCAAATGATCACATTTTTCACTACCTGAACACCTGAATATAACAAAACTCACCAAACTTAGAATATAAGTCACACCTGCCGAAATGTTTTATTTTGTTTTATTAATGTTTTTGGGGTTTTTTGCAAATTGGCGAAATGTCAAAACCTACTTTTTCAAACTCCTCCCAGGCGATTTCACCGATTTGCAAGAAACTTTGCACACAGCATCTGTGGACCCTCCTGACAAAAGTTATCAAAAGAATTTTGAAATTTCAAAGAATACTCAAGTTATTAAATATGTACTTCCTGCAGATTTGTGTTGCATGTCTCCACATTGGTGTGTCTCAATGACATGAAACTCAGGTGACTACTTCCCCATGAATCCCTGAGGATCTGTGCAAAATGTGGGCCATTACCACTAGGTGGCGCTCTTTCAATTGAAGTATTTTATATCTCCACATCTATCGGTCTGATTAACACAAAACTTCGTACAATTGTTGCCAATGCACTCCTGACGACGGTTTACGAAGGGTGTTACCATCGGACTCTATAGCGCCCCCTGGAATATTAAAAATCCAAGCATGACAGTGAACATGAACGACATTCGGTATGCATATGCATCATCACTAGATGCACAAAAATCATAGGGGGTACCGAACTGTCACTCCAACAGGAAGTCAGCCAGACTCAGAGTTAGGGGGGCACTGGCCCTTGTTGGCCCCGCCCCTAGAACTGCCACTGCACCACAGACTTCCAATTCATCCAGTATCATTGTCAAACCTTGAAGAAACCTTGCGTCAGACATGGTGGGTGTCATGGTGCGATCCATTTTCATGCTTTGCCATAAAGCATCAAGTCCTTATAACTTCAGCATACATAATTTCCCATCCACACCAAATTCATCGCACAAGTATAAGATGACGCCCTGAATACCTCCATGCATCAATACTCTGTCATATCCATAGCGCCACCTACTGGACACAGTTGCGTGAATAAGCCCGACAGCAGCATGCCCCGACGCACGTGGACTGCGAGGGCCTGTTCATCTCAGCTTGCAGTTTTAATTTCACTTAGATTTCGCTCTAATGTCAGATTTCTGTGGAAGTTGTCCTGCTGTCACCTGAATGATGTCTTCTCTCCTGTTGCTGACAGTGGGATCTGGTGTGTGAACATGCATGGAAGGTCCCTTTTTCCACCTCCTTATACTTTGTGGGAGTCTTGATTGGATCCCTCATCAGCAGTCCTTTCTCAGACAGGTAAGCAGTGTAGGAGGATGTAGTAATAGCCCCACCTAGTGGCAACAGGAAATTACATTCCGTCCTTTTCACTGCAGCCCCTGCAGGTACTTTGACAGACATGCATGACATTCAGTAGGCATATCTATCGAACCTACAACTACCCTAATATCTCTTGGTGCCACCAGCTCGACACAACAACACCTTACAAATATCACCTTTAAAGTTGTAGTCCGTAACTATTTTTGGGTTATATTTGCTAAAAGTGTCATAATGATCTGGTAACTCCATCTACCACGAAGTGAGGAATATTGTTTATTTCTCAGGATATCTACAGTGACTCTGCATGAGGCACTAGTCATTGTAAATTAGTTGTATTGATCAGAAATAGAACAATCGGGACGCTTATGTTGTTGTTGTTATTTTGAATACGACATCATGGTTATCTGGCATCCTCTGTTACCATGGTTACAAGCATGCTCGTGCACGGCGGGATCCTCTGTGGGGCTCTGAAGGCAGGGATACAGCACAGCAGAGTGGAAGAAGGAGGGACCTGGGAGCTGTATCATTCAAATTTTCTAAGTCCACTTTTTTCTCAAAACTCCAGACTGCAGCTTTAACCTGAAAGAAATCAAAAGATGTCAAAATCTTAAATTCTCGCTGAACATCATGGCCGTAGCAGTGCAGCGAAATTAGATGATTCCCTTCGAAATAACAAGTTGCTGTAACTGGCATATACTTGCTCGAGTCCACTGCAAACATAATACATTTGAAGTCCTGCCCTGAACACATCTACTTGCTAATGTTCTGTTACAGTCATAGCACCCCCTAGTGGCAGCAGGAAATGACCATTTTTAAACGCTAATGTACTGCTTCTAGCTGGATGACAACTTCTGCCAACATCTGCCATCAACCTCATATACATACTTGTTTTACTCATGAATAACAGTGTTCACTGACATCTGTTGTTCTAGCAGCCAAATCAAACAACAGAAACACTGCAGGATTGACAGAAAGACAAAGGCAAGGCAAAGCAAGGCAAGTTTATTTGTATAGCATCTTGCCGGGACATAAGTCCTCTTATCCTGGATATATTCTGTAATTACACCAAGGTTTCTGGCTTGGTCTGTAGTTTACAACATTACAGACTGAAGCTGAGCAGAGACTTTTAGTCGTTCTTCCTTGGATCCAAAAACAATTATTTCAGTCTTATCTTTGTTTAACTGAAGAAAATTCTGACACATCCAATCACTGATTTGTTCAATGCATCTGCTCAGGGTTTGTATGGGATTATAGTCCCCTGGTGATATGGTTATATAAGTTTGTGTGTCATCTGCATACCCATGGTAGCAAATTACATTGTTTTCCATTATCTGAGCTAGAAGGAGCATGTAAATGTTGAATAGTAGAGGCCCCAGAATGGAGCCCTGGGGTATTCCGCTTGTGATTTTCATCCGTTCAGATGTGTAATTGGCATTAGACACAAAGTAATCTCTCTCATTAAGATAAGATTTAAACCAAGTTAGTGTTTTACCAGAAGAGAAGAGCTGACTGATCACATGATAGAAGCCAAATGTTATCAGTGTGAGGACGTGTACTTAAAGATCACATATGGTCTGTTAACTTCATGTTTCTGTGCATCGCCTTGCAGGTTTGGCAGAAAGCCGGTGTTTTTTTTCACCATGGTCTTACAGTCAGTCACTGCCTTAATCCAGGCCGCCTCCGTCAGTTGGGTCATGTTCTGTGTCCTCAACTGTCTAAAAGGACTTGGCCACATCTCCAACTATGGCACATCACTCGTACTGGGTGAGACAGGCAGCACATGCACTTCTATCGGTCTCAAAAGAGTCCCTACCTCTATCTCAACTCCAGCATCTTCCTGAACCAGTGAATTCAATATGTCTGCAGACAGTTTGATCTATACGTTCATGTTCTCCCTCATCTTAATGCCATGCTTGTGTTCTTCTTCTTCATCAGGGTCTGAGATGTTGGGCCCGTCTGCCAGGATAAAATTCAGTCTGCTAGCCCAAGGTGTATGTTACGGCATTGGCTACGCCTTGTTGCCGCTCTTTGCCTACTTCATACGAGGCTGGAGGATGCTGCTGGTAGCTTCCGCCATCCCTGGATTGATATATATTCCAATGTGGTGGTAAGTCATCAGCTGATAAGGGCTATTGATCAGTGGTCCATGTCACATATCACAGTCACTTTAATGCTGAACCCTCTTCTATTTAGAGCTTCTTCAAGGAACTGTTATTTTTTGTTCTAGCAGCCCCTGTTGACAAAATGAGAACCACCACCTCCTGTCATGAAGATCTTGATGTTGCGATCATGTGTATTTGTTTTGAGAGTGAAAGAAAGACAAAGTGTGGTACTTGAATAATAATAAGAATGAACTTCTGTCTCTCCCTCTTTCTGCTCAGGGTCATTCCTGAGTCTCCACGTTGGCTTTTGCAGAAAGGTCGGGTTGAGGAGGCTGAACTTGTTATACGTAATGCTGCCAAAAGGAACAGAGTCCCCGTGCCTGAGGTGATATTCAGGGCTGGCCAGTGCTCGGAGCTAATGGTATTTATTCCATTTCACTCCTCACGCTGTGGAAGTTGTTGAGCTCAGGGCATGTGAGCGGAGCGGAGCGCGGAGCAAGCGGGGAGCGGAGCGAGCGAAATATAGTCAGAGCGCAGAGCGGGTTTTAATCCAAAGGCCAGAGCGATGGTTCCGTTTCGCTGCAGTTCCGTTCCGATATGGCTCTCCACGAGTCTAGGGCATGCACAAGTCCACACAGACTCATGTGTGCCTTCAAGGGTTAGCCTACATCAGAGGTCATTCGTTGAGAGATGGAGTTTGTAAAATATTTCGAAAAGCAAGCAGACAGGTCATATAGGTGCAACGTCAGGAATTGCTCCCTCTTTTAAATTTGAGTGAGCGTGGAGCGATTTCACCGGAGCTGAATGAAATTTTAGGTGAGCGGGGAGCGGTCTTTGAGCGAAGCTGTCTAGTATAACTTTGAGCGATGGAGCGAAGGAGCGAACACCCACGTAATTTCTCGCCGCTCCGCTCCACTGAGATGCTCTGGTTGAGCTACAGTATAAAATATGGCCCAAACTGTGATAACCAGGTGTGACTGTTCTGTTTCTTTTCATGTGTCTAAAACAGAAAGATAAAGGTGAAGAGGAGAGGACACACACTTATCTGGACCTGGTACGCACCCCCAACATGAGGAATATTACAATTCTAGGTGTTTTCATATGGTAATGTATTTATTTTCTCCGTTAGTACATTTCCTGAATATATATATAATATATACCATGACAGTCAGTGGCCAAATGAAGAACTTTTAGTCTCTTACTTTGACGGTACAATATTTCCTGCAGGAATTACACTGCAGAAGTTACAGCTCATGTCACAGCTGCTGGCTGCAGCAGTTTTGCTCCATGGACCAAATTCAAGAACTGTTGTCATCATTAGTCAGTCAGATAGAAAAAATAAAACAGGGCCCAGATTAAAGATACCAAAGTTTCCCTTTAATAAATTTCACTTATTTGTCGTCGCTGTTTGTCCACTTTGCTCTGTCAATAGTTCAACCACATCAAATTTAAACTGCAGCTTCTTCAACATCACTTCAACAAACTGTCAGCATTTTGTAGTAAAATATTATTTCAGCACAGTGTCTTCCCTCTTCATGCAGTGTTGATTCTGTATTTCTGCAGGATGTCCACCTCCATGATCTATTATGGTCTCTCTCTCAACACCAGTAACCTGAATGGAAACGTCTACCTCAACTGCTTCATCTCAGCAGCCATTGACATTGCAGTTTATGTAGCCACTGGACTGCTGGTCAACCGTGCACCTCGACCCACTCTCCTCTTCTGCATGTTGATCCTCTGTGGCATCATGCTCTTGCTGATCCAGCTGGTTCCTGAAGGTCTGAATCAGTACAACACTGACTGAATCAGGAATATCTGAAAGGAGAAGACGACACAGTGACTTTGTACAATTGTCCATGCCTTGTTTAACAATCACATTTGTTTTTCTCAGACATGCTTGTCATGCTCCAGGTGTTCGCCTTGGTGGGAAGGATGGGCTCAACTGGTGCTTACATCTTCCTCTTTGTGTTCTTCACTGAGCTGATGCCCACTGTGGTCAGGAACATGGGCTTAGGGGTCACCGCCACAGCTGCATTCACAGGCTCCATCATGTGTCCCTATGTGATCTACATGGGCAAGTGTCTTTGATAATATTTTGCATTAAGGTCCCTGTAATAGGCGTCAGTTAATAGGTTTTTTTTAATTTAATTGTTTATTTAAAAGGGACAATTCACATCAACTGACATTTTCAGTTTACACTCAAAATGTAAATATGCCAGAGGTAGCAAAAAAGCAAATTTTCGTCTGTAGTCCCTTGGCAGGTCAACACATCATCACTTGGTCTAACTAATATAATAAAGGTGATGAACCATGGAAATGAACAGATCAGTGACTGTTCTCAGTAAAGTGGCCTTCATTCTGTTCGCAGGTGTTTACAGTAGGGTCCTGCCGTACATTATTTTTGGTACAGTCTGCCTCATGGCTGCTGCTGCGGGCTTGTTGCTGCCAGACACCAGAAACAGCAAACTTCCTGACCTTATCAGCCAGGCTAGACCCATCAGAAGGTAAGTCACTGTGTGTGACTGTGTTGATGAACACAAAGGAAGTAAAAGTCTTCTAAGTGTGTGACAACAAACTGAGGCAATGAAATCTTGTGACTTTGTTTCTACTATGACTGCATCAAGAGCAGGTCTGGAGCTGCATTTTCACTGATAAACAAATAGTGTTGATCAGAAATCTGTACAGCAAAGAGGCAAACATGTTGTAGAGTGAACTGCATGACAGCGTTATCTCTTTGTTTGTGATAATGTGCATTTCAACAGTCCGTCTCTCTCTCTTTTTCATCTCTCTCTCTGTCTCTTTGTCTCTTAAAGCTGCTTCTGCTGCTGTCCAAAGAAAACAGCTGCAGCCCAGTCAGACACAACTGGAGACTGTAGAGAAAGGAACAACTGCTCCCCCTGCTGACAGCACATCAGACAGCAAGAGTCTATCGATCTAAAGACAAAAGCCTTTAAATCACAAACTATGTTGCTGTGTGATATATTTTTTGAAACTACTATATTTTGTTGACAGACTTTAAGTGCTGTATTCTAGGCAACTGGCTGTGTTTCAGATGGGGGCTGAGAGATGGGGCATTAGTTTGTGATGTATTGTTGCATTGACTTGAACAATAAATCTCCACACATGCCACGAGTGTCTAGTTTCACGGAACCATATTTACACTGAAAGGAGAGCTCAGTTTTCGGAAACTATAACGACTGAAATGGCAATTTAAATAGGCTGGAAAAGGCAATTTTTTCTCACAGCTGTTGCAATGTGTTTTTGTCACAAAAAAATAAATATTGAAAAATAGGGTCTAGACCTGCTCCAATTGAAAAGTGCTGTGAGACAACTTTTACTGTTAATAAAATTGACTGTTATGACCCTCGACAGAAAGAAACACAAATAGCCAAGTAAAGTTCTGGACCCGGCATAGACCAGCACCAAAACACAAGTTGTTGTGTTTTGGTGCTGGTCTATGCTGCTTTTTCCAGCAGGGTTGACACTTGAAAAAAGATTAATTCATTAAATGAACAGTAACCAAACAGAGGGAAGAGCCCTAAAAAAATAAAACAAACAAACTGAATAAGTAACTGATGGACTGGCCAAAATAAACAAAAGAAGGGCATCCTCCAGGACCAACCCACCAGGGCCATCAGAGCCAGAGACTGACCCTCTACCCTAACACAAAGAAACGACTAATCCTAACTGAAATAAAGCCACAAAAACTAGACTGCTGAACCCATCAGATGAACATATAATACTCGTAATACCACAGCCAGCCTCCAGGCTGACTGACTGCGTCTCTGGGTGTAAGGTGGAATGGAGAGACAGCCAGAGCCCAAATTGTATGCAGTGGACTGAGTTTATTCAGGCAGGGTTTTCTCATGTTTCTCACAATACACTACAAGCAGGGTCATTTTAAGTTACATGCCCCATTGGAATTTTTGACCATCTAAATTTTTTGAAGGACATACAGTGAACATTGTGCAAAATAGTAGAGCTAAACCAACTTATTTGTAGGCTGGTTTTATCACAGGTATATCCGTATCAGCGTATATGTTGTTCAATATGAAAACCTTATATTTAAAAACTACAAGTACAGAATGAAGATAGTCACTCCAGCAGCAAGGAGGGATAAAACAGCAGGTGTCAGGAAACATGACAGCGACTTCACTAATGGTTAAACTACAAACCAGCACAAAAATGACAATTACCAACATAACATAAGCCACCATGTTCTGAGCAGACACATTAAAAACACATACAAAATGTAACATTTATTTTTATACATATATATATATACACACACACAGAGACATATATACCATAAACCTATATACATAAACATATATTACAAGAAAGATATACACATAGACATATATGACATAAATATATATACATAGACATATACACCATAAATATATATACATAGACATATATACCATGAACTTATATACATAGACATTTTCTGATTATTATAAATGTTAACTACTCCTTATATGTTCAGTACACAGATACGCACCAAACCCACAGATGTATTTTTATAATGTTTCTATGAGTCTTTACATGTGACCCTGTTACGATAAATGAGAGTTAAAAACAGGTTTCAAAAGTCATGTCAGATGACTACACCTGGCCATTTCCTCAAACAACATCACAAATATTTATGTTTGACCACTACACAGTTACAGGCTTGTCATATATGCAGTGCACCTTGGGCCACTTTGCTGAGGGAGTAATCAGCTGCATTTTGCAACCAGTTCAACAAGTTACTAGTGCTGGTTTTCACCTACATAGGTACAGATGTGCTTTCTGTAAAGCGACCAGCTCATCCGACACAGCCTCCTGGTGTGGATCCACTTTGCGCACCAGCAGTCAGTCATCATGTTGGATCCAAAAGTGAAAGACTTCGATGAACTTACGTCTTTTCTGGGCGACTACGGACTTTTTCAGATTTTAACAATTGTTCTGCTCAGTTTAGCTGCAATTCCAATTGGATACATGGGAGTGATCGTTGTTTTCATTGCGGATACACCAGAGTATCACTGCAAAGAGTCCATCGACTCCACGCGCAACGGCACAGGTATGGATCAGCACAGCTGGATTGGACCTGACAGCTGTTCCCGATACAAACTGAACGGAAGCTGGACGGAGACAGCTGGACTCAGCAATGACACAGAGCAATGTGTGGATGGATGGGTGTTCAGCACTGAGATATACAGCTCCACTGTTGTGTCTGAGGTGAAACTCTCCCTTCTGTGACTTTAGTTCAGTTTAGATTTCAGTATAATGTCAGATTTCTGTGGAAGTTGTCCTGCAGTCACCTGAATGACGTCTTCTCTCCTGTTACTGACAGTGGGATCTGGTGTGTGAACATGCATGGAAGGTCCCTTTTTCCACCTCCTTGTTCTTTGTAGGAGTCTTGATTGGATACTTCATCAGCGGTCCCATCTCAGACAGGTAAGCAGCAGTGGAGGATGAGTGCAGATCCTTAATTAGAAGTGTCAGCACCACACTGTGAAAAGTCTTGCAGTGAAAGGAGCACTTAACCCTTCAGTTTACCATGAAATAAGATAAGAATAAACAACTGTGTTCACTGACGTCTGTTGTTCTAGCAGCCAAATCAAATAACAGTTAGAAAAACTGCAGGATTGACAGAAAGACAAAGAGAACTGGCTGATCAGATGATAGAAGCCAAATGTTATCAATGTGAGGACGTGTACTTAAAGATCACATATGGTCTGTTAACTTCATGTTTTTGTGCATCGCCTTGCAGGTTTGGCAGAAAGCCGGTGTTTTTTTTCGCCACGGTCTTACAGTCAGTCACTGCCTTAATCCAGGCCGCCTCCGTCAGCTGGGTCATGTTCTGTGTCCTCAACTGTCTGAAAGGACTTGGACACGTCTCCTATGGCACATCGCTCATACTGGGTGAGACAGGCAGCACATGCACTTCTATCGGTCTCAAAAGAGTCCCTACCTCTATCTCAACTCCAGCATCTTCCTGAATCAGTGAATTCAATATGTCTGCAAACAGTTTGATCTATACGTTCATGTTCTCCCTCATCTTAATGCCGTGCTTGTGTTCTTCTTCTTCATCAGGGTCTGAGATGTTGGGCCCGTCTGCCAGGAAACAATTCAGTCTGCTAGCCCAAGGTGTGTGTTACGGCATTGGCTACGCCTTGTTGCCGCTCTTTGCCTACTTCATACGAGGCTGGAGGATGCTGCTGGTAGCTTCTGCCATCCCCGGATTGATATATATTCCAATGTGGTGGCAAGTCATCAGCTGATAAGGGCTATTGATCAGTGGTCCATGTCACATATCACAGTCACCTTAATGCTGAACCCTCTTCTATTTAAAGCTTCTTCAAGGAACTGTTATTTTTTGTTCTAGCAGCCCCTGTTGACAAAATGAGAACCACCACCTCATGTCATGAAGATCTTGATCTTGCGATCATGTATATTTGTTTTGAGAGTGAAAGAAAGACAAAGTGTGGTACTGAAGCCCAGAGTGGGCCATGTTCCAGTCACCTTCATGGGTTTGACTGTACTGAATGCTGAGCTGAATCCAACAAACACAATTCTGATGTCGCAAACAGTTTTAGAAAACACATGAAAACAGTTTGTCAAAGTTCAGTCATAATCCTTTCAAAGGTGATGAAGAATTTCTACTCAGGTCAGTTCTTCACTCAACTGCTGATGCAGACATGTAAGTTGACTGCAGGTCATTGCAGAACTGGATAATAATAAGAATGAACTTCTGTCTCCCTCTCTTTCTGCTCAGGGTCATTCCTGAGTCTCCACGTTGGCTTTTGCAGAAAGGTCGGGTTGAGGAGGCTGAACTTGTTTTATGTAATGCTGCCAAAAGGAACAGAGTCCCCGTGCCTGAGGTGATATTCAGGGCTGGCCAGTGCTCAGAGCTAATGGTATTTATTCCATTTTCACTCCTCACGCTGTGGAAGCTGTTGAGCTACAGTATAAAATATGGCCCAAACTGTGATAACCAGGTGTGACTGTTCTGTTTCTTTTCATGTGTCTAAAACAGAAAGATAAAGGTGAAGAGGAGAGGACACACACTTATCTGGACCTGGTACGCACCCCCAACATGAGGAATATTACAATTCTAGGTGTTTTCATATGGTAATGTATTTATTTTCTCTGTTGGTAGATTTCCTGAATATACTGTAAAACCCAGGTGAAAAGGAAAAAGGTGGAAAAGGGACAAAAATAGAAGGGGAAAATCAAAACTTGGCACATGAGGAGAGAACTTCAAAATAAAACAGGAAATAACTCAAACCATGACAGTCAGTGGCCAAATGAAGAACTTTTAGTCTCTTACTTTGATGGTACAATATTTCCTGCAGGAATTACTTTGCAGAAGTTGCAGCTCATGTCACAGTGGCTGGCTGCAGCAGTCTCGCTCAATAATGCACCAATTTCAAAAAATGTGGTCACCATTAGTCATTGAGACACAAAACATTTAAACAGGGTCCAGGTTAACGATACCAAACTTCCCCTTTAATAACTTTGACTTATTTGTCGTCTGCTGCTTGTCCACTTTGCTCTGTCAATAGTTCAACCACATCAAATTTAAACTGCAGCTTCTTCAACGTCACTTCAATAAACTGTATCAGCATTTTGTAGAAAAATTGGGAACAATATTGCAGCTTTAAAAATGATTTTGAGATGAAAATATTATTTCAGCACAGTGTCTTCCCTCTTCATGCAGTGTTGATTCTGTATTTCTGCAGGATGTCCACTGCCATGGTCTATTTTGGTCTCTCTCTCAACACCAGTAACCTGAATGGAAACGTCTACCTCAACTGCTTCATCTCAGCAGCCATTGACATTGCAGTTTATGTAGCCACTGGACTGCTGGTCAACCGTGCACCTCGACCCACTCTCCTCTTCTGCATGTTGATCCTCTGTGGCATCATGCTCTTGCTGATCCAGCTGGTTCCTGAAGGTCTGAATCAGTACAACACTGACTGAATCAGGAATATCTGAAAGGAGAAGACGACACAGTGACTTTGTACAATTGTCCATGCCTTGTTTAACAATCACCTTTGTTTTTCTCAGACATGCTTGTCATGCTCCAGGTGTTCGCCTTGGTGGGAAGGATGGGCTCAACTGGTGCTTACATCTTCCTCTTTGTGTTCTTCACTGAGCTGATGCCCACTGTGGTCAGGAACATGGGCTTAGGGGTCACCGCCACAGCTGCATTCACAGGCTCCATCATGTGTCCCTTCGTGATCTACATGGGCAAGTGTCTTTGATAATATTTTGCATTAAGGTCCCTGTAATAAGCGTCAGTTAATAGGTTTTTTTTAAATTTATTTGTTTATTTAAAAGGGACAATTCACATCAACTGACATTTTCAGTTTACACTCAAAATGTAAATATGCCAGAGTTAGCCAAAAAGCTTATTTTCGTCTGTAGTCCCTTGGCAGGTCAACACATCATCACTTGGTCTAACTAATATAATAAAGGTGATGAACCATGGAAATGAACAGATCAGTGACTGTTCTCAGTAAAGTGGCCTTCATTCTGTTCGCAGGTGTTTACAGTAGGGTCCTGCCGTACATTATTTTTGGTACAGTCTGCCTCATGGCTGCTGCTGCGGGCTTGTTGCTGCCAGACACCAGAAACAGCAAACTTCCTGACCTTATCAGCCAGGCTAGACCCATCAGAAGGTAAGTCACTGTGTGTGACTGTGTTGATGAACACAAAGGAAGTAAAAGTCTTCTAAGTGTGTGACAACAAACGGAGGCAACAAAATCGTGTGACTTTGTTTCTACTATAACTGCATCAAGAGCAGGTCTGGAGCTGCATTTTCACTGATAAACAAATAGTGTTGATCAGAAATCTGTACAGCAAAGAGGCAAACATGTTGTAGAGTGAACTGCATGACAGCGTTATCTCTTTGTTTGTGATAATGTGCATTTCAACAGTCCGTCTCTCTCTCTTTTTCATCTCTCTCTCTGTCTCTTTGTATCTTAAAGCTGCTTCTGCTGCTGTCCAAAGAAAACAGCTGCTGCCCAGTCAGACACAACTGGAGACTGTAGAGAAAGGAACAACCGCTCCCCCTGCTGACAGCACATCAGACAGCAAGAGTCTATCGATCTAAAGACAAAAGCCTTTAAATCACAAACTATGTTGCTGTGTGATATATTTTTTGAAACTACTATATTTTGTTGACAGACTTTAAGTGCTGTATTGTAGGCAACTGGCCGTGTTTCAGATGGGGGCTGAGAGATGGGGCATTAGTTTGTGATGTATTGTTGCATGACTTGAACAATAAATCTCCACACATGCCACGAGTGTCTAGTTTCACGGAACCATATTTACACTGAAAGGAGAGCTCAGTTTTCGGAAACTATAACGACTGAAATGGCAATTTAAATAGGCTGGAAAAGGCAATTTTTTCTCACAGCTGTTGCAATGTGTTTTTGTCACAAAAAAATAAATATTGAAAAATAGGGTCTAGACCTGCTCCAATTGAAAAGTGCTGTGAGACAACTTTTACTGTTAATAAAATTGACTGTTATGACCCTCGACAGAAAGAAACACAAATAGCCAAGTAAAGTTCTGGACCCGGCATAGACCAGCACCAAAACACAAGTTGTTGTGTTTTGGTGCTGGTCTATGCTGCTTTTTCCAGCAGGGTTGACGTTTGAAAAAAGATTAATTCATTAAATGAACAGTAACCAAACAGAGGGAAGAGCCCTAAAAAAAATAAAACAAACAAACTGAATAAGTAACTGATGGACTGGCCAAAATAAACAAAAGAAGGGTATCCTCCAGGACCAACCCACCAGGGCCGTCAGAGCCAGAGACTGACCCTCTACCATAACACAAAGAAACGACTAATCCTAACTGAAATAAAGCCACAAAAACTAGACTGCTGAACCCATCAGATGAACATATAATACTCGTAATACCACAGCCAGCCTCCAGGCTGACTGACTGCGTCTCTGGATGTAAGGTGGAATGGAGAGACAGCCAGAGCCCAAATTGTATGCAGTGGACTGAGTTTATTCAGGCAGGGTTTTCTCATGTTTCTCACAATACACTACAAGCAGGGTCATTTTAAGTTACATGACTCCTTGGAATTTTTGACTACTTAAATTTCCTGAAGGACATACAGTGAACATTGTGCAAAATAGTAGAGCTAAACCAACTTATTTGTAGGCTAGTTTTATCACAGGTATATCGATATCAGCGTATATGTTGTCCAATATGAAAACATTATATTTAAAAACTACAAATACAGAGTGAAGAAAGTCACTCCAGCAGAGTGCGTTTCAACGGGGGATAAAACAGCTGGAGTCAGGAAACATGACAGCCACTTCACTAATGATTAAACTACAAACCAGCACAAAAATGACAATTACCAACATAACATAAGCCATCATGTTCTGAGCAGACACACTAAAAACACATACAAAAAGTAACATTTATTATTAGAACATAAATAGCAAACTTTCTATTAATATTAAACTGTCAGAAAAAACTTGTCTCTGAGAAAACTTGAACATTACTGAAAATAAACATGTCGCGTTTGCTACAGGCTTTATTCCGCCCTCCGCATGGCATCATACCATGAATGTATAGAGAGAATCCAGCGGGAACGTTTCAGAAGCGGAGCCTTTTGCCTGCCCAACTTTGTTGATCAGGTCATTTTTCGTTTTTATGCAAAATTTGACTGGATGCTCAATGCCATTCCAGTGTCTCTGGCTTCCTGTCGGCGCGATCTGCTCTGTGCAGCTTGTGGCAGCTTTCGTGAAAAATAGACCAGGCAGCCGGAACACAAAGCTGCCGTGGCCAGCTTGACTCCACTGTGAGCCGGAGCTGGTCGCAGCCGCTTGTGATTTTTAACACACTATCTGTGCACTATCAAGACTGTTAACGTTTAAAAATAATCAACATTTCAAAAATGTCTTGTTTACATCGGCAGCTTATTCTCAACCATCCCTGCTCTTGTGTGTGTCCTTCAGCTGCCCGAAACAGAAAGTGGGCCTTGGCTGAGAGAACCAGTTGGGAATGGCTCCATCAGCAAGGACACACCTCACTTTATCACCAGTCAGATGGTTCTCCCCAAAGCTACAGGCCTGGGAGGTTGCACAGTGGTCAGTTACTATCAGATCTTTCTTCAGATAGCTATATATATATATATACATATATATATATATATATATATATATATATATATATATATATATATGTATATATATATATATATATATATATAGACATATATATATATACACCAACCATAGGTAAGTAACAACAAGGGCCTGTAATTTGGCGGAAACGCACAAGGGCTCATAGGATACACTACCAATACCAGCAGCTGATCAAAGGCCTGACTTCTGCCATTCATAGAAACCACAGCTTACGGTTCTGGTGGACAGCACTTGGGTATTTGTCATTGAAGATAGTTGAAATCCGGTCAAGTTAACCTGTAACTTAAAATCGGAACACCAGGTTTGCCTGGCAAACCACTAACAACTGGACTGCTGTTACTGAACGTTTGTCCCTAGAAAGCTCTATACCACGAGGCCTCGTAAACAACACGTCTCCGCTCAGTTCTGCTGGTGTTGTAGCTCTCAATTCTCTGCACTTTTACCATGAATAAGAACGCCAATATTAACACCAGGCTCTGCTCAACATAGTCTATACACTCAGAAGGACATAGACAAAGTAACAACCGCTCAAGAGAAACCTGACACAGGCCACCAGTAATTAACATGTCTCCAGTCATTCTGCTGGTGTTTGTAGCCCAGTTTGCTGCATCTCTACCATGAATGAGACAACAAGAACCGCTTCAGAACCAAAAACTTAACCACCGCACAGTTGCACGTCAGAAACTGAATACAGTCATTATTAGTGGCCTACTGGGTGAATAGGCCGAGGCTAATGTTAATGTTTAATCTACATAAATGAAGCTGTCCATTTGAAATACACAAGTCCCAGCTCAAAACCCACAGGGTTCAAAGAAAGTAGAAGTATTTTAAACAGGTTTTGTTTTACTGAGAGGAAATATAAGCAAGTCTGGATACAGTGCCTAAATGCATTTATTTAATCTAATTCATAAAATATTCAACATGTGTATACACTGAGAGGCGCAACATTAGAACCACTGACAGGTGAAATAAATAACATGGATCATTGTGTTCCAATGCCATGTTAAGCTGTGAAACCATGAGTACTGGCATTCATGCAGATGTCTCTGTAACAAACACCAGTCGCCCAAATACAGCTGCAGTTGCATTATTCACTTGAAATAAAAGGACTGGCAGTCATATTTTTTGGATTTGCAGCCAGAAAGTTGACAGTCACGTGACCAGGACGCAGACAAGAGACATCTCACAATTTAAAAAGCCTTATTGTGAAACTACAACGTTTTGCCCTGAGTACCAACGTAGCTATTACACATTTTCATGTGAGACTGGGTTGTATATGTATACACTGGACAAAATGGTGTGATTTCATTTCCTTTTACGGTATAAATAGTTTCATCATACATGACACTCAGGGCATGTATGGAACTGTATTGTTATTCAAGTCAGTGCAACAGTGCATGAAAACAAATGACCTATCTTACAATGTTGAGAAATCCTTCAAATAACAATTGATCATGGCCTAAGGCCTAATATGTCATCCAAAAAGTTTTTCTATACATGCTGGTCACAAACAGGACAAATGATAATAATTACAACAATAACAAGTTTGTTTATTAGTCAACAAAATGTATCCCAGCGAGCTCTTTATGATTAAATTTTTTCAAGTTGACATAAATGTAAATTATAAACATTAGTGTCAAAAGACCAGCAAAGCTCTAAGGCTCTCTCTCCTGAACAACATGAATGTCGAACCCATCAGAAGACACAGCAACACAGTTTGTGTTTTAAAGGCTTTTGTCTTTAGATCGATAGACTCTTGCTGTCTGATGCTCTGTCAGCAGAAGGCGCTCTTGTTCCTTTCTTTACAGTCTCCAGTTGTGTCTGACTGGGCAGCAGCTGTTTTCTTTGGACAGCAGCAGAAGCAGCTTTAAGATACAAAGAGACACAGAGAGAGATAAAAAAGGGAGATATGGACTGTTGAAATGCACATTATCACAAACAAAGAGATAAAGCTGTCATGCAGTTCACTCTACAACATGCTTGCCTCTTTGCTGTACAGATTTCTGATCAACACTATTTGTTTATCAGTGAAAATGCAGCTCCAGACCTGCTCTTGATGCAGTTATAGTAGTAATAAAGTCACAAGATTTCGTTGCCTCAGTTTGTTGTCACACACTTAGAAGACTTTTCCTTCATTTGTGATCATCAACACAATCACACAGTGACTTACCTTCTGATGGGTCTAGCCTGGCTGATAAGGTCAGGAAGTTTGCTGTTTCTGGTGTCTGGCAGCAACAAGCCCGCAGCAGCAGCCATGAGGCAGACTGTACCAAAAATAATGTACGGCAGGACCCTGCTGTAAACACCTGCGAACAGAATGAAGGCCACTTTACTGAGAACAGTCACTGATCTGTTCATTTCCATGGTCCATCACCTTTATTACATTAGTTAGGCCAACCTATTAACTGACGCTTATTACAGGGACCTTAATGCAAAATATTATCAAAGACACTTGCCCATGTAGATCACATAGGGAGACATGATGGAGCCTATGAAAGCAGCTGTGGTGGTGATCCCTAAGCCCATGTTCCTGACCACAGTGGGCATCAGCTCAGTGACAAACACAAAGAGGAAGATGTAAGCACCAGCCACGCCCACCTTTCCCACCAAGGTGAGCACCTGGAGCATGACAAGCATGTCTGAGAAAAAAAAGAAGTGATTGTTAAACAAGGCATGGACAATTGTACAAAGTCACTGTGTCGTCTTCTCCTTTCAGATATTCCTGATTCAGTCAGTGTTGTACTGATTCAGACCTTCAGGAACCAGCTGGATCAGCAAGAGCATGATGCCACAGAGGATCAACATGCAGAAGAGGAGAGTGGGTCGAGGTGCACGGTTGACCAGCAGTCCAGTGGCTACAGTCACCACAATGTCAATGGCTGCAGAAATGAAGCAGTTGAGGTAGACGTTTCCATTCAGGTTACTGGTGTTGAGAGAGAGACCAAAATAGACCATGGCAGTGGACATCCTGCAGAAATACAGAATCCACACTGCATGAAGAGGGAAGACACTGTGCTGAAATAATATTTTCATCTCAAAATTATTTTTAAAGCTGCGATATTGTTCCCAATTTTGCTACAAAATGCTGACACAATTTATTGAAGTGACGTTGAAGAACCTGCAGTTTAAATTTGATGTGGTTGAACTATTGACAGAGCAAAGTGGACAAGCAGCAGACGACAAATGAGTCAAATTTATTAAAGGGGAACTTTGGTATCGTTTTTGAAATTGGTCCATTATTGAGCAAGACTGCTGCAGCCAGCAGCTGTGACATGAGCTGCAACTTCTGCAAAGTAATTCCTGCAGGAAATATTGTACCATCAAAGTAAGAGACTAAAAGTTCTTCATTTGGCCACTGACTGTCATGGTTTGAGTTATTTCCTGTTTTATTTTGAAGTTCTCTCCTCATGTGCAGGTTTTGATTTTCCCCTTCTACTTTTGTTCCTTTTCCACCTTTTCCTTTTCACCTGGGTTTTACAGTATATTCAGGAAATCTACCAACAGAGAAAATAAATACATTACCATATGAAAACACCTAGAATTGTAATATTCCTCATGTTGGGGGTGCGTACCAGGTCCAGATAAGTGTGTGTCCTCTCCTCTTCACCTTTATCTTTCTGTTTTAGACACAGAAACAGAACAGTCACACTTGGTTATCACAGTTTGGGCCATATTTTATACTGCGTGAGGAGTGAAAATGGAATAAATACCATTAGCTCCGAGCACTGGCCAGCCCTGAATATCACCTCAGGTACGGGGACTCTGTTCCTTTTGGCAGCATTACGTATAACAAGTTCAGCTTCCTCAACCCGACCTTTCTGCAAAAGCCAACGTGGAGACTCAGGAATGACCCTGAGCAGAAAGAGAGAGACGGAAGTTCAATTTAAATTGAAATATGTGCATTTTACAACACAGGCGTTGAACCACATTAAATGTTGACGTTAGAAAACCATTTGAAAATGGTTAAAAGCTTCAAGTGTATATATTTGCATCTGTTAATACATCTATGTAATCATTTCGTAAATCAGAAATCAAAACATACAAACTTTGCAGAGAACATGCACAAAGTGTCAGGACTGAGATCAGTGTCTGATCTAAAGAGAAGCACAAACAGGGGGAAGACATACAGACCAGTTTATGATCCATGAGTACATAAAGACAGACACTCATTTACACCGAGAACTGGTCTGAACCAGCCCGGTCTGGCTGTCTTGGTACAGACACAGAGGTACATTCTTATTATTATCCAGTTCTGCAATGACCTGCGGTCAACTTACATGTCTGCATCTGCAGTTGAGTGAAGAACCAACCGCAGTAGAAATTCATCACCTTTGAAAGGATTATGACTGAACTTTGACAAACTGATTTCATGTGTTTTCTAAAAATGTTTGTGACATCAGAATTGTGTTTGTTGGATTCAGCTCAGTATTCAGTACAGTCAAACCCATGAAGGTGACTGGAACACGGCTCACTCTGGGCTTCTGTACCACTTTGTCTTTCTTTCACTCTCAAAACAAACATACATGATCACAAGATCAAGATCTTCATGACAGGAGATGGTGGTTCTCATTTTGTCAACTACTAGAACAAAAAATAACAGTTCGTTGAAGAAGCTTTAAATAGAAGAGGGTTCAGCATTAACGTGACTGTGATATGTGACATGGACCACTGATCAATAGCCCTTATCAGCTGATGACTTACCACCACATTGGAATATATATCAATCCAGGGATGGCAGAAGCTACCAGCAGCATCCTCCAGCCTCGTATGAAGTAGGCAAAGAGCGGCAACAAGGCGTAGCCAATGCCGTAACATACACCTTGGGCTAGCAGACTGAATTTTATCCTGGCAGACGGGCCCAACATCTCAGACCCTGATGAAGAAGAGGAACACAAGCACGGCATTAAGATGAGCGAGAACATGAACGCATAGATCAAACTGTCTGCAGACATATTGAATTCACTGGTTCAGGAAGATGCTGGAGTTGAGATAGAGGTAGGGACTCTTTTGAGACTGATAGAAGTGCATGTGCTGCCTGTCTCACCCAGTATGAGCGATGTGCCATAGTTGGAGACTTGTCCAAGTCCTTTTAGACAGTTGAGGACACAGAACATGACCCAACTGACGGAGGCGGCCTGAATTAAGGCAGTGACTGACTGTAAGGCCATGGTGAAAAAAAACACTGGCTTTCTGCCAAACCTGCAAGGCGATGCACAAAAACATGAAGTTAACAGACCATATGTGATCTTTAAGTACACATCCTCACACTGATAACATTTGGCTTCCATCATGTCATCAGTCAGTTCTCTTTGTCTTTCTGTCAATCCTGCAGTTTTTCTAACAGTTGTTTGATTTGGCTGCTAGAACAACAGACATCAGTGAACACCATTATTCATGAGTAAAACAACAAGTATAAATGTATTAACAAATTTCAGAGCTAAAACAACACAACAATTAATCAGTTGGTTGATGGCAGATGTTGGCAGAAGTTGTCGTCCAGCTAGAACAAGTACATCAATGTTTATAAGTGTCATTGTTACCTGTCTGAGAAGGGACCACTAATGAGGGATCCAATCAAGACTCCCACAAAGTATAAGGAGGTGGAAAAAGGGACCTTCCATGCATGTTCACACACCAGATCCCACTGTCAGTAACAGGAGAGAAGACGTCATTCAGGTGACTGCAGGACAACTTCCACAGAAATCTGACATTAGAGTGAAATCTAAACTGAACTCAAGTCACAGAAGGGAGAGTTTCACCTCAGACACAACAGTGGAGCTGTATATCTCAGTGCTGAACACCCATCCATCCACACATTGCTCTGTGTCATTGCTGAGTCCAGCTGTCTCCGTCCAGCTTCCGTTCAGTTTGTATCGGGAACAGCTGTCAGGTCCGATCCAGCTGTGCTGATCCACACCTGTGCCGTTGCGCGTGGAGTCGATGGACTCTTTGCAGTGATACTCAGGTGTATCCGAAACGAAAACCACGATCACTCCCATGTATCCACTTGGAATTGCAGCTAAACTGAGCTGAACAATTATTAAAATCTGAAACAGTCCGTAGTCGCCCAGAAAAGACGTAAGTTCATCGAAGTCTTTCACTTTTGGATCCGACATGATGACTGACTGCTGGTGCGCAAAGTGGATCCACACCAGGATTCTGTGTCGGATGAGCTGGTGGCTTTAAGTCCTGTTTGAAGGAATGTCAAATCGTTTACTGATAAACAAGCATAACGGCGTGGTTTGATGAAGAGCCAGCGTTTGTCACATGACGCTTCATTTAAGTGCCAAAAAAGTGCCCTAGTCGATACATACACACGCGCGCGCACACGCACACACATTGTCTGACAATGTTAACAGATTATTAACTAACACAAACTAAATTCTCTGCACTCCGTGGTCACGTTGAAAACCCACAGCTGCCGCACAAATGATATACAACCTGGTGAGCAGTGAACCGGTTCGTACCGGTCACACTGACACTTGTTGTCTCCCAGCAGTTACCAAAACAGTTTGGGTTACTTACTTTGAGTGACGGAATGTAACAATGTACATTTACTCAAGTGCTGTACTCTTAAGTACAATGTTGAGGTAGTTCAGGTTGAGTTGTTACATGTTCTGCCACTTTATACTTCCACTCCACTGCAGCTTGGGGGCAACAGCTGTGCTCTAATTTGACAACTTCAGTGACTCTACGGAACAAATGCTGCATCCGAACCCGGGTAACGCATTGTTTAAATAATGCATTTTATTCGCATGCTGACTTTTAAAAACTTGTGAACATATGTGCATTTTACTTAGAATGTTCTGCTTCAGTTTACATGGTCCCGTAAGTTTCGCTCTCAACTGTTCGGTGATCGACAGCCAATGATTGTATTCAGGCGTCCTGTAAAGGCAGGAGGGGTCCTCTAGGTTCTCCCCCTGTCGCCGTAGGTACACGTCATTTCCTGTGCGCCCGATGTCCGCTGAAACCCATGGACACATAGACAAATATACATAGTCATATATACATATTCATATATTCATAGACATATATATACATAGACGCCTCATTATGGGGGTTCACCCGTTGCTATGATACGTCTGCACGGCCGCCATATTGGATGTGGCAGCTCTGCCCCGTGAACGACTACAAGTCAGTGGAGTGAACTTTTTAAAGCTCCTTCTACAAAGTGCTAGAAGTTAATGCCTCTCATTTACACATTCACACACGTACCAATATTCAGGAAACAGCAAGATACCAAAAACAACATATGTAAGGCTTTCTGATGATTATTATAAACGTTAACTACTCGTTATATTCAATATACAGGTTGGCACCAAACCCAGGTGTGTCTTATTTTAAGTGTTTACAGCTGCCAATGTATGTAATGCTGTTACTCTGATGATAAATGACAGTTGAATATTGATTGTGTGTCTATAATAATTAATAATTAATCATAATTTAGCTCAACTGTTTTTATAAATACTGTGATTTTTGATAATCTAAGTTCAAAAAGTAACAATCAGGGTTTCACAATTAAATACTATGTGTTAGTTAAGTTAAAAGAAAATAATAATGCAGCATGTATGAGGATGGGGACCTCAGAGACACACTGATATTGGTTGGACAATGATGGAGAAAATGATTCAGGCCATAGAACTGGGTTTGGAACGACCCTTTGTGTTCCAATGCGGTGAGGTTACAACAGTGAAGGTGTGTGGTTCTTAAACAAAGGGAAAAAAATCTTAAAATTGAATTCTTGCAAATTAAAAATAGTTACGATCTTATCTGTAAATCTTTAAAACAAATCTGAGAAGAACAACTCCATTGAATTCATTTAGAGAAATTCTTGATTTTGATCTGCACTTGATTCATTTGATACTGAAGCTAGCGCATCTTTGTGGAATAGCAACAAATTTAACAAAAAGCAAACTCTAGGGAAAGTATGTGTCACTTGTCCAGCTGCCTAGGAGGCTTGTGGAAGCTGTGGGTCCATTACAGAAATCACCTGCTGTACCTCCAGTGTCTTGCTGTTCATCTTCTACTTGAACCTCTCCTCTCTCCTGGAGGCTGGGCAGGTAGTGGAGAATGAATGTTGACCAAACGTTGTCAGCCAGGACCTGCAATGCCTCCAAAGGCCCTTCCCCTTAAAGTCATGTATCACCTGGGGGGGAATCAAAGTCCTGGACCAGGATGTGGTTCCAAGATGATGGGGGGGGGGCTATTCTGATTACTAGTGGAATATAATTGTCCATGAAAACACAGCAGGAGACACAATTCTCCCTATTTCAAATCACTAACTAAAACAACATTAAAATAATTTGAAGCTGTTTTTTTAATGTCAAATAGTTATATAATGTTGCCTTAAGGCACCGCAGGGTAACGCTCCTGGCTACATTTTAAATAGGTTTGTAATACAATACAAAACATCATCAGGAAAGGCTTGGGTCTCAGCGTTACGCCAACAACTGTCCGCATTATCCAGGTTATTTATCCATTATCTGGTTTTAATCTTGCCCACTTGTCCAATCTTTTCTGTCATAGCTCCTCGTGACAGAGAAAACATGTAACAACACTATGGAAACTAGAAACAGACTGTTGTCACACTCAGAGAACACAGCTGTCTTCTTTCAGATGTCGTTTTGCTTTCAGAATACATCTTGCTAATCTGTACTTTGACAGGTATGAAAATGCACTGACTTGAATAACAATACAATGAATGACAATGCAATGCATCTTACAATGTTAAGAAATCCTTTAAATATGTCATCAAAATAGTCTTTTCATACATGCTGGTTACAAACAGGAAAAATGATTATCATTACAACAATAACAAGTCTGTTTATTAGTCAACAAAATATAGTGGTTTGAAAAATGTATCCCAGCGAGCTCTTCATGATTAAATCTTTTCAAGTTTACATATATGTAAATTATAAACACTGATGTGAAAAGACCAGAGAAGCTCTAAGGCTCTCTCTCCTGAACAACATTAATGTCCAACCCATCAGAGGACACAGCAACACAGTTTGTGTTTTAAAGGCTTTTGTCTGTAGATCGATAGACTCTTGCTGTCTGATGTTCTGTCAGCAGGAGGCGCTCTTGTTCCTTTCTCTACAGTCTCCAGTTGTGTCTGACTGGGCAGCAGCTGTTTTCTTTGGACAGCAGCAGCAGCTTTAAGATACAAATAGACACAGAGAGAGATGAAAGAGAGAGAGAGACGGACTGTTGAAATGCACATTATCACAAACAGAGAGATAAAGCTGTCATGCAGCACTCTACAACATGTTTGCCTCTTTGCTGTACAGATTTCTGATCAACACTATTTGTTTGTCAGTGAAAATGCAGCTCCAGACCTGCTCTTGATGCAGTCATAGTAGAAACAAAGTCGCAAGATTTGTGTTCATCAACACAGTCACACACAGTGACTTACCTTCTTATGGGTCTAGCCTGGCTGATAAGGTCAGGAAGTTTGCTGTTTCTGGTGTCTGGCAGCAACAAGCCCGCAGCAGCAGCCATGAGGCAGACTGTACCAAAAATAATGTACGGCAGGACCCTGCTGTAAACACCTGCGAACAGAATGAAGGCCACTTTACTGAGAACCGTCACTGATCTGTTCATTTCCATGGTCCATCACCTTTATTACATCAGTTAGGCCAACCTATTATCTGTTGCTTATTGCAGGGACCTTAATACAAAATATTATCAAAGACACTTGCCCATGTAGATCACATAGGGACACATGATGGAGCCTATGAATGCAGCAGTGGCAGTGATCCCTAAGCCCATGTTCCTGACCACAGTGGGCATCAGCTCAGTGAAGAACACAAAGAGGAAGATGTAAGCACCAGTTGAGCCCATCCTTCCCACCAAGGCGAACACCTGGAGCATGACAAGCATGTCTGAGAAAAACAAATGTGATTGTTAAACAAGGCATGGACAATTGTACAAAGTCAATGTGTCGTCTTCTCCTTTCAGATATTCCTGATTCAGTCAGTGTTGTACTGATTCAGACCTTCAGGAACCAGCTGGATCAGCAAGAGCATGATGCCACAGAGGATCAACATGCAGAAGAGGAGAGTGGGTCGAGGTGCACGGTTGACCAGCAGTCCAGTGGCTACATAAACTGCAATGTCAATGGCTGCTGAGATGAAGCAGTTGAGGTAGACGTTTCCATTCAGGTTACTGGTGTTGAGAGAGAGACCAAAATAGACCATGGCAGTGGACATCCTGCAGAAATACAGAATCAACACTGCATGAAGAGGGAAGACACTGTGCTGAAATAATATTTTCATCTCAAAATCATTTTTAAAGCTGCAATATTGTTCCCAATTTTGCTACAAAATGCTGACACAATTTATTGAAGTGATGTTGAAGAACCTGCAGTTTCAATTTGATGTGGTTGAACTATTGACAGAGCAAAGTGGACAAACAGCTGATGACAAGGTTTTGATTTTCCCCTTCTACTTTTGTCCCTTTTCCACCTCTTTCCTTTTCACCTGGGTTTTACAGTATATTCAGGAAATCTACCAACAGAGAAAATAAATACATTACCATATGAAAACACCTAGAATTGTAATATTCCTCATGTTGGGGGTGCGTACCAGGTCCAGATAAGTGTGTGTCCTCTCCTCTTCACCTTTATCTTTCTGTTTTAGACACATGAGAAGAAGCAGAACAGTCACGCCTGGTTATCACAGTTTGGGCCATATTTTATACTGTAGCTCAACAGCTTCCACAGCGTGAGGAGTGAAAATGGAATAAATACCATTAGCTCCGAGCACTGGCCAGCCCTGAATATCACCTCAGGTACGGGGACTCTGTTCCTTTTGGCAGCATTACGTTTGACAAGTTCAGCCTCCTCGACCCGACCTTTCTGCAAAAGCCAACGTGGAGACTCAGGAATGACCCCGAGCAGAAAGAGGGAGAGACAGAAGTTCATTTAAATTGAAAAAATGTGCATTTTACAACACAGGCGTTGAACCACATTAAATGTTGAGGTTAGAAAGCCAGTTGAAAATGGTTAAAAGCTTCAATGTCTTTGCAACTGTCAATACATGTATGTAATCATTATGCACAGTCAGAAATCAAAACATGTAAACTTTGCAGAGAATATGCACAAAGTGCTCAGGACTGAGATCAGTGTCTGAAGTCTGTCTGGGGATCAGAAGAGGATGTGCCACCTTACCCAACATCCACCTGGCCCTCCACCCAACCATTGGCACCTGGGACCTCTATGATGGACTCCATCTTCACAAAGAGAAGGTGAAGATCTTTGCATGAATGAGCGAACATTAGTTTAAACCTGATGTCATGGACCCACAGGGCAACAACCATGTATTTGGTCAGGCCCCCCTGTTTACCACGCCAACCATCGCCCGTTGGAACAACCTTGACTCTGAAATAAATCTAGGTGGCAGGCAGATAGTGCATCTCTGTCGGGCCTTAGGTCTGTACATAGGTAATTCTAGGTTCAGAGGGGACTCTTTAGGGAGATTCACATACTCCTCAGCTCTTGGGTCTAGTGTAGTAGACTATGTAATCACTGACATGGACCACTCCACTATCAGTGCATTCACTGTCAGACAGCAATCCACCCTTTCAGACCATAACCAAATAAATGTGTTCTTTAAACTCTCAGATCAAATGAGGGAACCCAGTAAGCTGTTTAAATCCTATTTACAGATGGGCCCCCAGACAGTGGAGACAAATTCATCATGGCTTTGAACTCACCTGATCTGATTAATGACATATCAATATATGACCAAAACCAATATTTCTCTACCAGAGATGGTGTAAACAAGGCCATTGACGATATCAGTATGATATTTCCCCAGCTATTAAAGCTGACCTCATAAAAAAACGGAAGCCTCTTAAAAGGCAAAACGCTGACAAATGGCTTGATCAAGAATGCAAGACCATCAGAAAAGACCTGAGAAAAATAACAAATGAAAAACATCGCCAAACAAAAAACCCAGCCTTATGCATTAGATACAATGAAATTTTAAAGAAATATAAATGTACAATTAGGAACAAAAAACAAAATTATACCCACGTGAAACTTGAAGATATTGAGAATGCTATTAATCAAAATCAATTCTGGGATATGTGAAACAAGTTCAACACAAAGCAACAGACACTACCCATCCAAAATGGTGATGTATGGAGAGCACATTTTGGAAATCTGTACAAAGACATTCCACAAATCATATCAATTCAGATCAATGTTTTATACAAGAAAAACTCCAAACATTAGAAGAAACAATTTAAGACAACCAAACCCCTTTGATATCCCAATTACTTGGGAAGAATTGACCACACAGACAAAATCTCTCCAGCCGAGGAAAGCTTGTGGTCCAGACAGCATTAAACACGAAATGCTCAAATGCAGCACCCCAGAGATGCAGGGTGCAGTGTTAAAGTTGTTCAATACTGTATTACAGTCAGGATGTTTTCCTGACATCTGGTGCAAAGGGCTTATTTCCCCCATTCATAAGAGTGTGGACAAATCAGACCCTAATGACTACTGTGGCATTTGTGTCAGCAGCTGTCTAGGTACATTTTTCTGTAGTATTCTAAATAAAAGAATACTAGAATTCCTTGAGGAACCATCTCCGGGAATCATCACCTTATCGCGGTGGAGAGGATTGCGTGTCCCAATGAACCTGTGAGCTAAGTTGTCAGGAGCCATGTGCTCCCGGTAGGGTCTCCCAAGGCAAATTGGTCTCAGATGAGGGGCCAGACTAAGTATGGTTCAAAATACCCCATGAAAATTAGAGGGGTGAGGCGAGAGACCCTGCCCGGAGGAAGTTCGGGGCCCATGTCCGGAGCCAGGCCTGGACAGAGGTCCCGTGAGCGGGCGCCAGGTGGCCAGGTCTGCCACGGGGCCCAGCCAGGCACAGCCCGAAAGAGCAACGTGGCTCTTCTCCCTCCCCCATCCCGTGGACCCACCATCCGCAGGAGAAACAGCTGGGGTCAGGTGCGCTGCCACATGGGTGCCAGTGGTGTTGACGGGCCTCGGCGACCCAGACCTGGGTGGCAGAGGCTGTCTCTGGGGACGTGGAATGTCACCTCTCTTGGGGGGAAGGAGCCAGAGCTGGTGCAGGAGGTTGAGCGTTACCAGTTGGATCTGGTGGGGCTTACCTCCACGCACAGCATTGGCTCTGGATCCAAACTCCTGGATAGGGGCTGGCCTCATTCTTCTCCGGAGTTGCCAAAGGTGTGAGGCACCGGGCGGGTGTAGGGATACTCACAAGTCCCCGGCTAAGCGGCGCCGTGTTGGAGTTTACCTTGGTGGACGAGAGGGTCGCCTCCCTACGCCTAAGGGCTGACTGCAGAAAAAAAAACTCTGACTGTTGTCTGTGCATATGTGCCGAACAGCAGTTCGGAGTATGCGGCCTTCTTGGAGGTCCTGGCCGGGACCCTGCAAGGGATATCGAACCTGAATGGACGATGTTCAAAGCTTCTGTTGTTGAAGCTGCAGCTGTGTCCTGTGGCCATAGGGTCTTAGGTGCCTCAAGGGGCGGCAACCCTCGGACACTGTGGTGGACACCGGTGGTCAGGGAAGCCGTCCGACTGAAGAAGGAGTCCTTTAGGGACATGTTGTCGGCAAGGCCATGGAGAAGGACTTTCTGGCGGTGCCGAAGCGCTTTTGGAAAACCGTCCGCCACCTCAGGAGGGGGAAACGGGGAACCATCCAAGCTGTCTACAGCAAGGATGGGACCTTGTTGACTTCAACTGAGGAGGTCATAGGGCGGTGGAAGGAGTACTTTGGTGACCTCCTGAATCCCACTCAGCCGCCCTCTGTAATGGAGACAGAGCTGGAGGATGATGGGGTATCATCGCCGATTTCCCTGGGTGAAGTCATTGTGGTGGTCAAACAACTCCACAGTGGCAAAGCCCCAGGGATCGATGAGATACCACCAGAAATGCCAAAGGCTCTGGGTGTTGAGGGGCTGTCTTGGTTGACACGCCTCTTCAACATTGCGTGGGGGTCGGGGTTGGTGCCGAAGGAGTGGCAAACAGGTGTGGTGGTCCCTCTTTTTAAGAAGGGGGACCAGAGGGTGTGTGCCAATTACAGAGGTATCACACTACTCAGCCTGCCTGGGAAAGTCTACTCCAAGGTGCTGGAAAGGAGGGTCCAGCCGATTGTCGAACCTCAGATTGAAGAGGAACAATGCAGATTCCGTCCTGGCCATGGAACAATGGACCAGCTCTTTACTCTGGCAGGGGTCTTGGAGGGGGCCTGGGAGTGCAATCTCCCAGTCCACATGCGTTTTGTGGATCTGGAGAAGGCGTACCACTGGGTCCCCCGAGATGTTCTGTGGGAGGTGCTGCGGGAGTATGGGGTGAGGGGGTCCCTTCTTAGGGCTATCCAATCCCTATATTCTCAAAGCGAGAGCCGCGTGCGTGTACTCGGAAGTAAGTCGGACTTGTTCCAAGTGGGTGTTGGCCTCCGCCAGGGCTGTGCCTTGTCCCCAGTCCTGTTTGTGATATACATGGACAGGATTTCAAGGCGCAGTCGTGGTGTGGAGGGGTTACAGGTCGGTGACATGGAGATCGCATCACTGCTTTTTGCAGATAATGTGGTCTTGATGGCATCATCAGCTGTAGATCTACAACGCTCACTGGATCAGTTCGTGGCTGAGTGTGAAGCGGCAGGGATGAGGATCAGCACCTCTAAATCTGAGGCCATGGTTCTCAGTAGGAAGCCGGTGGATTGCCTACTCTGGGTGGCAGATGAGTCCTTGCCCCAAGTGAAGGAGTTCAAGTACCTCGGGGTTTTGTTCAAGAGTGAGGGTATGATGGGGTGTGAGATTGACCGGAGAGTCGGAGCAGCGGGTGCGGTGTTGCATGCACTTGACCGCACGGTTCTCGATCTATCGATCAATCTTCGTCCCTACCCTCAACTATGGTCATGAGCGATGGGTTATGACCAAAAGAATGAGATCGCAGGTACAAGGGCCGAAATGGGTTTTCTCCGCAGGGTGGCTGGGGTCTCCCTCAGAGATAGGGTAAGAAGCTCAGCCATCCGGGAGGGACTCGGAGTAGAGCCGCTGCTCCTCTGCGTGGAAAGGAGCCAGTTGAGGTGGTTCAGGCATCTGATGAGGATGCCACCAGGGCGCCTTCCTAGGGAGGTGTTCCTGGCATGTCCAACTGGGAGGAGACCTAGGGGTAGACCCAGGACCAGGTGGAGGGATTATATCTCTTCTCTGGCCTGGGAGCGCCTGGGGATTCCCCAGGCAGAGTTAGCCGATGTGGCCGGGGAAAGGGAAGTTTGGGGCTCACTACTGAAGCTGCTGCCCCTGCGACCCGATTTTGGATAAGCGGTTGACAATGGATGGATGGATGGATAGATTTCCTTGAGAAACACTCCATCTTGAATAAAAGTCAAATTGGCTTCCTCCCAAAACGCCGCACCACCGACCATGTATATACTCTTTACACTTTAATTAACAAACATGTACCCCAAACAAAAAATGGTAAGATGCTAACTTGTTTCGTTGATTTTAGGAACATTTTTGACTCTATTTGGCATGAAGGGCTCTATTACAGGCTCCTACACTGTGGTATAGGGGGCAAAATGTATGATCTGGTTAAATCAATGTATTTGGAAAATGTGTGTGAAGTTAAAACTGGAGACAAACAAACTGAATTCGTCACCCAGAGAAGAGGTGTACGCCAGGGCTGCAATTTATGCTCGACTTTATTTAATGTGTATATAAATGAACTTGCTGTTGAGTTGGATCAACGTGCTGCTCCAGGCCTCTCCCTCTTGGATAGAGAGGTGAAGTCTCTGTTTTATGCTGATGACCGTGTTCTACTGTCTCCTACTGAACAAGGACTACAGCAACAGCTGGACATAGTAGAGAAGTTCTTTCAGAACTGGGCCCTGGCAGTAAATGTGGAGAAAACTAATGTCATGATCTTTCAAAAACACCCCAGATGTCAGGAGAACAAACACCAATTTAGCATAAATAATCATGTCATTGAACATAGCATGAGTTATACCTACCTTGGTATAACCATCACAGCATCAGGGAGTGTCAACATGGCAGTGAACGCACAAAAAGAAAAAGCTCAAAGCTCATATATGCAATTAAGAGAACATGTTATAATTTCCAAATTCCAGTCAAAAACTGGCTTAAATATTTGATAGTGTCATCGAGCACATTGCGCTGTATGGTAGTGAAGTATGGGGTCCACTCAGTCATCAGAGCTATACCCGCTGGGACAAACATCCAACAGAATCTTTACATGCAGAATTCTGCAGATATATTTTACGCGTACACAGAAACACACCAACAAATGCATGTAGAGCAGAATTAGGCAGATACCCACTGATAGTTAACATTCACAAGAGGACGTTCAACTTTTTTAACCACCTGAAATCAAACCCAGAGAGACACTCCACTCCAAAGCCCTCAAAACTCAAGAGCTGAGCCCAGAAAAGAGTCCCCTATGTCAGCTGGTACTGAGGCTAACTGCCCCCTCTCAGACACAGTCTGACCAGCCTCACAACAACACTGCTCTCCAAACACCAATCAAAGTAAAGCTAATTATAACACAATGTAAAGAAACATATCTGGAACATTGAAAAGAAGAAGCTACAAGCCAAAGTAGATCAGAATGTTATCTAGCCCTATCTACTGTCAGAGATAGAAAGCAGAGACAGATTCTGACCAGGTACGAGCTCAGTGACCACAAACTGACAATCCAAACAGGAAGACACGACAAATCATGGCATCCAAAAGAAAACAGAACATGTGGTCACTGTTCGACAGGTGAGGTTGAGACAGAGATGCACTTTCTCCCACAATGTAAAACATTCAATGAAACAAGGAACATTTATTTTAACAAATTCAACTCTGTAATCTCAGATTTCAAAGAGCTGAATGGCCTCTCAAAATTAAAAACACGCCTGGGAGAAGGAGATAGGGCATATCTTCCTGCCCAATATGTATCAACACACCACAAACTGAGGGACAGTGAATGACCGACACACACCCACACACATGCACGCACACACACACATGCACACACAAACTTTGGTTTTGACAAACTGATTTCATGGTTTTCGTAAAATGTTTGCAACTTCAGAATTGTGTTTGTTGACTTCAGCTCAGCATTCAGTACAGTCAAACCCATGAAGGTGACTGGAACACGGCTCACTCTGGGCTTCAGTACCACACTTTGTCTTTCTTTCACTCTCAAAACAAATATACATGATCGCCAGATCAAGATCTTCATGACAGGAGGTGGTGGTTCTCATTTTGTCAACAGGGGCCGCCAGAACAAAAAAGTAACAGTTCCTTGAAGAAGCTTTAAATAGAAGAGGGTTCAGCATTAAAGTGACTGTGATATGTGACATGGACCACTGATCAATAGCCCTTATCAGCTGATGACTTACCACCACATTGGAATATATATCAATCCAGGGATAGCAGAAGCTACTAGCAGCATCCTCCAGCCTCGTATGAAGTAGGCAAAGAGCGGCAACAAGGCGTAGCCAATGCCATGACATACACCTTGGGCTAGCAGGACGAATTTTATCCTGGCAGACGGGCCCAACATCTCAGACCCTGATGAAGAAGAGGAACACAAGAACGGCATTAAGATGAGGGAGAACATGAATGTATAGATCAAACTGTCTGCAGACATATTGAATTCACTGGTTCAGGAAGATGCTGGAGTTGAGATAGAGGTAGGGACTCTTTTGAGACCGATAGAAGTGCATGTGCTGCCTGTCTCACCCAGTATGAGCGATGTGCCATAGTTGGAGACTTGTCCAAGTTCTTTAAGACAGTTGAGGACACAGAACATGACCCAGCTGACGGAGGCGGCCTGGATTAAGGCAGTGACTGACTGTAAGACCATGGTGAAAAAAAACACCGGCTTTCTGCCAAACCTGCAAGGCGATGCACAGAAATATGAAGTTAACAGACCATATGTGATCTTTAAGTACACGTCCTCACACTGGTAACATTTGGCTTCTATCATGTGATCAGTCAGTTCTTCTCTTCTTTGTCTTTCTGTCAATCCAGCAATTTTTCTTACCACTGTTTGATTTGGCTGCTAGAACAACAGACGTCAGGGAACACCATTATTTATTTTTATCTTATTTCATGATAAACTGAAGGGTTAAGTGCTCATTTATGATTAATGAAATTATCATTCTTCAGTCACAAAAGTGAAAGTTTTTCTGACACCATTAAAAGCTAATTCAACAATAATAATACAAATAATAATTTACATATATGTGGTTCTCACAGGACAGCAACACTGCAAACATATAGAGTATGATGCTTTTCTATAGATTTATATCTACAGCATGAATATGAAGTGATATTAATTCAATCAAAACAGAAAAACAATGACAGAGAACATTTTCCATCAGAATGAGTCATCGTGTTTTAGATACCTAAAGTGAATTTTCACTGATATTGCTTTTGTACTCTCACACAAGAAAGGTTTTCGATGCAAGACTTTTCACAGTGTGGTGCTGAAACTTCTACTTAAGGATCTGCACACATCCTCCACTGCTGCTTACCTGTCTGAGATGGGACCACTGATAAAGGATCCAATCAAGACTCCTACAAAGAACAAGGAGGTGGAAAAAGGGACCTTCCATGCATGTTCACACACCAGATCCCACTGTCAGTAACAGGAGAGAAGACGTCTTTCAGGTGACGGCAGGACAACTTCCATAGAAATCTGACAGAGTGAAATCTAAATGAAACTAAAGTCACAGAAGGGAGAGCTTCACCTCAGACACAACAGTGGAGCTGTATATCTCAGTGCTGAACACCCATCCATCCACACATTGCTCTGTGTCATTGCTGAGTCCAGCTGTCTCTGTCCAGCTTCCATTCTGTTTGTGTCGGGAACAGCTGTCAGGTCCGATCCAGCTGTGCTGCTCCACATCTGTGCCGTTGATGGACAGTTTGCAGTGATACTGTGGTGTATCCGAAACGAAAACCACAATCACTCCCATGTATCCAGTTGGAATTGCAGCTAAACTGAGCAGAATAATAATCGAAATCTGAAAAAGTCCGTGGTCGCCCAGAAAAGACGTAAGTTCATCGAAGTCTTTCACTTTTGGATCCGACATGATGACTGACTGCTGGTGCACAAAGTGGATCCACACCAGGATTCTGTGTCAGATGAGCTGGTGGCTTTAAGTCCTGTTTGAAGGAATGTCAGATCGTTTACTGATCCACAAGTATAACGGTGTGGTTTGATGAAGAGCCAGCGTTTGTCACACAACGTGTTAGCCAAATAATTCTCTCACATTCACAAGTGCCCTAGTCGACACACACACACACAAATTGTCTGACTATGTTAACAGATTATTAAGTAACACAAACTAAAGTCTCTGCACTCCGTGGACACGTTGAAAAACCACAGCTGCTGCACAAATGAGTTACAACCTGTTGAGCAATGAACCGGTTCGTACCAGTCACACTGACACTTGTCTCCCAGCAGTTGCCAAACAGCTTGGGTTACTTTGAGAGATGGAATGTTAAAAGCGAAAACTCAGTTTCTGAGGAGGAAAGCATGGTATTGATCTGTCTCTGTGGGTTTGTTTTCACTCTGACAGCTACTAATTTATGCCCTCCTGCACTTAAATAAAAAATTCATAGAGAAGGAAGTGTGTGAAAGGCAAGAAAAGTAGTAGACTTTGGCCAGGTTTCCCAGTTTGCAAGTGTTTATTACTTAACAATATCCGGGGTAATATTAAAATATTATCAAATGGCTATCTTACCAAGTGACAATTTCTCATTTTACATTTAGCACATACTATTTACAACTCTTCTGTTACTGCTATTCCCCCACCAATAAACATATAAAATATATTTACAATAAATAGAAATAACCACCGAACATTTGAAACCCCCTCCCACTTCCTATCCTGCCACTGGGTCTCTCCCAGAAAAGTTAATCATGGTGCCCGGGGGAATCTTTAAGCTGCGCGCCCTGGAGCAGACACAGAACCGGACAGGTTACGTGTGAACACAAACAATTTCACCTTGTAAATGTTCAGCGCTCACTCACACTTTTACAACCAGATATTACACCACACATATGTACCAGTAAAACTCCACACACGCTACGTTATCTAATCATTTCAATCACGCGCAGTCTGTAGTCAGAGCTCAACTTCGCGCTCCTCTCTTGTGGGCGGAGCCAAGTGCAGCACCTGCCCGAACAAAGCACTATTAAGGTACTGGATGTGGGCGGGGCTGGATATGGGCGGGGTTGTGTATGGGCGGAACTTCCTGCAGGCTGCAGCTATTGGTACTTGCCTGCCCGAACACATGCAATCACCTGCGGTCACAAGGTTCTTATAAATAACTCATCAAACAGTCAATAGAGGTATTTAAATAATTGTATTAACTGTGCAAATACGCAATGTGCAAACTGTACTTTACAAACCTTGGCAAATAAAGTGTTATCGTCAATAAAGTACAAAGTGCCATTATTGCTGTACCTTTTTAAGTTGTGTGAATATAATGAACCACATGTGCAATATGTACAAGTAATGAAATGCGCTTCGTTACAAAGTGATAACATTCAGTGGTTATCGAATACCTTACATGGGTCATAAAACAACATAAAACAAATCCTAAAACAAGGTCACAGGTCACGTTATACACTTACATCGAACATGCCTGTGTAGGACTTCAATTCACATGTCTCTTCATGAAGTGCATTTTCCATCACACATGTAACGGAGTAGATTTGTGCTTGGTAAAGTATGGAAAAACAGTTGCAACACTGCCATGTATTGGCGCAGTGATTAGTGTGGGAATTACACAGAGAAAAGAGGACTTCACTGTGCTAAGATGTCCTCTTGCATGGTCCAGGATAATTAACAATTTTGTTAAAGGTTTTAGATGTTCATACTTTATATTTTGCTGTGTAATGTCCTTGTTGGGATTTGTGCTAAGTGTTTTGAGCACTTACTGTGATTTGTTAAGCCATAAAGCTACTTTTTAGAGACTTGTAATGATGCTAAACTATCTTAAATGCGTCCCCTCGTTTAATGTGGTGTTCAGATTATCCTGAGACTGACGATCATTTTCACACGCCATTGCTGTGCTGTATGCTGCGTTGCAGGTAATACGTTGTGTATTTTGTCATGATACTTTTCACGATGTTTTATTCTATATTTTGTCTGAGCTGCCACGTGTTTGGCCTAAAGGCTCACATATATTTATCTAGCTTTGAATTTAGTGTATTTTCATACTTAACTCATGGTAAATGTTGAAAGAGTTCCTAAAATCAATTTTATGTCACATAATGGGTTTTGTGGGGTTTTTTTTTTATACTTATATTTGTGGAATAACAATATACACTAGGATGTAATTTTTGTTTCCATTTTATATGAAAAGATGTGTGTATTTCATTTATTGAACTGCACAGAGAAAAGAGGACTTCACTGTGAATGTCCTGAGACTGACGATAATTTTCACACGCCATTGCTGTGCTGCAGAGGAAAGACCCCATAATGCACCTGGTCGTCGTCTGTGGTCTGTAGAAGCGGCTGTAGTTTGGAGCTGCATTTCACTGATAGCTGTGACCCGCCACATATCCATAGTATATACAAAGACGTATATACATAGACATGTAAACCATAGACACAGAAGCATAGACATATATACATAGATATTATGAGGGTATGCGCGTCCGCCATATTGGATATGGCACATCTGCTCTGTGAACTAAGTCAGTGGAGTGAGCTTTTTAAAGCGCCCTTCTACAAAGTGCTATAGGTTAATGCCTCTCATTTACACATTCACACACGTACCAGCATGTTCAGGAAACAGATAGGAACCAAAAACAACGTCTGTAACATTCTCTGATGATTATAAACATTAACTACTCGTTATATATTTAGAACACAGGTAGGTAGACAACATCTGTCAGTGTGACCGGTATGAACCATCAGCGTATGAACTACTATAAGTCACTTTGGACAAAAGTGTCTGATAAAATGCCCTAAAAATGAAAATGGTGGAAAAGATATTCACACCTTTTGATTTAATAAAAAGTATCAGTGCAACCGTGTAGAAATACTCAGTCACAAATAAAAGACACAACATTAAAACATATGTTTTTAACTTGAGTAACAGTGTTGAAAAACAGTAAATTTAGAATGATGTCGAATTGGATTGTAACTGCTGATGTATTAATGTGTTCATGGCTTTAATGTTGCAGCTCGTGAAGGTGCAGCTATGACAGTCTCCAGTTGTGTCTGACTGGGCACCTGTAACACCAAACTAGACTGCATTTGTTGAGTCAATTTTTCTTAATGACATAATTCTGTAAAGTAACTAATAACTAAAGATATAAATGTAGTTGATTGATTCATGATTGTGTGGTTGTATTGTAATCGGCCCATATAAATACTGTGTTTGACTGCATGTGGAGTTTTTCCCACTTTAATGAATTAATTCAATCATGATAATAAGCACTGTAATCAGGCTGAGTGGGCCGACTTTCAAACTGATGAATTCATCATTCCTTTAGGTTTAATTGTACTCAATGTTTTGAAGATGACTCATCTGTTAAACACAGGTTTCAATAGTCATGTCAGATGACTACACCTGACCTTTTCCTCAAGCTCTGCACAGTTACAGGCTTGTCATATATGCAGTGCACCTCAGGCTACTTTGCTGAGGGAGTAATTAGCTGTATTTTGCAACCAGTTCAACAAGTTACTTGTGCTGGTTTTCACCTACATAGGTACAGATGTGCTTTCTGTAAAGCCACAAGCTCATCTGATGCAGCCTCCTGGTGTGGATCCACTTTGCGCACCAGCAGTCAGTCATCATGTCGGATCCAAAAGTGAAAGACTTCGATGAACTTACGTCTTTTCTGGGCGACTACGGACTTTTTCAAATTTTAATAATTGTTCTGCTCAGTTTAGCTGCAATTCCAATTGGATACATGGGAGTGATCATGGTTTTTGTTTCGGATACACCAGAGTATCACTGCAAAGAGTCCATCGACTCCACGCGCAACGGCACAGGTGTGGATCAGCACAGCTGGATCGGACCTGACAGCTGTTCCCGATACAAACTGAACGGAAGCTGGACGGAGACAGCTGGACTCAGCAATGACACAGAGCAATGTGTGGATGGATGGGTGTTCAGCACTGAGATATACAGCTCCACTGTTGTGTCTGAGGTGAAACTCTCCCTTCTGTGACTTTGGTTTCATTTAGATTTCGCTCTAATGTCAGATTTCTATGGAAGTTGTCCTGCCGTCACCTGAAAGACGTCTTCTCTCCTGTTACTGACAGTGGGATCTGGTGTGTGAACATGCATGGAAGGTCCCTTTTTCCACCTCCTTATACTTTGTAGGAGTCTTGATCGGATCCTTTATCAGTGGTCCCATCTCAGACAGGTAAGCAGCAGTGGAGGATGTGTGCAGATCCTTAAGTAGAAGTTTCAGCACCACACTGTGAAAAGTCTTGCATCGAAAACCTTTCTTGTGTGAGAGTACAAAAGCAATATCAGTGAAAATTCACTTTAGGTATCAAAAGCACGATGACTCATTCTGATGGAAAATGTTCTCTGTCATTGTTTTTCTGTTTTGATTGTATTAATATCACTGCATATTCATGCTGTAGATGTAAATGAGCCTTTTTATACAGTGGTTTTCAATCTACAGCAATGCATCGTACTCTATGATATCATGTTTGCAGTATTGCTGTCCTGTGAGAACCACATATATGTAAATTATTAGTAGAATTATTATTTTTAAATCAATTTTTAATGGTGTCAGAAAAACTTTCACTTTTGTGACTGAAGAATGATAATTTCATTAATCATAAAGGAGCACTTAACCCTTCAGTTTATCATGAAATAGGATAAAAATAAATAATGGTGTTCACTGACGTCTGTTGCTCTAGCTGCCAGCCGTAAGAAAAACTGCAGGATTGACAGAAAGACAAAGAAGAGAAGAACTGACTGATCACATGATAGAAGCCAAATGTTATCAGTGTGAGGACGTGTACTTAGAGATCACATATGGTCTGTTAACTTCATATTTCTGTGCATCACCTTGCAGGTTTGGCAGAAAGCCGGTGTTTTTTTTCACCATGGTCTTACAGTCAGTCACTGCCTTAATCCAGGCCGCCTCCGTCAGTTGGGTCATGTTCTGTGTCCTCAACTGTCTAAAAGGACTTGGCCACGTCTCCAACTATGGCACATCGCTCATACTGGGTGAGACAGGCAGCACATGCACTTCTATCGGTCTCAAAAGAGTCCCTACCTCTATCTCAACTCCAGCATCTTCCTGAACCAGTGAATTCAATATGTCTGCAGACAGTTTGATCTATACGTTCATGTTCTCCCTCATCTTAATGCCGTGCTTGTGTTCTTCTTCTTCATCAGGGTCTGAGATGTTGGGCCCGTCTGCCAGGATAAAATTCGGTCTGCTAGCCCAAGGTGTGTGTTACGGCATTGGCTACGCCTTGTTGCCGCTCTTTGCCTACTTCATACGAGGCTGGAGGATGCTGCTGGTAGCTTCTGCCATCCCCGGATTGATATATATTCCAATGTGGTGGTAAGTCATCAGCTGATAAGGGCTATTGATCTAATGGTATTGATTGAAGTGTGGTACTGAAGCCCAGAGTGGGCCGTGTTCCATTCAACTGCAGATGCAGATATGTAAATTGACTGCAGGTCATTGCAGAACTGGATAATAATAAGAATGTACCTCTGTGTCTGTACCAAGACAGCCAGACCGGGCTGGTTCAGACCAGTTCTCAGTGTAAATGAGTGTCTGTCTTTATGTACTCATGGATCATAAACTGGTCTGTATGTCTTCCCCCTGTTTGTGCTTCTCTTTAGATCAGACACTGATCTCAGTCCTGACACTTTGTGCATGTTCTCTTCAAATTTTGTATGTTTTGATTTCTGATTTACGAAATGATTTCATAGATGTATTAACAGTAATATATTAACAAATATTAACAAATATATCCCCTTGAAGCTTTTAACAATTTTCAAATGGTTTTCTAACGTCAACATTAAATGTGGTTCAACGCCTGTGTTGTAAAATGCACATTTTTCAATTTAAATGAACTTCCGTCTCCCTCTCTTTCTGCTCAGGGTCATTCCTGAGTCTCCACGTTGGCTTTTGCAGAAAGGTCGGGTTGAGGAGGCTGAACTTGTCATACGTAATGCTGCCAAAAGGAACAGAGTCCCCGTGCCTGAGGTGATATTCAGGGCTGGCCAGTGCTCGGAGCTAATGGTATTTATTCCATTTTCACTCCTCACGCTGTGGAAGCTGTTGAGCTACAGTATAAAATATGGCCCAAACTGTGATAACCAGGTGTGACTGTTCTGTTTCTTTTCATGTGTCTAAAACAGAAAGATAAAGGTGAAGAGGAGAGGACACACACTTATCTGGACCTGGTACGCACCCCCAACATGAGGAATATTACAATTCTAGGTGTTTTCATATGGTAATGTATTTATTTTCTCTGTTGGTAGATTTACTGAATTTACTGTAAAACCCAGGTGAAAAGGAAAAAGGTGGAAAAGGGACAAAAATAGAAGGGGAAAATCAAAACCTGACACATGAGGAGAGAACTTCAAAATAAAACAGGAAATAACTCCAACCATGACAGTAAGTGGCCAAATGAAGAACTTGATGGTACAATATTTCCTTCAGGAATTACTTTGCAGAAGTTGCAGCTCATGCCACAGCTGCTGGCTGCAGCAGTCTTGCTCAGTAATGGACCAAATTCAAAAAATGTTGTCACCATTAATCAATTAGACCCAAAACATTTAAACAGGGTCCAGGTTAACGATACCAAAGTTCCCCTTTAATAACTTTGACTTATTTGTCGTCTGCCGTTTGTCCACTTTGCTCTGTCAATAGTTCAACAACATATAATCAAGATGAAAATATTATTTCAGCACAGTGTCTTCCCTCTTCATGCAGTGTTGATTCTGTATTTCTGCAGGATGTCCACTGCCATGGTCTATTTTGGTCTCTCTCTCAACACCAGCAACCTGAATGGAAACGTCTACCTCAACTGCTTCATCTCAGCAGCCATTGACATTGCAGTTTATGTAGCCACTGGACTGCTGGTCAACCGTGCACCTCGACCCACTCTCCTCTTCTGCATGTTGATCCTCTGTGGCATCATGCTCTTGCTGATCCAGCTGGTTCCTGAAGGTCTGAATCAGTGCAACACTCACTGAATCAGGAATATCTGAAAGGAGAAGACGACACAGTCATTGTGTACAATTGTCCATGCCTTGTTTAATGATCACATTTGTTTTTTCTCAGACATGCTTGTCATGCTCCAGGTGCTCACCTTGGTGGGAAAGGTGGGTGTGGCTGGTGCTTACATCTTCTTCTTTGTGTTTGTCACTGAGCTGATGCCCACTGTGGTCAGGAACATGGGCTTAGGGATCACCACCACTGCTGCATTCACAGGCTCCATCCTGTCTCCCTATGTGATCTACATGGGCAAGTGTCTTTGATAATATTTTGCATTAAGGTCCCTGTAATAAGCATCAGATAATAGGTTGGCCTAACTAATGTAATAAAGGTGACGGACCCATGGAAATGACCAGATCAGTGACGGTTCTCAGTAAAGTGGCCTTCATTCTGTTCGCAGGTGTTTACAGCAGGGTCCTGCCGTACATTATTTTTGGTACAGTCTGCCTCATGGCTGCTGCTGCGGGCTTGTTGCTGCCAGACACCAGAAACAGCAAACTTCCTGACCTTATCAGCCAGGCTAGACCCATCAGAAGGTAAGTCACTGTGTGTGACTGTGTTGATGAACACAAAGGAAGTAAAAGTCTTCTAAGTGTTAGACAACAAACTGAGGCAATGAAATCTTGTGACTTTGTTTCTACTATGACTGCATCAAGAGCAGGTCTGGAGCTGCATTTTCACTGATAAGCAAATAGTGTTGATCAGAAATCTGTACAGCAAAGAGGCAAACATGTTGTAGAGTGAACTGCATGACAGCGTTATCTCTTTGTTTGTGATAATGTGCATTTCAACAGTCCGTCTCTCTCTCTTTTATATCTCTCTGTGTCTCTTTGTATCTTAAAGCTGCTTCTGCTGCTGTCCAAAGAAAACAGCTGCTGCCCAGTCAGACACAACTGGAGACTGTAGAGAAAGGAACAACTGCTCCCCCTGCTGACAGAACATCAGACAGCAAGAGTCTATCGATCTAAAGACAAAAGCCATTAAAACACAAACTGTGTTTGTGTGTCTTCTGATGGGTTGGACATTAATGTTGTTCAGGAGAGAGAGACTCAGAGCTTCTCTGGTCTTTTCATATCAGTGTTTATAATTTACATTAATGTCAACTTGAAAATATTAGTAACCATAATAAAGACTCATATATTTATACCCACTATATATGTTTGTTGACTAATAAACAGACTTTTTATTGTTGTACTGAATGTCTTTGATCCTGTTTGTTACCTGCATGTATGAAAACCTTTTTTGATGACAGGTCAGTCCTCGGCCGTGATGAAGGGTTATTTATTGAACGATTTCTCAATATTGTAAGATGGGGCATTATTTTTTCAGGCACTGTTGCACTGACTTCAATGACAATACATTTTTCCACACATGCCATGCTATGGGAACCTTTTATTATCCAACCATATATAGAGTGAAAGTTAAATTTGGTGTTTTTGACCAGTGTACTTACATACATGAATGATAATATCTAAAATTATATTTCAAACGGGCTAAAAAAAAAATGCAGTTTATTCTTGCCACTATTGCCACATGTTTGTTCATGGAGGGAAATGTTGGGTCCCTAAAAAAATTTTAATAAATCACGAGTATGATCTATACCCCCACCACTCGAAATGAGACGATTAGATAACTTTTGTTGTACTTTTTACTTCAACAATGTCATTTAAAGTAGTTTTTATCTCAAAACAGCCACTAGTGGGATGAAAGAGGGTTACTATTCTACATGTGCATCTTGAGAGGGCACACCAATCTACAAAGATTACTTTTTTAAACCAGGGGAGATGAGGAGTACTCTGTCTGTGTGATCAGAATTGGTAGCTTTGAGTCTGCCTCTTGTTCCCTCCGCTGAAGACGACCACAGTTGGATTATCAGCTAACCAGGGACAGCAAAATCTTGCCAGGAGTCCGGAAACCCTAAAACATCCACGATCACACTGTGTAAATTGATTTGATTAATCTGATTCATTCCACATGTGTTAGGGAAGTTGCTGCAAGCTGCATTATAATCCAGTTTTCCTGTGTAACAGAGGGGCCTATTATTTTAGTCAGTATTGTACTCTCTTGGCACATATTTATGAGGCTATATTGCCTAATTAACAAAAAGTAATTGACACGGGTGTTACTATTATCATTATGATTATTATTATTATTATCATAGCAAACCAGCACTGGTTGATCAATGGGTCTTTGTGCATGTCATGTCATGAAAGTGGTGTCAGGGGCCCCAAAAGCAAACACGACCAAATCAAGTTAATAACATAAATGTGGCAAATATAAAACATGTGATTTATTTTCTATGTTTCTATTAACCAGCGTGCGTGGATAGAGGGGTCATTACATAATCCCGTTCACAGCTGACTGTCAACACTGGAAATATCGCGAGTGTTCGAGTGTTGCTGGGCCCCCAGTACTGCCCCACCTCTGCCGCTGATTTTAGTTCTGGGACCCGGTGTCCGTTCTGCTGCAACCACACACCTGCCAGTGCCATCGGAAAGACGTGGCGAGGATAAACTAACAGACACTTCAGCCTCGTTCGGCGGGTGCTCGTAGCTTGAACAACTGGGAGGGCAGCGGCACTGGAAGTGTTTGTAAAGTCAGCTCGCGTTATATGTCGTAACGCTGCCACCAGGCAACAGTAGGCAGATGAAGTTAGCAAGCTAGCTAACGTGAAGTATTGCTAGTGATGGCTCTGCTTTTGACAACATTCTGTTGGCCGTTACGTTGTAGTTAGTTAGTTCAGCGAGTGTGAATTTACAAGTCGCTTATTTCACATTAGTGCAGTGACAGTAATGCCAGTTATCCCGCTAACCCGCTTATACACGGTTACGTCTCAGCTGTTAAAACAGCCCAGTCCAGTTGGCTAACGTGAACTTTACATTAGCCATTTAGCTAACGGTACCGTCACACTGCCCCACTGTTGTTGTTGTTTTTGCTAATTTGCCGTTATGCTCACTGAGTTGAGAAGCAGAGTTTGATCCCTGTTACCCAAAGTTGAGTCATATATACGTGTGCTAACTATACCATATAACAGACAGCTAACAATTAACTCGGATTAATCGATCTTTAACGTGAGTCCAGATAGCATCGACAAGATAGTGTGCTATTGAACCTCAGAATATTGGCTAAGGAAACAAAACAACTTGCTGTGCAGTTCACACTAACATTGTGTCTTGTCAGTCATTTCGCAGTCAGATATCTCTACGTGGAGAGGTGTTAGCCTTAGTAAGTACAAATCACAAAGCTCATAGTTGACTCACACGTTAGCATGGCTCCTAAAAAGAGACCAATGCCCTTAAATATTGCTCCTTCTGGCGACGGGTTATCCACCTCCACCAACTCTGATGTTGCATCTGAGTAAGTTCATCCATAAACCACATCAGTATCCTCACATGCTGTTTAAACAGTAGTCATTTGTGACATCTGGTGGATGTTTGATTCCTGTTCTATATCCATATTTTCCACAGGGCCAATTTAGAAGCACTTAAGAGAATATTGGAGGAGTTGGACTTGGATGAACAACAGAAGAAGAGATTAGAAGCTTTCCTGACCCAGAAGGCCAAAGTGGGCGAGATGAGAGATGATGACTTCCAGCGTATCTGTGAGCTGGGTGCAGGCAATGGAGGAGTTGTTAATAAGGAATGCCACAAACCTTCAGGAACTATCATGGCCAGAAAGGTCAGCCACAGATACACTGTTTGATTAATGAGATTAATGTGATCCAAGTGGGATTTCAACATGTTGATCTTCTACCTACTGGTGGTATCATCACAAAACACTTTTCATATAACCATTTTCTTTTCTCTTCAGCTCATTCATCTTGAAATTAAACCTGCTATCAGAAACCAGATAATCCGGGAGCTTCAGGTGCTGCACGAGTGTAACTCTCCCTACATTGTGGGCTTCTATGGAGCATTTTACAGCGACGGAGAGATCAGCATCTGTATGGAAAACATGGTGAGAACATTGAAGAAGGCAGACGATGTGTGTGGGTGACCAGTTAAGGTATTAACTACTTTAAGGAAATTATCTTATTTGGCCTTATGTATGAGCACGTGTCAGCGGCATAACTTTAGTTTTTGTTTTGTCTCTCGAAGTAAAGAATGTTGAACAGAATCATTTGTACGTCATTTTGGACAAAAGCATCTACCGATGGATTTCATGTAGATTCAAAGTGCCTTGTTTGTGATTTCATGGTATAAAATGTAAAGCAAATTTACAACATGACATGAAACTACACAGTGCTGCACTAGACAGTTCTTTAAAAAATGTATCCACAAGTTTCCTGGGGACGTCACTCGAGAGGCTACTGAGGAAATGATGATGGTTGATACGTCTGGTAACAAAGTAACCACTGATGCACCAGCGCCACAATGCTTATGAAGCATTAGCTGGGTGGGCTAAGCAATAATTATAGTGTTAGAAGTACTCACCTGATAAAGTCCCTAGAATGGATCTTCATGAACGAATGATGCGCCGCACAAATTACTCTAAGAAGGAGGATTAGTGTCTCATTATTCACTCACAGTATCATGGGGGCTGAGGAATAAGCTAGATATGTTTCACCGGTAATGAACCACTGTACTCCTTTAATAAATGAACCCAGTGCACATTGCAATCAAGGGGAAACATGTGATCTTGGTAAAATTCAGTTTTTGTGCTTTTAGCAATCTATATTATGACATGTTGTATTCTTTGTGGTGTCATTTTATCATGCAGGATGGTGGATCTTTGGATCAGGTTTTAAAAGAAGCCAAGAGGATCCCAGAAGACATCCTGGGCAAAGTCAGCATTGCTGTAAGTGCAAATTTCTCTTGTATATTGTACGTAATGTTATGTTATTATTATTGGCATTAATGATACAACAAATTGTTTAAGTTGTTCTGTTAAGATGAAACAGTTTTATCAAGATCTTGCCTGTCATGAGCTCAAAATGAACAGTGGGTAGCGTTGGCCTGGATGTATATCATGCTTGTTTCTGACTGTGGTTTCCACATGAAGGTTAAATACAGTTATTGACTTGTGTAACTTCCTCTTTTTCAAACAGGTTTTGAGAGGCCTTGCCTACCTAAGAGAAAAGCACCAAATCATGCATAGAGGTACTTTTTCAATCCTGATTCTTGTATTTCACAAGTAGAGTTTCATCTGACGCACCACAGCATATCAAAAAACATGGGTATTCACGTTTTCATAAGCATGTTACCCCTTTAAGATAAACTAAGGGCTGTAGTGAGTACAACGGTTGAGTAAAGATGGCCCATTTTGACAGCATGTTGTTAGAGATGTCCAGTCTGGTTAAGTTTTCAGGATATCCTTTTGACCCCCAGATGTGAAGCCGTCAAACATACTGGTGAACTCACGTGGGGAGATCAAGTTGTGTGACTTCGGTGTGAGCGGGCAGCTCATAGACTCTATGGCCAATTCCTTTGTTGGTACAAGGTCCTACATGTCAGTAAGTTGGTCCTCCCATCCTCCTCCCATTCTTCATTATATTGTATAGACCTCAAATCTCCATTAGATTATTATCCAACCTAACTTCAACCAGTGCCTCGATGTAAAATGGTAAATGGTCTTGCATTTCTATAGTGCTTTTCCAGTCTACTGACCGCTCAAAGCACTTTACAACACTTGTCACATTCACCCATCACACACTTTCATACACTGATGGCCATGCAAGGCACCAACTGCTCATCAGGAGCAATTTGGGGTTCATTATCTTGCTCAAGGACACTTCGACAAACAATTTTCTAATTGAAACAGTGTGAAAAAGAAACCTCAGAACAGCATCTTTGCATTACTTGATATAATGTTAATAGCTGGTTGTTGTTTGTTTGCTGTGTAGCCTGAGAGACTGCAGGGGACCCACTATTCTGTGCAGTCAGATGTGTGGAGTATGGGCTTGTCCCTGGTAGAGCTGTCAATCGGACGCTTCCCCATCCCTCCCCCAGACGCCAAAGAACTGGAGGCCATATTTGGACGTCCCATCTTGGATGGCAGTGAGAGAGAGACACACAGCACTTCGCCCAGACCCAGACCAACAGGTAGACCTGTTAGCGGTGAGCAACACACACAGTTTAACACTTTTGTGATCCGCAACTTTTGTATTCAAGTCACTCTTGGTTGCAACATGAGTTTTAATGCAGTCTAATTTAAGTAATGGTTGTGATTCGAGTTTCCTCTGAGACAGATTTCATTTAATTTTTATGTTTTGATTTATCCGTTCCTGTTCATTGAACAGTTTCAACAGTAAAAGCATTAATTGTCACAGGCACAGTTAAAAAAATTACCTGTACATGGAAATTCTTCCCTCTCAGTGCCGTTTTGACAACATGACAACATGAAGATTAAAGTTTAAAATATAAGATCACACAAAGACACAGTAAGAATACTGAGATAATGAGATATCCAGATGGAGATATGCAAATATACATGATCAATTTACAATAATACAAATGTATAGTATCATACATTGTACGGGCAAATGTATAAATCTGTTATTGTAATCTTATTTATGGCAAAATGGGAACCAATCTTCCAGGGTGCAGGATTCTGTTGCAGCTCCTCAGTTTAAGCTAATAGAATGTCTTGCAGTCTTGCGTGAAATATTCAATATGAATCACATTAACCTCAGCTCCTTTTCCAGGTCATGGACCCGCAATGGCCATCTTTGAACTACTTGACTACATAGTAAACGAGGTAGGAATCTTAAGACATTGTCCAAAGAACAGCAACATACAGTATTCAGTGTAATCCTTGTAAAATCAGGACGCTGAACCCTCCCTACTATGATCAGATGCTCGTTAAACTTTGCTCTCTTTTTTTAGCCCCCTCCCAAACTACCACATGGCATCTTCACCTCTGATTTTCAGGACTTTGTAACAAAGTGGTGAGATGACATTTTAGCGTGAAAACATAACTCTGTTATCCATTTCACACACAGATAATCTTTGTTGTGCGTGTACTTAACCTTCAGAAGTTATCGTAAACAAGTAGTCCAATGTTTTGTGACTCCTCCTTGTTCTGTGTTTTTTTTCCAGTCTCATCAAGAATCCAGCAGACAGAGCTGACTTGAAAATGTTGATGGTGAGTGCGTGCACTTAGACTATAGCTTAAGTTCAGATCACACACGTTTCTTTGGGCCTATTTGCACTAGAAACACATTAAATACCTGACAGGTTGAAGGTCGAGACCACAAAAGTAGTTTAGTAGAAAACCTTCAGCTGTCACTTCAGTCACATTGAGTTATGAAGTTAGAGTGAAGCAGAAAAGTCGATTCATTCAAATGATTTAGTTTTTAATGTTTGTTTGCAGAGCCACACGTATATCAAACGGTCTGAGGTGGAGGAGGTGGACTTCGCCGGCTGGCTTTGTAAAACCATGGGGCTGAACCAACCTAGAACTCCCACACGTGCTGCAGACTGAACACACACTCTTTACACACACACACACCACACACACACCAGTACGTACAAGTAAAAACATGGAGAAGCTGCTGCCTAAACACACACACCTTGTTTGCCACATCCACCCTCAGGTGAACCTCTGAAGTCTCCATCTAACAAAGGAACTCTACTGACATGTAAAACAGATGATCACATGCTAGGAAAGATACTCTATCTTCAGTTTCCGCCTTTTGTTAGACATCAGTACACAGGGTTTCTGTAACCTATACATTTTACCTCTTAAATCAATTACAACACAATTTCTGAATGTTTGTTGGAAACGTGGAGAACTTTGTCCATCTCCTAAATTGTGTTAAAGGTGCACTATGCAGTTTTGGGGAAGACGTTATAATTCAGAAAGATCTTCATTAACTGATTTTTTTTTCATGCCAAAACAAACTAATAAACAAACTCTTCATTTTCATAACTGAATAATCTTGATAAACAAACTGACCTTAAAGGACAACACAATTTCACACTGTTTTAATTTGCTTATATTTGGCGGACCCTGCCACCTTTCTAGCTTCAGTGTTATGGGACCTTACTTTCCTCTGAGAACAGCTTGTTTGTTTAGTTATGGAAAAAAAAAAATGAATATATCTGAGTTTGATTTATTACCTTAGTAATATTGTAAATATTAATATTCTGAGTTTGAATTTCTTCTCCAAAACTCCATAGTGCCCCTTTAATTTCAATTCAAGATAGCTGGTAAATTGGGATCAGATTATAAATGGGTATTTTGTTCAGCTTGACCTACCATCCTGCTGTCATACAGACTACACATTACTGTATTAAGCATGGAGAGAAATCCCTTAAACAGAAAATGAAAATATACAATAGCTGTGGAATTTAATTACACGTCTTTTGATTCTGCCTTTCGGTTTTCTTGTCGGAATCTCTCAGAGGTGTTCTGAGGCTTACAGCACGAGTGTCAATCGCAGTTATTACAATCACGGTTAAGCAACTGTACATGTGTACAGGCAGATACATGCATAATTTCTTTTTTATATGTGTTATGCAAGCACATTGAGAATTGTTAGAATAAGTTTATTTTAGTAAACCGGTTGTGTTATGTCCGTCTGTTAGCAAGAGATGATTGAGTCGAGGGAAGTTGTTGTTTCGGGAGGGGATGCATTTTGTTGACTGATTTCTACAAATTTTGAGATGTCTTGAGGTGAAGCACAATGTTTCAAACATTTAAGCATGACCCTCATGTCAAAGCCAAAAAATAATAAAAAAGTTGCAACCTTAAATGCACTCGCTGCTCCCTTTTTATGATATAAATTTAAAGCAGCTTGTTCGGGTACCATCAGCCTCGGATTAGCTACAGTGGAAATCCCTGGACGGTACCTGCTGGAACAAGACTGCTTTGTGTCTTGGGAAAGCTTCATTGCGACTCACTGAGTACTGTTATTTCTTTGTGTTCACTGTTTTGTGAACAATACAGGGTTTTGCCATTGGAGTGCATCCTGTGCTGAGGCAGGATCAGGGCATTTCACTCCATGTTTGGTTTCATTACTGTAAATCGTCCTTTCATTTACTGTCTCAAGGAATAGTTATTTTTTATGATAAAATCATGAAGTGGTTTGTCTTCATAAAGTCATGATTGTCAGTTTACTTTGTGTATTGTAACACTGGAACATGATGTCTTCATTTGCCAAAAAATATCACTTTACTTTTTATGTCTTATGTCACCAGAAGGGGGGAGTATAACACCTGCAATGCAATTATGGACTTATGGTAGAAATACAAACTAAAGCATGCTACCAAACAGAAATATCAAAATGTACTTTGTGCTGTGGGTGTATTGTGTACACACGGCTGCCAACAACTGAACTCGTGCGTATATTGACTAAAAGCAAGAGCAGTGTGTTAAATTAAAGCCCCTGCTGAAATACCCGAGTCCTCCCTGTAGATTACAAGCACAATGATTCATCTGTTTGGCTCATGTGTGGAGTGATAATGAAATGTCCTCCCTTGAATGTCTGTCAACTTCAGGCTGGAAAGTGTGAGGCCTTGAGCTCGGTGAAAGACGTAGTGTTGCAGCATGTGGGGAGGCAAAGTCTGAGCAATGTTGATGGGAGGGGGACTGCTGCAGCAGAGAAACAGCAAAGTCTGCAGTCATTAATATGCAAATATGCAAATGAGAGGGTAATTAAGATTGGGCGTTTGTCAGTGGCTCTTTGATTGCTAATGAATTCAAATCTGCAAGAAAGGAGGAGGGGATGATGAGCTAAAAATTAGGAAGAAGAACAGGGTGGCATTGTGTTTTTTCCTGCAAAAAAACGTGAAAAAGTGAGTGAGTGGTCGGTTGAATGTAAAGGAGGTATTGAACAGAAGACATCACTGAACGATGCTGCTTTTTTAGACAGGCATTAGATGACAACGCCCATCCACGGCTGATGAAAAAAAAAAACAATCACACAAAAAAGGCACGAAAGCGAGCATGATAAAATTCTGTTTGAGCACAGCATAAAAGAGGAGAAAGCAGGGCTGTGAGTTTGTGCCAAGACAATTAACCGTGCACACCGTCACTGAGCATTCAGCATGGCAGGCGAGAGCCACCGCAGGAAGGGAGAGAGATTTCTGCTCATTAAGAGTGATGTGGCTGACCCCTGTTGAGAGAGATGCTCAGGTACACTGGCAGGTTTCTCGTGTGTGTGTGTGGCGGCGGCATGCTGCGCGTCACAAACTGTGTTATTTTCATTTTTTTTTTTTTGGTGTCAAACGGAGGGGGGCCTACTAGTTCACACGTGAGCACACACTGCTGTTATTGCTGTTTCAGTGGTCCCTCGACACTTGTACATCTTCCTCCTTGGCATGTGAAATGAGGATATGTATACAAGAAATAAAAACAAATTAAACGTTGGCAAGAATGGGGGGACAACATCTGTTCTTGTCACCTTAGAGCGTAATGGCTTTCTCACAGTGATGCAGTACATCTCGCAGGGCTGAACACTGACCACAGCAATGGCAAAAAGAGGAATATTAGGAATCATGTCAAAAAGAGACAGCACGCCACCGTATCGGTAGCAGCATGAAGGTTAAGCCAGGACTGTATGCACAAACACTCAGACTAATAGATGTAGAATGTGGCGTTTCAGCAGCTGATCCCAGGCCTGCTGCGTTCGGTGTGAGATGAGCGGTGGAGTTCATGAGCGTGTTTGTGTCTGAGAGAGGGGGGCTGTATTTTTCACAGGAAACAGGAAACCAAAAGTCATAACAGGATGCCCCAGGTTTTCATACTGTACCTGATGCGTGGGTGGCTGCATGGGGGTAACCCATTTACAAAGCTATACATAAAGTGCTCGTCTAGAAGAAGAAGAAGAAGAAGAGAGCCCAGGAAAGCGTGGGTGGAGAGGAGGGTACACACTTTGGGGGTTAGGAAAATAGAGTTCCACTCTAAATATAGATTTTTTTTTTTTGTGTGTGTGCCTTATCGTACAACCTTGTGTGTTTTGTTGTGTTGCCTCCATGCCTTTCGTCCTACTTTTTAAAAGGCAACAAACCAAACATTGTTTGATGTTTTGTGTAGAGCTGTGATATGATCACTTCCAAGGCAAATACATGCGCCTTCTTTACCCAGGTGTACTGCAGGAGCGCCGCCAGTGAATCTGTGACATGAGACCAGTTTTGTCATAATGGGGTTGATCTGCTCACACTGACTGGATGCTCCTCGTAACAAAAATGTAGATCTGAGTTGTATTAAACTGCCTCCAACAATGCACAGCACACACTGGCCGTGCCCGTAGATTTTTAGACTTTTATTAAGTTCTTCAAGGACATGACAACCAGACTTTAGTCATGTTGTTAATAATAGCACTCAGGTTTGTGATGGAGTTGCATGTGTGCAACGCATGCTGAGTCTGCGTGTGTGTGTTTGCAAACCACAAAAGTGGATGGCGGAGTTTTCTCGTAAAGGCCAGCACAGATGGCATTTAGGTTTTTCCCCCTCAAACCAGTTGAGGTTTTCTTTAGAAAGTCTCAAAAACAAACTCACTATTAACTGGAGCCTTGTTTACATAACCGCCAAGGTAGAGCTCATGAAAAACAGCAGCCAGGCCCTCCTCATGAGTTAGATACTGGGTCATGCTGTGAACTCAGGTCTTTACTTTCTGGTTTGACAAAAGGAAGTAGCCGCACCATTGCTTGTTTTCGACCACTTTCTTTCTCTCTGCACCATACAGATAAAAACTCACTGGTGCATTCACATAGTTTGAACTCAGCATGCTACTGCTGTGGGTTTATTTTCATCTTGCTCATGGGCAAAATTGTCAACAGAATGCAAATACACATGACATTATGATGTATATGTATTGTGTTACAGAGATATCTACTGAAGTTAGCATGCTAACTGGCTAGCCCTGGAGCCCCTCTGCTTACACTCAACTTTGAACCGCTAGCTGCACATGTCACATGTAACTGAGCTCACTACCTAAGGGCAGCTACACTAAGCAGCAGTTAGCGGTTACTTTAGTGAGAGGTTCCTCCCGATTTGTTTTGAGTGTGAATTTGAGGTGGCCAAGTCTTTCACACTGTACCTTTAAACTAAAACTAGGCCAATAGTATTGGACAAATTGTGAATATGTAATCATATATGGCAACATTTCAAATTGACCCATCATACATATAGGCTGCTGTGATAGATATACATATGTTTAGGGGATCTATTCCTTTGAAAGGTGAAAGCTAGAGTTTATAATCACGTTTTCTGACTAAAAATTGTTGTGCTTTTGTTACCTTAGGCTGAGCCTTTTTCTATCTTCCTCTTGCCATGTTTCTGCAGAGGCCTAGAAAAGACAAACCAAACACTGGCTCTAGACGATGGGAGAGGATGAGATGACAAGTAAATGCAAGGAAATCCTAAATAATGGACACAAAAACATGATGATACTGATACTGCAAGATTGCACATACGATTATACACATAGGGTCAGTTATTTACTACAGTTATTTCTCAGGGATGACAATATTTTCTCCCGTAGATTGAGGCTAAACAGAAAAAACAACAACAAACAAAACTGGCATTGTGAATGTGTTTATTCAAAGGTGCACTATGAAAAGAAAGATGTTCACTGACTGATTGTTGTTTTTTTATGCTTAACCAAACTAAACAATTTGTTTTCATGACTGACTAAAAATGAATAAACAAACTGACCTTAACATAACTTTCTCACTCTTTTACTTTGTTTATATGTGGCGGACCCTGCCACCTTTGTAGCTTCACACAGCATTCAGGGGACCTTGTTTTTCCCCCTCTGAGAAGATAGGGAAGAAATAAATATTACTGACTTCGAATCCCTTCTCAAGGACTAGATAGTGCATCTTTAATATTGCAATATTATTATTTTGATACGTGTATTTTTCTTTTCTTCAGGGAGTTATTCACAACAAGGTCACCCCACAATCTGCTGTTTTTTTGTTTTTTTTCTTATGTATTTATTTTTTGGCCATGAATTTGACATACGTGGTCAAAAACATTCGACCTCGAGAGATAAAGCTTTGTTACAATCATCAACCGTGTTTGGCATCACTGAGCTGAACTCCCATCTCGTTTTTTTCTCTCTTTCTCTCACACACACATTGGCATTTTTCGGAACACGGCACCGTTCCAGAGCTAAACTGAAGTGCAGTGGAGCCGTAGGCACGGTGAGACTGCCCTAAAGGTCGATGATGAAACATATTTGGGCGCCCCGCTTGCCAATCAAGCGTTCGTTGTATCCAATTGGTCCTCCCTCTGATATTATCATTCCATCCTCTGCTGGTGTAATCCGCTGGGCTTTCCGCTGTCCTCATCCGCCAGCCGACATAGGTCCCCCCCCCCCTCTCTCTTATTTAACTCTTGCTTATTTTGTATCATATTTTATACCACATTTGCGCTATTTTAGACAGTCGCCGTGTAATTACGGGGCATGTAAAACCCTGCTTCGTTTGGCCATTTCGTTTCAGCTCGGACTGAGACGCCGTTGATGTTTTCAGCGTCCATGTCCTCCCGTAGGCTGTGCCGCGGAGTGATACTTCGGAGTGAACCGACAATGTGGAGGCTGTTAAAATGTCTACTTGGAAAATGAAATGGGTACAATTTCTCTAACAATAAGGAAACGGGCCGAGACAAGAGTTATGGTTGTGCGTTAGAGACGTGTTTTTTTCCCCCTTTTTAATTTACTTTCGTGACGAGGACGAGAACGAGACGAGGCGTCGGGAGGAGTGCTTCATATTGTCTTTCCTCATTTTCATCAAGCCCACAGTCCGGACCACGGGGGGAAGGATCCTATCCCCAACTTTGTTTTTTCTCTCTACTCCAGCCGTTGATTTCTCCCTGTTGGATGCCACATAATTGAACCCAGGTAAATATGTGGACACACGCACATTCACACCGAGCATTTTCTCGTCGCGCAGAAGTTGTCTGCCACGTTGTTAAGCGGAGTAATTGATCAAGTTTAAAGCGCATCGTTTTCAAGTTGTAACCGAGTGCCACAGCCGGGAAAAGCGGGGGTCTCGCGTTTAACGTTCTTTCGGCTTGACCGGGCTTCGTTGTGTTACTACTCGGTATTACTAGCTTATGTGTGGTGGAAAAGACTCCTTTGTTCACTTGAAAGGGGCTATAACGTTACAGTGCATTAGCATATTACCAGACGAGTTAGCTTCCCCCCGGGGTTTAGCTATCTGTAGTACTAGTATGGAGGTTTTTCTCCACGAACGTTAGCCGCGAGCCGTTAACACGGACAGCCGTTGTTGGTTTGTTTAAGCTAACTACAACATTCCTACTTGTAGCTAAAATTGCCATCTGCTTTAAATGTTATCAATACGTTAGAGTCCCCCCCTAATGCAGCCTGGCACCGTACTCGTACGTGTAAACCACAAAATAAGGCAATGTTAACTTTTTTTTTTTTTTTAAATGTAAGTCTCTACGGTATTTCTTTTTTTTTCTCCACCCCCGTCCACTTTTCGACCTAGCTACCAACAACTGTAACATGCAACAAGAATACATTTAAGCCTTATTCACGCCAATCCTGTGTGATTTAAAACACATTTTTGAGCGATTGCTATTTAAAAAATGTGATTTTTATTCCCATTTTGTGCGTTTTGTCGACTAATCTGAAACTTTGGTGGCCCGAGTCTTTGTTTTCATCGGTGTCCCATTCTCCTGCTCGACGTGAGGGCAGGCAACAGGTTTGTAAGTCCTTTTAAACACCCCGCAGGGTTTTAATCTACAGATGAGTCCCGGAAAACTCAATTTATTGGTACCAGATTGTCTGTCCCCCCTTTTTTTTAAAAGCAAGGTATGTGATGTTGTGTGGCTATTTCTGCCATAAAACTTTTCGCCAAATGGTCAGGCCTGAAGGTGGGGGTGCTCAAGACACAACTTCCATTTATTAGGAGGGGCTAAATCACTTATCCCCCATTTTGACCTCAGGCCATGAGAGGCTGAAGTTATTAGATTAGGTAGTTTTAGAAGATTTGGCTTGTTCTAATGTAATAACACATCTCTCAGTAGTCGTTTTTCTTTTATGGTGTTATTATTACACATTCTACCACTATTTACATTGCTTTTTTCCCCGTTAGACTTAATGTAATGGCTGCATTATTTCATTCCTTCAGAGTCAGATACAGTTGTTGTTTTGATCTCTGGTGTTGCCTTTGTCATTATATGACTTGTTCACTAAAAGCAGTGGCATTATTTACAACTGCTCAAGGAATATCACTGGAAATAGTATAAAACAATACACTTAAATAGATGCATTTGGATGCAATAGGCGAGGCCTTTGCAGTGGCGTAGCCCAAATAACTGAAACCAATCAGCCTTTCCTGTTTCTTGTATATTATTTAAGACTGAAAGCGAATATTCAGTCATGTCCTGAAAGGGAGTTATTCAAGTGGTAGAAGTGGAATCATTTCAGTAGCATTTTACTGATGTACTTGAGGTCATGAAAAAACCTTGACCCCCCCTTGTGTAAATTATCAAATATTCAACAAAGCAAAACAATTGACAAACTAATCGATTAAGATGACCACAATTTAATTGATTTTTATAAATGTGGAGTAATGCATTGGAGCCAGCTTTTGTTGACTGTCAGAGTTTTAGAGACATTTTGAGTTTGTAGTGTTGAAAGCACTATTATGCAATAATTGGTATTTTTTAGCACCCCTACAGTTTCGAAGTGCAATTCACTTGTACAACACTGTTGTGAATATAAATCGCGCCGTGACACTTCATGGGCAGCTCTGCAGGTGCATTTGATGAAGTATTTGGCTTATGATGTTATCTTTGCCAGTTCCAAAGAACCATGTGGTTTTGTATGTTGTGCCTTCAGAGATTAACACTAACATTACAAAAAAGGGAAAAAAGTACTGATTGACTCAGATACTGCCAGCTGCTTATATTCAGCCCATGTACATTGTTTGGTAAGTGTTTGGATGTGGAGTATGTGTGTAATTGAAATAATTGTTGGTGGCAACATAATATAGTCTACATCAGGGGTCACCAACCCTCAGGCCTGTTCTAAAAATGAATATTGATATTATCTTTTTCCCACCTTGTTAAGCCATTTTTGATAAACATTGCGAGAAATCATTAACGTGATCAGTGCCTTCACATAGATGAGTATCATTAATCATCAATAATCATATATAACTAAAGGCAAACTGAGCAAATTTGTTATTTCAGAAGAGTGTATCAAACTGGTAGCCCTTCGTATGACTCAGTACCCATGAAGTAGCTCTCAGTTTCAAAAAGGTTGGTGACCCCTGGTCTACATGACATACATTGGACAGTATTTATTTCTAACTGAGATTGCATGGCTGGAAAATGTTCAAGGTGTACTTGGCTTGAGAATGATTAGGACCACATTTTTCAGTGTGAGATGAGTTTATTTATCTGCCTGCCAGCCTGAGGCAGACCTGAGGCTAGATGTCTTTTAGCATGTGGGAACACCACAAAACTTCATGAGACAGCGATGACACTGATAAAGTTGAAGCCAATTTCGCAGTCTTTCATAATTGGTAGGGACGAACACTCGGCTATTGTATTGTCGTTGTTTTTCTACACGCCATGAGACATATCACTACAGTTAATGTCAGCATAATATACATTTTGCAACCTTGCGTTAGTTTGTTTAGTCAGAAAGGATAATTGATAAATTGCTAACCATATTTAGCAGGTTTGGATTTTTTCGTCCTTTTTTTTTTTCCGCAAAGCTCTCTCCATCGATTAAAAGCCAGTCTGAGATTTACTCTGGTCTGGCCTTTTGCCCGGTCACTTCCTCTTTCTTTTTTTCTTAGCCTCCCTCTTAACATCATCTTCTCTTTTCACCTTTGTCATGATTTCTGTAGGAAGAATACCAACCTAGCTTCATCTTAGTACATCTTATAGCATCTTAAACACTTCTTGCAGTTGGTCATATCCACTCAATCCAAGCTGCGTAGTGCAAGAACAGGCATCGCCAATGATATTGAAGCTTTTATTTTTAGTGACATTGTTTTGCTTTAAAGTGGCTCTATGTAAGCGATGGTGACAGATCTTGTTTGTGTTTTGTATGACATCCTAAAACAATTTTATGCCAGTTTTCATGGCAATCTACAGCAGTACACAGGGTCCACTGTTCATGAACAAGACCAAATTATTTAATGTAGCATAGTCTCAAAGATAATGACAACATATTCCAAACTCAGACAAACTGCGTTCACGTAAATCATCAATACCACTAAATGAAAGTGCTTAATTGTATGTCTTGATGGCATCACAAACTCTGAATTTAATCAACATCTCTGACTACAAACAAAATCATAACCTTGAAATATCAAAATATTCAAGTATCCATGCTGTTTTCTCCAACACATGTAAAAAATGTAGTTATTTAGATGTTTTACACACGCGTGGCCTGCATTTGCTTTGATACAAACTGGTTATACAGTACACTGCCTATGTGAGCGTCCTGTGTTATTTCTCTTGAGTTTTTCAAAGAGCTGTTCGAGCTGGTTGGTTTTTGAGGTAGAATAAGCTGCCGGAGTCCAGGGCCTGGCTCACAACAAGTGCAGTGTGGCCTGTGGTTGAGCGATGGCAACCTGCATCAGATGTGGGCTACCAGGGAAATTCTTAGAACTGTCTGGATTTTTCATTACTTTGGTAATACTCTGATGGTCTTGAAAGAATGAGCCTCTAGAGTTGTTATGTTATTGGTAGAAAAGTGTATCTGTGTCCTAGTTGTCAGGTTTCCCACAATGTTGTTTATTTGGCTGTTCTTACTCTCATAACCAAAAGTGAATGCTACCTGAATCATTAAACATCATGAATCACTTAACCGTGTAAAGTTGGGAGAAGTTGATAGTGGATTGACATTGTGATGCAAGTCAAGACATTGTCTGGAGTTGTGTTTATGGTAATATTTCCTGTTTTATAACACATGATTTTTACATTCTCAGTCTTACTCTGATAGCTTGTGCTATTGGTTATGACAACATTTTATCTTCCAGCTTTATTGTTGAGATGTGGGGACACAACTCAACAGTGGAAGAGGCAACAACGCAGGCACTCTGACCGGTTTAAACAAGTCTCCAGTTTATTTGAACCACTTACAGCGAAAAGGATGACACTTGGTTGTTTGCTTTATTGTGTACGTGCTCATGTGGACATCTACCATGAGCACAATAGGTCAAGGTTTATACCTGAATTAGTTCTACTACGTCCACTGGGTGTATTTGGTGCACATTTTGAGTAACAGTTTCGGTGTTTTAGATTATGTTTAATTTGACTTGTTTCAAACGCAAATCTTTTTGCGTGTGTGTTTTCCCTTTGTGTGCTTATTGTGTAATGTCCTCTTATCACAGCAGCTCGTGAATAACATGTTGTCACAACTGATAAGAATGATCAACAAAACAATTGAAATAAGATCTTATTTGTGAAATGAATAGGAAAATAGCACTATTAAGAGCTGCAGTTATGTCATTCAGTTTACTCCAATTTAGGTGAGCTATTCCCACTGAGTGAAATACACAGTTAATGCATTAAACTGTTTGGTTTATATATCAACATTTCTCATTTCTCTCCTCTGTTTTGATTACATTTTGTAGAGAGCTTCTATGTACCTTTGCTGCTCAGAATGGTCAACCATCTTAGAAACGGGCAAAATACTGTATACTCATGTTCTCTTTACCTCTACTTGTAGTCGCTTGCTGACACTGAAAGGGCCAAGTGAACGGCAGCAGAGAATGGCTGCAGTGGAAACAGACAAGGAGCTCAACGACTTGCTGGATTTTAGCGCGGTAAGATCTCTATGAAGATTGCTTAAATTGGTCAAGTATGCATCCTGTACAGTTCGTTTCGGCTCCCAGAATGACAAATTATTTTGACTTTCTTAATTATTCCGCAACAGTTGTTATATATGTGGAATGTGTGATCAGATCGTTTCTTGCACATCGTAGCTGTTTGCTAGATATGATAGTTAAAATGACAATGACTAATCAAGTTTGCACAAGAGAAGAGCATCTAGCTCAGTCTTAGGTGGACTTGCACTGGTGTGTTTACAGTACCATTCTCTCATTTCAGATGTTTGAGCCTCCAGTTACAAATGGCAAAAATCGGCCGACCACACTCGGCAGCAGTCAGTTTGGAGGATCTGGTAAGACAAAAACAAATTATAACCAGCTTCTTTCATTTTTTTTCCTGTCTTGTGACTTACTTTCACCTATATTTTCTCTCTGACTTACATTGTGTATCTGGCTGTCTGTTCAGAATCAGAATTTACAGATTTTTCTGTTCCTTTACCTCCTAACATAAAAACTGGATCTGATTCTTTTAATTAATAAAAGAAATGTTGAAAATGAGAGAGAAAAGAAAATTTCACTTTCCCATCCTTCCTCTCACCTAAAGCTATGGCTGAGATCACAGATTATTGTAAGGAACCTAAGAAAAGATTGCAAGGTTATTTTATGTTATGTAGATCAGGCGTCATCTCCTCTACATTTCCTCACCCTCGCCCGGCAGGTGTCCCTTCCCTCACCTTCTCAGCTGCTGCTATTCAATCACTTAAGTACAACGGCAGAGGGTGGGGGTTTATGGTAACAGCCTAATTAGTCTCTGTGCTCCGCTTACCTTTTGACAAAGTGTATTCCCTTGTCTTGCAATCTTGCACCCTACTTTTTGTCTTCACAAAATTCATTTTCACCTGGAGATATTATCCATCTACATCGTCAACATCATCAGATCCTCTACAGCGGACTGTTTGCTTAATTTTTTTGGTGTTACTAGTCCCTTTTGTATTGCTGTCACACACAGACAGTGGTAAGCTAGTAAAAATGTCAACATGCCCATCTCTATTCCTGAGATATCTTCTTGCCCTACAAGCACCTTTCTCTGTCACCCTGGTGTCTCTAGAAGTGCAGTAGGTCTGTCTGCTGGCAATGAAAATGAAACAGGATATTGAAGCTAAGATGAAAGACAAGGCAAGCAGTGACAGGGTGGGGTATAGGGGGCTCTATTTCTTCTATTCACTTGAGGGCCACTTACATGTTCTTTTGTCACAGCAAGGTGTGTGCTTACAATAGAGAAACATTGATGTTATGAATCCAACTGCTGCACATGGTATTGTCCCTCATCCTTGAAAGTATACTCCCCCCTCCCAAATTTTTCCTTTGAGAATCAAACACTCACCCTTGCCAGCTGTAAAACTGTTGTTTCCTTTTTTATGAATAAAAGCTACTGTGGTCTGTTTTAGTTCATGTTATTTACTGTGGATTTCCATAGTGATCAATGGAAAGGGGTATAGCACCAGGATATTTAGCCAATGATAATTTGCATGTTTTTAAGGCTTTATTGCAACATGCATGTATCTTGATATTTTAAAATCCCCTCAATAGACTTCATAAATGCTAGGAGTGGACAACAAAATCACAAGAGCTAGTGAGATAAATACGCAAGACAGTTTCTCTTCATGCTGCTAAAATGGAACTGGGGGGCTTGAGACGAATGCTATACTGTCATTCCCCTGTCAGGCACAACAAAAAAAATCTGGTTTGGGACGAGGAGAGTATCGTTTAGCGAATCATAGGCTGAACTGAAAACTACTGTCTGCTCTGTTTACAGCAGAGTGCTACCTCATCATAGTTGTTCAACAAGAAAAAGCACTCAACTTTCTTATTCTGTTGTTCATTTCTGTGTGTCTACAAATCTCCTGAATCTCAGAAAGAAGGCCTATTTCCCCAAATGTTAAATCTTAAACTATTCCATCTAGCATACAACCAAACCTTTTGCAGTAGATTCTTTGAGAGTGACCTGGAATAGGTCAGAGAAATAAAGTGGCTTATGTGAGTAAAAGATTATTTCAGAGAAAAGAGCACCTCCACAATGATTCATGTCTGTCTAAATGTACTAAAGTTGCAAATAATATTCTGTAAATCTGGTTACCTACTGCTGAGTATGAGTAGTTGCAAAGACCCTGACTTGGTCAAATTGTAGCCCTGCTTTTTATGGAGCAGCTGCCACGTGTTTTCCTTATAGAGTCAGTTAAATACTTTTTTCCCCCAGTATGGTTAAGGTTTGGGATATGTGGAGGTTTAACATGTGTGGCTATGGGGAACCTCCCTCTTAGAGCCTTCAGTGATGATAATATCTGCTCTGGTGTTACAGTATGTGCCTGTTCAATCCCTTTTGCTCGTCAGTTAAAGCAATTTTCAGTGCACTTTCATTTTTCTGTCTTTGGAAACCGAGAATCCTAAAATGTATTTTTAAAGTTTGGTATGGGCTGAAATGCAGAAGAGGAGGGGTTCAAATTTGCATGAAATGTTTCATTTTCAAACAGATGTTTGAGTGAATCACAAAATATAAACTGACAAGATTTTCTTCTTTAAAAGTGGAATTTCTGGCACTTCTTGCTGTGAAATGTATGTAAGTTCACACTGTGACAGAACCGGTGCATTTAAAGCTGTATTTGTTAGTGTGTGAGAGCACACTTGTGTTTGAGAAGTCTCCGGTGACTCACAGGTTAAAACAGTCAGCCGTGTGTTATTGTACATTGTTCAGTATTTCATTAACAGTGTTCACTCTCTTGAGATTTGATCTGACATCATGCTTTGTGTCTGTGTGACTCACTTTGCCAAGGGAAGGAAGAAGGTGTGTATAGACAAAAAGGCACACTCAGTTATAGGTGCCTGGGGCAGTGTGCCTGTAAAAACCAAGACATGTCTGCAAGTTTGGTCAATGCATGTGCCTGAGTTTTGCTCGTGAAGCCTATGACTCAGGCTGGCTGTCTGTTCCCAGTATCTTTTCCTGTGTAATTATAGACTAGCCATGCTTAAAGGGGCGTTGCATGCTGGGAGGAGAAGTGCATTGGGGTTCACCAGAGAATTTGTCTGATGTTACTCACCCTTTCTTTCATTTTTTTTCCCTTTCTAGTCCTGTAAGCCTGTCTGAGTAGTGTACTACTCATGGTTTCCTCCATGTTTGGCACTAATGGAAATCATTCTGTAAATATGACACAAGAATCTGTGTAATTTATTTATCAGTCAAAATGAGCTTAAATCGAAGCTCATATCTCTGTAGAAATCTAAAGTAGATGCAAAAATAGGGGTGGTTTTTAATTATAATCATGTAAGTTTGTGTCACGCAGATCCACGAGTCAATAAAGATATGCAAAGTTTGGAATCAGAAATATGAGAGGGCAGAGTCAAAATCTTTAATGTGTGTGAAAAAGAGGAAAGCGTTATGTGGTGAAAGAAAAAGCTGCACATAACAAACTGAAAAAGCTGCAGATTCAAACAGTAACTAGACCGGAATAAGTCTGAATCAAGAAACCCTGTTGATATAGCGAGGAAGAGGAAACAAACTTGCCAACCCCAGGTTTGAGAAAAATAATTGTGTTCTGTGTGTTTCATGTTTAAAACACATGATAATGATTTTATTATAGGTAGGGGTAGTAGGGCAAATGGGTAGTTGGGTACAGGCCTGTTTTCTGTTGTTTTTCATAAATAAAGACATAAATGTTACAATATCTGCCTTTGTTAAACACATCGAAAGCAGTTATTTAACTATTGATTCCTCGTAAGAGCACATTCTTTTTTGTTAAATTAATAAACCACAACATTTTGCTCAAAGGGCCACATTTTGAGGTCTGTTTTAAGATAATGATGACTGTTTTATTTGCATTTCAAGCACATTAAGAAGACCTTTATCTCACCACAACAAGGATCACACAAGCAAGGCCCAAGAAAACAACGTAGACACAGCTTGGAATTCAAAAGAGAAAACAAGATGTGGTGTTTTTCCTGGACCACATTGATAAGAGACTGCAGTGAGCAGAACAAGTGAACTGTTTGTTTCAATCTAGTCAACTGAAAGCGCCTCCTCTCTACCAATCAATGTGAAATAAAGAAATAAAAGGAGTCTTAAAAGTCACAAAACAGTTGTTAAGTTGCCGATGCCAGGTAACATCACTCTGTTGGTGCATTACACAGTGTATGTGATACACTGACCATAATGATGGAAACCCTGTGTAATCTCACACTTAGTTTTTAGTTTTGATCCTTATTAAATAAAACTGTTAAATAAAACAATTCAGAAAACCAGCTCAGTTTTGTAAATCTGCTTATCATCAGATGCATTATTTGGAAAAGAATAATAGGATTTATTTATATTGATTTAAATTACTCTGCAACGCACCTAGTTTCATCCCAGGCTCGGTCTCCCATGTCAAAAACATTAATCCCATAATGCTATTCCTTCAGGTGTAAATATTAACATTCATCCTTCCATTATTTCTTTCACACGATTCACTGATTCCATTAAATCTGTTTCTAATTTCATACACAACACCTGTTTATCCTACTCTTGTGCCTGGAAAGAGGCTCTCTTATAATAGAGATGGACGTAGCCATCTCTATTATTGGCTTATGGACTACCGTTTTGAAGCCTCAAATTTGGCTTTAGTGATCGCCATCTTCTCCACTTCTGAGCAAAAAGTGATTGTGTTGTGAGAAGGGGGGATCTGAGGGAGAACCCAAGGACATTTAGTTATCTGCTAATGCTAGCACTAGCTAGCTAACTTGATCAGCTGTATCTAGTTCATGTTAAATGATATGCTAATTTAAGCTTGCCCTGGAAACAATTAACAGCCAATTTCTCAGAATGTCTTTTAGTACAACTGAAACAAGACATTACTGGTCGCTGTGGTAGTGACTTGTCAAATACAAGGTAGTCACGGCCTAAAGAATACCCTGCTTTATTATCCATTTTTCCTTAATGAGACCATACTTTAAAAACAAGCATCATACTGTATTACAGAAGCTATTGGGACCATAATCTCAATAGGAAACTGCAGACTGACGTAATGAATCAAGTTGAAGTTTGGGTCATTTTGTCATTGACTTCCAAACGATCAGACTTTTTTTTTTCATCCAGTGGAGTCACCCCAATACGGAAATGCCTCTGACTTCCAAGAGGTTACTGTCACTTTTTTATACAGCCTTTGATTCTCATACAAGAGGAGTTATGGAGTTAGTTTTGTAAAATGTCCTTTTTATATCCTGCTTTGGAATAAATGGTGACATTTCTTTTACTAGTGGCCTCTAGCACAGTCCCGTGAAATATGAGGAAAACCACATGTTTGTGTCTTGCTATTTAGCTTTGAATGTTTTTAATTTTTTAAGTTTTCTGATATGCCATGGCTTTGTGCTTTGATACTGTATTCACCCAATTTAAAGCCTGTTCCTCTTATGTACAAAACATACATTTTCACAGCAGTATTGTTTGACATGGTAACTGGCTTTTTTTTATTAACTATGAATATGAATAACAGAGTTAGTAAATTAGGCTCCTTGCATATGCTGCTTATGAACAGCTTCACCCTTAAAATCCTACTCGTAATCCACATCTCAACAGTGTAACGCAGTCACAAACACTAAATATTGAATCAGAGCTTTTCTTAGCTGTAGCTTGGGTGCTGACGACTTATAGCGGAAACAAATGGTTCATGCATTTTCTTTATCGTCCTTGATTGACGTGCAGAGTGACAGTCAGCCATAGAGAGGGGACAAGACATTGTCTCCTTCATCTCTTATTCTGCTGGTGTCGTGCGTATAGATCACAGTTGTCACGGCAATCTAGCAGCTCTCAGCGCTGTGGACCCATCATTCTGTTCTACTGCTGATCCTGTCATGATTCTAGACCGCCTCTACCCCCCTCCCCTCTCCCCTCTCCGCTTTTTAATTAGACAACAAAACAAAAATATGAATATTCATAGAGCTGAGCTTCATTAATATGCACAATTATGCAAATCAGCACACAATTAAGCTTCAGCTTTCCCCCAGAGATGCTGTGTTGCAGTACGAGAGGAGATTGAGAGAAAGGGGACGGGCAGGAATTTCTGCTTCACCAATCTTTAAAATCACTCCTTTCGAACACATTCACCTCTCTGAAAGCTGGTGTGCGCCGGCCTTGGATAAAGTGTGTCAACTATGTAAGATTGAGAACTTGCGTCTGTGTTAAGGTGAAGGTGTAGGCCAAATGTGAGAGAATGAATGGGGGATGAATGACTGTTGCCATGGAAAATGTAAAGGAGTGGAGTGGGAGAATGAAGAACGTCGAGGATGATTCTGGGAGACTCATACTGGGTGTTAATTATTCAAACTTCCTACAGCTCATATCCACGCTATGTGACAGCGCTGTCACTATGCTGTCTCGGTGTGAGCTGTGAAGTGAAGCTCTTCAATGGAGGTTACTTCGAGCAGCTTGAAAAACCTGTACCAAAGCAGGTCAACATCATCATTCTCTGAAGTTAGACTTAGTTTTGCAAAGCCCAAGTGTAAATCCCTGTGAAGAATATGACTGCCTTACAGTGGTTGATGGGCCTTACCCGGTTCTTTGTCTTCCAGGTATAGATGAGAGGAGTGGGTCCAGTCCATGGGGGCCAGGACAACAGAACAGTCCATCTTTCAACCAGGGAAGGGTACGTCTTACCCTCACTTACTACACTAAACCTGACCATGTGTACATCATGCTATTGAGCTTTAATACACTGCTCTTTGCTACCTGGTTCCAGACCCTTAGTTTAACACCCTTGCCTGCTAATATCAGATGCAGATTTTTGGAGTTGTCAGGAAATCTGGATGGATTATATGCACAAAGAGATGTTTCACACATGATCTTCAAACAACAGCAAAGGCATCTGAGAGTCAGCTGCAAAACTACATCATGCCCACAAGCTAACTTTGGGACGAGGGAAGTCGTTAGCCAAATTCCTCTCCAAATGTTGAACACATTTTGAACAAATCCTTTGATACTAAGAAAAAGAAAATGACAATTAATATTGGTTTCTTTCCACTACTGTTTTTGGTGATGCTAAATCTCCAGTATAGAGTAAAAAAATGCTTTTTGTTTTGTTTTCATCAGGTTAATGTATCCTTTATTTTTTCTTGATTAATGTTTTGGCCTATAAGATGTCAAAATAATGGGGAAAATGTCTTTTTTCAAAACCCAGGATGACCATCTCAGTGAAAAGAAGCCAGAAAATATTCAGATAATTCTCAAATGATTAATTGATTTTAAAATGTTTCTAGTAGTTGCCAACTAATGAATTAATTGTGCAGCTCTTTGGCACACTTATTTCTTAAGTCTGTAAAGCTGCCAGTGACCAGACCTTTCTGACCTACATATAAATCCGTCCACACTCGCACATCATTTCCGTATACACACAAAACTGTCTGTCATGAGACCAAAATAAGAAATATTGGTTTAAGTGGTTTTAAGTGATTTCTAGTGATACTGTATCTGCTGAGGAATCCCATTTCCAGCCTTACATCCCAAAACAGAGCAGTCTCTGATCTGTCTAAAACCCAAGCCTGCCAGAGGGTGTCGGAGTTGAATAATCCACATTGACCAATTCACATGAACACACAAGGGTTTCCTTTCAATTGATTTGGTGTGAAAATGGTTGTTAGTAATGGAATTTCTTTTTTTTTTTGTATTTTTATATCCCTAATGCCTCTTCTGTCTTTCCCTCAGGGTTATGGAGAAGAAGGCCTTTACAGTGAGCAAGAGCAAGGCATTGCCTCTGGCCCCATATTTGGACCAGGGCTTGTTGGTAAGAATGTGTAAACTGAATTTCTTTTTGTTACAGACCAAAGAGAATCAAGGGAGTTCTGGCCTGTGTTTCTAATAAAAGGACTGATTAAAATAACACAAGTTTATATTAATGGACTCTGTGACTCAACCAAAACAATGAGTTGTTTGTTGTCTCTGTTGTTAGAGAGCCACTGCTTACAGGTTCAAACACTAATGTTTCACGTTAGGGTAAAACATATTTATGCTTAGGTAGCAATGGGTAAAGGGAGCGAGTGATCTGGGAGGATGTGGAGGAGGGGTTCGTCCGTGTGTTGCAGTTTGTGTGTTCAGGGCAGGAGGGGGTTGGGGGGATGTAAAGGGCACCCATGCACAAACAAGGCTCTCCCTCGGGACCACGGTAGCCTATAGCTCTCCTCTGTTTAACTGTCAGGGAAGGGGACAGAGGTTGGGCACAATTGCCCCTGAACCATTTATAATGGGCCAATTTGTTGTTGTTTTGCTGTCCAGAGCCATAAATACCACACATCATCATATACACTCACACAACAGATGGGAGGCACCCAAATGGAGAAAGGGGAATGGCCAGATTGTGATTTAATATTGACATAACCGCCCAATTTTCACGATCATGACCTGATTTTTATATTTCTTTCTTCTACCAGGGAAGGCTGAGCGAGGGCCATACTCGTCATTTGCAGCACAGGTAAATCAGTCAGAAAGACAGTCAGGCTCTTCTGGAGAAATCCTGTCCCTCAGTCGGTTCTCTTTTCCTGCATCTTTCTGATTTGATTTCCATAATTATTGCTTTCTTTTATATTGTCTTTAGCAGGGCTTTATGCCCAGCGAGATACCCATGCCCAGTCCCAATGCCATCTCCCCATCTGGCCTGAAGTCCAACTCCCAGTTTTACTCCTCTTATGAGGGAAACAACCCTCGCAGGAGACCTGCACAGGACCCTATTGGTAAGATTTTAAAGGATCATTTCAAGCATAGTGTTGAACACATTTGTCACAGATTTTATTTCAGAAATAATTCCTTTGTTCTGGTTTATATTTAGGTCTGCGTATATCATCACTTCTCCTGCTGAGTTTTTTTATAAGTGTTTAAAAAATCTCACTTCTGCTTAGTTTGAGACTGAAACCGCTGTGAGATCTCAACGAGGAAATTCACTGAATAACATCAGACTAAAATACCTTTTGATTAGGCATTAATGAGTAGTCACAAGACAGATGGATAGATTGGTTCAGCAGGACTTCAGAAGGAAGGGGGCTGCATAAATGAATCCCTTCATTGGTGCTTGTATTTCACAATAAGTTTACATTTTGTGTGTTAGCGTGCTTATTCGATTGCACTCTGTCTTCCTTCTCTCAGAATCGCAGCCAAAAAAGATCAGGAAGGTGCCCCCTGGCCTGCCCTCCTCGGTGAGTGTTAGCATCCAGAAATGTTGCCGCCCTGAACTGTATCTCAGCCCTCACAGTCAGTCGATGGGAGCCCATGTTGTTGTGTTTTACGACCAGTCTTCACATTCCATTTGGCATCTTAAGCCTCTCCTTGGCTCGCAAAGCAGCAGAATAGCTGCAATACAGGACTTCCAGCTCTTACAGCTGTGTATCTGCACCACCAAACTTAGAAAAAAAAAAGAAGGGGGGGGGGAAGCCGCTCATTCACCCAGTCGCTCATTTGCAGCATATATTTATAGTGTGTTGTATTTGTGGGCCCTTTACTTTACGGCCACATTTCTTCCCCTCTGCCAAGTATACTCGTTAGATCACTGAAGGGAATTCATACTGGGGTTTGATGGTTCTTACTCCACCTCGTTTTTTTCCCTCCCATTCTCGCTCTCTGGGCACCCTATTTCCTCCTCTTCTCTGTTTCTTCCTTCCCCCTCCTCCTTTCTACCCCACACCCACACGCCTCCTCCCTCTCCTTCCCGCCGCCTCCCTCCCCTTTCTCTCTCTCTCTCCCTCCCCCATCCCTCTATCCCAGCTGCCAGTGGAGTTGGCTGCCATCCAGGATTCGGCAGATGGTTCAGTAATTAGGAGTGCATCTCTCCGTTCCCTCTTCTCCTCTCCCTTCTTTTTCCTCTCCTTTTTCTCTCTGTTTAATCAAATTACAGAAGAAAACTTCAGTCCATTTGGATTTGAGTTTTGCAGACACAGTTTGATACTTGCTTTGCGTCTAGAATAGTCTTGATTGAGAATGATACGGTGGTTCAGAACACTGCTTCCTTTATATCCATTATACCATGCACCAAATCCAACTGCATCTCCTGTTGTGTGGCCACGTCTCACTGTGGTAAAGGGTGTGAATTATGTATCTGTAAAGCATTTTCAGGCGGTTTGTGTTAAACAGGGTACTATATAAAAGCATTACAGAAAAGGGAGACTGAGCCCAATAAAAACAGTGATATAGCACATTCAATACATGATGCTCAGTGCTCCAGTCTGCAGAAATGTTGCAACAGCCTTTTTATTGAATTAAGTAATAAAACCAGATACTAAAAGTTGATTGTAGCCTAGACAAAGCACATACTGTTAAGAGCTGTGTTTATTCAGGTATTTAATAAACACATCATCTTTTTCAAATGTTACTGAGGTCCTAGTACTATTTTCCCCGGCACACTTTCGTATGAGTATCTTAAAAGAAACATGTTCCAATGGTTTTAGATAAAACACTAGGCTATGTTGCATTTAGGCCGTTTGTTCACATGACAACAGCGTTTTGGTGGCTTTAAAACGCACGCTTTTGAAACCTGGTTCCAGCATGTAATCTTTTAAAAACGCCACCTTTACCTTTTGTAGTGCGCACTGGCAATATGCAATTCCTGTGAAACCGAAGACAGGGCCTCGCTTCATGCATGTCAATTATGTTTTCAGCCTGATAGCCATGCCAAATGGGACAACAAGAACAATGGCAGACTGTCGAGCTTTGTTTGTGCTGCTAACTCTCCTGACTTTATTACTGTCCTTCAGCAAAGTGTACATTTTGCTGCACCATAACTGTGATGTGATGGCTCACTGTTCTGCAGAAGAAAACGTTTTTTAGCAGGCGCATGATGTTACTCTGTGGTGTTTTATTGCAAAGTTGTACTGCCAACTACTGGCCTGGCCTATGTACTGCAGCATTTTCAATTGTTTTTTGCAGATCTGGGTGCACGAGGATCATTTATTACAATTTTGCTGTATGAAAGCAGAACCTTTCTAAAAAAACATAAAGGATAAACTTTTCAGTTTTTTGTATAACTGTTGTCATGTAAAGGGGGCCGTACTATGTACTGTTTATAATTTATGCCACAAGTTATTATACCATGTGGTATGTTTACAAGCAATAACTGAGCAGTTTCACTCCTTTTTCCCTCTGTAGGTTTATGCACCAGCCTCAGGAGAGGACTTTAACAGGGACAATGCCGGCTACCCGGCCTCAAAGGCAGGAAACGTCTACCCATTTTACATGCAAGGTCAGTGAGTTTGCCTTGAGAGCCTCCTCAGCCATTCTGTTGAACTGAAAAGTTCAGCCTGACTGAAACATGCGGCTAAATGTGTCACACACCAACATTGATAAAAATTGACAGGAATATTCTTTTATTGCCAGTAACATTGTGAAGTTAGTTTCCCATATTGTGCTCATGGAAGTCCATATGAAGCTAGGTGCTGTAGTTGTATGTTTGTGAACACCCGGTGGTGCGTGGGTGCTGAATAGTGCATCACAGTTGAATGAAGTCATCACAGTAATGTGACATGTCTCATATGTGGCCTTCATTGTCTCTTCGTCATCTCCTGTGGATGGTTACCCCTCGCCCCCACCTAACCCCCTCTGCTGGATGCCCCCTGACAGAAGGCCTCCACCCGCCCTCCGATCCATGGGGCACTGCTAGGTCGATGGTTCAGCCCGGTTATTCTGCCATGCTGGGCAACTCCCCCCATCTGAGCCAGCATGCTCCCTTCACTGCCATCAACCCTCAAGACAGACTGGTGAGCTGTGCCTTCACACTTTGGACTTGTTTTTCTATGAAGGCATAATGAGGTCTTTGACACTTTTTGACTAATGCATCATCGAGGGCTTTTTTTCTGGCTGTGCATTTAAATCATGTGGTGTCTTTTCTTCCAAGAAACGACAGCCCCTGCCCCTCTCTCCCCAAAACTACCCCCTGCATGGCAGTGAAGTGAGCGGGGCTCATCCCGCTGGCCTCCACTCTGGCTCCAGCAGCTTCGGAGTCCCCAGCCACACACCCCCTATCGCTGGCACCGACACCGTTATGGGTAACCCTATATTGAGTGCTCTTTTTTTTTGTGTTTGCTCTTTGTTTTTACATTAAACATTGTAACATGGAAAATGTATTATTGCACATAGGATCTCATTAAAATGCTTTTTTTTTTTTCTTCCCCAAAAGCCAATCGTGGAGCAGTACCTGGAAGCTCAGGTGATGAGATTGGAAAAGCCCTGGCATCTGTAAGTAGTAATACAATACTTAAATGTCCTATATAATCATCTTTTTATAGCATACTAAATGTAAAAAATGAAACTATTATTTAAAAAAAAAAATCTTTTTTTGTTCAGATCTATCCTTCGGATCCAAACAGTAATACCTTCCCTCCGTCCCCGTCTACTCCCTCTGGCTCTCCACAGGCTGTATCAGGTGAGGGAGTAGCTCAAGACTTTATTTTTCTTTTTTTCCCCCCAGAGGCTTCAAGGTCAAATGACTGTTTTGTGCTTTTTGTTTGTTCAACACAGGTTCTTTCCTGTTGTGTAAGGGGGTGATACATTTTCAGAATAAGCCTGAATGGTTCATGGTGACAGTGTAGCTCCATCTATTGGGTCAAAAGTGGAAGTAAAACATTATGTCAGAATTGTTCTGTATTGAGGGATCTTGACTTCCATCACCATATCAATCAATGCTGCTGTATATAACTTTAAATACATCACATGCATGATGCACGTATACAGAATTGTATTTATCTTGCCATCCGCTGGACTCCATTAATACTCTCAATTACCAATTTAAGTTAGAAAGTTACAAGTGATCATCTTGGCTCCCAATCTGAAAACTTTTACATAATATCAAAATTGTGTATAAGGGCAGATAATTAGCTACATACATAATGTCTACAGGCTGAATTTGATTCGTTTGCAAAATTTAAATGACCCAGATTGTTTTTTTTTCTCTCACCTGTGTCATTGAGTTCACCCAGACCTTTTTCTTCTGCTGGCACTGAACAAACATAGAACGAAGATAAGTTTGGCACGCAATGCTATCTTGACACGTAGGCCATCTAATTTAGCAGCAAGCAAGTTGTAAGAAACGTCTCACCTATTAACTGCAATCTGTCCAAGATTGAAAGGGTGCTTCTGTTGGTATTATGTCTATATTTGTTATTAAAATGTCTTCCATTAACTCATGGTACACCGACCAGAACTTAACCTTCACTTGATCTTTCAGGCACACTCGTACACAAACTCTCAAGCACACACACACACACACACACACACACACACACACACACACACACACACACACACACACACACACACTATCCAAATATAACTCATGAGAGAGGAAGGGAAAACACAGTAAAAATAAAAAGAGGGTGGGGTCACTTCCCCATTTGTCTCTCATGAGTTCACACATGAGCTCATCACAAACTTCATCCATCGAATACTGCTGCTGGCACGAAGTGAGACGAGAGGAAATGGAGGGGATAATGCTGATCCCAAAGAAAAAAGAAATGAGGAGCTACCTTACTTTTGAAATTGTGGATTTGATTGATTTAAGCAGTGCTGAAAAATGTACATCACATATCTACTGTGTTTACATTGGTTTCATATCCCCCTCGCATCAGTTTCACATCTTTAAAATTGTATCAAAAAGCATGATTTGTCACACGAGTATCGTTTATATAAACAAAAGAAGCTTTCAAGATGTTAAAGGACATCATTTTTCCTGCATGTGGTTGGCTTAAACGGCAAAAATGTTTGCATAAACTTTACTGTCTTTAAATGAGTGTGCATCACATACAGCATTTAACCAAAATTTGCTCCAAAAATACGTCAGGAACGTAGGCACAAGCTCAAGCCCCGGATGCATCAATCATTGGCTCTGTAGTTTTTAAGAGTAAGACATGAAGAGCTCATTTCCAGGAGTGTTTCTCATTGAACATCCCAGCCCTCATATTTCTGGAGTGTGGGTGGTGGGAAGCCAGAAAATGTAATATAGAGTATCAACAAACATCCACTACTGAGTGTTGAGCATTTTTGTGTGTGTTAAAATGTTCATATCAGTTTAGAGCATACATCCGGATGATATAGTGAACATGGGCAAATGTTCCCTGTGGTCTTCTTTTCCCTAGGCTCTGCATCCCAGTGGACTCGGTCCTCTGGCCAGGCTACACCTTCACCCAACTATGATGGTGGAATTCAGTCCATGGTGAGTCAACATGTCTATTTTATTCTCTTCAATGTGAGGGATGTAACCAAAGATTGTTGAAGTAGATCACAGAGGTAAAAACAGGCAGCTTACATGCATATTTTTGCAGTCTCATCATCCGCTGTTCTTCATTCTCTGTAGGCGAGTAAAATGGAGGACCATCTGGACGAAGCCATCACTGTTCTTCAGCGTCATGCCAGCGGACAAGGAGTACCAGGCCTGGCTGAAATGCACAATCTGCTCTCGTCTGGCTTAGGTTTACCTCCAGCCTTCACCAGCGCAGCGCTTGGACTGGCCAGTCGCTTGCCAGGACTGGTGAGATTAATGAATATCAGCAGAGAATATCTATCCACAGATGACTGAATGAATAAAGTTTTATATTTTAAACAGTGAGAGTTGTACACCTGTTTCTGCACCTTATTACGAGATAACTGAAACACTGATCGTGTTTAAATTGTTGTCCTGAAGATGTCCGGCCACCATGAGGACTCCGGTCTGCCCTCTAGTGGAGGACTTTTGCATGGTCACAACGGCTCAGCGTCTGCCCAGCCAGGCTCTCAGCCTGCCGGTGAGACTTCCTGGTTCTTTGTAATCTGTTTACATTTCATGTCACAAAGGGTACTGATTCTTTGTCACCACTGGACTGTTTTCTGACTCTTGTTTGTGTCTTACTTAGTATCTTTCGGAACTCTTTTAGCAGGCCTGTCTGGTAGCCTGAATCGTTCCAGCAGTGCTGATATCAAACGAGAGGACAAGGAGGATGACGAGAACTGCTCCATCACTGACAGGTCAGAGGATGAGAAAAAAGACGTGAAGCCCCGTCTTGGAACAAGGTGTCTAAATCCTTTGATTGTTTTTTCCACATAACATTTATACTTATCGATCATTGCATGAAGTTACATGGCATATAATGCTGCAGTGGTTTAAGTATAACATGTGTCAGGAAAAGTCTCTCAAACTTTCTAGATATGGTTCTTAGTCTTTTCCTAAATTTTATTCAACAATAGTAATGAACAGTTATTAAATTAATTTATGCCAGTTATAGATATATCCTTACCTAGCAACTTCCACCCTATAATCACATGAAGTTAAGTGAGAATTAATTGGTTAAGAAGTGAGAATTAGAAAATGATTGAGGTTAGAGCAGTCCTTTTTACTCTGAAAGCTTTAAGTTGGACACACCTCTAAAGATGATAAGATCTGTGGAGCTGTGCCTGGTACGCCCTGAAAAGTCTTAGTCACCCTAAATGTAATCTTTCCCACCTTTTCTTGGAACCTATGATGCTGGTGGAAACAGGAGTGACTTTTAGTTCCTCATTTAAGATCCCTCAGGTTTAATAATCCAGTAACTGTTTGGACCAAACCCTTTTTTGTGACCCATCTTTTGTAGCAGTGTATGTCATTGTCATTGAGTTATTCCTTTCCATGTGATGTTAACATTGTTAGGAAAATTTATTTCACACCATAATTTTCAGTGAACTATACCCATACTGTTGTTTCCTTCCCTCCTTATTTGCAATTGGCTCTTCACTAGTCTGGATGATGGGGAAGACGATGAAGATCTGCCAGTGGAGATTAAGGTTCAGCGGGAGAAAGTGCGGAGGTTGGCAAACAACACCCGCGAGCGGCTACGTGTGCGGGACATCAACGAGGCTTTTAAGGAGCTGGGCCGCATGGTTCAGCTCCATCTGAGCAATGAGAAACAGCAGACCAAATTGATCATACTGCAACAGGCCGTTAACGTTATACTCAACCTGGAGCAGCAAGTTCGAGGTCAGTGGGTGTCCAGGGAGGAAGGAAGAGGAGGGGAAGGGCCTCTTTTACAAAATAAAACTCCCACGCAGCTTCACCTCCCGGCTCCTGGCATGTCCTGCTAGCCTTTTTAAAATCTTTTCAAAATCACTTGTGGTAGTTTATTCCACTTATGGTGGTAAAGAAATGATCCCTGCTTAGTATTACCCTTGATGCAGTCCGTCAGTAAAAATGAACAACAAAGTGATGACACTGGATAAGGAAGTGAAGCTGTGTGACTGTTTTCAAGACCATTCTCCAGTTCATCCTCTGAGGTTTTCTGGTAACACATACAGGACCGCTGTTTGTTCTGATGCAGTATGTGTTGCACTGTCTTACAGTCGGCTGTCTGTGAAAATGCTTACGTGTCTCTCCACCTCACTCTTTGACTCGATTAACACGTCTTTTTGTGTCGTCTCACTTACTTTTTCCACTGTTGCCTCATTGTGCTTTTATTGAACTATGAAGTCATTTTAATTTCAAATAAGATATTTCAGCATTGTGATGTCTGCTCACTGGCACCCCAGCATGAAATCGGGTCTGTCTGCCATCATGTTTATTAACCTGTCTGTAGTATCTCTTTGCTGCATGCCCCAGCCTCTAACTTTCTCATTTAACCACCCCGTACCCGAAACAACCCTCTCCATCCCTCCATTTACTCCCCGTCCGCGTTCATTTTCTTTTTACAGATAACAACAGTGGCCTCTTCTTCCTCACATTCAGATAAATACATCTCCTTCTGATGTATTTAACACGATGCCCTCAGTCTCTCCTCTTGGCTTTTTTTTTTTTTTTTCTCTGTGGCTCTTTCTATGTCGGCAGAGGGTGTTGCTTCTTCTCTCTCCCTTTCTCTCCCTCTTCCTCCTCATTACTTCTCTCATTCTGCTGGACAGTCACCATATCCCCGACGACTTCCATCCTGGACCCCAATGACCATAAAAAAATGTTGGGTGGTCGGACTTCAGGCAGATTTATTAGATTTGGTTCTATCTTGATCTCCAATATATGTTATTGGCTTGAAATCATTTAGTGCCGCGCTTCCTCAACCCACAACACTTAAAGTTGTGACTGATTGACTAAATATCCATTCAGTTAAACAAAAAACAAAACCCTTCCGCTCACTCTCCTGCAACACAGCCCCACTCCACTGGGATCTTCTTGGGCAGAGAACTTGAAGTTACCATGAGACATAGACAAACATAAAAGATCAAATATATCCAGTAACAGTACAAGGAAGTTAGACTCCAACTGGACTATTAGTGAAAACCTCTAGCCTAGGTTCAGTGAGGGTTGTGATTTGGGTTTGCTAACCAGCCCCTCCAACCCCCCCACACTTCTCCTCCTGGCTGCAGCGTTGTCTCGGTGACTGACGAGAACCTGACCACCGAGGAGAAGGAGCAGAGGGAGCGTGAGCGCCGACTGGCTAACAACGCTAGGGAGAGGGTACGCGTGCGCGACATTAACGAAGCCTTCAGAGAACTGGGCAGGATGTGTCAGGTCCACCTGCAGAGCGACAAGGCCCAGACCAAGCTTATCATCCTGCAGCAGGCTGTCCAGGTCATACTGGGCCTGGAGAAGCAGGTGCGAGGTAGGTCAGCCAATACAGGAAGGTCTGATCCATGTAGACAACCAGCCGCCTCTTATCATAGCTGGATAGACGTCACCAGGAAAGTCTCTTCTTTAATTTTTTGTTCTCGCCTGCTGTGACGCATCCACCTTGGCTTTCTGTTTGCTATTTGCTGATAACACATTGAGAAATGAGGAAAAAAGGAGAAGAAAGGGAGTTTAAGAGGAAGTATGTCCCTGCTTTTCTGCCAAATGCTCATCCTACCTTTCATTTTCCTGCTTTCCTTGCTTTCCCCTCGTCTATTTTTGACCTTTTGTATGTTCAAAACTCTCTAACGTCTTTTCTGATGGCGAAGCATTATTGCACACTTCCTTCCTGATTCTTTTTAATCTGTGGATATGTCCTTTTTTTCCCCCAAAGAGCGTAATTTGAATCCAAAGGCTGCCTGCCTCAAGAGGAGAGAGGAGGAAAAAGTTTCAGGTGTTGACCCTCAGATGCAGCTCGGTGGGGGTCACCCCGGTCTGGGAGGAGATGGACATATGTAATTCTCAGGTCAGTCCACAGAGTCTGTTCAGTGGAGTTTGGGATGCCTGGAAGAAAACATAAACAATGTAATCTCATGAAATCTGTTGAATAATGTTGTGTTGCTGTGAATAGTTATCTGTCTCTTGCCATGGACTACAGATGTAACTTGGCTTTACTGGTACAGCTAAGACACTGTGCACTGTCCCCGTCTAATCAGCATTGAAACAGAAATTTTACAAATTTGTGGAAACATACTAATCCATTCTTCTTCTTTCATTTGCAGTTCCTGTACAGCCCATAGAACACGTGGCCTTAATCTATCATTGTCATGCATCTCAGTGTGTGTTAATCAACTTTGGGAAAGCACACACGCACACACACCTCATTACTGACAAGGCAGGTGGCCACATTCCTGACGATGAATACAAAAGTAACAAGCACACTCTCACAGAAAGAGGAAACATTTATTAATCTTTACGTGACAATACTTAGAACCGAGGACGCTGTTTTGGAGACAGTGGAAATTGGACATGAGGACGTCCTCGTGTGTTTTTGTAAGACATTTTGAAAAGTTGCTTTACACGTTGGGAGCAAAAACTTTTTGGATCAAAAAAAAAAAAACTTTTTGGATCAATTTTGCTCACGTGAGCAGAGTTAGGATTTGTATTGTTGGATAATTATTGGCATTCCCATCTGAGAAGGAGGTCTTACATTCTTCACAAGCAAAGTGGGACAGCCGGGTTTATATCTTATAATTGAACAAACCTGTTAAAGCCTGCAAGAGGCCGAATGCAAAGTGTTTGATTAAGATAAAAACAGCCGTCTGAGTCCTCGTGTGATGACTGAATTACAGATGTAGGTTTGAAGACATCCGCCCTCTGACTGGTCAATCGAAGAGCCTACTTCTCTTTTTGATATGCTGGTAACTCTGGTTGTATTTTTTGAATTTCTTGCTTTGGCTGTAATGGTGCCACAGTCGCCGACTCACATGTGCAGTGGGTTGTTTTTTTGTTTGTTTTTGACTGTGGATCCCCGAGTCTTATCTCCTCTACATGTGTTATTGTCGCGGCCACTCAAGCGGAGTAAAAAGACTGCCGGAGAGAGACCCAGCCAGACACACAAACACGAGCAAAGACTCAGTCTGAATCCAGGATCCACAGCGATGTTGAAATCCCAACCTTCCCTCGGTGAGGCTGCCGGCGGACTCTGCTCGCATCCTTCAGTCTCAGCCACTTGAATACAGCCAGCGTCACATCAGCCTGACAGTCGAATCATACCTTAAGACACTGTTCCAGCACGGTGAACTCACTTAACACAAGTCTCAGAGCAATTTGTATTGTGGTAAAAGACATTTTGAAAAACTGAGTATTGAAAGGGATCATGAGTGTTACTGCTATCTTGTGGAGAATTTACTCAATCGCCATTGACTGACTTGTTGTGGTTGTTGCTCTGTGTTGAGCATTTTTGGTGTTTTTTTTCCCCCTTTTGAACAATTTGCAAAGCCTGTTGTAAGGATCTTCCTTTTGTAGAATTGATTATAATTTTTTTTAAATTTTATTTTATACTTTGTAAGATAGTCGTATGAGTTTTGTTTTTATCATTTGGAATGCTTTTTTTCTTTCTTTCTTTCTTTCGTTTGTTTACATTGTTTAAATGTAAGACGACTCTCAGTTTAGATTCCAGGAACAAAGTGAGGTGTTTTTTCTTTTGTGCCAGGTGCTTAGAAGTGTTAGAGAAGACAAGATTATCTGGCTGTAACATCATCACATGTTGTGATATTGCTCTTTTGTTGCTTTTGAATGCCCATTTCAAAACAAACCTGTCAGGCCAGTTGTAATTGGATTTTTCTGGTATTTGCGACAGTTTCTCTTAAAATGAATTTAAATATTTGTCTTCGGCGCACCCCCCCGTCTCCTCTCCCTAACATCCAGCTCTTTTATGAGCTTGTTGATGAGTTTGGAAGTGGCAGCAGGGGCGGTCTGCAAAAATCTGCAACACAACTCACTCTTTCATTCTGATGTGAACCATAAAATGAATCAAAAAGGCTGGCCTGAGTCATTTTCCTGACTTTGGGAGTTTTGATAATGGTAACTCACCAGTGCCTGAATACTTCTCTGCTACATGGTGGATTTGAGGATTTTTAGGTTTTACCTTTTTATAATACAGATATATCAAAACATATATACTTCAGTAACATCTGGCAGCATCTTAAATGAAGAGTTTCACCCAGCGACGCTGAGCGCTTCAGTGTCTGCGTGACATTAAGTGTAAGATGACTAATATCCTGGTCTACAGCTCTGACTCAGAAAATTGTACTTAAAATTTCTCATCTTCGCTGAACTGATTATGTTAAATATAATTTTGTCCTTGACTGGCATGTGCATTGATATGTATGTACAGCTGTACGATATGTCCTCATCAGCTCTATCACTGTAAGCTGATTCTGAGTATGTGACAGTATTTGGTTTACCTGTCATTTGGTCACAGATCTCGCCCTATGGACTAGCCCTAAACATTTTCTTTGTCAGCTACTCTCGCCTCTCTGCAGAAGAACCTGGTGACTTTTATTTCTTCACATGAAAAGTATCAAAAGACGCACCTGATATTCTTTGTTAACAGACCCTTTCTGTCCTCCACAACAGATGACCTGCTACAGATCTCTCTGTCTTCAATCATGTTTGGGGACAGCATCTATGTAGGCTATGTCCTCAAAGTGCCTCCTGTTTCCTATTTTTTATATATAAAGTAGATATCGAGAACTGTTGTGTATATAACAGTAATGTAGCAATAAATGTGCCATTTTTAATAACAAAAATCCGCGTTGATCCAGTGTCTTTATTGAAACCCACAAATGATAACCTTTCTGCAATGCAAAGTAGTATATTGGTTGATCTTAATATTTTATTGTGAAATTGAGGTTACAAGGTACAATAACGGTTTGACTAATCACTGAATTATAACAAAAGGGTTCGTACGGGTGCTTGAAAGCCTTGAAAGTGCTTGAATTTCAATGTTGTGTTTTCAAGGTCTGAAAAGTGCTTGGATTTTAGTTCAAGTGCTTGAAAGTGCTTGACATTATAACTCTGTTTTGGCAAAATTGGGATCAGACTGGATGGTTTGCTTATTGCAAGGAGAAATAAAATCAGTGTGTGCGTGTGTATCATCACACATGCAGCCTGGTAGCAATAGAGAAGGATGGCTGAGGAGAAGGTGAATTTGATACAATTTGGACTGATGACATGTTCCATATTAATAAACTTTGATGAATAAGCAAACAGCTTGTAAACTTTTATGTCAAAAAAGAAAATTACCGGGTGCTCTCAGGTCAGCTCTCTTTGTCTCGGTGCAAGTGTACCTGAAGAACGCCAAGTGGCTTTCCCTTGGATAAAACTTTGTGTTCTCCTAATTTCTAAAGTTTTTGCTATTATGAAACATAATTTTAGATGTTTACAGCATAATACAATGTACATAATTGTGATAAAAAGTTGAAAAAAAAATCATGAGTATATATTCCTGTGGGTATGTATTTTACCCCAGCGATAAGGTGCTGGAAAATTTTGGAAATTACCCTTCAAAGTGCTTGAAAAGTGCTTGAATTTGACCTTGGAAAATATGTACGAACCCTGAACAAAGGCATAATAAAGTATGACATCTTTGTTAGAGTGAGTCATCTATGACACTATGAATTGCTTTTAAGTTCTATATTTGCTTAATGCTTGGGAGCTTTTAGTTTTAAAATCATCGTCAAACAGCATCATTTTCTTCTTGAAGGCAGAAATTACCGTTAAATCCGTTAAATCTTTGCTGTGTTTTGGGAGTCCTGACCAGAGGCCGGGGAGGTAAAGTTGTTGTGACTCCGTGGTGACGGTAGAGGGCAGTATTACACCTGTGCACAGCCTACCGGAATTTGCTTTCGAAGAAGAAGAGGTTGGACTTTTATTTTTTATACTAACCGGAAGTAGCCTGACGCCCTACGCGTAGTTAGAAAACCAAAAGCGGAAGTCCTAATCAGTCTTTAAAGCGGCGCGTCCTCTGTTTGGAGGACTTAATACAGCAACAATGCTCAGCAAAATAATCGGTCAGAAGTATATCGCCATTGCCAAATCATGGTAAGATGTTTTTTTATGTCGTACAAGTCGTGAGGAGGCAGAAGGAAAGTCAAACTTTGGCTAACAGAATCTCAGTGTGTCCTTAGCTAACATTAGCTGTTAGCCTAGCCGAGGTCATTGCTGTGGGAACATGCTGACTTTAACTACCTGGCAGCTAAACCTAGGCTGAAGTTACTTAAATTGACATTTTTGAAGAAAGTATTGCATTTTACTTAATGACTGATGTATTTTATAGTAAAAATGTTTATTATATACATTTATTTCCCAGTATGAATACGTTTAATTTGAGCTGCTAGCTGCTAGCTAGCTAGCTGACTGGTGTATCTTGAAGGACTACAGCTGTTGTTTTCGTTATAGATTAGTCAGAAAGATCATTATTCCATTAATCTATCTGTCTGTAAGAGTCGGGGAAATCGTCCAAATCAATGTACTTGGAGACACACGCCGTCTGACGAGCTAAAGGCTCTTTTTCCAGCTACAAAACAACAGAAAACACACAACAACTTAACCTCTGATAGAAGCAGTATTTGTGTTTCCATCCACTAATATTCAGGCCTTAAAATGACAATTACAATTCTGATTATGAAATGATGTCTGATTGTTGTTGTTATTATTGGTGTATACACTTTTAATAAATTGAAGAACAAATCTTGACTGTTCTCTCTGCTCCACAGGGTCCCAACTTTGGCTGTGTGGGGCTCAGTGGGAGGTGTAGCTCTGGTCCACTTCACAGACTGGCGATTGTTTTTGGATTATGTGCCCTACGTCAACGGCAAATTCAAGAAGGACGAGTAGAAGTAAGCACTTGAAGAATGAAGACAGTCGCTGCATCATCACATTACTTGTTGTTTCTGTCACAGTAATCACATCATTATTCCTGCACACACTGTGTACAAGAACCAGAGGCTGCTGCACACATGTAGAATTAGTCCGCTCATTTACACACAAAGTGGCTGTGGAGGCTTTTACATCTGTCCACACATATTTTTTTTTTGTTTTGATAATGTCTTTTCTAATAATCAAGACAGAAAAAAATAGATAATAACAAATCAAAATGTCGCTTGCTCTAATACGCCAATGATATATAGATTATGCTTTTTTTTTCCAACTGTGGTAAATTTAGTGGGAACCTGACTTTTAAATGCACACCACAGTCTACCTGCAGCAGGTTACTGTGTGATTGTGATAAGGTGATCATTCTTACCATCCACACCTGGTCCTCTCATTGAGTGATTTTCACATTCAATGCGATTGTTTGTCTTTCTTACTTGGCGTGGTGGCCTCACTGTCAGAGAACCGTTGTAAAATGAAATCAAAGAGCAGCGTTCACATACAGGCTGTCTTAATAATGGAATCGGGGACATCCAGAGACCAGAGGCAGTACTGGCTAGAGGTCTGACCTTGTTTCAGAAATGAATACTGTTATCAAGTACAGCACTGTCTGTGTAGCCACAGCTTCAGATCAGCTTTTGCCTCCATCTGCAACTGCATTGTTGTACAAAAAACCTATTAAACCCACATCATAGCCATATTTGTTTATTTCATTTAACGTGTGTATTTGATTCTGAAATAACTGAGACAGTGGAGATCACTTCAGGCACAGGGATCGATTTGATTGTGCAGAAGACAACTGCAAATGTTCACAGTTAAAGCACATGTAGCACAGCAATGAACCTAAATGTAAAAAAATTATAAAGATTTAATTATAACTGATGGTGTGATGCCCTTCATCTCCACATGAGACATCCTGATCGGGGAGAAGCATATTAAACTATATGAAAACTCTTGTTTGGCACAAGAATTGTTTAAAAAAGTGCTTCCTCTGTTAAAAAAAGGTACATTTCATCACCTGGCTAACGCCATTTCATTGATAAAACCTGACGGTGGTGATGGCACACAGCCGGGACTGGTGAAAGAATAAGTGGTTCAGAGACAGTGTGCCAGGTAGTTCAGGTGTCAGGAGACCTGAATCCAGGACAGTGGCCTATTTTAGGACCATATGTTGCAGCTTCTAATGAGACTGGGGCGCCTTAAAAACCTTCGACTGCTCTGCAGCGAAGTTATTTGGCACGGAAACTTAAGAGTGATGGTGTTTGTGAACAGTGTTGGATCAGGGTGTAAGTGACCATTTTGAAAATGAAAACAGTCACTCACGAACAAATGCTTTGACGTGAAAGGCTCATTCTCAAACCGCTCTTATCGACTGAACTTGTTGACTTTCTTCCAGCTGTGATTTGTTTTTCACAACAGAACTGTTTCTGCTCTACAACCTTAATGGCTTTATTGTCCCCATCAGGTCTCTGCTGTTTATTAACACCAGGACTTCAACTCTGAACAAGAACCGCTGCCGCTGGTACCGTGTACTCCAGCCCAGTTCCATGCCAGGTTTCACTGTAAGGTGTCATCTTCATCCTGCAGCTCAAGTCAACACTGAACTGTTCACCACCATCATCCTCTCAAAGCCAAACTGGAGATGGCATTTCAACGATCCTCAACCTCTGAAAAAAGTGAATGGAAAACAGATGATAAACAGACTTTTGTTTTCTTTACCTTCTCAGTTTGGGGTCAGATATTTATTTGAATCTATAGTCTCGTATGTACTGTGGATCAAACCTGAATCACAAATGGATAAATCTGTCGTGTTATGTTGTTTGGGGAACAAGTAAAGTATGTGAGATTTGTCCCATTGTTGTGTTTGTGTGCAGTTATTTCACTCAGTGATTTAAATCCTGTCCTCCTGTTATAGGCTGTTTTATATTTGAGTTAACCAACATCAGTGATGTAAACAAACCCTTAAAGCATCAGACACACACGCTTATTAAATGAGCAGCCAAACGATGTGAGACCGAGGTCCTTGTTTCTATTCTGAGCTTTAATTTTACATATTGAGGCTGCTTTTCTTTGATTATATATCTGTTTTTAAGATATTTCTGTGTGAAGAAGTCTTGTACTTCCTCAGGAGTAGGTGAAGGTTGCTGTGGAGTTTAAACATTTAATATAAATCACACACTTGTGATTGTGCTGCTGTAAAGGTAATAGTTGTGTACAATAATGTAAAAGGGACACATCGAACCAGATAAAGTCCAGGAATACAATTACAAAAAGTGCAGAGATATAATCAGCAACATGTACGATGTATAAAAAGTAAAAGTACCCATGTACTCATTTTGATTTAATTATCTCTGGTTAAGAACGCACCAACGTTTGTTTAAAGTGCAGTGAAGAAATGTAAGAAAACTTACTAAAGTACAATTTTGAGGTGCTTTAACTTTACTGGAGTATTTCTGTTTTCTGCTACTTTATACTTCCACTCCACTATATTTGAGACAAATATTGTGCTTTTTATTCCAATACCCTTAAATCTTAGTCACTAGTTCCTTTGCAGATTGTACGCTGCATCACAGTCAAAGCATTGCAGTTTTAATTTATTTAATGTGTAATAAATAAAACACAGATTAAAATAATCAGTAAAATGCTGAATGTCACATCCAATAATCACTTGATCCACAGTGTATATATACATACATACATGTAAATATATGTAGGCTATGATTGACTTTTAGTATCACATACTTTTAGACTTTTAAGATTCAACTACTTTTCATATGGGAGGCCCAGTTACATAATTTAAAGCCCAAAAGATTATGAAAATGTAGGCATGATATAAAAAAAGACAAATCCCATGTTAAGACATGAGAAACTATGTGAAAAAGACATAATTATGACATAAAAAGTAAAATGTTAGGGAATAATGTCTTAGGAATGAGACATAAAACTGAAATTACGAGATAAAAATAATTAATATTGGTATATAAATCAATATTATGGTATAAAAAGTCATAGTTAAGAGATAAAAGTCATAATTATCAGATACAGGGTCGAAATTACAAGATACAGAGTGATAATTATGAGATAAAAAGTGAGAATTGTAAATAAATTATATATATAAATTAGATAAATGTTGACTTTTTGTCTCAGAATTATAATTTATGGATTTTATTTTTCAACCAGCTAGTTTTCATATTATTGTTTGTTTTAAACTGGCAGAAATGGACTTCCATGACGTCATATTTTGTATTTTAACATGCTATTTTTTTTACTTTCACTCACTTTATTTACTCGAACCACTTATTATCACACGAGTTCAGTTATTTTCCGGCGTGTGACAGCGTGGGGTTGAACCGCAAAGACCACGTCATTAGGTTTTCGGACTAGTTAACGCGAGTGTGGCGGATGTGCTCCGCTCATGGCGTCGTGGTGAGGGGCCGGCGGAGTGGTCTGCAGCGGCGGAGGTCCTGACGGGAGACAGCCGACAGACAGCGGGGATCGATAACAAACCAGACTCGGAGAATTATTATGACAGCATTAACAGGCAGCTAGCTGGCTTCTTATCCGCTGTGAGCCACCACCAAGAGCAAGCAAACCAACCCGACCGGGACCATGGAGAGAAAAAGGTGGGACTTTTAAACGTGTCGTGAGTCGAAGGAGTTGGAAAAAATGAAAGTTTCTTTGCAGGAAATGCACGCAAGCATGCGACTGTTTTGCATTTGAGAGCAGCACTTAGCTAATGAACAGGTCGTGGATGTCCCAACTTTTCGTTACGTTAGCTACACGTGGACTTCGGGTAGTTTTAAGTTCACTGCGTGAGGAGACGTGCAGCTTTAAACAACAGCGATAAAGACGCCGGTTGCCGCGACATTGACGTGAACAAGCGCTGCTAGCTTGATTAGCTAGCTAAGTTTCATTGTTTACACACGCTTGACTTGCGGTGCGTCGGGCCGAGGTTTACAGTTACAGCAGCACCGAAACACGGTGTAAAACCTCAACGGGAGCGCAGGAATGTTGTTAAAACTCCAACATGAAGAAGAAGCTGTCGCTTAATCCTCATTTATCCGCTCGCAGGACCCTCAAATTAGCGCTCGATTAATTACTCTCCGCACGTTGGTGCGCGTGGAAAGACAGCGAGTCGTTTGTGTCACGAAGCTGCTGCTCCTCCTACAAACCTCAACAACAACCATTCCTACTTTCACTTACTTTGGCTGACGACACCTCCCAGGAACGATGATGTGGGCGTGTGTGACTGGGCAGGATCGACATCTCCTGACTGCCTGTCATCACACCTGTCCTGTTAGGGCACCTTTTGGTTTTTTTGGAGCATTGTTGCCAGGTCGTGTCAGAGAAACAAGCAAGACGGGTCTGTGGAAACGAGCCCAAAAGAAGCAACAATGGCTCTTAAAAGAAAAGGGAGAGAGTCCCATTTGGTTAATTTATGCTCTTATCTACATTATATTTAGGAATTTATTTGCATTTCAAAAGAGCCATTTAAAAATACCTGACCTTGTAATTTAATGTTTTTCTTTTTAAATCTAACAGGGTCTCTGCCGGGTCTCAACAATCTCAATTTTAGTCCTTAAAAAGTCTTAAATACGTCCATATTTTGCATGCAGGTCTTAAATTACATTTAGTTAGGTCTTAAATGAACGTTCATTTACCGCTTCCTTTGTCCTGTTTTTGTTTTGTTTTGGGGAAATGTGTTGGTGAGATTCACAGTTAGTTCTGTGTGTTGTACTTCCAGCACACTGCACACTTGGCCAGTTCTGGAAAGACTTCCACAGAGGAATCTGCTACAAATATAATGGGAAAGTGTAAATTTAACAAGTGTTGGCTTGAACAACCAGAATTCAGTCGGTTGAAAGCCGTACCTAATAATGAATCTGAAGAGCAGTGTATGCTCTGCAAGAGGACCCTCAACTTGGGCACACTTGGTGTGACAAACAAAATCGGAAAAACACCAGTTAGCATCTAAAAGTCTCCAGTGAAGTCACACTTGTCATCAGTTCCCAGTCCAAGTTCTTCCAGTTCTGCTCGACCGGAACTCTGCGCTGCCTCTGCCGTCCTGCATTCAAGCAACATTCAAACCATCTTCATCTCAACTCCGACGCTGAAAGCGGAGGTACTTTGGATTTTGAGCACCGTTGCTAAACATTTTGGCAACAGATTTGGATGTAAAAAGTTGGTTATTTTTTAAAGTAATTCTGGGACCGCGCTCTTCCTTACTTTTCGTACTTCGTGTAGGTTTTAAATTGAGTCAAAATGGTCTTAAAAAGTCTTTAATTTGACGTGTTCAAACCTGCAGAAACCCTGATCTAAGGACAACAAGGAGTGAATGAATGAATGAATGAATGAATGAATGAATGAATGAATGACCATAGAGACATTGACAAGTATCTCAGTGAACAATGTTGTTCCCAGAAATCATACTTTACTAGATTCTTTGAGTAAAGTCTTCAAATATATAATGTTATATGCACTTTAAAGGGGCACTATGTAGTTTTGGAGATGAAATCCAAACTCATGATTTTGATATTTACAGTATCATAATAATACAAACTCAGAAACATAAATATGTTCTATAGCTGAATAGGAAAGCTGCTCTCAGAGGAAAATACGGTCCTTGAGACATTGTTAGAAGCCAGAAAGCTGGCAGGGTCCGCCACGTATAAACAAAGTTAAAACCGTATGAAATTGTGTGTCAGTCAATGAAGATCTGTCTTTTCTTCCTCAAAAGTACAAAGTGCATCATTAAGCAGTACGTTGGCTCTGATGGTGCAATCTGCAAAGTAACTGAAGTTATCAAATAAGTGCGACGGAGTGAAAAGTACAATATTTCCCTCTGACGTGTAGATGAGCAGAGAGTGGACATAGTCGGGTAAAGTGTTGTACTTGGGTATATAAAGTCATATATCCTATTCTCAGGGATTTCTATGATAAAACTGCACTTACTGTATCAAGTAGCACATTATAACTGCATGTATTCACACTTAACTTTAACTGGAGTGCTTTTGATTCGTCCCACTCTCGAGGTCAAATACATTCCATTTGTCTCTCTCTCTTTGTTATAATTTCTCCTATTTTTTGCCCACTGTGTCCCTGTTATTGTTAGCAAGGTAGCTTTAAAAAATTGTGCTTTTCAGATTTGTATTTTCACCCGTGTTGGTTTTGTGTCTGGAGGACGGGAACCGGTGGAAGCAACAGGGTTGAATGCTGATTGAGAAACAAACTGGGACTTTACGCTCTATTAGCAGGAGAGAAAGGAGAATTGTAGAAATGTTTGTAAGCCACTTGACAGAAACACAAGCAGTTATTATAGGTGAACTTGGATGCAGTCAGGTGGCTTCTGAAATCCACCACAGCCTGTGAAGAAGTCCACATCATTCAAAGAAGCCGTGTTAAGGTGTCCAAAGCCATAATTGCTTGAATATTAAAGCGGTCCATCATGTGTAATGATGTATTTTCTTTTTCTTTCCAGTGTTACATTACCTGTAAAGCGTATCTTCAACAAGCCCCAGATAGTCCGCAGTCTGGGCAGCAGCCTTCACACGAATGTGAATCCCAGCCAGGCCATCGCAGGACACTCGCTCATGACCAAAGTGCAGCGCAGCAGGCACAAGCATCACTATGACAGCAACCATCAAATCAGGGTGAGTCTCTTTGGCATTTATGAGGCATTTGTGACTCTGCAGGGCTGCCTGAAGGGAAAACCCCAACACAAGTGTTCATTGTCTCCTTTCAGTGATCTCTGGATGCTATGAAATAAGTAGAAAAATCCCCCTTGAACATATTCACGTTCCCCTGGACTTTTCATGTAATTGAGGGTTTTTTTTTGTTAAAGTTTCCGACCAACAAAGCCGACAATTTCAAGTGATATGTTGAGGGACATTTGGTGATTATTACAGCCTTGACTTCATTTGAATATGTATGTGTCAGCTACAGTATCTACACCTTGATACAGCAGTTTTTCTTCATTCTTACATGTCAGGATTAATTAAGTTCTGGACTGATTTATAGACTCCAGGAAACATACACATAGTGTTCAGCATAATAACTACAACCTAAAAGCTCAGTTATGTTCTCATCAGAGTGTACAAATGTCTTCCTCTTTGTTTCAGAGTCTCCCACATGCCTTTGGCTAACGCTCTTTGATGTGTCACAAGACTTTTTTTTTCTTTTCTTTTTTTTTTTAACAGAGGCTTTCTTTGCCACGCTGCCATAAAGCTGCAGCTGATAGATGCCCGGGCAACAGTAGATGTGTCTGTAATCAGTCCGTCATGAATTACTATGATTCATGCTAAACTTTTAATAGTTGTCTTTCGTGGAGGCCTGTGGCAATGACTGCTTTTGTTGGATGATATAATAGTCCCAAAATAATTGTGGTAGACGATATTATTGTCATTTTGAGACCTCCAGTGATGTAATGGTAATATAATAGCATAATGATACAAGCGCATCCTTTTAAAAGAGCAATGACATGTTTCTCTTAGTATTCTGACATTGGAATTGGAATGTGAAAAATAAATTAAGATATCTTGGACAAAATTAAACATAAATAAAACAAAACCACATTAACAAAACAATGAATAAAATGGACTCTCAGGCTCCGTTAGCCAAAATTTAACTTAGATAAATTTGGCACAGGGGTTTAGACAATCATTCATTTCACAAGAGGGCAGTTTGGTTTTTGACACTTTTTGGTTGCCACTGTTTTTAAACAAAGTGGACATGCCGGCTCATTCGGGTCAGTCGGTTCCCCTCTCACAAAATGTTCCCAGACTGTGACAGCACCCAGGGTCTGATAACGATGTAAACATGCATATTATATGATAACTCACAAACATAATGTATAGTTAGTCAACATGGTTACTGCCAAAGGCCTTTTTAGTCGCACCTTCATTTCTAGTCCGGGCCTTGAAACCCCTGAAGCTGCTGAAGAGTTGCCAGAGGCGGCTTTGTTCTCTGTTGGTAAACCTCTCCCACAGACGCTGTTTTATGATTGACTGATGACAGTGCTGCGAAGTGATATTTAGTGCCTTATAAAACTGACATCATTACAGTCTTTTATCTCTGCTGTTCATCTCAGGGAGAGACTTCCTCCTTCAAACTATTCTTGTATCATGATTATAATCCAGTTTATTGTAATGTTCACATCGTCCTTTCACACTCACATGAGGGAAACTGTTCGGCACTGACGACGGTAACAGTAAAGCCGTCACACAACCCTTTTAGACGTGTACAGTAACTTCTCACAAGTCATAATCTAAAAGGTTTTATCCAAACTGGAGATCAGAATATTTCCCTGTTAATTCTCGTTGTTGTCTCTCTTGAAGTCCAAGCCTGATTTAAACACCACACTACCAGTTCGACAGACGGCGTCCATCTTCAAACAACCAGTGACAAAGGTAACAAATCATCCCAACAACAAGGTGAAGACGGACCCGCAGAAGGCCGTGGACCAACCCAAACAAGTAAGTCAGAGGAAAGAACACATTTCAGCTCTTCACATTTTCTCAGGAAACGATAACGTGACCGTTTCACTGACACTAAAGATCGGCCAGTGAGTGAAAGGTGAAAGTTTCTGTTCCTGCAAGTAGTTTATTGTCCAAACATGTGAGCACACACAACGAATTTGACTGTTTTTGTTTCTCTTAATAAACTGAAGCAGCAGTCAAACACAAGCTCATTGATTTGGATGATTTTGAGCTTCGGGTGATCGTCGTCGCAGCTCTCTGTCAGCCCTCTTATTAAATCTCATCAAAGTCTTCGCTTTATATTAGAGTCTGGAGGGAAAAGGCAGGTTTTCTCTTGCCACTGTCACCAAGTGCTGTCCACATGTTGTCTCTGTCACATAAATGAATCAAGCGGTGTAGTTGAGACCTGCTCAATTTGGAAAAATGCCATGAGATAACTTTTGTTGTGATTTGGTGCCAATCAAATAAAGACTGATTGATTGACTGTTCAACTCTGCTTGTTGGCTGTACGGCAAACAAAGTGGTAATTCTGGTTTTGGTTTGCTTCAACCTGCAGCTGTTCTGGGAGAGGAAGCTGAGCGGGTTAAATGCCTTTGATATCGCGGAGGAGCTGGTGAAAACTATGGATCTGCCAAAAGGCTTACAGGGTGAGGCTTACCAAAAGATATCACAACTTTATGTGATTCAAAGCTGTAATTTCTTTTCAGAAGCTTGACTTTTGCCCCCTTGTTGTCCTCTGCGTAGGTGTCGGGCCTGCGAGTTCAGATAAAACGCTGCTTTCTGCCATCGCCAGCGCGCTGCACACCAGCCCCGCTCCTGTCACCGGACAGCTCACAGCCGCGGTGGAGAAAAACCCCGGAGTCTGGCTCAACACAGCACAACCTCTGTGCAAAGCTTTCGTAGTGACCGATGAAGACATCAGGTAAAATGTTCACACGGCTGTAGCTTCCTGACTGTCGGGTTCGTCTTTATCGTCGGTTCTTTTCAGCAGATGTTTTGTCAGATACAGAACTCTTTACAATGTGTCAAATGTGGATCAAATAAACTGTACAGGTGCAGTTTATTTATATAAAAAAAACAAACTCTTCATTTTAATGACTGAGTAAATAAACTGACCTTGAAGAACAACACAATTTCATGCTGTTTTACTTTGTTAATATGTGGCGGACCCTGCCACCCTTCTAGCTTCAAGCAGTGTTCTGGAGACCCTATTTTTCTCTGAGAGCAGCTTGTTTATTCAGCTGTGGAAAACATTAATATGTATGAGTTTGTTTTATTACCTCATTAATATTGTAAATATGAATATTCTGAGTTTGCATTTCTTCTCCAAAGCACCATTTAGTGTCCAATTTTCCTGAGAAAAAGCACCAAGTTTAAATAGCCACAAAGCTAGTTTAGTGTTCTTGTCACTGCTCCTGCAGCATGTATTTGTTTTTTTTTTTAAGAAAACAAATAATACTACTGAAACACATGTATTCTATGGTAATTGGTAAATGGAGTTCATTCACACACATTCAGGCTACCATGCAAAGCGCCTTCCACTCATCAGGAGAGATAACCGTTCACACTCACTCACACACCAATGGAAGAAACACCAGCAGCGATTTGGGGTTCAGGCCAAGTCCACACGTACCAAAACGATCTTTTTTTTTTTCCCCCGTCTTCCTCGGCATCGTTTCAAGAATATTTGCGTCCAAACGGATCCATTGTAAACGACTCGACACGCTTTAGTTCATATATCCAGGCCTATAGGTGGCGCTTGAAATTCACCAAAAACGGAGAAGAAGAGACAGAGCATGCGCATTAAGCTTGCACGCTGTATACAAACAGTAGAAGGAGAAACCAAACACAACAAGAAGGACGACGAAAATGGCTAGTGCAATGGCTTTTTTGCTCAGCGTAGTGGCACGGCGAATAGGCTCAATATCTTCTGCAGCAAGAACACAAGCATGTAGTTCGCTATTGCTGTTGTTGTTGTTGTTGTTGTTGTTGTGAGACGTCGCGGGGTTAACCCCTTCGGACACTGTGTCCATTGGAATGGACCTATTTAAAACATTAGTAACCAAAAATGAGTTTTTTCCACTTTGTTTTTATGTTGGAGAGTCAGAATCAGTTTTAAAAAATGTTTTTTTGCCCAGCCAAAATAAATATGGGTCTGAAGGGGTTAAGAAGTCGAAGTCTAGAGATTGAGAGGTGGGGCGATGGTGTCATCGATACACAAAGTATACGGATTCGCTGTCCAAACGAGAACGCAGGGGCAGCGTTTTTGATTTTTTTCCACCCTGAGACCAGGTTTCTAAAAAGGGACGACCCCTCGGCATCTTGCCCACGGACACTTCGACTTGTAGCCTGCAGGGTCCAGAGTGCAGGAGTCAGCGGGATGTATATGATTTGTATTGAGCCTTTTTATATGGACAGTCGTGTTCCTACAGAACAGACAAATGTCGTAACCCGACCCATATGCCACGACAAAAACAGGAAAGGATGTGGAGCACTCATACATTTTTTTTTATTATAATAAACATAGAAAACTAAACAATAAACTGCAAGATAATATATGTAGACGCTGTGGTGTTGGTGTAGCCAACAATAGTTAAACAAAACTGAAGCTGGCAAGGAGGATCAGACTTTTATACCCCAGAGGCCCAGATGCTCCATATCGGGCTGTTGCTGCAGTCGGCTCCCTCGACCGGTTCCTCTGGCAGCCTCAAAGACAGATAGAGGGTGTGCAAACCCACACAGCAGACTCTCAACCAGCAGCCGGGGCTGTAACCAATTGTGGGGATGATGAAACTAAATTCTCTCCGTCGTGATCGAGTCTTTGCTATTATTTAACCTTTTACTTTCTCCTTGTGCGTCCATCAGGAAGCAGGAGGACCTTGTGCAGAATGTGAGGAGGCGTCTGGAGGAAGCCCTCACGGCTGACATGTTGGCTCATATAGAGGACGCCACTGAAGAAGAAGAAGAAGAAGAAGAAGAGGGAAAAGATGACGAAGAAGTCAGCAAAGCAGAGAAGGTTGAGCAGGTGGAGAAGGAGGAATTATAGCCAAGGTAAAACAACTTCCCAGTGATGTTGAATCTCTCGGTTCATTCATTGCCGCTCTTTGATTGACCTGTAACGCGTCCCTCTCTCTCGTCTCTCCCACAGGCTTGTTTGACATGAAGTTTGCTGGTAAACTCTTTTTTTGTTGTTGTTGTTGTTGTTTTTTTTCACATGACTGGCACCGTGATTATTTTTTACACAGTTTTAACTGAAATAGATCATAACTGCAGAAATTCTGCGGATTTCATTAACCTAAACAAAGACTGTTTTTTTTCTCTTTTTATTTTTATATGCGACAGTTTATTCCTGCAACGGTGCTTTGAGTTTCAGTTCATGTTTACCTCTACTAATGTATGGCAGTTATGGATGGTGCTCTATACAAATACAGTGTTACATTTAGTTAACAGCTGTTCAAGCTCAAAGTTAAAAACACAAATCTAATGTCTGTGACTGATAAGTGCGTGTGTGTGATGTTGAGAACCTCTTTAAGTGTATTTCTTTTTAACTATTCTACAAGAACATTGTTGCTCTTTTATATTTTACTCTGGCACTGTAGGAAGTGTGTTTATGTTTGGAAGCATAGGAAGTTTGCAGTATGTTTACATGAACACAGCTGCTCCCCTGGCTGTGAATATTCAGATTTAGCTCGTTTTGGATTAAAAGGTTTTTACATTTCAACATAGTGCTGTTTCTCATAATAACTTCAGTTTACATGGATTTAAAAGTTCAAGTCCTGGTGTTCGTATTGACATAATGATTAGTATTTTTTTTTAATTTTTGCCAACTTCATTTGAGTTCAGACAGTAACAGAAAAAGTGCATACCCTCCAGAAAATACAATAACGCTGATGTACCTCAGAACAAGATGTACTGTACCTCATTACAAGTCTCATTATTTGTCTCCGTACCACTGTGTCACTGTCAAATAAATGCAACTCTTTTATGATCGGTGTTCTTCATTGTTTTGTCGTTTATTTTGTTATTATCGTGTGTAAATTTAGGAGGTTGTTGAAGGTGAACATGGATTTAGATTTTCTAAAAAGGAAATATTTTTGAATATTTTGGTTTTTAATTGGTCAAACTAGTGTGCCTGAGATTTAAAGGTGTATTTTTTTTTTTAAACATCTGAGATTATTGCAATTTCGTGTTGCATGTGACTTAAATTAAGAGAAACCTGTTTTTTTTTTCCACCTTCCTGTCGACATTCATTTAAATAATGTGTCAAGTAATTAACTTAAAATGTGTTTTTTTAGGCCATGAAAGGTTCAGGCCCTTTGTTCTTTAAATGATTTTCACATCTAAATAAAATACTCTCACGCCTGAATGTTTATTGTATTGATTTCTCTCTTCCAAATTGTACTGTCCCTGTTGAACTGAAGCCAATAAGCAGCCTCCCTGCGTGTATCACACACTGCAGACTGTAAAGCCCAGTGAGGCGATGTCATTTGTGATTGTAGGCAATAGAAATAAAATTTAATTGGGTTCAATCCTCCTCTTTGCATTAATATCCTTTCACCCCAGTTCAGCGAGGAAGCCCATAGAGGGGACGGTGGTATGAGCATGTGCTCATTGTTTGAAGAAAAAACATGAACATACCCTTTAAAAAATCTTTCAAAAACATGTTTACATGAAGCTCCTGTTCCTCCATTAAACTATTAATTATGTGCATTTGTTTTTTTTTTATTTTTTATTATTATTACCTAGAAAGCACAAATAAACGCACACTTGCATGAGCATCCTCCTTCAGATGCTGTTGTTGGACCACCCCAAAAAACACCTCATTGGTAGCCATGATGAACACACCCAACCATAACCACACACACACACACACACACAGAGAGAGAAACATGTACCAATGCAGTTAGGATGCAACAACATGCATTAAAGGCAGAGAGAGAGAGAGAGAGGGGGGGGGGGGGGTGATAAAACCAGCCCTGCAGACTGACAGACACAATGACAGCAGCAGTGGTGGTGTTGGTGTCTCTGCGTTGATGCTCCTCTTGCTGCATGTGGCCTTTGAACCCATTGTTGTGTCGCGGGTGACGTCAGTGCCGTGTGCGGGAGACGGAGCGGCGTGCGCCTGGCGAGACAAAGGCTGCGAACCGACCGGGGTCAGGCAGCAAGCAGAGAGCCGAGAGAGAGAGAGAGAGAGAGAGCCACTGTTTTTTTTTAAACTAAAAAAAAAAAAGGTAACTGCTAACCTTGGATTTCAGCCACGGTCTCCCGGGCGAAACGCAGCATGAAGACCCAGTGACACTCCCGAAGGATTATGCTTTGACTCTCCAGACAGAAGAAAGAAGAGAAAACACAACAACACTGCCCTCTTTTCGGTTTTAGACGTTTTTTTTTCTCCTCCTCCTCCTCCTACGCCCCCCCATTTAGCGTGCTAGCTAGCTTAGCCGCGCTAGCTTTTTCCTAGCGTTGCACAGCACAAGCACAGGTCTCCTCCTCCTCCTCCTCCTGGCTTTGCTTCTCATCTTTCTCCCCCCTTTCTCGAGAACTGGGCGACAAGCGAAGGAAAGAGGACGACCGTCGACAGAGGCAAGATAAAGTAAGTTCTCGCGGTTTTCGCGCTTGTTTAATTGTCATAAAGCGGCAGCAACAACAACAACAACGCGGCTGCCTTTGTGAATGAGCACAAGTTCCCGACTGTCAGCGCCGCGGCTAGCCGAAGCTAGCTGCGCTGCTCCCAAACAAAGGGGTCGACAACGTGACTGAGTGCCGACTGTGTGGGACTATTAGCCTGTTAGCTCGGCGGGGTTGGAGCTAACAACAGCTCATTTAGCTGCCTTTTATGTACATTTTTAGAAACGTACCGGGGTGGTTTTTAAGTGTGCCTGGTGTTAGTGTCGCTATGGTTTCCCACGTATGTGCCGGGGGCCGGTTCGTCCGGCGGTGTCGAGGCGGGCACGCCGCCTCCTGACTCCGGCAGCAGCCTCCTGGACGTCTCCAGTTGTCAGACAAGGAGCAACAACAGACAAAGCAAGGCGCCCAAATCAACACTCCTCATGTGTGCTGCTCTCTGTTCGTGACCCGCTGCCCCTCGGTGCACAGCTCCACACTTTCTGTGTGTTTTTTAATCCTAAACAAACACTATTTATTTTTTTATTCCCCCCTTTTTTTTTGATTTTCTCCCATTTCTTCCAGGAGAGAGAGAGAGAGAGAGGGTGAAGCTCACTCCCGACAACACAACAAGGCATCCGTGATCTGATGTGAGATCCACGGAGAGACTATGCCGAGCCCTTTATTCCACCCCGAGATTATGGACCACGACGTGGTGATCAGCAGCCAGCACAACGGGGTCGGTCTGCCCCGGGAGACAGACCAGGAGTCGCGGGAAGAGGACCACCAAGAGGCGCTCCGCTTCGCCCTGGACCAGCTGTCACTCATGGCGCTGGAGAAGGTGGACTGTGGGGGCGGCGGAGGCGGCGGGCTGGTCGACAGCCTGGATGGGAACCAGGGTCCCGGCTCCGAAGGCTGCAACGGTGTCGGCGGAGGTGGCTACGTGGATCTACAGATGCTGGAGCATCCCAACGGGTCCCGGGACTCGCCCACGTCCTGCTCTCCATCCCCGGAGTACTACGGCTCGGGCGGGTACCACATGGCCGGCTCGCACCCCATGCTCCACGGGGAACAAAGCTCCGTCCTCTGCAACAGGAAGAGAAGTGTCAACATGACTGAATGTGTGCCGGTGCCCAGCTCCGAACATGTGGCCGAGATCGTGGGGAGACAAGGTAAAAAGAGTTGCTTATTTATTGGGGGAATAATTGAGTGTTTTTATTGTGTGTGTTTGTGGACGTGATGTTCAGGCAGCATGCAGCCTGCTGGCTCTTTGTTTGGGTGGCTGCCTGAGAGGAGAAGGAGAGAGGAGGGTCTCTGAACTTTTACAGCCTGCTGCTCCTCTGCTCTGCTTTTTAATGACTAACATAATGCGGGTTTAAAAAAAGAAAAGAAGAAGAAGCCATACATCCTTTTTATTTACATTATCTTTTTATTATCAGTGTGAGTATTTAGACAATGCCTTGACAGAGTGAGTGTGGTTGATGAGCAGGAGGGAGGGATGGATGGAGGGGGAGGGGTGGGAGAGGGTCAGACAAAGCGGCAGATTGTCGGGAGTCTGGACATGTCTAGCAGCCTGCACCAAACAAAGGAAATGGACCCAAACATGCTGCTTTTCCGCGCTGCGGATCTGAAAGCGGCACCGCTGAACACCGAGCTCACACCCCCGAGTCACGGAGGGGTTTTATTCGAGATTATTAGTCGCTTTCCGGGGCAGATTTTAAGGCAGAAACGGGGGCAAGCAGGCGCACAAAACACGGGACTGGGCGGTGTTACGCCCTGCACCCAGCGCTGTCTGCCGCTCCCTCTCTCTCCTCTCTCTCCTCTCTCTCTCTCTCCCTCGCGTCTGATCCATACGTGTTTTTAAAATGTCCCCTCTTTGTCTCCGTCGACATACGTCTTCGACTTTAAAACACAGGGGTGTTGTGGGTTCGCTTCGCCCGTCGCCGCCGCCGCGGCAGCGTTACGGCATTGTTCCCTTTGTTTGAAAAAGCCATGCTTTCTGCTTCCCAGGATGACATCACACTCCGCGCGCCCTATTGGTCGCCGAGGAGCGAGCGTCCATATTTAAAGAAACAGCAGCGGCGCGCGCGGCTGGATGCTGCTGGAGGAGCATGAGTTGACACAAGCGGTGCAGCAGACACCGACGCTGTCCTCGTGCTCATCCCGCACACCTGCCGCGTCTCCCGCGCGCGTTCAGACAACCTCGATGCGTGATTTGGCCACAAAAACTCAAAATTCTGCGTTTTTTTTATTATGATCTTTTTATCTAAATTCATTATTAACCTGCAGGTTTCGGTTGATTACACGTTAGCTGAAACACACATGCTGTAGTTTGAATTTATTCTGCTATTTCATAATTAATCCAGCCTTCATGGGGCCCTTTTAAATGTGATTATGTAGTGTCCCTTTAAAAGAATATGACACTTTATTATAATCTTGACAGAAACATCATTCATTTTAATTATAATAATTCAATATCATATCAGCAAATATAACCAGGATGATAATCAGCAACTTTCCGTACCTTCAACAGTTGCTGCAACTCAAGTTCAGTCATTGTTTTACACGTTTAATCCAACTATAAGACCAGTTTTGAGGTTTGTGGTGCTGTTGCTTTTTATTACACTTACAGGTGTTTCTAGTATTTGTATCAATAAGTAAAGGCTCTACTCGGCTCTCCCACATAGGAGGTAAAAACCCTCTAAGATCCCTTATTACTAATTTGGATTAGGTGTTTTTTTTGCCCCTCATCCACCATAAAATTTAAGCTTTGGGCCTTCAAGAGGAAAAGTCTGGTCATCCCCATGAATTAGAGCAGCTAAGTACAAGAAACAACAGCACCACAAACTGCAGCACGCAAACCACCCACACAGTTAAATGAACAACTTAATTTCAACAATATAACGTCCACAAAGGCGGATGTGTTGTGCATCAGGCTGCATTGGTTTTAACAAGGTGTACTTTATAAACTTTGAAGTGTATTTTGGAACCAGTTGTTTATAACGTAACCAAACTTCTCTGTATGACTGTTATAAAGGTTTATGAAAGCATAATTTCATGTTTATGTGTTTGTGTCCCTCCCAGGTTGTAAGATCAAGGCCCTGCGTGCCAAAACTAATACCTACATAAAGACTCCGGTCAGAGGCGAGGAGCCAGTGTTCATCGTGACGGGACGCAGGGAGGATGTGGAGATGGCCAAACGTGAGATAGTCTCGGCGGCGGAGCATTTCTCCATGATCAGGGCCTCCCGCTGCAAAGCTGGAGCTCCTGGAGGAGGAAGTGGAGGAGGAGGAGGCGGCAGCAGCGGTGGCTCTCTGCCCGGACCACCACACCTACCTGGACAGACCACCATACAGGTACAGACGCCACTCAGTCCTGCTGTTTTGTTTCACTCTGAAATAAGTGGATGTTGGGTTTAAGTGTAACTTTGTAGTTTGAGATAAACATTGAAACGTTTCTGTCATCACTGATCCAGGTCAGGGTGCCCTACAGAGTAGTTGGTTTAGTTGTTGGACCAAAGGGAGCAACTATCAAGCGCATCCAGCAGCAGACTCACACCTACATCGTGACACCCAGTCGAGAGAAGGACCCGGTGTTCGAGGTGACCGGCATGCCGGAGAACGTTGACCGGGCGAGAGAGGAGATCGAGACCCACATCACCCTGCGGACTGGAACCTTTGTAGACCTGCAGGGAGACAATGACTTCCACTCCAACGGCACTGATGTCAGTCTAGAAGGTCTGGGTGCCCTGAGTGGGGGGCTGGGGGCGTCTCTGTGGTCCAGGGCTACCGGCCACCACTCTGCACCCCCTCCTCCTCCTCCAGCCTCCCCACCTCCTGCTATTCCCATGTCCATGCACCACTCCTCCGGCCGGAAGATGTCCTCCTCAGTCGCCTATCACACGCACAACGGCGGCATGAGCTCAGAAACCTTCAACGCCACCCGCAAGGCCAACGATGGAGGCAGCCCCACTAGCCCTTTTAGCACAAGCTCCAGCAGTGCTGGAGGAGGATTCTCTTTTGGGGGCGACTCCACCCCAGGGCTGCCCTCTTCAGAGGAACTGGGCTTTGAGTTCAGCGCCTCCAACATCTGGGCACCTTTCGTTAACGGTGGGGCAGGCAATAAGACGGCTGGCTCCTCCCAGCAGCAGCCTCTACGCCGCAACAGCAGCGGCCTCAGCGGCGGCGCCATCACTCCACGATTGTCTCCAACTCTGCCTCAGGACACGGGCGTGGGCCCCATGGATCATCCTTTAGCCCGTCGTGCCCAGAGCGACCCCCTGAGCACTCTCTCCTGGCTGCAGTCCGGCAGCGCAGGAGGGGGCTCCTTCTCCGGAGCGTCCAGCTCCAGCTCCGGCGGCTCGTCTACCGGCTACTCCTCCTGCTCGGCCTCCTCCCTGCCCGGCGGTTCACCCACTGACTCCGAAGGAGGCGGCAGCGGCGTGGGCCTCAGCTCCGGGATGCTGAGCCGACTGAAAGGCAGCACCGGCCCCGGGGTCGCGGGTCTGGTCGGCGTCAGCCCGGGGATCAACAGGGACTGCTTTGTGTGTTACGAGAGCGAGGTGACCGCAGCCCTGGTGCCTTGTGGCCACAACCTGTTCTGCATGGAGTGCGCCGGGCAAATCTGCCAGTCAGCCGAGCCAGAGTGCCCCGTCTGCCACACCCCCACCACACAGTGCATCCGCATCTTCTCCTAATGCTCTGGCCGGGGTTTGGGCGCGGGGGCGGGGTAAATATGAGGGGGGCAGGAAGAGGACTGAGTGTGGGGCACCAGCTGTGGCGGAGATGATGGAAGGATACACACTAATAACCTTCACACACACATGATGGACCATAATAAATGCATTAATAGAGATGATGATACTATACGGATGTTGATTTATTGCTGATAACTGTCAAGATGAATAATAACAATAATAATAATAATGACTTATTTTCAGAGTGAAGTTAATTGAAACTGGTCTGCAGACCTTCGGGCTCAGACAGTCTCTCGGTGGTGAACTTATGGAAGGAAACTAGTGTCTTATCTCTCTTCAGGCCTTCATTTTGAGCCGGAGCAGGCTGCACTGCTGGCCTGCCGGTCTGTCTCGACATGTCTTCATTCTGGCTTCTTCAGATCTCTGCCTGCTTTCTCTCTCACAGCCTTTCCTTTTGACACTTTTGTACTTAACAGATATTTTTCGATGAAGCTGTCAATGAGGCCTGCACTTTTCTACTCCTTATTTTAATGTTCTTGACAGAACTGTTCCAACAAACCCCCCTCGCTCTCTCTCTCTCCTCTGCTCTCACTCATGCTGTTGTTCGTGACACGACGGGGCGGGGTTGCTATTTTTCTGTAAGCGTGGAACTTTTTTAAAGGTCGGCATGTAGTCAGGCACCAAGCGGAAAACAACACACCCGAGGGACCTCTGAAGGATGAATTCCTGTTTCTTGTTGCCACACACAAAAAATTTAGCCATCCGTGATGCCAAATGAACGCTATTAATAGACGTCTCTTAATTCTCGATCAAATTCAATAACGTGTCGGATGAATTCTGATGAGTCTGCCCCACATTTCAAATGTGGCGTCTGCATTGATTCACATGAATTATCCTGTATTAAGGAATGTGTCTGAGGTCAGTTTCTGTACGTTTGGGCAGCCTGACAATCCCTTTACATCTGTCTCTTTCTGGTGTGTGTGTGCGAGTGTGTGTGTGTGTGAGATCAATGCCCGCTCATGCTGTTTGTTACATCAGCATGATCATGAGAAGGTTTCCTGTCCTGCCGCCCCTCCACTCCCCTTCACTTCACTCACAGTCTCGCGGGGAAGACGATACTCTGATCCATCCACACCGGGACATTTTCCCCCCTCACACTCTCTCGTCTGTTACACTTAGATCGGCTCATTGAGCGTTTTTTCTTACTAGTTTTTTTGACTCTCGACTGTCAAACTCTAGGAGGAGATGGGGCTTTTCTGACGCCACACGTGAATGTTTTTTGTCCAATAAAAGGTTCAGGAGAAAACGTCTGCTCCTCCCACAAGAAACAATAACAAGGGGCTCGACGGGCGGTCCCTCTAAAAAGGAAGAAAAAAAAAAAGAAACACCTCGTACTGTTTTTGTTTTGGTAGTTTCGGTCTTCCACCCCACTCTCGCAGCAAAGCTGTATGGCACTCTGATGACACACCGTCACACCCATACACCGCTGGCTAAATGTAGTGCACTAAGTGGTTAGTCGTTTTGAGATTTGTCCTATGTTTCCTAGCATTACTGAGTGACTCGCGATGAGGCGGTTGCATCCTGTTTTGTGTTTGTGTTTTTAAGAATTCAGTGTGAGTTTGCAGTAACTGCCTCCAATAGTGTTAATACTGTTCGTATGATTTTTTTTTTTTTTTGGGCGACGTCTGCGCGATTAGCGGCCCCTTTCGAACATACATGGAATCAGCTCATAGAATGAGACAAGCCATGACGACAGGAGTTTAAACGACACAGCTAATTCTCAAAGGGCTTCCTCTTGACTGCACAGACACACGATCACATTTTTCAGGCTCACAAAAGTAGGTAGAAGTCAACTTTATCCTTTTTATGGCAGCTAGTAGCTAGGTCATCCAGGGCTTCCAGACACTCGCTGTGTTCAAATCCCAGCAGCTGCAGAATGTTTTGCTTGTGTTTGTTAACGATTCTTTTCTAATTGTCCCCACACAGTCATCACATGTGGATCCTGTTCGTTGGGGGGCGTTGCAGTCGCAGTGTGTCCTACCCGGGTAGTCGCGCATCGTGCGGTTTTAATATCGAGGGGTTTAAAAAAAAAAAAGAGAAGGGTAACTCTACTTGAGTCAACGGGCGGTTGCTGCTGTGCTTTGGTGCTCCAGCCAGTTTCATGTTATTTGCTGTCTGACTGTTGGTTTGTTACTGAGGTGACGAGGGCAGTAGCTCCACAGAGGAATCCAATAAGTTGCTGTCCTGGTTGAGCGCAGCAGTGCACTAATTCATATGTCCACACGTGTAGGAAGAAGCTGTCCAGGGGCAAAAGAGGTAGTCTGTGCGAGGACTATCCCATGGTGCTTTGGTGCATCTCCCTACTGAAACGCGGTGATGAGCAGTCGGCAGTGGGGAGGCCTCGTTTAGTTCTCCGGAGCGCTGTAGACCCGGCCACCCTGTCCTCCTCCTGGTCGGGACCCGATGTTGTCAAACGTCGACACATTTTTTAATTTCTTTTCCCGCCTCGTGCAACACTCCGAGCAGACGCAGGGCTGCGCGTGTGTCTGAATGAACAGATCAGCCGTGACTGTTGTGTGAGCCTGTTGAGGCCGATCGTTAAAGCCCTTCTTTAAAACTGTCCCAAGTCGACGTGTTCAAGGAATAAAAACGTGTTGTTGTTCGCCGGACGAGTCTGATGTAAATCCTCGGGATGTTGCACCGGGATGTTTCTGGCCAATGAGAGAATGTTAGGGTCTAATTGTACAGTAGTTTAATTGTTTAAAAGAAAAAAAAAAAGGTACAAATTTTTTCAGATCGACTGCTGATTTTTATTTTTTTTAGCCGAACGTGTCCCCCTCCCCCATTTCCTTCCTTAAGGTTTGAAAACAGGGTTTCCTGAGGCATGCTAGCCAGTGACCTCTGACCTTTTTTTGTGATTAGAGGGGGGGGTGGGTGCGAAGAGAGCCACGCCAGTAAGGGGTGACAGACACCCCTCAAGCCTCCGCTCTCCTATTTTTTGCTTTAATTCTCTTTGTATGCAGAACCAAAATGTAAAACGTCAGCAAACGAGGCTTCGGGCCTGACCTGTGTGTGTGTGTATATACCCTGAATACAATCATTGGGATCTTGTTTTCAAAAGCAAAATGACTTAATTGAAGATAAGTGTAGTTTCTAAAGAACATGTATCATTATTTGTAAGTTAACCATCTGCATGTCTTCAAGCCACCTGGCATTAGCTAATAATTTTTAAGATAAAAAAAAAAAACTTTTTACACATTTTATTTTTTACAATTTATTTGCTTACCTAAATATCCCAGACAATAATGTGACCCTTTTTATTACTTCAAATTTATTTTTATTTTCCATTTTTTTGTTATTATTTTCCTTATTTCCTGTGTACTACATATAGGCAATTTATAACAAAATGAGAAAATTATTGAAGAAATTTTAAAATTGAAATATATTTTATTTGAAAGTTTATGGACCTTTTAACCGTGAGCCGGGAGAATTGTATAATCATATGATTTGAGCTGACTTGACGGTTATGAGAAATGTATCAAGAGTTTTATTTTTTATGCTTCTTTAATAAAGTCTTGTTTTTGGTTTCATTTTTTTACTGTAAAATAAGAACTCGTGTTTGTGTCTTTATTTTCCGTGCAGAGGAGGGAAAAAAAAAGTGCTGCAGACAAAGAAGCTCGCTTCATCACCACATGGTGGCAGCACACACACACACACACACACACACACACACACACACACACACACACACACACACACCTGCAGCAGGGCGTGAAACCTGCAGATCAGACATGTTTGTTTGAGAATCTGAGACCAAACAGTTCATCACTCGCTGGGATGTTCCTGGATCTCACATTTAGATTGATTTTGGTTTCAGACGACACGTGTTGTGTTGTCAGAGGAAGAGATGAAACGATTATGAAAAAACATTTTAATTCTAGTATCTAAAGACCCTGATCAAGCTTCTAAAACTAAAGGATCAGCTGCTTTTCCCTGTTTTTACGTCCTTCTGATTGAACTTACCTGAAGGTTGAAATGTGCTGGTCTGACTAAACAAGTAAATTGAGGACGTCAGTTTGGATTTTTGGGAATTTCCAGTGGAAGTTATTCATTGTACTTTTAGTTTTTTGGCGTTTTTGTTACCTGAAATAGTGCTGAAATTAAATGGCGCATCAAGTGACAACAAATAAATTGGCAACAGCTTCAAGTGTGAGAATCTGCTGCTTCTCTTTGTCTTCGTCATGATAAAGATCCGACATTTTAAAGTGCAAATGATTGATAGAGAAAATGATCAGCTTATTTAAGAACTATTACAGATGTTTATTTCAGCTGGAATAAAAAAAAAGATAAACAATTGGAAAGAGAGGAGCTGAACCTTTAACACATGATTATAATCTAAAGAGTGATGTGTAGTCACAGTGTGTAGTTCTGTTGAGCAGGAACAAAAACATCTGGTTCAGTTTGTGCAAAGTGTTGGTGGGTGACACACTCCTCCCCCTCCTCCTCAGAGAGGTCAGAGGTCGCTGACAGCAGACTGGGCTCACTGAAGTGGAGGCTGATTGTTCCAACTGAAGGTTTTGTGTCAATGCATCACCCGGCTGTCTCCACGAGACGGGAAGCAGCATCTGGTCCAACGCTGCTCAGGAGCGAATCAATTAAAATGAACAACTTCTGCAGAACTTGTTTAAGAGTCGTGAACTATAAACTTCAATGTAATGGATTACATCGGAGTTTTAATGTACTTTACACGCTACTTTATACTTCCACTCCATGACATGATGGAGGAAAATAAAGTTAATTTACTCCACTACATGTAGTTAATAACTAAGTTACATGTTACTCACCAAAACAAAGGTAGGCCACTTTTTAAACACATTTATTTTGTATCTTTTATCTTAGATTTAAATGTTCTTTAAAAAAAGAGTATCAAGTAAGTAGAGCTATAATGGTGCATCCATACACGTAAATATATGTTTAATTTACTTTTAGTTGTGCTTTTATTACTTAAAGGGTCACTCCACCAACACAAAGTGTGTTTTCAAGTCTTGGGGATTAATACTATGTATGTGAATTGACTCCAGTATATTGCATTGTGGGTAATGTAGGCACCATGTTTTGAAAAGCAGTCTGACATCGCAGTGATAATAACACTTACGAACAAGTGATAAATATGGATACAGCAGAACCAGAGATATCCCCTGTTTCATTTCACACAGCCTACATTACCCACAATGCAGCTGAGTGACATCACTGGATGCATTCTATCAGACTACATGCAGCTTCCTCTGAACCCACAAAAGGCTTTAAACTGCTTATTTCACATGCAGTCTCACTCCTCAAGACCTGTAAACACACTTTAATGCGCAGAATTGGTGGAGCTACTCTTTAAGTAGATTTATTTACAGAAAAATACTTATTAAAATTAAAGTACATTTCATAGGAGACACTTTAAGACTTTAACTTTTACAAGTTTTAACAAGAAATGTGTACTTTTGAGTACGTTCTCCAGCCCCGCATGTCCGAAACAGACGTATTTTAAGACGTAATAACTGAGTGAATCACAGTGCAGTCGTGCGACAGGAGGAATAATAAAAACAGCCGTTTAGATTGTGACACAAATGTCCTTTTAATAGGAAGCAGATCACAATCAGGCTGCATTCCAGTTTCCACTTCCTCCTCATTAAAGAACGATCAATAATGATAAGAAACAAATTAGAAACATCCTCAGTAGAAAATAATTCTCTCATGCGAGTTCTGTGTTCACACTACATTCATATTGGTTACAGATGACGTATTCACAAGCCTTTTATAAAACAAAAAACATTGATGACTTATCATTACAGAGCTTAAATCAAATCAGAAGTAAAAAAAAAAACAACAAACAAACAGTGAAAACAAAAAAAAAAGGAACATCAAAGAGACACGTGCTGGCACGATAAAGTTTCCCATCATGCAATTGTACGTTGATTCTATTCACAGGGTGGGCATCATTGGTCTCCACAGAGTTGTGTCGGCGTGCATGCATGCATGTGTGTCATCTTACATGTGCCCTTTTGTGCTTGAGCAGAGGTCGGTGTGGATGTGTGTGTGTGTGTGTGTGTGTGTGTGTGTGTGTGCAGCAGTGGGTGTCTGTGTGCGAACATACATGAAGCAGGCAACCAACGAGCCCCAACTGGTTAGTGTCTGTTGTTGTTGCTTTTGTCTGGAGTCCTGGGATCACTTCGACAGCACAATGTAACTGCACTGAGCGGTCAATGTGGCGGAAAAGCTCCTTTTTTGTTTTTTTAAAAGGCTGATTCACCCGCAAATCAAGCATGATTGAACCCGTGATCTGTTTTATTTCGGGGGAATTTGGACACCCAAATTTTTAAAAAAAGGCAGGCTGTCCCTTTGACCGCAGGAAGAAGGCTCTGCTGAGGCTGAATAACATTCAGAAGCTTTGTTTTTTTGTTTTTTTTTGGTAGAAATGTTTCAGTAAAGACAACATGTGACAGGCCAGCAGTGACATCCGGTGCAGCTCCACACGGTTCACTCACTGCCACCGACATCATTTCACAGAGACACCACGAGACGAGCGAGGACTGCGAGTGTGAACAGGTTCATTTTACGCACATGACGAGACTGAAACTAATACAGGAACATAAACGCTTGGCGGTGACTCTGATGGCTTCTTTCTTTGTTTAAAAAAAAACACAACAAAACAAAACAAACTTTGAGATCCGCTTCGTGCAAATTCGGTCCCGCTAAAGGCAGAACACTTTCTCCTTCTCTCTTATTCAAAATGTGTGAGAAAAAAAAAGCTTTCCAAGAGGAATGGGGATTTTATGACTCCGTAAATAAAAAATATCTCAGTGATTTACATACAAACACAAGAAGAATCATAAGTTTCCCATTCCTCGGATCTGGATATTGCAGTTTTGCTGTGGTTATATTGACAGCGCAGTACATTTTGGGGTATGTAGGTACAGAATATTGCTCACAATCTCAGAGCCCATTTTTTATTTCTTTTTTTTGCACACGCTCACAACCTTCACACACACATGCACGCACACAATAACAAAAAGACACAGCAGTGTTCACAGAGGGCTCTTCTTCATAAAAACCACACAAACAAAACCACTATTGCCTTAAAGAGGTGGGTTTGGGTAACGTGTGCAGGAGGGAGGATGAGTCCTTCAGGCTTCGCGTGGTTCCTCCAGACTCTCTGAGTTTGTGGCTGAGCAGGTGGACGACGACGGGGGGAAACCTTGCGGGTCACTTTGCCAACAGAAGCGTGGACGGCATGTATTAGTGCGTAAACTGACATCCCAGTCCACTGATCCTGTAGCCCTTTTTTTTTTTTTTTCTTTTAAAGGAGTTAATGTGCACTCTAGGGGTGTGGATGTGTTCGACACTGGGGTATTGCTCCGGTTTGTTGTGACGTGAAGCAGAAAATGTAAAAAAAAAAATAAAAAAAAAAAGAAACAAAAAGAAAAAGCCACAACTTTCGCATCTATCAACACATCACACTCAGCGTTTCTCCACCGTCGGTGTGTTTTTCTCCACGATAATGAAGGTTAGTCAGGTCATGATTATAAAAACCGTATTGTATTGAGGGTTATATATGCACCATGCTCACACAGGTAAAATACTGGAGGCACCCATCTTTTTATGTGGGAGGGGGAGTGAATCACAGTGTTCCTGGGGTCAACATGCAGGACGTTCGTACATTTACAGGACAGACTAGCAGTGATGTCGCCCCTGGAGACTGATCTAAGGTCAGTTTGTTGTGTGTTTTTTTTTCATTTTGTCTTCTTTATTTGGGATTTTTTGGGGCAAATAGGAAGCTGATCTTAGATCTGTGCCTGAACTCCATCTGAACACAACACATCACACCGTGTGTGGGGGAGGGGGGGGGTCTACGCAGAGCAAACAACTGGAGAGTATGACGGACTGGAAGAACGACACACAGTCAGGCAGGCGAGCGGACGGACAAAGAGGAAGGACGGAGGGAGGGACGGAGGGACAGAGCATAGCGAGGCGAGGAATGCTCTCCTGAAGACACAGAGAAGCAAAAGTGCAAAGTGGTCGTTCTCGATCTATTCACATGGTTTCGTTGTTCTGCGCTGTTTCTTATTACACGGACAGCGTATAAAAGGTGTGATGTGTTTTTAGGAAAGACTGAGTGAACGACTGACAAGTGCTGCTAACGTGAATCTAACCCTAAAACTGAGAGGAGAGAGCTGTGGAAATATCTAAAAATTAAATATGATCTTTATAAACGTATTCCTCCATGTTTGCATTGATAACATTGCAATGTAAATGTTGCATAATGTATGCAGAAATATGTACAATAGAGCGTTTTCATGAGTGTGCTTGTGTATTGCACATGGTTGTCTATCTATGGAGGTGTGAGTACTATATGTGTGCATAATACTACGTCTGTCACACACTGCGTCCCCCCTCAGCTGCGGCCCTCCTCGGCCGAGCGCTGGTCCGACTTGAGCTTGACGAACTCTTTCGCCACGTCGTCGTTGTTGCGCTGGGAGAGGATGCGCAGCACCGTCAGGCCCGTCTCGTCCATGTGGACGCGTCTGCCCAGCGGCATCCAGCAGGTGACGCTGCCCTTGCTGGCTATGTCCTTCACCTGCAGCACGCCCATGCCCACGGTGCGGTCCTCTCTGGCGAAGCAGTAGTCCTTCACACACACCTGCAGCTCGTAGCTCTCTGGACCGACTTCAGTGCCCAAGGAGCTGAAACAAGACGGAACCGAAACCATGATTTAGCTCACGTATTCAAGAATCTTCCTGTACATTTTAAAGATGTAATATTTATAATGTACATTGTTAAATGTCTAAAAACAGCTGGACATTTGTTCTGTATTTTGAGTTGTTGTACTCACATTATCTCAAATGCTTCCAACAATTTTATTCAAGGTAACGAGTCGTTTGTTTGCTATAACTTCTGAGTCAATGCCATATGATTCATCAGAGAGTGAGGAAGGACGTCTGAACTTGACTAAATATAACGTGTATACTGTATTTATTTAAGGTATTTTGTTGTTGTCCCGTCCAGCTGGTTACAAAAAGCAATAGCCTAAATTTAACTGAACAGGAAGCTGAAACAAAGAGGAATCAATCGGCAGCAGAAACGGTGAACACTCACTACTGGACGCTTTCGGCGAACTTGGGCGACCAGGTGTTATTCTTGGACTTGGTGGCAAATTTCCTCTTCTTGTCGCTGAGGTGAGGACCGATGATGTAGACTTCGACGAAAGGCCTGAAGCCCTGCGCCTTCCATTTCAGGTCATTGGCAGCCACCACTGGGGGATCAAAGTAGGTTGAGTTAAAGCAGGAAGAGACGAGAAGTACAGAATAAACACTGAGCGATATCAGAGAAATGGGACAGTCTGTTCTGCTTTCTAACCTTTTACGTTGATCTTGTGTTCTCCGTTAGGCTGAGGCAGAATGTCTACGCACATGACCACCTCGCCGACCGCGTCCACTCCGGATGCTGCGAAGACACAAACCGTAAGCGGTCCATTGTGTTTGTTTGCCCATTTGTCTCTGGATGGACATAATGTAGCACAGCTGAGATATATGACGTGAAGAAAACGGGATGCATCAGCAGACTGTGAACTAAATTTAAACATGCACAAAGCACACACACACACGCACAAACAGGTTCTCTGTGATAATCAGACGAGCAGGGCTTGGCTGGGTAGAGCAGATTCCGTGCCAGCTCTAATGCCGAGCAAACGGCAAACTGTAATGCAGCAATGGCTGGTAATTCGTTCTTAACACTCTCTTGACGCTGAAGGGAAAAAGAAAAAAAAAGAAGACAAAACTGAAAAAATTCCAAACAGCAACACAAGTTTCTTTCCTTCCTCTCTCCTCTTTCTCCCCTTCTCATCGTGTCTTGCACATCCTACTCTCTCCCTGATCTCAAGTCGCTGCTGTTTTCACCTGGTCAGCTGTTTGACTTCGTGCATGCACTCTACATAACAGGCTTCATCGACCGCAAGCGGTCCAATGCCAGAGTGGTGCCTTTTCTCAATCAGCTGATAGAAAAAAGATTTCAAACAGGAAGCCAAAAGAAGGAAAAACAAGTTGAAAGAGAGAGAGAGAGAGAGTCGGGGCTGTGCGGAGGGCTAACACTGCTCGCTGTCTCTGGTTATCTGTGGTTGATGACAGTTTGATCACACAGATGTCTGAGCTGCTGCTCGGGGGGACATGCAGGTTTTACATAACACAGCTGACACGTACGTTTCTCCGGTGGTGTGTCTTCGTTGGCCGTGCACCTGATGCCTTTTCCTCCGTGGACTGAGAGGAGACAGAAGAGCGTCAGCGTCAGAAGATGGCAAACAAAACATCCATGCAACTTTTAAAATACTGAAAAAGACTAAAGAGTTTTGATGATGGTGTAAAGACCTTGGTAAAAATGATGTCCTTGACATAAAAGTTTTTATAATTCCCCTTTTCTGCTCATCTCAAATCCATCTGTGGGTTCTTAGCATTATATTTTATATAAATAAAACCGGTAAATGCAAATTGTAGCTTTAGTACTGCCACTGTACTTCACTGAAGAAATGAATTAAACATTTTCTTCCAACACTGTAAGCGAGTTATTCTGTTTAATCTCATAATCCCATTTAATTCCATAAGCCGTCGTTACAGTAAGAAAAAGCAGTGGAGCTCTTTGAGAGTAACTGAAAGCATTTTTGTGTGAAATTGATTGAACCCGCTGTGCGACTATGTGTGTGTGTGTGTGTGTGTGTGTGTGTGTGTGTGTGAGAGAGTGTGTGTGTGTGTGTGTGTGTGTGTGTGTGTGTGAGAGAGTGTGTGTGTGTGTGTGTGTGTTTGCCGTCTGAAGTCGTACCCTGAGCGCTCTGTGAGAGGACAAACTTCCTGATGAGCTTGTCTGTGGCCTGCGTGTACAGAGACAGGGCGTAGCGCAGAGACTGCAGGTCTGGACTCTTTTCCAAGAAGGTTTTCTTCAGGCCCACACCACCAGCGTGGAAGTATTGCTGCGTGAACAGATGAGACATGACATGTGTTTATAGTAGAAGGAGGAGGGCGAGCAGGCAGGCAGAGGGAAGGACACAGAGTGGACGTTTTGTAACAAAACTGTTTAGTAGAGTGGAACTAGCTCGTCAGCTTTGGAGCTACAGAACAGCCGTGTGATGGGTTTGAAGCTCTAAACCTGCACTGATGTTCAGTGAGTGCTGTTAAGTATTAAAACTATAACATTTAGATTCTATTGATGTTTATGATGTCCACATTGAAATACTTTGATCAGACAGAATTCAGAAGAATATTTAAGGGCAGATGTATCAGGTGATGACATCATTTTTACATTCAATGGTTAAGTTTTAGATTTGGAGTTTTTTTGCTTGTCTGAGCTCGTCTTCTATCCGACTAGTAGAAAGAAAAAGTCCAAAATACATATTTAGGGTGTTCTGTTCAAGATCTATATTATATCTTATTCACCTGTTTCCTCCTTTTTCTGTTTAAATATGTACGAAATAAAAAAAAACAACATATCTTTAGTAACGTTTTCTCAAAAATAGATTTCTTCCTGCCTGAAACCTGAAATCTCACGTGTACCAAACGTTCCAAGTTTCATCCCTTCGGTCTGAAAGTCTCAACAAACATAAATCACTGCAGCTAAAGCTGGAAAGGTTTTGTAAAACCCAGAGATTCACTGTATTTACCCAAATAAGATTCCAGTGTCAGACTCTTCTTCACCTGCTCAAAGTTAATTCTGAACTTTTGTTAATTGTCTGGTTTTATGGTTTGACTTTCTTTTCACCTTTGTGGCTTTAAAGGAAAGTCTGCTGCGTCTGTCCGTCAGTGCTTTTTTGCAGGACAACGTGCAACTTTGAATATTTCTTCGCGCTGAGCAAACACAGAACAAACTTAAAGCCCCCCTCCAGTTTTTCATCCTGTTCGTACAGTTGAATGTTTGAGCTTCACTGTGTAGAAAGACGTCTGTGCTGAGTTTGACACTGGAAGGCTCTTTTCACTTTCAATGCTCAAAGTGTAAATGTGCCTTATGTTTGCTGAAAACTGGATTCATACTTTATCCTACAAAAACCATGACATAAAGAGAGTACTGTGCATTTTCATAAAAGTAAGAATAAAGAACGCCTTTTTCCCTGTCAGCTGTTGTGTAACACATCATATAATACCTTAATAGTGTCCAGTGCCAGCTCTATGACTGCACACTGTTTAGGAGTCAGAGCTTTGGCCTCCTCTCTTCCCATGTGCTCCTGCAGGACGGATCAAACAAAGGACACCACACCACAGTTACTTCTCAAATGTTGCTCATATCTGGAAAACATTAACTCTGTCTGTCTGTCGTTTTCATCACCTTGAGTTTGGACAGCTGGCCCAGCTCCTTAGCAGCGTTGAAGATCATCTGCGTGCCCTGTTGTGGAGAGACGGACAGACGAGTGAGAACGGTAGCGGGGAGGAGGAAGGAGTGGTGTTTGAGAGGTGTCTGCAGAGTGAGGGGTGAGTTCAGTGAGACAGACAGCTGCAGATACGAGAAGTTTGCAGAGTGAGGGGGGGGAGAGAGTTCTGTCCTCATTTATATCTGTTTCAATTAAACATTCACAATTAACAAGCGTCATCCTGGTAGACAGAGAAGGTTCAGGTGCTTTGGTGTACAGACAGTCAGTACTACAGGGACTCATGGGCAGGTAATGTTGCCTCTGGTGCGCCGTGCTGCCGTTTCAATCATGTTTTGATGCACTGACATCCACAGAGAAGAAGGACGAATTGTTTAAAAAAAGAATGACAAAGGCTACAGATGGTGGTGTTGAGGCTCCTGTTAAAAATAGAGTGTTTCTTCATGCTAACAAAAGGCTACACACTCACGCAAACACACACACATGGACACACACATACTTACAATAACCTAAAAGAGGAAAGGAAGGGAGAGAGAATGGAGCAACGGCAGGACAGATGGGTTAATGTTCAATCACAGTGGAGCCCAGCAATGAAAAGCAATGAAATTAGGAAGCAGAGAAGAAGAAAAAAGGGTGAGGAAAAGAGGACCGAGTGTTATCTTCTAATCACATACCGTCTGGTCAGTGAGTGTTGGAAGCACAATTGTTTTTTCCATTGTGTTCATCACTAGTTTCCACAGCTCCTTCAGCACTCTCTTCAGGACGGTCTTCTCACAGATCTTAGCAAACAGCGACAGGCTGAAACAAAAACACACAATCCCTCAACATGGAGGCAAAACACACATTTTCATTTATTTATAGGGTCTGTGTGTGTGTGTGTGTGTGTGTGTGTCTGTTGGGGCTGTGGTAGCTTCAGTGTACGAAATGATAAAAATAGGAGTATGCACGCACAGCCAAACCACAAAAAGAGCAGGTGCTGAGTTCAAAGTGAGCACAAAAATGAAACAAATAAATGTTGAGCACACTGCAGAGCTGCAGCATCTATTTATCTAATGCACCAAAGTAGAGGCGTGTTGAGCAAAAACCAGAAATCATAAGAAGTTTGAGACACATTTCTAATCCTAAACAGCACTAATGTTTGACACCCAGCTGCACTTACTTGCTGTCCAGGAAGTCCATGATGGGCTGCAGGACGTTGTCGGCCTCCTGGACCACGCTGCCATTGGCCGGCACAGTCTGCCCTTTGACCTGGGCCAGGATGTCTCCCATCTGCCTCACGTTGTCCTCGATCTGGGGCTGGAAACTACATCACCACACAAAAGGAACAACATAAAAACAGGCCCTGAACTCAGCTGCAGAGACGGTCGCAGCACTTCTTAATTCCACACAGGTATCAGACACATGCCCACCTGACAGCGAAAATGCGGCTGAGGTCGTCCATGACGCTGTTGAGTTTGTTCTGCAGCTCCTTGAGGAAGTCGCTCGCCTCCACGTTGAGCTGGAAGAAAACGGGATGAATACAGGAGCCATTTCTTGTTTCACAAACAATAACTGCATGTATGGACACTCACGTCTTTTCCTCCCATGGCCTCAAACATCTTCTCCAGCTGAACTCTGAGCTGCTGGATGTTATTGATGATGATACATGGCTGAGGGGAGACAGAAAAAAATCATTACACACACACTTCTCTCTCCCTTTCCTCTGTCTGCTCCCAGCGTTTTATTGTAATCAATCAAGGTTAGTCCTTCTAACTTTTTTTATTGCTTCTTTGGCGAAAACACTCTTGGTGATGGGAGGCAAGAGAAGCAGGAGTTTTCAGTAATTACTGCTCCTCTGGGGGCTCCTGGTCTCTGTGGGAGCTCAGCCCACCACATTCAGCTAATTACACAGCCCTAATTCACTCTGAAACACTGCAACCTGGGCACGGCTATTACAATGAAAAGCGGTTTATTATGCTAGAAATAATCAACCTGACCACACACACCAAAGTGCGTACATCTTAAAACCAAGTCTCCATCGTGCTCAAATTAAACCATTAAATCAGTGGCTGCTGTTTGTTCCACCATTAGAATGTCTGTCTCAGAACAAACACCTACCACTTTCTCCTTCTTGACGTGATTTGGAAAGTCCTTTGCGATGATGTCAGCGTAAGATAGCAGGACGTTGCCGATTGTCTGAGAGGGAAGAAAACAAAATGAAGGAGAAAGTGCACAGTTACAGCGAGAACTTGATCACACTCAGGTAAAGAGAGCGTCGGCAGGTGAAAGTCACCTTGGCGAATCTCTTCATGTAGTTGCCCACGATCTGAGGGTCGGGACACTCCAGTTTGCGGATGATTTCAAAGCTCTGATTGAGCTGAGAGAACACGTCCACCACGGAGCAGGAGAACAAAGCGTGTTCTGATGTGACCTGGAACTGAAAAGAGAAACAACCAGAGGGGGAAAAGTATAAGAAGCTGTTCTGCGGCAGTGCTGATGCTATACAGTTAATGGTATCTGAATACCATTGAAAAGTGAGGGGTTCGATTCCCCCCCGGGGCACAGCGCCACCAAGTATCACAGACAATGAAACTGACCCCGCTTCAGCTGCGTGTGACTGCAATTATTTGCAAAGTGATTCCTCTGAAAGCGTTTGGATGAGAGCCACGGAAGCGATCACATGGTTATGATGGGGAGCAGGGCACTCATTAACAGCCCGGCCATTAGCGAATACTGTGATGGTATGTGACTGGGAGTGGGGACCACTGTTTTCGCTGACACAGGGAAGCAGAAGCTGCCTCTGGCGACAGTAATTGGACCCAAAGGATTCCTGACATATGAGCCGGGAGAATCTTCAGCTGCTTTGTATCGACCCTCCTGCTGCGTGGATGTTTAGGTGTGAGTGAGAGTCTGAGACGCCGTGTGGTATGTGTGTGCGTGTTACATACTTTTCTGCCTTTGGTATCGAGTCATTATTGATTGCCTTTAGGCCTTCAACTTGTTCCTCTCAGCCAGGAATGTGCTGAGTCAGGAGAGATGATGTGGAATTGCTTGAATTTGCATAAGAAATGGCTGAATAATTTTCTTGGATTTGAAGATGCTGCAGGTAGGAGGTCAGATTTAAACTTTCGCACTGTGTTTTATTACAGCCTCAGCAGAATTGAATTGCTGAACTGAAGTGAAACTTTAGTGTCACGTGACATCATTTGTTAAAGGGCTAGTTTGACGATTTGGGAAATGTATCTGAGAGTTAGAGGAGACGATTGATGCCACTTTCATGTCTGTGTGGTAAATATAGTTGGAATTCCTACTTATGTATCAGTGTATTTGTAGACTACAGTATTTGTAAAAGGCTAGGGAAATATAAAAGCACCATAAAATAAAATATTTAATGACGTCTGTTTGCTCATGTGTTGTCTTCCTCCTCTATTTACACACAAGACTGCTAAGCCGAGTTTTTTGTTCACTTCTTGTGTCTTGGACCTGAAACACTCTGACGTTAGAAGTCAGTAACGCTGTATAATCCTCTGCCAAAATAATTGCAATTCACATACTATCACAATAATCAAAGTATGCTTAAAACTCTTAAAATGGTACTTAAACATACTGGAATCACTTCATCTATCATTTTTTAAAGAAACAAATATTTCATATTTTTATTTTCAATCACAGGACTGTACATTGAATGAGGTACACAGCCTGTTTAAGTCACTCATGTGAAGATTTGTGATTAAATCTTATATTGTCCCATCCCTCGCTGCTGGTAGTTGAATTTTGGTAGCTCTGGATGGACCAATGCTAGCTGTTTCCCCCTCTGTCCAGTCTCTATGCTAAGCTAACTTAGGCGGCCTCTGGTGGCAGCTTCATATGAGTGTGGCGTCAGTCTTCTCAACTAACTCTTGGATAGAAAGCAAATAAATGTATTAGGAAAATATCAAATTAGTAATTTAAATTAGAATTAGAGCAGGATGACAGCTGAAGTAATTAATCTGAGACCAAACACCTCAAACTAGGAGTTATTTTGGTTGAATGCAGAAATGCTAACAACAGAGAAAACACTGTTTCTATTGTGACAACACCCATTAGCTTGCTTGTAAACAAGCATTTTATATGTGACGAATACAGATGAAAGCAGTTACCCCGTCTTTTTTGTCCCTCTCCAGGGCTCCATGTAGAAAATCTCGGGACACTTCTTCATTCTCGTCTAGCCACATGATGACAAATGGTTCAAACCAACTGCAGAACAAAGACAGAGGAGAGAGAACATGAGTCTCTGCACCACAGTGGTAAATGTACAAAGGAAGGGCTGGATGCTGTTTCTATGATACTTACGCTGGATATTCAGGAACGTGCTTCTGGAAAGTGGTGAGCTCCTTGCAGTACTCGTTGTAGAGCCACTTGACCTTGAAGTGCAAGTTCATATAATCTGCGCTCTTACACAGGCGGTTCTTCTCATGCTCTGAATATCAAAGAGAAAAGAAAAAAAATGAGGAAAGTCGCACTTCAACACATGACAAGCCCCATCCCAACAACACACACTGAAACACTTACCCTCCATGGCGTATTTCATATCTTGTGCGAACATATTCCACATGACCTCGGCGCTGATCTTGCCCACGTTCAGTTCCTGGGGAAACCTGTAAAAGGCAGTGCGCTGCGTTAAATCCAGCTCCAGTAATGGTACTCTATTATTTAAGGAAATAACCCAGCCTCATTTTTATGTAACTCAATCCTCGGTATATTTTTAGGTAACACAGAAAGAGAAATGCACCAGAGAAGTACTAAACACTTTAAGTTTATATATTCATATACCATAAGTATTAAAGTAACAGTTTTAAAACGTGGCATCCAACCCCAAAGTAGCTGTTGTACAGGATTTACCTGCAGTCTGTTTTCTGTCACAGTGTTATAATACAGAAAATATTGTTGCTGATAATATACAGTTGGATGCTTTTGTATATTTTACAGCTTGAGGTTTTTAGATATTGTAAACACATGTCTGTTATTTTCCAGTTCAGATCTGACAGGACACACCCTGTGGCTTCAAAACAAACAAAGGCTGTTTGTTTGGCTTGTTGGTCTGTTTCCGTTTCTCCCTGACACTTCCATCCTCATATTCTATTGCTTTAGGTATTTGTTTTACCTTTAAATAAATCCCACACAGCTGGTATCATCCTCCGGCAAAACTTACCAAAAAAATTTAATCAAAAGTTCTACAATTTTCAACAACTTCTCCAATTTATGTCGCAAAAAATTACAACACTGTGAGAAAGTGTGTGACAAGTAACTGAGAAATCTGATGAAGGGGTTAAAAACAAGGAGACTCACAGGAATATCAGGAGTGTGTGCATGTATGTATGACCAGAGACTCACTGATTAAGGCAAGGAGTGTAGGAGTTCTTGTCCTCCTCTATGATGGAGACAATGAGGGTGATGAGTTTGGACCAGAAGTCGAGGTTCTTGATGCTGGGACCCTGCTCATCCGGAGGGACTGCCTTTGACTGAAGACACAAAGAGATAATGAGTTCACATCTCAGCAGCTGTGTTCATCGAGGATCTCTTTGTAGAGAGAGCAATAAAACTCTTGACTGCATCATCTGCAAACACACACACAGACTTACAGGGTCTGTCTGATATTCCCTGTTGTAGAGGTCATGGCAGTTGTTGAAAATGTATTCGTAGGTGGAGTTCAGACAGGCTTTCACGCAGTCCTTCACCACCTGGCTCGCCCTGGGGGGACTCTGCAGCTCCTGGACCTGAACACAAATGTGACAAAAAAACATATGTTTGAATCCAATTCACCTCAAATACACACACACACACACAAGTGCAGTCTCAGCAGGTGGTTATCTCGGTGGGAATTTAACCATAAACTCACTGAGCGGCACAAATTATACCAAAATACATTAACACCCTGACACACACGCACGCACGCACGCACACACACACACACACACACACACACACACACACACACACACACACACACACACACACACACACACACACACACACACACACACACACACACACAGAGTTTCATGCTAATAGCTTCAGTTTGAATAGGTTAATGTTAGGTTTATGCCGTAGGCTACTTAACAGAAAGTACTGGAAATTTGTGCCATGTTTATTTTAGAGTGCTACAGTGAAGACAAGCAGTGAAACTTGTTTCACTGTCAACGCTTCCAGGACCGTTTAACCACATGGTTTTTAGGGTATTATTATGATATTGAAGCAGTCATGGTCTGAAACTAATCGAATGTTAACCCCTCTCACGGTCGGAGGGGACTTCAGGTGATGCCGACTGAGTAACAGCGTTTGGTGTGATCTCCAGCATTTTCGGTGCAAAATATACCCGACTTTCACATTTGGTTCAGCCCAAAATGTGATGTCTGTAGAGCACTTTTGGGGCAAAGCTTGGGTTAAAATGGCTGCCAAATCCACTAAAATGAGGAAAAGAGGGCATTTTTACCTTCATTCTGAAGAATGTGATGCTTGTCAAGAGATCAACTGTGGACTTGAGGTCTTGTAGTCTTTCAGGGCTGCTGGCTGGGAAGTTATTCTGAAAGTACATTCACATGCAAAGATCACAAGCAGCACAAAATGTTCACTTACGTTTAAATTGTTTCTCGTTCTTCAGGTAGTGAAATAAAGGAAGGAAATATCAGCAGTGAACATGTCAAGGTGAGATCCTATTCATCTCAGGCTCAGAACAGAGAAGAAGCATTCCAGTACATGTACACACAGATTGTTTTGTATTTGTTATGATAGAGAGAAGCTGTCAGTACCCGGTACATGGACAGGTCGATCCTCAGGGAGTTGTGCAGCTGATCCAGCAGTTTGACAAACCTCTCCTTCTGCACAGGAAAAGACACAAAAACAGAACAAACCACTCAGAAACTCACCACAGCTGAGAGATAACCGGTTAATATTGGAGTAAACAAACCCCGAGGTCAGATCTGATAAGGCTCAGCTGATTGGATGTTTGGAGAAGTAGGCAGAACCACAGTTTCATCTACAGCCCCAGAGGGAACAACAGCAAGTCATTTCTAAGGAGTTTTTAAAAGCATTCTTCAGTTATAATATGAGACGCTTCTAGTTTAGAGTCACACATATGATGAAGGGAGAAATATTCATCAGGGACTCACGCCAAAATTTGATGCGGCAAATCTGTCCGAGGCAGAAACATTGTTGGAGGACTCGGTGGTGTGGGCGTAGTAAGCGTTGATGTTGGCGAGCAGGGTGCTCATCACAGCTGGCACTCCGGGGCACATGTACTTAGATGACAGGCAGGCAAAGTGGCTGTTGGTTGGAAGTGGCAAAAAGAAGATATTTATTGGATTTACTTGCTCCCGACACTCATGTACTGAAACAAATAATAAACTACACTTAAGTGTATCGGTAAGTAAAGTCAAACCTCTCCTAATTAACTTAAAAAGTCAAACATTCAGAGTAACGGATGTGGGACTGACGTCATGGCCTGGTAGATGGACTCGACTCCGTATCTCATGGCAAACTCGTCCACTATCTCCTGAGCCGTCTCTTCAAAGTACACCTTCCAGGCATCATCCCCTTTGGCATCGGGGATCTTTACGACGCCGCCATTCTGCTCCTCGGTTGTGTACTGGAACAGATGCTGGACAAAGACAAAGGACAGGTACAGATGTTTTATTTTGCCTTAGGCTATTATAATTATTATCAATGCTAGCTTGAAGCAGTTGGAAGGACTTCAGGCAAAAATAATCATTTGAAAACATGAATACATATCAAATACATGTAGTACTGAAGTACTGACAGAAGCCTTTGATTACCTGGGAAACTTTGAGGTAGCACAAGGCAACATGCTCATGTGTTTGATTGTGCAAACATTAATGATACGAAGACTTTAAAATGATCTGTTTTCTTTTAAAAGGCAGATAGTGCTCAAAATGTTCACAATCACTGGGCAAACTAAGAAAGCTAATTACTCTTTGATTTAAATTACACGTCCAACTTAAGGATCTTCTTATTCGCTAAGACAAATTCAGTTGGGTTGAAACGCTAATTTTCAGGCCAATATTTAATTCTCAAGTTTTTACTGGCCGAGACCCAAACAATGTAATTGCATGTGTGCAGATCCAGTTTGATTTTGACTTTGAAGTTAATCATTTGAACACAGCTGAGTGCCTCAGATCAGTGGCTTTCAAAAGAGTACTTCCAGGAGGTCCCGAGGACAATAACTCCATCTATTAGTGACACAGTAACGGAATGCCTTACTATTTTGGATGGGTTTCATACACTTTCTGTAATAGAACACCTAGAAGCTAAATTATTATAAAACAGGGTTCTGTAGTCTAATTTGTGTCAGTTTAGGTGCCCTGGATGAGAACCAGTCTTAGTTGTTACAATCCTGCAGTGTAACACATTTTATATCAAACAGACTACATGAAAGTCTCTTATATGACATTGTGTCAATGCCTGTCCTATATGCATAAAGTCCATTCCCCCCTATCTTGGTGAAAATGGCTCAATAATTCCAGACAATTACTAATGGTTTCAACTGTTAAATCGTTACAAAAATCCCAACGTTCGCACCTATTTTTTTTTTATATCAAAGCAGCACATTTCCTGGGGTAGAAAGGCAGAAACAAAGAATTTACAAGGTGATTGATTGTGTTAATGTGAACCCCAGAATTAAATTGACTGGAACTAATAAACTCAGAATAGCAGGTCGCTCTTGCATATTTAATGTTACATTTCAAGTGCAAGTAATCATAACAACAGTTGGAGGACTGACCTCATGTAGACAGGTGTACTGGACGTGGTAAGGAGCGACCGTCTCCTCTCCTTTTATCTCCACACTTATGTGCATCCGGATGGCTCCTGACACAGCAGACTTATCGGTTCTCTTGTCTGTCGAATGAAAGAAATACATGCCTCCTTATTCGGCTGAAATCTGTTCCATCTACGAGAGACAAGCACTTCAATTATCTGTTCCTTGTTCTGTTATCTCTGCGCGACTTGCTGCTCCTCTCATCCGTCTCTAATTCACCATCTTCTTTTCTCTTATCTTGAAAACTCACCCAGGTTGTACCAAACGTCCATCTCGCCGCTCAGAGTACGGACCTCGATGATGGTTTGACCCAGGAAGTCGTCGCTCTCACGTTTGAACCTCTGTTTCACACGCGACTTGATGTCGTCATCCTCGTCCCACACGCGCACCTTGATGCGGTCTGATGAGTTGTGGCATTCACTGGATGAGGCAGAATTGTGAAGTATTGTGAGTATTGGTGATCAAAAAACATAAAAATAGGGTTCTCAAATTAATCTTCCAACATATTATCGTAAGATAGTCATTAAATAATAGCAGTTTTAATTGTTATAGATGAGTTCCACTGTACTCACAAGTGGAAGTTTTCTTCCCAGACGGGGTTGAGGTTGCCGTAGATGGTCTTCGTTCTCTTCTTGGTCTTCCCAACTTGAACGGTTACGTAAGGATCACTGGAGCCTGTTTTGTCCTTAGCCTGTAGGCCCTGAGCACAAACCACTGAGGAAAAGACATAGAGACATTTCAACAAAGACCTACACAGCTGTCTGACAAATATCATTTGTATTATTATTTATGTATTTTTTAATTATTTATTATTCTTCATAAATAGCAGCAAAAGCAAAAAAATACATTTTTGCCAAGAACCATTACATTTATATCACAAACATACGGTATATTATCAACAGCATGTCAGTTTTATTCATATAAATCAAAATCACAAATTTACTTCAGTGTGCTGTATGATCTGTTTAACATATGACACCTCCAATAGGCGAAAAAGAAAAAACGTTTTACTCACCTGTGATGCTGATCTTTGCCGACCATTTGGAAGTCCCATCCAACACGCTCTGCTTGATTTGTTTCATCTGCGTGCCGTGCGCTGTTTTGTCGAGGCCGAACACTTCCTGGATTTGCTCAAAGATTTCTGGTTTGTTCCTCTCTCTGATCTTCATGCGGTCCTTCAGGACCATGATGATGTTCTGGGTTCGGTCCTCCGCCCCGTGCTTGGAGCTCTTCTCTGCAGCTCCTGATGAGACGGATGAATGAAGAGAGGGACGTAGGAGGAACAGTTTTTACTTTAAATTATATTCAAGACGAACACAAACCCCTAAAAAATATGTGTTAATGCTAAGGTCTAGCAGATTGTTCATTTCTCTCCAATACATGTCTTTAAAGCTAAGAGCCTCTCAATATTATGGTGGAAATTGGATCCAAGTGGCCCCAGCTGTGGTCAGGAAAATGGAAACAGTTGAAAAGTAAAAGTCCAACAGATGTCTTTGGCATCAAGATCTTATAAGACTCTTTGGAGACAGCAGAGCGATGAATTATGCATTGCGTAGATTGACTCCAAAATCAGAATGGGAATTTGATAAGTCACCCCTCGTGGAGCAGAATTAGACAAAGTAGTGTGGATGCAAAGGCTATGGGAGGAAGAAAGAGAGAGAGGAGAGAGGCAGGGGTATGACAGCACATTACTCAGGAGATAAATTGGAAAGGAAGAAGGAGGAGAATGTGAGAGTGGATAGAGGACAAGAATAATGGGATGTCAATCGGGCAGAAGGATACAGAGGAGGAGCTAAAATAGGTTTGGAGTTGGTGTGGACTCCTGTGTACTAAAATAAAAATAGATGCACAAGTTTAAAAGTGTTTTTTTTTTGTGCATGTGATGACGCAGCGATCCTTACTCTGCAGACAGTCAGCATTGAGCAGATCCTGACACTTGTCGTGGCATTTGACACCGCACTCGGAGCAGCGCATGCCTTGCCGGGCGATACCCCAAAGCAGCCCCTCGCATTCATAGCAGTAGGTCGGGGTGGTGGCCGTCCACACCTCAAAGTTGTGCGGCGTGGTGGAAGAGATGGGGTAGATCAGAGCCTGCAGGGTCTTTTTATAAACGTGACTTTTCTGAAAAACAAAACAAAAACGAGATGAGACGTGTTAGTGTGACACCAGCAGTGATTAAAGGTCAGAAGATACTGAACAGAGGTGAGGAAACCCACCAGCTCTTCATTGCCGAGGGTGGTGGACGCCATGGCGGAGGTGATTCCAGCCTTACGGGAGTTCTGAACTAGAGACTGCGAACAAGAGGGCGAATGAAAAGCGTTTATGTTTGAATGTGATCTAAACAATGGACTTCATATTTATGTTTCTTTAAGGGCTAAAATAGTACTCACCATAGCCTGATGCGACCAGGCAGAGATGAAACAGGAAAGGAGAGAGACAAAAATGTGAGGTTATTTTAGGAATTTCAAACAACAAGCTTTGTTTAAAAATCACTGAGTGTGAGTACATGAGCTGCAATGACAGCTACGCCCTAACCTCTATTAGGGAACAGTGTACTGTACTGATTAATGACTGTAGTTAGATTAACACCACAGATTTGCAAGCATTTGATTAACCAGCAAATCAACCATGTGACACAGCTGTGGAAGTGGCAACATTCAGAAATAAGCATTAGTTACCATAATGGGTATATTCACTTTGGTTAAAATAAATAATTAATAATCAAATAATAATGCAATAATATTTAGACATTTTCAGAGTTAGAAACACTAACTAGAGCAAGAGCACGTCACAAAATACAGTTATATATTATGACTGCACGTGTGTCCGTGTTTGTTCCTCACCAGATCTCTGACAAGAGGAATGGCTTTCCTCTTGCGAAGGTCAGGCATGCTGTCAATACTGTAGAGTGCACCTCCCATTCTGAACAAGGAAAGCACAGTCATTCATATTAACATTTTCATCAATACTTACAATAGCTAAAATGATTCTCTCATATACATTTGTGGTTATACTTCATGGTGAGTATGGGGCTGAACGCGATGCAGAAAAACGATCCTTTTGTGACTCTTTTGAAAGATATCGTGATATGAGGTATATATATATATATATATATGGCTTTACTGACAGTACAGCTGAAGGCGTGACAGGAAACAGGACGAGAGAGAGGGGGCAGCAAAGGGCTGCTGCAGCGAGGACAAAGCCTCTGTACACGGGACGCCTGCTCTACCAATTGAGCTAAACAGCGCCCACGATTTCAATTATATTTTGATTAATTATCGAGCCAATATGGGTACATTAATTATCACATAATGCATGGATGAAAAAGCATGAATTCATTTTGTTTTACTTCACAAGAATTCACAGGATTGCATCCATGACTCAACGTATGAACAATGTGTTAATGAATGCAAACTAAGGTATTTCACTCAGTGAGTTATGATATTCATGATCAGTCACAGCAGTATACATGTATTCTGTTGAATTCTAAATGTTGTAATCATGATTAACTAAGCACCACTTCTTCTTTATCTTGCTCTTCATATTAACTGGTGACTTCATCTTCTTTAACGCTGATGTATAACATATAAGTACTAGTGGCTAACTAAATATTTTGAAACGGAGTCAAAATGATGATGCCGAAGTATACAGATATATTTAAAGGGTCATTTTAATCACTTATTTTTTGACTTACTTATTTTTTTTTGCATTTTTAATTCTTTTTTTTACACTATTTCTAGTTCATTTCTACACTTTATTATCAGTAAAAGAACTTGAATGCAGTGACGTGACCAGACTTGGACAAGAATTTAAAAATGGTGTCAGGGTTCAGTTCAACTGGCTGGGTTTGGGTATCCATCCTTGTATATGAGGAATACATGAATTAATTCCTGCTTTCTCATGCACCCATAATTCATTAACTCTTACCATCAAGTGCAACCAAATTTCTTACTAGTTATTACTCGGGTCAGATTTAATTCTCTCTGTCATGGTTTCTAATGCTTCTCCACTCAAGGACTTTTTCTAGAGAACATAATTACGCAGGCTGCCTCGTCTCAAACAGCAGCAATCAGACTGCACACACCTGGCTATAATTGCTCGGTTTCATTTGGCTAACATAGCACTTGTTCAGTATGCAGCCTCAGTTCCACTCTGAGGTTTGCCTCATCTACAAATGACCTGCCAGCTAAGTCAGGGCAGCCCACCGCTGTTCAATACTCACTGGCCAAATGCCATGAGCTGAATAAGCCTGTGGATCAGAATGAAAAAGAACGGAGGATTCCCGGACTAAAGAAGGGCATTTTCAATCTAAGGCGGCGGTGGCAGGTTTCCACGGTCATCTGAGGATAATTTAAATTGAGTTTAAATTCTGGAGTTATTGCATTAGCTCGACTAATACACGGTGTGATATATAATGTGGTACATGTAAGGGACAGCAAACGACAGACACTCACCCTCCTTTACCGAACCACAGCGAGCTGGAGGTTTCTCCTCGGGCCTGAGAGAGACAAAGAAGGAATGTCAGAAGAGGAAACAATCTGAAGTTTATCCCTGTAGCCCTTTCTAGCATTCATATACTGCAGGAATGCTGCACTTTAATTATCTGACCATGAAACTGCTTTATTGGGCTCCTCACAACTTAAATCCCATTCCATGTTTGTGTTATTGCATTGGTACTTGGGTCGGTAATGCCTTATTCAAAAATCTTCCAAGGGCTTACACAATTTGTACAACTGGGAAATAAAACTGAAGAAATCTGGCAAGACTTATGATCCACAGACAAGTATAATAACCACTTATTCAGGAAATGTTATCTATATTCACTCAATATAGAAAACATAAACACCTTGCGTACATTATTAAATCAAATTTGTTTTTGGAGAATCTGATGCTTTTAATCAGACAGCTCTTACAACAGAAAAGTTCAGATTGCTGTGACGATGAATGAGCGGAGTGAAGGTGCCTCAAGACATCACGCATTTCCTTTTATCTCTCAAACTACCAATCAGGTTGTACCTACCTGTCAGCATGCTCCAATGATGGCCGAGCAAAGTGCATGCGAGTGTCACTATGGCAATGACATGAAACTGGAAAGAAAACAAAGTGGGTCGGCACAAACAAACAAAAAAAAAAGACAAACGAAGGGAAGCCAAATGTACAAAAGAAACGCAACGCGACATACATTAACATAAACATCAAAGCAAGTGATTAATTCTCTGCACAACTGAATTCAAACGTAATGAACAGCAACATAACATGTGAGTAAAATATGCAAGTGAAAACTGAATCAAGCAAAACTTAATGTGTATAATCAAATCAAGCAGTTTTTTCAAGGTGGTGTGGCGCTTCACCCAAACTAAAATAAAACATGTGCTGTCTGTGGAGCCATTAGTATTTTTACTAAACCAAAACGAAGCCATCATAGAATATGAAACACATTAAGTCTGCAAAAAGCACCATTAAAATAGAACTCAAGAACTTGCTGCATGTACCCTGTCTTTGCACATAAATAATGCACTGCACATACATATTTCAAAGACCTGGTAGACACTTTTAGAGTCTCTTGAACTCCGGTATATCTTTTAGATTACAGGGTGGAGTTGAATCAGGCCTCCAGCTCTGGGACTTCAACTGGACTGTAGTGGAGGACTGGACTGGAATTTAAAACCAGGTTTGGGATGAACTTGTGATCTTACCTCCCGCAGCTGTTCTAAGACTTTATTGTAGAGCCTTAGCCAGTTCTCTTTGGCTCTGACTGCTGGATCCACTGGCTCTTTGGGCTCCTCTATGACTGGAGGACTAAAACAGCAAACAACAGTTTTTCATTCTTCAGCTGCTACACTTCTAGGATTGTTGTTCAAACACTTCCGATCTATTCTAAGTTCATCGATCTGATTCCATTTCACTCCTACCTCTCAGGCAGCATCTCCATTTCCTCTTCTGGCGTTGGCGGCCTGCTCTCTTCAAAATGCTCCTCTGTCTCCTCCATGGGGAGCTCCTCCTCTGGCTGAGCCGGGGGCGTCCTGGCCTCCTTCTCCATCATCGTTTCCTCTTCTAGCCATGGCTCTTCCTCCAGCTGGAGAGCCTGATCCTCAGGGGCTGCTGACTTCTCAGTGGCAGGGCCGTTGAGATGGGATTGAGGCTGCCCAGAAGACGGGGTCTGTTGGGAGGAAGGGCCTATGGCAGTGGATGGTGGCTGGGCGGCTGCGTTAGCCATGGTGGCTGGGTGGGACGGAGGCATAGCGTTGGCTGCAGCCGACTGCTGCTGTTGAGATATGGCTGAGGCTGGAGGGTGAGACTGGGCAGGCTGTGCGGTGGGAACAGAAGACAGGAAAGTAGAGGCCAAACCTGTGACTGCAGCTGTTAAAGGTTTGGCCATAGAGAAGAAGGAAGTGGCAGACGGGGCTGCCTGGGGCTGGGGCTGTGTTTGGGGCTGGGCTTGTTTAGGTGGTTGGGCTGTTGGTTGACCAGGGGGTAGTTGTGCTGATGGGGCCGTCCCAGGAGGATGAGACTGGTTTGATGTTTGGTTCGGAGGTTGGGTAGGAGGCTGCTGTTGGTGTAAAGAGGGCTGTTTCTCTAGAGGAGGTCTGGAGCTGGGAACATCTAAACCTGCAGGGGCTGTTGATGTTGGGGTGGGCGTGAATGGAGGCTCCATGTCCTCACTGAGGGTCCCATCCAAATTATACAAATCCTCATCATCATACATCATCTCTTCATCCTCGTAGAGGCCTTCCTCTTCTCCCTCATACAGCCCTCCATCATCCTCCTCATACAGAGCTGCCTCCTCCCCTCCATCTTTGCTGTAGCCGCCCTCATCGCTGTACGCCCCCTGGGTCTCATCGGGGTCCCAGTCTGGAGAGCCTTTGCTGTAGCTGACCGAGGAGTGGCAGGAGTGGTAGGAGTCATTTTCGTCGTAAGGGTCCCTCTCTCCATACTCCCCGCCGTAGTCCTCCTCGCTCAGCTGACTGCTGCACCGACTCAACTCTGCAGAGGAGGCATAGCTCCCCGAGGGACTGGAGGGAGGAAGAGCGAAATGAAAATAGAAACAGAGTTAAGTTGCAAGACCACAGTATCCCTGGAGAGATTGATTGTTAAAGTATTTAACAAGGATACAGTTTTATTATGAACACACAGACCCTCTGGTTATCATTGCATGTATATGTGTACATGTGTATAATGAACAGTTCACCCTCCCTTTATGAAGCATAATCACAAATATGCTTACATAGCATCATTTTAGAGCTTAATGGCCTGTACGCTTTGTACTCTTTCAGACAGCCCTACTTAAAACCTCTTCTACATGTCTCAGGGTGGCCAGGAATAATGCTGATGGCTAATCGATGAAATACAAGAGTACCAGACAAGCAGCAAGAAATAGAGCAGAACAGAAAGGTGAGAGGCCTCCAGAAAGCTGACAAAGGGAAAAGAACAAGCGTTCAGAAATGCAACAAACAGGGAAAAAGTATTTATACTCTGTGATGAATGGGCCTATTAAAGCCAGAATAGAGGCACAGAGAGGGAAGCAGGATGAATGAGGGTGAGAGGGAGATAGTGAAGACAGGAAGGGAGTGGTGGAGCGCAGGGAGGGAGGGAGTGTAGAGAGCCGAGAAGGAGGAGATGAAGAAGCCTGGGCGGGGGTGAAGAGAGGTTGCCCTGTCCGATACACTCACACCAGCAGCTAATCTTATGTGCAGTATTGACCATTAGATTGCCAGCTGAATAATTCATAAAGCAAGACGTAAGAGATGCATGGTTTCATTCCCAGTCAGTGAGAAATATGTCAATAAAAACAGAGAAATGAAGCAGCATTGTAAACAAACCTGAAAGACAAACAGGACTTCATTGACTATATTCAAACAGTAAAAGGGCCTTTTTCACTTGTGCCAAATGAAACTAATGATGGCTGAATTCCATTTAGCTGCTTCAGTTTCAGGGTCTTGGCATTGAGTAGGCTGGCTCACTGTCACACTGTCATGGCTTTCTGAGACACCTCATCATTCACGCAGTTGTTAATATTATTAATAATACCTGTGGCTTTACTACCGTGGCATACAAAGAGTCCCCCCCCCAAAAAAAAGGTTAACTACAGGTTTCATCATCTCTAGGTCAATGGATTTTTCTGCAATATCCAAAAATCCAATTCAACCCTCTATTTGTTGGCTGTGGAAAAACCGAAACACTGATAAGAATACATGAAGTCTACCAAGAATCTAAATATCCTTAACTCAGGGTTAGTCATCATCACTGTTACATATCCTACAACAACTGGTTCATTAATCATTCAGCTTAATATGATCCTTTGCGGCCACAGGTAGCAATAATGGCAAACTGCTGAATGCTAAAAGTTAGCTAACATCATCATTAGTCGGTAAGTATAAGTGGCAAAACTTCTTACTGTTTTGAATTTAGCTGTATTGAATTTAATTTGCTTATGAATTAGTTTTCATTTGTAAAAGGAAGATTGTGTTATTATTTCTTCTTTTATATGTTTTGTTCAGCAAAGATGCCAAACATTGATCGCTTCCAGCTCAAATGTAAGAATTTGCTGTGTTATTCTGTGATAAATCATCATGAAATGAATGACAGTTGGACTGTAGGTTAGATACAAAAGTGATTTGAAATCACCTTGTGCACGGGAAACTCTGAGGGCAATTTCAATGGTGAGCGAATAAAAAATGAATCGATAATGACACCAATCATTCATTTCTAATTACACTGGAGCAGGCACACACCTGACAGTCCTCTGATGGTTGTAGTCGAGGTCCTGGCTGTTGCCAGAGCGTGGGTAAGATAAGCTTCTGGAGCTGCGGTGCTGGTGGCTGATGGGATACTGGTGGACAGAGGCGTTTGGCTGGGACGTGCTGTAGTAGGGAGGGGGGATGCTATTACTGGTTTCACTGCGATAGTCGCTGTCTCTGTCGTCCACAGCGCTGTCTTGGTCTTCATCTGCACATGGAAAGAAAAAAAAATGAATTTGTCCTTTTGATGATGTCCTGATTGAGAACAGTAACACAAGAGAAGAAGAAGTTCGTGGTTTTTATAAAATAAAAAGCAAGAGAAAGCAAAAATAACATGAAAGCTAAATGTGATGATCAAATCTAAAACTCGCCTGTGGCTCAGAGATAAGGGGCTCTAATCAGCACTGAACCAATCTTTTAGCGCTAGCTATGTTAATTAAAGATAATTTAGAGGAGATGACAGCCATCCACTGCCGAACCACGATCAGGCTCAGACCCAGGTCATTCAGAGTTCATCCATACATGAAGCACATGATGAACATCAGCGGCCTCCTTCTCCTCCCCATCATCATAACCAAACATAAATCCATTCGTGCTCGTTAAAGAGACGCTTTATTTTTCTGTGGTGTCCATAGATCATAGATTAACATCCTGCAGGGAAGTGATGAGAGACTTTAACGGTGCTGAATCAGTCAAAAGCGAAACCGGCATCTATTAATCATTCATCACTATCGCGCTCTGACGTAGGCGCCCGCTGCGCCACTTACACCACCATCTTCATCTGTCTGGGCGTGTAAACACTAATTAAAGGCATCGAACTTTGTTTCTCACTTCAACCGTGTCCTCACGCGTCTCCCTTCCTCTCTCTCTCTCTCTCTCGCTCACTTCATCGGCTCGTCGTCTATCATTACCACCCTGCTCTTTCCTTTTTGCTCTGAGTGAAGAGAGATGAGATGAATTGCTGCAGCGAGTCTGATAGACGCCCATATAAGACCATCTGCTAATCATAACAAGACATAAAAGAGAGATAGTTTTGTTTTTTGTTTTCTTTGCATATACCTTTAATGTATGGACTGTATATATAAAGATCCATGTGTATTATTGACAGTCGAGTCCATAAGAAATTGCACAGGGACGTGTTTTTCATTATTGCGGCTCTGTACTGCAGCGTATTGGATTTAACCATGACCATGATTGATGTTTAAGGGTCTGTTCACCCAAATTACTGCAACAAATTAAGCTGTTGTCAATGAGGACTGTTCATTATCTCGAGTAACAAGTACATTGTTTTCTGGAGAGAGATGTTGCCGTTTAATTTTTTTCGATGTAATTTTTTTTAATGCTGTGAGCACCACAAATGAGATTTGATTTAACTTCATTGTTAGGTGGTTGGTGGCAAATATCACAGAGAGGGCTAAACCTTGACAAATGCAACCAAGACGTATCTGTGTAAAGGACACCAATGCACAAGTCTGCCTTTGTTCTTTGTTCTTATTTTGTTGTGTCCTGTAAAAATGGAAGTTTATTTTGACTATATCCCACATAAGGTGAACGGTAAAATAATTGTTGTGGTTTTTATCATTTGGTCATCTGGATGAACTGTCTATTTAAAGATATAATATGTAACATTTGTGCATTAAAATGGCTATAAAGGTATGATAACTTTGTACTACATATTGTTGAGTTGTGTATTTAAATTATCCTAAGCATTTCCAACAATGTTCAAATCCAGAAAAATCTGTATCTTAAATTTCTGCCTGAGTCACATCAGATGATGATGCCACTATTTACATTCTCTGTTTTGTTAGAGACCTCTGTGGCAGAAATGACTTACTGGCCCTTTAAATTCCTGACATTCAGCTTTAAGGGTGTTTGAAGGTGAACAGTGGGACTCGTGGCTCATTTCATGTACATTCAGCTCCTATACTGTCACTATGTATGCAAACACCCTCAAATGTAATCTGAAAGTCAGAATTTTACCCTCTACCTTCCTGTTTGTGTTTAAATGTGATGAACTGCAGAACCAGAAGCAAAATAAAACAATCTGAGACTCTCAGGATACTTGTAGACTGCACTGTATACAGTATGTATACTTACTTTGTTGGTCTCCCCATAGACTCCAGTTACCTGCAATACAAACAGGAGGGTATCAGTATTGATTATGAATTACATTGCTGTCTAAACATAAACATGATTTCACATCATTAACACTTCAAAGTTTCCAGATGGAGCTGCTGAATGGAAAGAGAGAGCAGAGGGAGGGCTGAGCCTCCAAGTCTTTCCACCTGCAGCAGGCAGCTGCCTCAGCAGAATCACCAGACTGGGCCAATAGTCGAAGCGCAGCAGCATCCTGGAGAAGCTCGCCTCCAGACATCTGACACCACTATCGATCCTTTACAGTGCAGCGATCCAGGCCCTTTTCCCCTCTAACACACACCAACCCATGTGTGGTTACACACATAATGCACACACTGAGCTAAAGCAATCTAATTACATCCAAACAGCTAAGCACATTATTCTCTTGTTAAACAAAAACAAATGACTGGTTTGTACAAACAGTGATTGGTCACTTACAGCACTGTGTCCCTGGCACACGGAGAGGGCGCTCCTGCTCCTCCTGGTAGGAATACTGGAGTCGGACACAGGAAAAAAATTTAATTTTATTCAGAAAATACTTGCTGGATTTATGAATTATGTGCAATATAGTTATTCCCACAATTAATCAAGTGCGGATATGCTGGGGTAGGGGATGCGACGATTTATTGGCTGAACATTGGTATCGGCCAATATTCACCTTGCTGACGGCTGCAGGCCTATTGAGGAATGAGATGACGATCACTGATAGCAGTGGCCGGTGTTTATCTGCTGTGTTGCATCGATTTTGCAGTGGCACATTTATGAGCTACTGGCTCATGACATCCATGCTATCGGTTTTTGTAAGAACTGAATATAAATAATTAATTGAAATTATTAGGTAATGTTATATCAGGTTAAACAGACAAAAGAAAACTTTTTATGTTAAAGATTGTCACTGAAGCTTGCTTCATAACCCTTCATTTGTACTCTTTAAAAGAGACTGTCATCAATCAATCAACATTTATTTATACTTGTGAGATCATTAAGGGGTGACCCTTTTTAACAATGATACTGAGTCCAAACAAATCTAAGAAATGGAGAAAAGAAAACAACAACAATGAGATATACTGACAAAGAAAAGGCTGTCCCACAATTGACTGGAAAAACATGTAGCAAGTATGGTAGATTATTCGATAGAAAATAATAATAATTGAATACAAAATGCAAATACAGTTATGTAAAATAGCTATGATTAAAGTAATTGGATGTTCATTTAATTAACATTAACAATTAAATAAAACATCAGTATCACCTTGTAGCCAAATTGTTATTTTTAACATCTGTATCTGCACAGACTTTCCCAATCGGTGCATCCCTAGCCGGGCTATTAAATCAAACGGGGTGACAGCTTACATCTTGGTCCCTCATGGCGTTGAGCTGCTCCAGTTTTTTGGCCCAGTATCGTGCCTCATCCTCAGGGATATCTGAAAACAACAAGCCAGACAAAATCAGGTGACAAAAACCGCCCCAATGGAGGTCCAGCTTCATAGACTGTTGAAACAGTTATTCACAAAACTTTTTGTGGGACCACAATGTAAGCTAAAATAACCCAGTTGCAAATATTATTTGACCCAGATGTGATTGTTTGAGCTTCATGTGTAGACCTGCAGAGCACAGTGACATTGAACATTGGCCTTTTCACTTAGAGCCCTACAGTCAAATCCCTATAAATAGGTCAGGTCCACAAACTAAGGAGTCAGGTGTACAATATTGACTGGAGGGAGGAGAAACAGTATGAAAATGACACCTAATCAATGTTAAGAGGAAGCTTGATTACTGAGATGGAAAGGACACAAACACTCTCCCTGACACATAAACGTACGGGCAGCCTTGAACACAAATCAGGAAAAATAGGTCAAGTTAATCATAGTCAGAGGGATTATTGGCCTTCATATGTCACTGTTTCCTGTGACACAGACGTCATTTATATAAGTCATCTCCTCTTTCCCTCAAGCATCGATCATTTCCAATAGTTGCATATTCTCATCTCCTCTCACCCATTGACAGATTCTTATTTTGACGTCATGGTCATTGATTTCTCACCGAGAGGCAGTTCGAAGCGAGTGTCGAGCAGCACCAGGTGGAGAGTGGGATCTTTGGTGCCGCAGATCTCGTTATCTGTCATGATGACCTGAGAGTCCAGTGTGAGCCACTCCCCTGGACCCTCCTGCGTACACAAAGACATTCAGCAGCTGACACACAAACAACACGCTGTACGAAAACAAGTCAAACCCTGAGTGATCGAGTCCCTAAAGTATAGCTGTGCACAGAGTGTTCAACAGTATTTCTCAAGTGGCGGTGGTGGTGGTGGTGGTGGTGGCAGTTAGTGGCAAACCTCATTTGACTGTCGGATGCTACGGAGGGGAATCCACACAGTGCCCACCATTGTGTCCCAGATTAACCCTTTGTTCCACACCTCTACTGTCAGACCCAGGTCCAGCCGGTTAATCTCGCTGGATGGAAAGAGAAACAGAGACAGGGACATTCAAAATCAGGAGAAAATAACTTACTTATTCATGAAATACATTTAAACACAATTGTGCAAAGTAACTAATAAATTCACTTACATATTCATATTTTCCCTTTACTGTTTGAATTCATTCGCTACTTTACACTTCTAGTCCTTCTTATTTCTCTACCTTTATAATAGGGCGACAAATCATTTACTTAAGCAATAAGTTTAACCAACGAATGATGATTTAATGTATGAACTGTTGCCAGATGTTTAATGAATTCCTGTAATTTAACAAATAATGAAATTACAATGACTTTATGTGACTGATTTACACTTAACGGATCATCAGGGAAGGAGTGTTAATTCACATTTATTTCATGCATGAATGGATATACAAAAAAACTGGATTTCAGTAACATGAAACTTTATGTCAGACCCCATGTATTAACTCAGGCTCAACTTTAATGTAGCTAAAATCCATCCATCTAACTTAATACACATGTATGAAGTAACTGTGATTCAACAGCTCTCACCTGATGATCTACTAAAGTGGGAACCAGTCACATAAAGTCATGGACTGGAAAGTCAGGTGAAGTTTTAGAGTCTACAAAACATTTCTTTCTTAACGGCTGAAGTGGATTGGGACTTGTTTCAAAATGCAGCATTGCCAGAAGCCCTGAGATCCCAAACTGATTTACTACTTTAGTTGTTGTTGTTGTTGTTGTTGTAGTCGAGAAAACTGCTGCAGCGTCGTTTTGCTGTAGCACTCCAGGAATGTATTGTTGGGGACAAAACTTCACCCAACTTCCATCAGCATGAAGGTGAGTAGGTAATGACGGAACATTCAATTTTGGGCAGACTGTTCCTTTAGGTAGGAGATTAACTGTATTAAGTTAAGGGTCTGAGTGCTTCTTCCGGCACTGTTTAAAGACTCAAACACACATAGGCTACATGGTAATTACTTGTGGGCTTCACCGTGACAAATATAGACACGTCTCTGTGGGAGAAAGCCTGTGAGGATCTAGCATAAAACATTTACAAGACAGCAGCAAGCAGGACAGAAAGATAAAAAAAAGAGAGAGAGAGAGAGAGAGGGATGGATGGATGAACAAGGGGAGGGAGGAGATGATGAAGGCAGCGGAGGAGGTGATTGTATCGCATGCCTGGAGGGAGAAAGTGGGAACTTTAATTAAGAAATAGGGGGGACTGGATTTCCCGTCTCAGTGGTGACTCCTTTTAAGAAACGTGCCTGTTTGATTCATGGCTGTGACTGAGGGGGCACGGTCGTTTAACGGTAGTTTGAAGGAGGGGGTGATGAGGCTCTCTCTGCAGCCCAAACATTACATAACTCTGCTTCACTGATGCAACCCCAGCACAATGCTCAACGCCTCCGAACATCAGGACTCCGCACTCAGCCTGGCCTGCTGCATCCCACATGCTAAATGACTCTCGCCATTCATCGCCCATATGCTGCCACACCGGATCTCCCTGCAAGTCGAATACTCTGTGTTGTATAATGTTTCAGTGCCAATATTTACTGAAGCACAAGCTCAAACAAACTAATTGAGTGGGAAATGTTGCTAATGATGCCTACAGAGCAGAGATAGGAGGTGGAGAGTGAATATGTGGGGGAAAGTAAGGTAGAAACAGGGAGAGGAGGAGGCAGAGGAGGAGGAGGGGCTGAGTAGATGAAGATCAAGGAGCTGCGTTGAGAAGAAGTGACAGAGGAGAGGAGAGAGGGGCTGGGAGGGAGCCAAGGTTGAGAAGGAGGATGAGAGGGGGCAGAGGCGTCGAGGGAGAGCAGATGAAAAAGAGGATGAGGCAGTTGTTGGAGGCGGATGTGCGGATGCGTAGAGGAAGAGCTATGCGAAACAATACAGGGATAAAGGGCACTTGGGATGGAGGAGTGGAAAAAGAGGTTGATAGAACGCGAGCGATGAAAAAAAAAAGAAGCACTCAAGCAGCTGAAGTGGAGAGTAGATGAAGAGGATGAAAGCAGAGGAGACAGCGAGAGAGGTACAGGAGGAGAAGAGAGGAGAGTTCAGTCTGAAGATGATGAAGGACTCACAACATGAAGTCTTGCTCCCAGCTGGGCAGGTTGCCCCTGACAGCAATGGTTGTGCTCTTCACATTTTGTACCTTCAGAGTCACATAAGTGTTGAACTTCTCTGTTGAGGAGAGAGAGATGAAACACGTCAGCATGAGAACATGATTAAGATAAAGATGTCACATTCTTTCCATCCAATGCTGCGGCATGTAATGCGCCCACACTCTGCTTCAACATATATGTCACATAACAGCGAGCCTCTCCCTCCTGTGTGATCTTTCTATTTCCAGGATGCCAGGTCTTACCTTGGGGTCCATCCAGCTTGGCTTTCTTCACTGTGGAAACACAGAGAGGGACAAAGTCACACACAGGAACGCCATCTGTTTTCACTTCTGAATAGTCCTGCATCCTCATTTCTGGCTTTTACACAGTGAACAGGCAGAAAAAAAGGATGCTGGTGATCAATTAAAATGCAGTCTGTGAATTTAGATAAAACACACAGGATATTAATTTGTGGAAATTACTTTAAAAAACACTTCGTAGGCCAAGAATTCTAATACATTTGAGACTTACTTTCCTATCATCACTACCTGGCAGAGCATATACTGAAACTGAAAATGCAACTATGCAGATTTGGACAGTGCTCAGCCTTTTTTGCCATAAGGTCCAGACATGTTGGCGCTGAGTGTGGTGGCAAAAAACAGCGCTCGAAAAACATGGGCTGCTTTCCCGCTGCGCCTCATCGGCGTGGGATTCAGAGACAGAAAGTACAGTAAAAGAAGAACCACATAGCAAAGGTTAAACAGATGGCCAAAGCATATATATATATATATATATTTTCTATTTAAAAGTAATGGATGTAGTGTAGAATCAAGTGTAAAACTAGATCTGGAACGAATGGTTGATGAATTGATTTTGAATTTAATTTAATTTAATTTAACTGCCAACCTGATCAGGTCCAACATGAAAACATTTGTGTTGGATTTTTTAACAGAACCATAATATAGACGTTTCAGTGCACTGACGATAAAGTTTATAGTTAAACTGCCTCCGTGACTCTGACACACTCATCTCACATTTGAAGGATCATTGACAAAAAGTTGTGTTAATGTATGAATTATTTTCCAGAAAATCCTGTATTGCTCGATAAACAGTTAATCATTTTCGACATATCTAAAGAAAACAGTCAAACGTTTTCTGGTTCCAGCTTCTGAAATCTGAGGAGTTAGTCGTTTTAACTTTTTATAGCCTGCGTGATTTATTTATTAATCATGAAAATGACGGATGTATGACAAGATTTTTCTTGTCATGGTCAATACCGTTAAGATGACCGATAATTTCACATTTTTTGTGAAGAAGTTCATCAGTCATAGTTAATTCAAACCTTTGGGTAAGAAAGGCTTAGATGTGGTGAGTCATGAATGACTTGGCTTCATAGCTGTTATAAGATTAGATTCGACATGTGTGGCTCTCTATTCTACGGTGGCTATACCCAGCTTCCTCTTCTTCTTCTTCTTCTTCCTCTTCTTCTTCTTCGTGTATCACAAACCACCATTGAAGGTGTAAACAGCCACCCACTGTATCATTATCAGCTCTATTTATCACCAAAAAATCCAGCAGTACCGATAAATAACAATAATATAAATTTCCCAATACTGGGCCATAGTCCAATATATATATATTGTGCATCCCTAGTGAAAATAATCAGTAGATTATTCACTGAGAACATAATGGTTAGTTGCAGCCCTATAGGAATTAATTTCATTTTCCTGAATTTTAACATTAAACACATTAACATACAGTAGCCTGATTGTGTCTGTTAACTCCAGGAAGGTCTTTACTGTACAACCATTCAAAGGGAAAGTTCCCAAATCTATCAATCGTGTGTCAGAGGTTTTTCAGCGCACAGTTAAAGCTTCAGCTCTCTCTCTGCAGCACCTTTTCACCAGCTTTGACGTAACTCACACATACATATTTAATGCTGCTCTCTACCCTACACACACACACACACACCACTCTGCAGGTGAGCACACGTCACTATACACTCAGGTTTATATTAATAAAAATGCAAACGCAAGCTCAACGCGCTACATAGCCGAAACCCACATCTTCATCGCCTGCTGGAGAAACGCGACGTGAACGACAATTCATGGCTTATCTTGAAATATCACCATCCAGACCAGAACCGGTTGCCACGGTAACCACCCCAAAATGAAAAGTTGGTGGGAAATTGCCCCGAGTCGGCAAAGCACTTTTTTGTTTCCATTTCTCATTGCTTTTACTTCATATTTCTTTAATGCAAAACACACACACACACACACACACACACACACAGAAACACACTCACACACTCAAGCTAAATCTGCAGCTTAAGTGCCACGCTGTTACATCAGCAAACACTCTCACTCAACTGCAGTGACTCACTCACATACACCTGCAGCAATGAAAATAAATATTCATCTCTGCTTCCATTCATACCTCAGCAAACCTATTGTCAACTGCAACATACCAGAGCTGCAACACTTAGTCCATTATCAAATTAGTTGATCAATCCAGAAATGTTTTGCGGAATACGGAATTTCACCCAACTTCCCATCGGCCTGATAACTGAATTTTCATATTTGGGTGAACTTCTCCTTTAATCATTCTAGTAATTTGGTAATGCCATATGCTATGATACCATGAAACTATACTATTTTCTAAGATATAACATATGTGTAACCGTATATATGTGAGTTTGCATCTTAAGGTAAAAATTCCACTCAAATTTTCTGTAAATGATAAATGAAAATGAAACACTTCAATGCCGAGAAGACAACAACAACAAAAAAACAAAAAAACAATGTCCTCAACAGTCCTTTACATTGTTTAGGTGGACCACGTCAGAGCCTACCTCTTGCTGTGTTTTAGTGCCAACACTAAAACCGCCCTGGAAATATATCAGTTCATGACGAGGATCAATAAAAAAGGAATTGGATTTTCGACAGTGGAAAGCTGAAGCTTAATAATAGCACACAGTCATAAATCTCTCTGACAGGGTGACTTATGATGAGAAATGTCCACAAGCCCCACAAACAGTATTTTGTCACAACTGCATGTATCTAGGCAGACGGGACGAGCCCCGACGCACACATGCAAACATACACATACAGATACTGTACATGTAAGTACCTATAACTCATAAACAATAAGTCTGTGGAGGAGGGCTATAACATTAAATCAATTGGCTGAAATGTAGGTTATGGGTGAGCAGCCTAGATTGAGAAAACGAGGTCAAAGACATAACTATCTATCACCATCTGATTAAACGACTTAAAGGACATAACAAATCAAACGGTGCTTGGGTTTTTTATTCTTTAATCGGAGGATGCACTGCTTAATCTGTGTGGCCCAACAGTAAATTGTGTGCAAGCCCTTTTTTTTGAGCAGATACTTCATTCAGGAAGTACCTCTGACACAGCAGAGTCTGAGTTATGGGAGCTAAGCCGATTGCCAAGAAAACAGAGAGTCGACAGGGAATCAAGCAAACCCTTCAACTTGAACTGTCAGGGAATGTAAAATAGGGAGCGGGTGAGCTGAGTTCAGCCATCCAGTGACAAAACGATGGCTGACATGATTCAGATGGACAGCAGTGCCTTTTTCTGAAGGATCATTTATGTGTACATGCAGATCTGCAGGATTCCTCCCAACTGCTGACAGAGACATTACGCTCTCAGATTTTTAGTGTCCAAATCAGCAGGAAGAAAACTGGACTTGAAAGTATATGTGAGATATCTGCAGGAGAAAGAAGCCAAGTTTTTCGGAGTTAATCTGTATCCGTGTCTGAATTCTGCTTTGTAGGCAGATGCTCCAAAGAAATGCTGCCTATTCAAGAGGCTTGAAGTGCTGTCGAGGCCAGAAATAGCTCCAGTCAGGTAAGCATGAATGATGTAACAGGAACAGAAAGAGGGCCCTCTGCCAAGTCTCGTAGTCTACGACACTGACAGCCGCAGCCAGCGTTTATGAATGAGTAACACTCGGGGTCTTAACGACACCGGGGTCTGACTCAGTGCAGGACAGTCAGTGGGTGGACCTGGTGGGACAGGACGAGGTGGGCTGGCTTCCATAATGGGCTTGACGTATAAAAGGTGACTTTGAAACCCCTGTTACTTCCGTTTTTTCCTGAAGTTGCCATTATTCCATCTGCGACAAACGACCATCTATAGCTAATAAAAAAGCATGAAAAATATTCTGTGGTTCATCTAATTCATTCTGAGAGCTGCAACTAATCATTATGATTATTGAATGATCTATGAACTGCTTCTCAAGAAAATGATTAAAAGAACGACCATCACATCATCCTAAAACAAGGTTGAATTTTCAAATGTGTTGTCCAATCGACAGTCCATAACTATCGGACACTAGAGCAGAAGATCCTCCAAATCGAACAACATGGAAAACAAATCAATCATCGAAGCAGTTGCCAATCAATTTTGTTTCGATCGACTTATCAGCCAAGTAGGGATGCATGATATTAAAAAGAACTAATAATGCAATATCTGTAATATGAAAAAATACAGGAATTTCCTTCACAGAACATTTGAGATTAATCATTCAAGGATGATTTTGTAGTGAGTGCATTTTCATCAAAAAATCAACGTCAGCTCTGCTTTGGCTGTTAAATTTATCAAGAATAAATATTCTAGAACCACGAAAAGCCAAGTTGACATTGCAAATTCTGCGATGAGACTACTGCACATGCTCACACTGTGATGTCCATGCTGACACCATACTGTGCAGCCCTAATTGGGAGATTTTTAACATCATTATTTTTTGACATCTTACAGGCCAACAACTGATGAATTAATGGAGATAAAAATGTACAAGTTACACTCATCGTTAGCTGCAGCTCCAATCAGATTCCTGAATGACAGCTTCAATAGTGAGACTATAAGCATATACTTTTTAGATCCTCCTCTGCTTTTAAATCAGGTCATGTGAGGACAAACTCTCCAGCAAAATCTTAGTAACTGTCATTCCTGTTTCTTCCTGTTTTAGTCAACACAACGCAATCACAATTCTGAGAAAGCTGCTTATGCAATTGTGCTGATTCAACCCCCCATCTGTCCAATGCAAGACTACAAGGAGTCCTCTCTCTATCTTAGCTCGGGCTGTCTCTCTCCCCCCCCACCTTGATTATTATCATTATAGACACACTGCGTCCAGGATGCGAAGCTGGAAGCGGTGTTACTTCATGAGCAATCGCAGCAGATGCTTATTCATCGCCCTGAGAGGCAAACAGTGTCAGCAGCATCAGGTGCTTTCAGGAAATCTGGTAGGAGGAGGTGACGCATCGCTTCAGGGAAAACGTTTGAGGAGTGACGAGCACCTCTCGACTGCGAGTATTCCCTCACGACTACAGCAGAGCGGCAGCGCGGAGGCGGCGGAGCGGTGCGGCAGAGCGGTGCGGCAGAGCGGCAGCGGCAGAGCGGCAGCGGCAGGCAGGGGCTTTTCCTCGTCCTCCTCTGACTGCCCACGCATGAATGAACCGAGTGGATGACACACACACACACACACACTTACACACAGAGGGAGAGAAACCGCAACAGTGTTCGCCAGGGGAGGAATCCGCGGCTCTCCTCCTCCTCCATGTAGACATTTATAGAAAACTCATTCGGCCCATGGATGTTAACAGTCACGACAACAATGCTGTTTCTCTCTCTCTCTCTCTCTCTCTCTCTCTCTCTCATTCTCCCCCCTTTTAGCTGTCAGGGAACTCATTCACGCAGATGTGAGGTCGAGCAGTAAATTAAACAGACATCCACAAAAAGTATCTACACACAGCGGATTCCCCCCCTGCTGTGTGATTTAATGACTGATCAGCACAAACCGTCCGCCGGCTACACACACTTTTCAACGGAGCTGATGGTCCGCAGGCTCTGTCAGACAACTGGTGCAGCTCAACACGAGCAAGTGACACTTCATTAACATCAACCACGGAGGGGTTTAAATGCCCCCCTTTTAATGTCCTCTCTTACCTCCCACACATAGCAGGGACATCTCTGATAGCGGCGTGAGCGTCCCCGGCTGTCCTCTGCTGAGTGCTCCGTGATTTGTTTGGTCGGTCCGTTTGTCTCTTGGTTACAAAAAAAGAAAAAAAAAAAAGAAGGAAAAAGAAACAGCGCTCTAACCGCCGAACCGTTAGCCTAAATGGTACCGGAAACAAGGCAGCATCCTCTCAGAAGCGCGTCGTCTGTCTCTCTGCGGGGCTGTTGCTCTTCTGGCAGGACAAGACACACACAGGAGTGGATTCCTCGCCCCCCTCTTCTTCCTCCTCTGCATTGCTGCTCAGCTCTCCACCGCCGCTGCTCCTCCTGCGCGCACAGCCATCTTGTTTCAGCAGCAGCAGCAGCAGCACCCTCCGCGCGAGGACAGTTCCCCCGCGCCACACCGCGCCGCCCTGACGTCACGGTTGATGAGTAGCAGGCAGAGGGGGGGGGGGAGAGAGGGGGGGGGGGGGACACTGCCCTGTTATGATTCATTCATTGTTATCAAGACATTACTTTCTTCTATTTCTTTCTAATCATGCACCTGGTATAAAACACCTTCTCTGCAAATAACATTTTAAATCTTTAGTTTCTTATTTGCCTGTTCCACTGCCCATTTAAAACCTACAGAGCACTCCTGTGATATGATATCATGTGTTTGCATCATGATGTTTGAAAGGATGAAAGATCTCAGCTTTGTCTTTTATGTTGTCCGTCATGCACCGAATATGAAACCTCTCTTTATAAAAAGAGATCATGATACGGATGATACAAGGTTATTTATAATGTTGCAATTCAAAGTGAAGTTCCCTGTTACATTCTGGACGATGAAGTTTATTGTTAAAGCAACAGTATGCAGATTCTGAGTGCAACACCACTGTTGTAAATACAAATCCCAGGTCTGTAACAATTGTGCTCCTTTCCCACCAAAACATTCCCACTTCCTGCAGGAAAAGAAGCCTGGCTGTGATTTTTATCTGAAGCGTTCGTTCTACGTCACTGACATCACTTTTCACGTCACGAATACGCAGGAAACTGTTGTAACAGAAGAGAAAAACAACAATATGACGCCTGAAATGACTTCTGTCACGATCATAGTTTGAGCCAATTAGTCCAATAACATTTGGAACGTCTTAAAAAAGCCACATGATTAAATTGTTTTTAATGAAAATAAATATTAACAATTCAGATAAGTTACAGAATTGAAACACTAAAATATCCCAAACTAATTTTGATTAGTCTTGGTGAACTTAGACTTGTCTTCTCATCAGATCCTATTTTACTGTAGTAATGTTTTAATTAAAAATGATTTACTGTCAGTAATAATGATGACTGTAATACTGGATAATTATTTGTGGCATGTTAGGTCAGAGGTTTACAGCAAATGCGACCTGACCAGTTGTGGCTAATGTCGGTTGGAATTCAGGGCAAATATGAATGAACATGTGGGAATTTTATGAATTAATATTCTGTGATTTTCATGTTGTTTGTTAAACCAACCTCCACGGACAATCTTTAAAACAGAGACAACCAAAGCAAATGATAAGCTTTTGCCATAAAAAAGTTGGCATTTCAGTAGTAATTACTCATGAACAGACGCCTGGCAGCCTGCTTGTTATTGATTAAATACTAGTTTGAGAGGAAAATGTCCCTGTTGTTCAGATAGTGAATATTGTGTAGTACCGGAAATAGCCGCCAGGGGGCAGCAAACGGCTGCTACGACCGCGAGACTACAAGAAATACACAATGCGATGAAGTGCGTTGTTTACGCCTACACTAGGTTCAAGATGGCTGCTGGAGACAACAGCGGCAGGCCTCCTTGCCTTAATTTCTCCGGCCCGGGTCCTTTGGGAAACAGCCAGCCCAGTAACAGCGTTTTCTCCATGCCAGCGTCCAACGGCGGAGCGGTCGGTGCGGGCGGCGGAGCGCAGGGAGCTGCGAGGCGTCCCAACCCGCAGCTGGGGCCTGGCGGCGGAGACAGCAACGGTGTTTCGACCGGAGCCCAGCCGACTGCGCAGAACTCCCTGCAGCAGTCCGCTGCGGCAGGTGCTGCGGCAGCGGGAGCCATGTCCACCCCGGCGTCCAACATGGCAACCACCGCAGCGTCAAACGCGTCCCAGTCGAACGCACCAACCGCCACTCCGGCAGCTGCGTCCGTGCTGGTGTACCGAGAGCCAGTGTACAACTGGCAGGCGACGAAGAGCACCGTGAAGGAGAGGTTCGCTTTCCTCTTCAACAATGAGGTGCTCAGCGACGTTCATTTTCTAGTGGGCAAAGGAATGGGAGTTCAGAGGATACCTGCGCACAGGTAAGTTTAGGGGGGATTCGGAACATTAGCTTGCTAACTCTGAATCCGCAAAGCGAAAAGACGTCACCTGTGTTAACCGTTGACAGGTTTGTTCTGGCGGTTGGGAGCGCAGTGTTTGATGCCATGTTCAACGGTGGGATGGCGACGACCTCAACGGAAATCGAGCTTCCTGATGTGGAACCAGCTGCTTTTCTGGCCCTGCTGAAGTAAGCTGTGTGTGTGACGGGGAGAGAGGGAGTCTGCCATTTAAACTGATTTGCATGTCCTGTGGGCGTGTATTTTACTTCACAAGAACATGCCAGCATTGACAAATAGCAAGAATGTGCAACTAAAACAAGCTGAAACAACGCCACATCACATTACATACCAATGCATCACCTCTAAATTGTGTGCAAGAAATAAAAAAAAAATAGAATGTAAATGTCTTCCTGCAGGTTTCTGTACTCTGATGAGGTCCAGATCGGGCCTGAGACGGTGATGACCACACTATACACAGCTAAGAAGTATGCAGTGCCGGCCCTGGAGGCTCACTGTGTGGAGTTCCTCAAGAAGAACCTGAGAGCAGACAACGCTTTCATGCTGCTCACACAGGTCTGCGTCCACCCAGCTACGAATGTTGACCAGTTCTTGTCTGCGGTTTGATGTGTAGGACTGACTGTACTGCCTCTATTTCTAAACATGCATCTGTACAGCTTCTTACAACTCCTAGTTTTGCTGCCTGATATTGTTTTGTGTGCAAAAACTGCAAGAATAATGTGTAACAGAGCTGAAACTGTAGGGCTTGTTGTGGCTATCAATTTATATATTTGGTTTTTTATACTGATTTATATACGATGGCAGTTTCAATACCATACCCATACTTTTTGGTTGAAGGTTTGAGATCCGGTCCTACTTGTGGATTGTACACTTCTTATTGAATTGTCATTTTCTTTATTGCAGTCGTCAATTTTGAATTTCTAGCTAGTCCACGTAGTAAGAATGTGGTTTTTAATGTGTATGTTTTTCGTTTCAGGCACGTTTGTTCGATGAGCCTCAGCTTGCCAGCCTCTGTCTAGAAAACATTGATAAGAACACTGGAGATGCTCTCGCCGCTGAAGGCTTCACAGACATAGATCTGGGTAATGTGGCCTTGTGATTGTCGTCGTCGGTATATTTAATTACGAATAACAGCCAAACTGATTGATTTCTCATCTCTGCTTCCTGTAGACACATTGGTGGCAGTGCTGGAGAGGGATACTCTCGGGGTGAGAGAGGTGCGTTTGTTTGGCGCCGCGGTGCGTTGGGCAGAGGCGGAGGCTCACAGGCAGCAGCTGCAGCCCACACCAGAAAACAAGCGCAAAGTCCTGGGCAAAGCTCTCACGCTCATCCGCTTCCCTCTCATGACCATCGAGGAGTTTGCTGCAGGTAAACAGACAAACCAAACTGTAGCTTTACTGTCAGGAAACACGCACACATCCTGCGCTTCAAGACCCTGATCTTTATCCCTTGGTCTCATCATCGTCCCTTCAGGTCCAGCCCAGTCCAGTATTCTGACCGACAGAGAGGTGGTGAGTCTCTTCCTCCACTTCACAGTAAACCCAAAGCCTCGTGTCGACTTCATTGACCGGCCTCGCTGCTGTCTCCGCGGGAAGGAGTGCAGCATCACCCGCTTCGGACAAGTGGAGAGCCGCTGGGGTTACAGCGGGACAAGTGACCGTATACGGTGAGTTCAGAGCAGAGCTGCAGCCAAAAGGCAGAAATTCTGTTCAAATATTGTCAATCAATTATCCATCAAAATGTATCTCAAACTCAACATTGTCATTGTAGTTAGATTTGCTGGGTTCCAGAAAGTAGTTGTAGTAGTGATGTCTCCTGTGAAAGACGAGTCCAGTACTACACACTGTACGTAGTTCTCAGCACAGTCACATTTCCTGACGTATTCCCGTTGTGTGTTTTTCTTCTCAGGTTCTCAGTAAACAGAAGGATATTCGTGGTTGGGTTTGGTCTCTATGGTTCTATACACGGACCCACAGACTACCAAGTTAACATACAGGTGTGGACCTGAGCGCTTCAGAAATTCTGTCTGGCTCCATCATATGTTGTCGGCATGTTGTATAATATATTTTGGCTGCTCTTTCTCTCGACGCAGATCATTCACACAGACAGTAACACGGTGCTGGGCCAGAATGACACAGGCTTCAGCTGTGATGGGTCAGCCAACACCTTCAGAGTCATGTTCAAAGAACCAGTGGAGATCTTACCCAACGTCAACTACACTGCCTGCGCTACACTGAAGGTCAGTCATGTGTTGGTTATAATACCAGATACACATTTCAATCAGAGAAAAGTTTAACATGTTATTGCAAGGTTTGTACAAAATCTTGAAGGTTTAATTAATGCCAAATTTCAACTGTTTTCAATGTTAGGAATAAACCTGAATTCAAATATAATCCTTGAAAAATGCTTGTTTTTATGCCTCCACAGTAGTGATAGCTGTGGCCAGATGCATTATGTTTTAGGGTTTTCCATACATCCATCTGTTACCTTCTTGCGAATGCGATATCTGATGCTCTGATCTGATCTGAACACCTTGAGGGAATTTCTTCAAATTTGGCACAAATTTCCTCTTGCAGTCAAGAATAAACCGTTAAGATTTTGGTGGTCAAAAGTCATGGTCACTGTGACCTCACAAAACATATTTTTTTCATCAAAGATCTTTCACAAATGTGTAATAGGATAAAAGGATGAAGATGTAACATTTTAAATCCAAAAGGTCAACTTCACTGTGACGTCGTAATATTCTCCAAAAAATGCTCAGACCATCAATAGACGCCAACTTGACTGGTACGCCGAGGTAAAACAATGCAAGGTGGTAATTCTAGTTTAATATTTAAAATTAAACAATCCTGTTTGTTTGTCTCCTTACATCTCACACCAGACGGGAAGTAGAACAAGAACAGGGCTAGATTGACTGATACGAAGATAATTGGCTAACTTTTGTACCTGCTAATCAACTACTGAAGAAATGGTGGATGTTGCTGTTGGTTAAGTAACATGCCTGGCAAAATGACAACTGGAAGGCTAACAAAAAATGATAAGAAATGGCTTCAGAGAGGAGCCACAGAAAGGAGATGACCCTTCATATAATTGTGCTTGAGTTTTACTTTTAAAAAGCTGTACGAAGATCTATAGATGTCATAGAACAATGAGAAATGGTGATAAGTTTTGCACAGCCTGACAAAATTAAAAATATATTCAGTTAACTCTCAAAGAATATTAATGATATCTGATCTCTCACTCTGCAGTTTTGGCTCCAGCAGTGTGTTCACCCTCTCTGTTTGTCTTTCAGGGTCCAGACTCTCATTATGGTACTAAAGGAATGCGAAAGGTAACACACGAGTCATCATCCACTGGCACAAAGACGTGTTTCACCTTCTGCTACGCGGCGGGCAACAACAATGGCACTTCAGTAGAGGACGGACAGATTCCCGAGGTCATCTTCTACACATAGTCACCTCCAACAACGTAGCAACGATCAACCATCAAATGTGACAAATTGACGCCAGCGCGGGGCCCCACCTCAGCAGCCGCACTGGGGACTGATCTCTCAGACATCATGCTGTTATCTCCATATAGTGCACTACCGTTGACCCGGGTGGTCAAATAGCCGTAAAGTGATGTAGGTCACTACATGGAGCGTAGCTTGTCATTTGAGATGCCGTCTCTCTCTTTTTCAGCGGCTTCCTTTAATCGCCTTGTGTTGTAGTGATGCCAGCCTCTGAATCAGACATGACTGTAACCGACTCCACAGGGGAAGAAGAGGGAGGGAGGAGCCTCTCAGATTATTCACAGTATCGATGTCACTGCTGTGGATTGACGGCACAAGGCTTGACACTGAATTCTACTTAAGCTGTACAATTCCCCTTCCTGTTCTCCGCAGCGTTAGTGCCAAGGAGAGTCACAACTGTATGGATGTACAGTTAATCAGATTTGCCAAGACAAGTTCCCCGTCATCGTTCAGTACAGACCAGCATTTCACTGAATCCCACATCAGCTGTAACTTCCATAGCTCCCCGTAGACCTCATCAGCTCTTCTGAACTCTTGGCGAATTTGAACCAAATGTCATATTAATCTTATCAACATGGTTATGGTAAGCAATTTTTCCGGGTTTCTACATACAGTACAATCTGCAATTTCTCGTGTCCTTGCTTGGTAGTTGCCTATACCCAAGAAACCTTGCACTTCTCGGCCTTGCATATGTTCATTTGGTTGTTCTATGAATGCACACTAACTCTTCAGATATGATTCTTTTGAGCTTTGTTTTAAAAAGTATGGGCGGAAGAGCTTTCCCTCTTGGTGCGGACGTTTAAAGGGCCGTATATTAAAGTGGCATTTATTAACATTATATATGTAACTTGAAATAACTATTGATTAAAGAGTGAGGAAAATGTACAGTGGTTGTTTGTTCATTTGGAAGAGTGCCCACCCTCAGGAGTGACGCTTGGCTCTGGAGAAGGTCGACACACTCTTATGTCTGTACGGTAAGTATAACCCAACAGCCGCTTAGCTTAGCTTAGCATTCACACTGGAATTGGAGAGATCATTTACTGAAAAAAAACTGCGGTCACACTCAGGATCACAGGCTTCTGTGAAGAGGAGGAGGAACAGTTGTTGCAGCGATGATGTTAGCAGGCTCGTAGGGACAGTCCTATTCTTCTAGCAACTAGCCTTCACTATACAGTGCGCTGGCTCCCATCATTACTACGTGGCTTAGGTAAGCACATTTCCACTGAATGTGCTCCATAGAGGGTTAAAATGTATTTGGGGTTCAGGTATAGCCTGATATGAATATTCTTTGTTAGGGTTAAATAGACACAGACCAAGGAACTTTAAAAAATGAAGGGAGGGTCATTACGTTACGGAATCTTGCTTTGAGACTATTAATCAGCGGTTAACCTCTCTGAAGCATGTTCTTTCATTTACATCAGAAGTCATGTGATGTAGACATGTTGGGTTTTAGTGTGTTTCTCCCATTGACTTCAACACAACCAGCACCTGTCTGGCTCCAAAGGAAGATTCAGTGATGTGATGATCCTTCGTTCCTCGTCACAGACCGTGAAGTGTCCTTCAGAACATTACACCGTCTTACTACGTATATTGTTGGTCCTGTTCTCCTCGATCAAGCTCCATTAAATATTTCAACCGTATGGCGTCACCTCTCCTGAGTCTCCTTCCTCACCTGGTTTATCAGATGAACGAGAATTGTCTGCAGGATCTTGACAACTAAGGCTGGTAAGTCCACATTTTCTTGCCTTACCATGCGCGGTACCACCAAACTACTCAATTCATCCACAACACTTCATACAAAATTGTTTTAATTTGACTTATCCAACCTCGAAAAGTTTGCATCTGACCTTGTAACAGGCGTTAAGAATAACTCGTCTGTAGATCTTCTCCCTGATGGGTCTCATTTGCTTTTCTGGGTCTCATACAGGAACCAGAATTGAATTGAGACTGTTTCATAACCAGTTAAAAACTCTCTGTAGTACATTTAAATAATAATAATTAAAAAAGGGACTTGATAACTTTCAGCCCAGTGGGTAAATAACAGTCACATTTTCATCATGAGTTGAACATTTTTATTAATTTCATCCACTGAACAAAATTCCAATCCAGGGATTTTGATGTCTGTAACACTTTATTGGTGGTTTCAATTGTTTTATCTGGCCTTGATCCATTTACAATATGCATTATTGCAGCAGTATCACAGTGCACTGTACAGACCCATCCTGGCAGATGAGAAGGAGGGGGGGAGGGGATGATGTGGAGGAAGAGAAGAAACGAGAGATACGACTGCTTTGATCCAATTGTTCCCCAAAACCCTCGCCCTAGGCACTTGGTGTACTGTAGCTGTGAAATGAAAAAAAGCATTGCTGCCTCCACTAGCCTACAACAGAAGCCTAAGCTTTGTTTCTGCTCCGGTCAAAACAAATTGTGCGATGTATCTGTAAGCCTGTGCAAAGATTTTTAAAGTGCCCACGGGGTAGGGTTTAGAGATTGATTTGGTATTTTATAATCCGGGGGGGGTCAGTGTTTACAGTTTGTCCAAGTAGTTGTCGAGGGCAGGGATGCCCTCTTTCAGACCTTTGCGTTTCCTGATATCCCCGACAATCTGGTAGGGTCTGCTGGCGGGATCAGTGGGGTCTCCCTGGAGAATCTGCCAGTGGTCAAACACGCACTGAGGAAAGGCCTGGCCTCCAGTGTTGCTGCGCAGGTCAGCTGTGAAGCCTGGAGGGAATAAAGAATAAGGAAATTAATGTCGAGCCCCCCTGCGATCCTCATCCTGATCCTAAAGGTAATCTATATTACAATGGAATAACAGGGCATTCATGTGGTTACAGGAAAATGAGTTGCTGACAGTGAAAAAGTCCCCAAAGTCCCACAACAACTTGGAAAAATGGCAGACGATATAAATGTTTGTTTTACGGTAAAACTTTTCAACATATTGCATATCAGTTTTTTGTTTCTGTCCAAGTAACCGAGATATGGTCAAAATCTTATATATTGCTGTGTTTCCTATGTTTTCATCTGTGTCCATATGTTGGATGTTTGGTTGCTTTGTCAGCAGCATAACACAAAAACTACAGAACAGATCACCTGTGAAACTTGGATGGCAGACGGGTCTCGGCCCAGAATGCAACCTGTGATTCCGAATAAAGTAACAGATCCAGGATTTTTTTTTCTCACTCTCTTTAACATTGGACGTTTTTGTTGATTTCTCAGGAAACAATGTAACAATCTCAAGAAAGAAACCATATTCAGGTGGCTAATCTCTATGAGTGAGTACAGTATGATGCAGATAAAGGGGACTTGGTGAAGGTAGGCACTCTACTGCCATTCTAGTTAGCAAACACAACCTTCTTCATTGGAGCTACCATGTTTCTTTTGTGTTACAACGTAAAAATTCATGCACCTTCATGTTAGAACACATCAAAGATCCATTTAGTAATCTTCATCCAAGTCTTCCTGCCTGATTGCTCCTCTTAAATGACTAACCAAGACCAGATAAATAAATCAATCAAAATTATTCTAAAATCAAACATATGGTTGAATCAAAAAGCACAACATTCAGGTGAAACTGTCAAAAATGTATAAGATTCATGCGATATTTATCACACAAACCCACCGAAGGACTCGTTGACAGGGAGGAAGGCTTTCACTATAAACATGGGAGTTCCCACCACATGCGTCTCCTCAAACACGTGACCTCGTTTCCTGTTCAACACACCGTAGATCCCACCGACCACCTGCTCCGGGCACTGCATGGAGACAAAGGAACAGCAGTCAGACAGAGAGTTGACAAGCACAGCACTGACAATAAGTCAAGTGACACGGAGATAATAAAATCACAAATGGTACACTTATAGAATCCTATAGCAGTGTTTCCTCCACACACACCTGGATCTCCACCAGGTATACGGGCTCCATGAGTCGCGGCTGGGCAGTGAGCTGGCAGGCGTACAGGACCCTACGAGCTGTGGGAATAATCTGTCCTCCGCCGCGGTGGATGGCGTCTGCGTGCAGTGTCACGTCATGAATGTCAAAGCGGATTGCGCGCATGTTCTCCTCACATAGAGCGCCCTGCAGGACCGGGAAAGAGACTGCATATCAAAAAATCTGAACAACGATCACACAGAGCAACTGATTCAGCCACTTTAACTGCTGCTCACCTCTTTAGTCGCCCACTGGAACCCGGCCACCACGCTGTCCTTGATCTCGTTGAGGTACTGGACCCCCTTCGTCATGTCTATCAGCAGGTTGGCCCCGGTTCCGTCTGGACCGAAGCACCAGATCTTCCTGGCTTCTGTCACCTCCCACTCATACTTCTCGGCGAGGTAACGGGCACGCGCCTTGAGCTCCTGTCGAGCGGTGACGTCCCCTTTCTCGATGTCTTCAGCCAGGCCGTCGGGGAATGGGCGGGACTTCATGAAGAGACGATTGTGCTTGTTGGGGGACTTGGACAGACACATCTGGTCTGATTCTTCCATCACTGTCTCTCTGTAAGACACGACTGGGTCTGATTTCTGGAAAGGGATGAAAAAACACAAAATATAATAAAGGTAAAAACAAAGCTCATGTGAGTAAATCCTGATGCCTCGTCACCTTCAGTGGAATGCAGGCGTGATCCTCCTCCAGGTCTTTCAGGCAGATCTCGAGGTGCAGCTCTCCGGCTCCAGCGATGATGTGCTCCCCGGACTCCTCGATGATGCACTGCACCATGGGGTCCGACTTGGCCAAACGCTTCAGTCCCTCCACCAGCTTGGGCAGGTCAGCAGGGTTCTTAGCCTCCACGGCAACTCTGACCACGGGGCTCACGCTGAACTTCATCACCCTCATGTTGTGGGCCTGCGGACAGAGACACCAAGCTCAAAGTCTTGTTCTATTCGTGCTGTTGTAACAGGTAGAACTGGTGTGAGTAACTCATCCGTATGGAAGCCCTGAGAGGCCAATTGGAAAGAAAGGAAAAAGTCAATTTCAGTTTTCTGTGTGATCTAAATAGCTTTTTCCCTGTGTGTGTTAAGTAAAAAAAAAAGGTTTTGCCAAGATAATCTTTTACATTCTGGCAAAGAAAAATGTAATTTGGAAAAATTCACCTGCCTAATTTATTTAATTTTGTATATATTTCACCTATTTTCACAGATTAAAAATTGTAATTTAAAATTGGGATCAAGGAGGAAGAAAAACAAAACTTTTCAAAGATGAGTAAAAATGTAAATTAAGCCATTATCCTCTCACCCACGTGCTGACGGTAAAGTCACAAAAAGTTTCGTGTTCCACAAAACAGTTTCAGTTTTGGTTGAATTTATCTTTTAAAATCTGCTTATCCTCTCTATTCATTTTTTTCACTTTCCTCTCGGGGCTCCTGTACAGCATCCATTGTTGAGTACATCAGTACAACAAAAGAGCATGACACTACCTGATCATAGGTGGTAATGGTCCCTGTCTTAACCAGGAACTGGTCTACACCAACCAGACCCACGATGTTGCCACATGGGACATCATCAATGGGCTCCACATACCGGCCCATCATCAGAATGGTCCTGCATGAAGAGGAAAAAGGACGTGGTTATAAAAAGCTGCGAGTAGAGAAAACATGAATTTAGAAAACGTATTGCTTTGTTCTGATGTATAGTGTTTTTCCACCTCTGGATGGGTTTGATGTAGAGATCCTCCTTCTTTCCAGGGGTGAAGTTTGGCCCCATGATGCGAACCTTCAGTCCGGTGGACACGCTGCCAGAGAACACACGACCAAAAGCATAGAAACGACCCTTGTCGCTGGTTGGGACCATCTTGGAAATGTACATCATCAGAGGAGCCTTCGAGTCGCAGTTCTTAATACCTGAGAAGACAGCAGAGACGGTGAGGCCTGAATATAGCACAGCCCAAATAAAGCCAATTATTTTATGCTCCATCATCATCATCAAAATGCTCCGTGTCTTCTACAGAGACGTGCTTTGGAGGCGTTCCACTGACCCATGGCGGCCTCGTCGTCTCCCGGCCCTTCGTAAAGCAGCTCACAGCGGTATTTCTGTGCAGTGACGGGCGAGGGCAGGTGGATGGTGATCATCTGGAGCAGAGCCTCTCCGGCAGGCAGCCAGCGTCGCATCACAGCCTTCAGCAGGGGCTTCCCCTCCTTCTCCTTGTCCTCCGAGTCCAGTTTGACGCCAAGCTTGTCGATGACTTTGGCTGTCTCGTCCTTCTTAAAATTCATGATGGCGTCGAACACCTTGAAGGACAGTGAGAGAGGGAAAAGAACTCAACCTCCAGCCCTGCAAGTATCATAGAAATGTTAGCTTAATGTCACCTTTTTCTCCATTCACCTTGAAGATGGGGTCCAGAACGAGCTGGCAGAAGGTGCGGGGAAGCTTCTCGCCGTTGGGACCAGTGGCGGTCTTACTGAACTTGCCGGCTTTTGGGTCAAAATATCTGCGTGTCAAACAAATTATTGCAAAACATCACAGCACTGAAATGACTGGTTACAATCATGACAACTTGATGGTGTGTGCTAGAAATGTTTTTTAAAGGGCAACTTTGGCTCCAGGTAGCAGTTTTGTGTTAAGTTAATCTTTTATATTTTTTCGATCGTGTTTACCTGTCACCCCACAGTTTCTTCATCATGTCCTCCACTTTCTTACTCCTCTCCGCCGGTCCCATCTTACAGTCTGCTTTGGCGAATTTAGCCACATACATCTCAGCGAACTGCTTCAAGGTGAAAGCCCAGCCATGGAGGCCGGAGCCAAACCCGACTGTGCCAATGACAGGATCAATCTGAGGACAATAAAGAGAAGAGTAACATCTCTCTCTTTGTTTAGCTTGTCTTTGTGTCTGAGTGTCAGGGCTCGAGACTAGAGACGAGGGTGAAAGTGCTCCCTAAGTACATGCTAACGCTTTTAAAAGCAACAACAGATGATAATAAAGACGCAAAAGAGCAACATTTTGATTTTCTCGCGCCCTCACCATGATGTTCCCCATGGGTCCACCCTCATCCTCTCCGTAGGTGGAGATGATGACGTTGACGTTCTCCACGATGCGTTGGAAAGTCGAGTAGAGCTCGTCCGTCTGCAGCTGAAGCTCTAGCAGGGCGCGGTCCATCTTGTTCATCATCAGCACCGGCTTGATGCGCTCAGCGATGGCCTGCCGCAGCACGGTCTCAGTCTGCACGCACACACCTGTCAGAGAAAACAACCAGGTGAGCCCGGGCGTAAAGGGAGAGCGTATAGTGATGTGTGTGGGATATGTTATTACCTGAGACACAGTCCACCACCACCAGGGCTCCATCAGTGACCCTGAGGGCAGCGGTGACCTCAGAGGAGAAGTCAACGTGACCCGGGGAATCGATCAGGTTGATGAGGAAGCCGCTTCCATCTTTACACTGCTTGATGAACGCCAGGTCGTTCTCTTCCAGCTCGTAGTACAGAGAGATGGCCCTGAACGGCAGAGAGGAAACATGAGACGGCCGGAGACGTGATCACCTGCCAGTACCACCTCGTCGTTAAATATACATGTGAAGGAAAGAATGGATCAATAAAGTTAAATTAAATGAGTACATGTCTGAACTGACAACACTGGATTCCACTGAGCCGGAAATAGGTCAGACGTGCTGAGTCATAGAGATCATCAGAGTTCAGGTGATGGAACGAGCTCGACTGGAACGATTACAGCACACAATTAATGATGTAAATGGATGTTTGTGCTGTCGCGTCTACCAGAACTGGAATCATGAAGAACTCTCCTGAGTAGATTTCTGAACAAGCAGCTCTTCAGCTACATCCTTCTGGCGTCTATAAATGTGTTGTTGAGGTTGTTTTAATTAAATCAGAGGAATAATTCTATTTACAACCAGCAATCAATGCAAATACTGCAGCTATGAATCAGCCAGCAGCCTTTTAGAAAGTGATGGCTGTGTGATAAATGAAACATGATAGCGTCAGAACAGACACAGTTAAAGAAATGCTAGTATTTCATATCAATAATAATGTACAAACTACGGATACATCGATTTGCTTTTTTAGGGTCAATACTCATAATTAGTCCTTAACAGAGTTTTTTTTTTTTGGAGTTTATATTTGCATTAGGACTGCACGAAAAAAATGCAATTAATTTAAATAATTTAAATACATTTCAACAAATAAATTAGTCGGAATTACAATTTTTGTATCACAATACTATTAAAATCATACTTGTGACATGTGTAGGGGTCTGTACCAAACAAACATCTGGAGAACAACATCTGTAGGTCAGGTCGTCTCCGCAGCGCTACAGTACTTTATATATATATATATATATATATAATATATATATATATATATATATATATATACACACAGTACAGTGCTTATATATACTTGATTCTATTTTGATTCATTGTGGAGCCTTAATTTGCAGTCAAAATGAGAATCTGGGTGTCAGAGTTGGAGGCAAATATTGTATTTTTTTTTATTCCACTACATTTATTTGATATTTTGAGCTACTAGTTACTTTACAGGTTCCAATTATTCTGTGTCGACAGGTGTAACCAATCAGACGGCGTTGTAGACGGGACACTGGTGACTACACACAGAGGGACGGCTGCATCAGAGCCGAAGCAGCACATCTTTAAAAATATTGTTATTTTTGTCCTTTTTCATGGCTTTATTTTGTTAGTGCAGCCAAAGACAGACAGTAAACAGGATGAGAGAGAGTGAAGGGGGGGCAACATGCAGCGAGGGGCCACAGGTGGGATACAAACCCTGGGCTGCTGTGGCGAGGACACGGCCTCTGTACGCTGAATACTGGATCTGATGAACAGCCGGGCTCATTATCAGTCTATTACTGCGACAGACCACCCTCATACTAATAGACACATTTATTTATTTCCTTTATTAACTGTAAACTTTTCCCCTGACACGTATTCATACTGACATAAGAACTTTGTCTCCACATTAAATGTATAAACTCTCATCGTCTGGCAATGGAATGACTTGAGCCGGTGATATTTCTGTTTGTGCTGTTATGTATGAGCTTGTTTACACTGGCTGGGCCAGTCAGGGTCAAGAAACATTTTGGTCATCTCCTTTTGTTGTCAATCAATCTGATGTAACTACACTCATGTTGTAGAAGCTGATTAGCCACTTTTTTGAGGGTTAAACTCTAATAACATAAAATAATAGCTAAGTAAGTGTCTTTCCTCATATTTGCTGCTCATGTTGCTGTGAATATTTACTCTAAAAGAGAAATACTCTTAGTTTTTATGACCTCTTCATGTGTTGGTTTGTTTAAACCCACTTCCCTGCACCACGTACGTGGATTTGATGGTGATGCAGCGCTCCTGCTCGTCTTTGCGGGTGTCTGTGAAGCGGGTCTCTCCGGCGCGGGACGAAGCAATGATCCCCGCTTTGGACACCAGCGAGTCAGTCAGCGTGGACTTCCCATGATCCACGTGGGCAATCACGGACATGTTCCGGATGTTGGACTTCTTGTCCATGATGGCCCGGATCTGATCCACAGTGAAGTTCACCTGGGTGGGGGAGGAGGTGGTGGTGGTGGTGGTGGGGAGGTGTTACACTCATCCAGTTTTTCACAACCAGCACAGGTTCAGTTTATTCATCATCTGCATCTATTTATTTATGACCACTACCAGATGTCATTTCAAGTGGAGTTATAAAAAGAAAGTCATGCTGGAAACTGAATCCATCAGGCTGACTGCGAGGACGGAGTGTGAAGACTTAACCGTCTGGATTCTAAACAAGCAAACAGGATCAGGATTTACTGAGTCACCACTCACGCTGCAGCTCAATGGGCCATTTCAGAACCACCGAGGGACAAAATCTCGTCATTTCACACCTTAAATTCCCCTTTAACACTTGATTTTCAGGTGAAATGTACATTGAATGAGTAAATTCTTAATTTAGACCAACAGGAAGCACTCAGCCTGAACTTATATTATTATTTAACTTAGTTCAAGGAACATTTCAAGCGGAAATCCTCCCAATCACAGAAGTGATGAAGGCGTTTTAGGTGATTTTTGGCCCCATAGTGTGGTGGCCATTTTCACTGTACGCCTAAGTGGGCCTCAGCAGTGTGATTCCACTTTTCTACCATGGAAAAAATAAGGATCTAACACTATTTAACACAATTTATAACACATTAAAGTCACCCAGCTTATACAACAAGTAGAACAATATCACATTTAACAAGTCAAGAGACAATCAGAGCTTCTAAAGATGAATTACAAGCAATTATAAATCCCCTTCCAACACGATAACCCCCCCAAAAATGAAATGCAATGCAGCTTTCCATGCAGGTGACGCACAGCTGAAGGCACTATAATACATTATATCGCCTCTCACGTCCATGCATATGACGCAGTCTGTTAGAATCTAAATCTTCAGCCTGGAGTTAACAGGGTCTGTGTTGGGACCTCAGCTGTGTGTTATAACACTGTGTTTTCAGCGTCGTATGCGACAGAGGCAGCTCGATATTAAAGGCTTTAATATGAACGTCACAGCGGAGGCAGCGCGGGGCCGTGTGAGCGTCCAGGCCACAGCCCTGCAGCTTTACCAGCCGGCTGCTGCGTATGTCCTCCGCGAGCGCACACACGCGCTTCATGCGGTCATCTAACACCACCGAGCTCGTGCATCCACCTCTCACACACCTGACAGCCCCGCTCAGAGAGCCCGGAGCTTTTCTAAATACATGAAGGTTATTTCACAAGGCTGGGGGAGCTGCCTCACCTGCTACATCTTAGAGGGAGATAACACACTTTATTTCTGCGTCTGAGAGAAAAGTTGACACTCACCATCTTGTCGGCAGGTCGTTGGTCGGTGCGCGCGAGGGGTTTATTGCTGCAAAACTCTGCCTTTGAGGACAGGCAGTCCCGGTGGTGACAGGAGGAGCTGCTGCTGCTGCTGCCGCTGCCGTCGTGTTGGTGGTGCAGGAGGGAGGGTGCAGCAGCAGGGGGCGCTGCTCCTCCACAGCCCGGTGTCATCTGACGGGGACCTGGACGTGTGCCCGCTGCGTAACTGCGTGTTTATCAGCGGCGCACAGGCGGGCCGAGAGGTACAAACAGGGCCAAGTTCAAGTTAATTCACTCATGTGATGCTTGATATTGGCATTTTATTCAGTTTAAATTTATTAAATCGGGCTGACGTTTCACTGCTGTGAACAAAAGCTGCTTTCTTCAATTATTTTAATCTCGTCTGTTCTCCCAAAAGCCCCCTAACTTGTTGAACAAGCCAAAATATTGTTTCCTTATAGTTGTATCAAGTTCTCGCTAATAGAGGCCAAAAGTAACACAAGCGCTCATAGTTTACATTTTTGTGACGCATTTGGAATATTTTTCATGTGAGAGAGTTGCACCAAACTACATTCAAAAACTAGTTGGTTTAAGGTGAGTGTGACCCAGCTAATACAGGGCGAGCAGCAGAGTTGGGAATTCTGTTTTCAGATTTTTCTTTTTCTAGAAAAAATGTCAACTGTGATATAATGCCGATTTGGCTAATAGCCCATATTAGTTGATGAAGGATCAACAATGGTGTTGTAGCAGGTGTGCAGGGCTGTCAACCAGCGAGACAAGTTAAAATTACCATATTGTTGAATGAAGTCTGGCGGAAATTTTGCAATGATGAGTGAGGATTTGAACATTGAAATTGGCTCCCATCTTATTCACCACTAACCAACACTAATCCTTCATATGCTCATTTATTATTTATAAAAAATAATCATTTCAATATCAGCCAATGATTATTTAGTAAGAGATGCGTCAGGTCATTTTTGGACACTCGGGTGATCACAAAAGTCTATTTCAGGTGTAATTTCATTAGTTTTAAGAAGAATTTGATATCTCTTGTTTGTTTTTAAACTGCATGTTGCCTCGTCTGCACTTCTGCTTCTTTATTTGGAGTGTTATTGCATTGAATTACTGATACTTTTAATTAATATGTGAAGTCATCATTAGGGCCTCATGTGACCTGTGTCACCCTTAGAAATCTGCAGAGGGTGAGCGCCTCTTACTAACCTCAGTGAGCCTATGAAAGCACCTTGCCACCTCAGACACCTGAGGCACCAGGTGAGCGTCTGCTGTGATGGAGCATCTCTGAGTCAAAGCAGGTGAGAGAACATGAGTCTGGCAGGAGGTGGCAGAAGAGAGCCTCGGTCTGAAACTTGACTTGAAAATGTCTCCTTGTTTCTTCCTTGGATTGAATCTAAACTTGAGTTTGGATTTATGTGAACGGCTCTAAACAGAATTTGAATTGAATTTGTCTGAGCTGAGTGATTAACCTGCATTTGAAAAGTGTATATTTTATTTTTGACTGAATTATATTAACTGTAATTGGCTTTAAGGACCAAACCAAAGAGTTATGTCTCAGAGGGAGAGGAGATATTCACCTACACCCATGAATTTTATACAAATAGAGAAAACGTTCCAGTGAAATCCCTTGGTAGGAGAAATCTGTTGAAATGCAGACAGTTCTAATGATATCTGGCTGTATTTGCAACTTTTCCCTGTTGCAAATACTGTCCCCTGTCCCCTTACTGCTGCATGTTTTATAAAGAGATCTTGGTTGGTGGACAGAACAGGATGTGGTAGCAGCTCTCCACCAGCTGAGGGCAGAGAACCACAAAACAAACTCCTGACAGAATCTGAAATGAGAACGTGTTCAGGATCAGTCGATCTGTGTTTTTTTTGTGAACGTGTCCATATGAAAATACACACTCGATTATACTGAAGGTAATGGGATATTTCCTGTCACCCCAGTGGACTCAATTCAACACGCTCACAGGAGAAACACACTCGTGCACTGAAAAATACATGGATGTAACATAATAGGCGTATAATGGGCCCCCACGAGAGCAGGTGTCTCCCTGACGTGATGGTTTATTGTAGTGCTGAAAGAGAGTGCTTTTTAAAAAACACGGACATGACTGAGGAGGCATTCAGAAAAGAGTACATCATGGAAATTTTGATGGATTTCTACTAACACAGCTTTCTTTTATGACCTGTCAACCCCGAAACATGAAATGAATGTTTTTTTTCTGCTTTTGGATTTCTGTGTTCTAAACCACGAGAAAGCAAACTTATCGCAACCTCCTGTGAAGCACGACTGCTACGAGCGAGGTCCCGTCTTCTCTTATTCTCGTCTCCAAATCTCAGTGAGAGCACACAAACTGAATTAAAGTTTGGACGGCTGTAAAGAAGGGTTATTATAGGGGCTACAGCCTTTTTGAACACAAGGGAGGCGAGATAATAAAAGATTTCTAATAATAAGAGACGCAAACCAATAAACTTCCCGCTCATTTCAACTGACACTGAGAGCTGTGTGCCGCGTCACGTCTCTAAACAGTCGCGCTCGCTGCAAATAAAGTCTCTTTCCAGATGTCTGCAGTCACTTAAGTCTCCTTAAGTGAGCACAGATGACTTCACGTCAAAAATAAAGCCTTGTTTCATGGCATGACATTTCCTAAGTCTTTTGAGCAGCTGGTGTCTTCTTGAAGAAAAAGATGTTGACTGTCGAGCCGCTGCTCCAAAAAAAAAAGCTTTTGTACACACCCAAAGAGGAGAAATCTGTTGCTTTTATTCATCACAAAATGAGCTAGAAGTGCATTTAATTAGCTTCCACATTTAACAGAAGACGAACTAAATCAGGCTTTTAAAAATGAACCCAAACTTTATGTAAAATGAGGTCGCACACTTCGTATTTGGCTTGATTTAGATGTTAAGTGCTGTGTTAAAGAAGAAACACTAATGACTAATTTTGCACACGTTCTCTGAGAAGAACACTGCAGGAAACTGACCTGAATTTGAACTTCTAATGAGTAATGAAGTCATTAAAGGCCGAGCTCTTTAAAATAATCGGAGAGCTGACCGAAAACCTAAACGGCTGAAAGAATTCCCAGTTGCATCTTTGTATTCTCCACGAGTCCAGAAGTCAAGAAACCAATTATACGAGGTCAGGGACAACAGTTAGGGACAACAACGGTAAATATGATATATATTGATGTAAATATTACAAATTAATTAGACAACATATTGCAGTGGGATCCCCAACACATGACTACTCAGCAGTCACTCCTAAAAGTACAAATACCAGGAAAAAAAGACTTAATTTTAGTAGTTGTAATTAATTAATTGTGAGATATTTTAAAAATGATTATTATCTCATTGTTTGGCCAAATTGGGTCAGAACTTTAGCTAGCTAGCATACATTCTGTGTGTTAGCCAGCTAGCATGTGTTCTAATATGCATCACTGTGTAATGCATGCTTAAGTACGAGTAAAATGACAGACTTGAAAAAATACCCATAAAAGTACAAATACCCATAGAAATGACTTATAGTAATTTGAGTTCTTATAAAAAGTTACTCTCCCCTCTTATAAGTGATACTTCTGAAAAGTGATAATACGATAAATGATTATTATCTCATTGTTTGGCCAAATTCGGGTCTGAATGTTAGCATACATTCTCTGCGTTAGCTTGTAAACAGCCGTGTTTTGAGTATTTTCCACTTGCTAGCTTTGTGTAACGTTAATATCTGTAAATGTTGACGACACATATTATTGCAACACCTTACAGATAAAGATACTTCTATTCAATGCAAGCAAAGAACGCATTGATTTCTGTTGATATGATTATGATTATAGTATGGTTGGTAATAAATACACTTTTAGACATTAATGTAAACAATCAAAAGTTAATTAAAAGCTTGTCTTAGTGTTTTAGAATGGCAGGAAATTAGTTATACATTTTTTTTCCTGGTGGCTGGACCATCAGACTCTGACGTCGCCAACAGTGTGGACTTCATAGCCACGGCCTTAACGAACAGGGAGGATGATTATTTCATGTTTATTATCTTCAAGACAAACGGAAAATCAAAACAGGTGCTCAGCTGCCGCCATATTGTGTCGCCATGTGTTCAATCTTTGTTTCATTTTGCTGAATTAAGGGAATTACCGTTCAAGAAGTGTTCCAAACCTGAGCAAACAACTTCTCCCCACTTAGATTTGCTTTCATTTCTCTTACTGGTGACACACTGGGGATTTCCACCAGCGTCAGGCAGTTAATCACGTTGTGCGCATCAGTTATCACTGAGCTGAAGATTAGAGCCACCCAACATGCATGCATGTTACGGGTGGTGCAGTGATAACGCCGTATCTATAAGCTCTCTGTTTCTCTTATCCGTCCTATGGATCTGATCAACAAGTACAGCTGAGTGCACCACAGTAGCTTTCGTGGCCCAGCAGCTCTATTTCCACAGCTCAACCCTGCCATTTTTCAACACGCGCCTTTTCAATTTCATACCCCTTGTCAAGGAAATGGGACTGTGAGACCATTTTCAGTGGACTTGAGTTGAACTCACGCTGTATGTGCAGGTCTAATAAAGTCAGTGAAGGAGAATTCAGCAGCTTGATTTCATGCTACATCTCAGTTACTTGGCGAATCACTTGCAGGGACGTCGAACATATCCTCTCCCTTAATCCAAAGCATACAGACGAGAACTTCTTGACCTCAGTTACATGCATCTGAGTGGACACGATAATATGGAGCACCAGTATGCAATAACACAGCAATTATCTATGAGCTGCAGCCGTTTCTTGGTATCCAGAGATGTGCTTGAAATGTCCTGATTTGATCATATCTGCGTGTACTTTGAAACTCTCTAATCTTTAGTTAGAACAACTATAAAGATAGCAGCGCAATTAGGCGTTTTACAGTACTGATAACACCGGGCATGCTGCAGATACTCTTATTTGAATGCTACAAATACATAAGAGGGAAGTACTTGAAAGTGTGAAGGATAGTGATCAGATGGGGTTCACACAACGGGCCACGCTGTATGAATTATTTTGATCACATGAAATAAAAAATGAATCCATCAGGCCCGGGTCCTTCATGAATCAGTGAAACCATAACTCACCAAGGCACCGCTAGAATTCATTTAAATAACCTTGAACCTTTCCCCGACATACTATAACCTCATATACAAAGGAAGAACGTGAGACATTCTTGTGTATTTCATTAGGAGCGAGTCTCTGAAAAGCTCATGAGCTTAAAGATTGATGTCCGTCTCCACAGTGAGCTTCAGAGAGTCCTGATGTATTCACATTAGGTGCATGATCAGAGAAGAGACTGATGCTTAAAAAAAAAAGAAAAATCTAATGTCGCATCTGTGCATCATTATAATCCTCTCTCTGATTCTGACCCGCACCTTTGAGTCAGGAGAGTCTCCTTTTCTTTCATGGTGTCCCCGCCAAGTTTTAGACTTTTGTTTAAAAAGCGTTTAGTAAAGTTAACAACGTCCCAGAGAAAAGAAGCTAACAAAGAAATACGATCAAAAGAAATATATCACATCTCTGCTGGCTTTGAACCGTCGACGAGGACGAATATGTCCTCCCAAAAAATAAAATAAAAAAAACGTCTGAAAAGAAAAGAAAATGGCTTTCAATTATTTGAGCGACCGGATCCACATGAGTCTTTCTCCTCTGAGGTGTAATAAGTAATTCACAATACTTGAAGTGGAGGCCGTGATGAAAGGAGTGTGTTGATGGTGTTCATTCTTGGAAAAGTTGAGGACAGACTGTTGATTCTACTTATTCTGTGCTGAAGTGGACGATAATAGCCCTGCCACTGAAAGAATCTCTTCCCCGCTGTGATAATGGTTAGCTACGTCTTTGCAAGTGTGCACGTTCCTCTTGTGTAACTGTGGGACAAATTACATAATGCCTACGCTTTATGGCAAGTATGCTTCGAAATAGATCGAAAGCAACGCTCCTAATAACGGCAATAAAGATATCAAGCGGCGAGGCTTCGGCGAGGTCGCTCTGCCACAGGTAAGCAAAAGAAGTTTTGTTATTGTTCAGCTTTGGTAAATGATGGAGACTGCACCGCGGCGAGTGCGTCATTGTTCGACACAAAACTCCTGAAGAAAAGTTTTCACTTCAAAGTCCTCTTGGACCAATTTTGAGGGGGAAAAAAATCAAGATTGGATTCAGCGAGTGTTGTAAAAGTTTGTCAGAAGTGTGGAAGTTCCTTGTGTCCCTTTAGAGCAAAGCCACGTCTGCTTGCGACAGCTCATTAGCAGCTGCGAGCGGAAGAACCACAAAGTAATATCGTGTCTGTCAAAGCATCCCTGTAGTCTGTGAAGTAAACATTTACCAGTGACTCATTGAAGAATAAAGGAACACCACTCCTAGACTGATAAGTCCAGAAATAGCTGCAGCCATGCCACAATATCAGCGTGCTAACATGATTCGTACAAGCAAGTTTTTATCCAACTTTTTTTTTTTACTCTCCAAAACCTGTGAACAGACTTTAATGGTTAAAACCTGGCGGTGTAGTTTCAGACTACGACCAACTGAACACCCCTCGCCTCGCCCTCATCAGGCCCTTTCTAGAGTCGGTGTTTCGTCCGCTTGTTCTGAGGTATTTTAGAAACATGGCGGACTCTGTGGACAGACTTTTAAAGGGTAGATAGTCAAAATATGTACATTATAAAACATCTATGTGCTGTGTTGACGAGATGTTTACTGAAGTTAGCATGCTAGCCTGCTAACCCTGGCCTGGTCCTGTCTTGTTATACTTTCAGCTGGGAGATAAATGTTTTCCCAAGTTCTCTTAGCTTTTTGATATATATATCCTGTATAAATGTGTGTATGTGTGTGTTTTATTTCACCTAACCTCAAATGTTTTGTGAAAAGAAACCAGGAGGGACTATTTTGGTGAGTTCATTTACTTTACATCGTGTTTAAACGACGTAAACCAAATGAATACAAGCCCATCTTAGTTCAGTAAAAGAGGGATTCAAGCGTTTGTACGTTTGTATGACAGATATTCATAACGTGTTGCAATATATGCATTTGGTTTGATTTCAAGCAGAACTGAACTGACAAGAAGGAGGAAAATCAATTCTAATAAACTTCAGCTTTCTACTGACGGTGACAGATGGAAGCTAAAAGCGCGAAAAAATCAACAAAAGATGAATGTGAAACCACTCGGGGAATCAGTCCTGACATGTCGGGATGACATTAAAGGTCACTGAAGGCTATCAGTGAGAAAATTCTAGTAATTACCCGTCAGTGAGTCTTTTTCCTTTCGAGCTGATTGGCCCTGTTATCTGTCTGCTGAACACTTGATTGGTCGGTGATGAGCAGGGTTCATGAATACTTTACTCTGATATGGCATTTCAACTTTGTCCCCTGCAACAGACTGAGACATTCCTCGCAGAGCTCAAAGAGAGGAACGCATTGATCTGGCTTTGAGTGTGTGGGTTTTTTTTTCTCCACTCCTGGTGAATAGTTTCACTGTAATTTCATCAGCGGCTGTTTTTAAAGTTGGATTTACGTCACTGACGACAGACAGGGTAGGACGCGCTGTGTTCACTTTGATTTGCGAGTGAGAGAACGATTCAGATCGAGTTAAACGAGGTTAAAAGGGTGTTGATTTGAGTCTCTGCGAAGGTCGTCGTGGGACTGAGTGAGTTTACAACACCTCCAACTGAAGATTTGAGTCACGTTATTCAGAGGAACCGAGGAGCACCTTGACTTTTCAAACCCATCGCTCAGAGTAGTTTTTATATTTCAGGTGCGTGCAGGGATGGACCTCAACGACCTCCTGCTCAGGAACTCGGACGAAACCCCCTTTTCTCACAGCAGCCAGCCGTGGAATATCACGATTCATGACGTGAGTACTGAGGCGGTCATTCGGCGCCACATTATCTCACCCACAGATTCACTGAATCTCATTTAAAAAAAAAAGAAAATGATAAATCTGTCTGCTGAGTGTGACCTGTTTTCTCAACGAGGGCCAAGAGTTGCTGAGCTGAATCTTTGGAGCTCATTTACAGTTTCTTTGTGCTCTCCTGCCTGGCCGAGACAAATGAGCTCTGTGTAAAGTTTCCTGTCCACGCTCGTGTGTTGGAATATGATCATCTGATTAGATGGAGAGGTGATGTATATATTCCCTCTTCCCCAACAGACCCTAAGCCCTGAGAGAGGTACCGCCGATGACTTCCTGGACGCCCTGCTGGGTGGTAGCACCTCCTCCTCGGCTGCGGCGTCCCCCCTGTGGTCGCCCTGCACCACCGACAGCGGCATCAACGAGGACCCGCCGACAGACCCCACAGAGAGGCACCACCCGGCCCTCTGCACTGCTTTTACAACCTTTGACATAAAATCCTTCCCACAGCCTCCGCCTCTGGAGAACCATCCTCCACCGGATGAAAAAACACCTTACGTTTCCATAGATCTGGGTAAGGTCAGATTTGAAGTAAAAGGGGGAAATTATAAAGTGAAACATCTGAGAAAAGGAGATGTGAACTCGGGAAATTGACAGGAGACCTCAGTGTGAGATCCATTTGTACTTTCTGTTGCAGAATAATGAGAGCCGCTGATTACGGCGTTCAAAATAATTGGATTTCCCAATTTCTGTGCATTTCCGGGATAAAAGCTTGTGCAGTGGCCGTTTATCGCACAAAGAAATTATCTCTTGGGGGACAGCTTTTTGAATAATGGCTCTCTTTCACGTGTATTGTCGACCCGTTCGCTGCTAAAAATACTGAAATTGACTGATGAAACTATACCTGCAACGGACAGACAGACACCTAACACACAGAGAGGGGTGTGACCTATATATTGTAGAGTTTTCTAAAGAACAGCAGGGTGCAGCAGTAACAAAAGTCCACTTTGAAGTCCACCTCCAGTCTAAACTGTCTTCTTGATTCTGCCGCTGAATGTTCGAGCGTCACTGTGAAGCGCCGTCAGGATGCACAGACTGGGACCCAAACGCAAGACGCAGGCAGACAGTTACCGATAAAAATGTGAACTTTTAACAACTAAAGCTGAAATACAAAACTCAAAAAGCCACAGATCAAAAGCATAGTACAAATCAGGAATGACGTGAGCAGGGCTGAACACAGAAGGAAGGGCGGGAAATCACACAAAGACAGGAAATGAAAAGCAAAGTGTGTCACGAGAGGGCAGAACTTCAAAATAAAACAGGAAATAACAAAACTCAAGTATACATTTTCTTTGAAATCTGATTTTAAGAGGCTGGAGGATTATTTGTGACATCAAACAAATAGTTTTGAAGTCGATCTTCGGCAAATATTCAGCAAATGCAAGTGTGATGTGGAAACCTGAAGTGTCCAGTGCACAAACACAGAGAAATGACATCACAGTGAAGGAGGAGACATCTTGTGTTCAGCAGGTAAAGAAAGGTTAACAGCCAGTTGTCTACCTGGAGGTGACTTTTAGCTGTTGTTAGCGTGATATCACTGTAATTCAGTCTCAAGGTGCCATTGTAGGGATTTTAAATAGGTAAATATCCCAAAAAACAATGTCAGACATACATTAGATCGTTTTTCTGTATGAGACTTCGGCAGCAACCTTAACATGTTGTGTTCTTCTTGAACGGCACTCGGAGGCAGTTTTTTTTAATCGTCGCCTGCTGTTGTACTGACTCATTCTGCAGGCTGGGAGTCCGCTGATCTCCAAGAGCAGCTTGGCATCGCTTACTACCTCACCACGAAGCAGACGTCCCCTCTGTCCTCTGCTCAGACTCTCACAGTGAAGGACCTGCTGCTAAACAACCTTGGACAGACAGTAAGGAGAAGAGCGCTGAATATTTCTGAGAAGAATTTTGTAAAGCTTTCTAGTCAATAGAGGGTATTAAATAAAAAAGGAGTCGGCCTCAGTGTCCTGAATAAATACAGTATGATCTAAGGGTACGCTCTGCTGCTCCTCTGTATAATTCACCAAGAGACCTTCTGAGGAAACCTGCCTCGGGCGAGAGAGAGAGAGCACCCTTCGGATCGAACAAACAGAATTTTATGAACCGGTCCACTCCAGTGACTTTTTCTGGGGTAAACTGCTTTAACTGGAATATTCTGTCCATCTGCTTCACAGGCGAGGCAGAGCCCCCAGCACTCCCGGCAGGAGCTCGTACTTAATGAGGACGAGAAGAAACTTCTGGCTAAAGAAGGGGTGAACTTACCCAGTAAATTTCCCCTGTCCAAGGTACACAAGCAAGACACACACGCTCACATATCTTCACACACTCTCTCTGTAACACACACATAACTACATATCCTAGATGTAGCCCCCCAAACCACCCCGTCCAAACCCTTCTTCCTCACTTACGCTCTTCTTTCCACCTTCTTTTTTTTCCTCCCGTGTGTTTCATCTCCCTGACAAGCTTGAAGAGAGGGTTTTGAAGAAGATCCGGCGGAAAATCCGCAACAAGCACTCGGCTCAGGAAAGTCGGAAGAAGAGGAGGGAATACGTTGATAGTCTGGAGGGAAGGTAAGAGCTCAGCATCCTCGCTCAGCACCGCGTCCTCTCCTCGGCTCAGAAATAACTTTTATCTGCAGACATTTGTTTTGCTCTGAAGCCCTCCATGTTTTCTCATACACTTAATTAACTTTAACAAGCTGACAGACTGTGAACATTCTCAAGAAGTAAATATCCATTTTATGATTTTGACATTGTTGTGATAAAAAGCCTTTTCACTTGCTGATATCTGGTTTTTATCAGGTTTCTTTTTTTTTTTTGGAGAAGCTTCTCAGGTTCACAGGAAATTCGCAGCAACAGAAGTGTTTTGTTTGGAATAAAAAAAGACAAAGAGCAGAGTTATGGGAGCTGTCACGGCTCGCCAAACCAAGAAGGACCGTTTTTCAAGAGAATGAGACTTCACAGCGCTCGACACAAAGTTAACTGATATCTGAGGGGATTCGGTGGCAAAATACCACCGAAATTAGACGTAACGATGAGAAAAAGACACTTCAACATGAGAAAATGGCTGAGAAAATGTGGGGATACGGTATTACTAGCCGTAAAGACCCCAATCTACCTCCTGGCTAATCAAAAAAGACAAAAAGATGGAGCTTAAGTGAGACTAGTTAGTTACACAAAATCCTTGCTCTCCTCGACTCCTCTGTGTTTATTCCTCCAGAGGTTCTGCGCTCTGTCCACGGCTGTCTGCTGTAATCTAACAGGGTCACTTGTTGATCTGAAACACCATCGTCTGTCCCTCCAACCCGGTCTGTTGCTCCAATTAACCGCACAGCAAACTATATTATTTGTCCAATTTTTGGATTAGAAGTTAGGCGAAAGGCATCAACACCACAAACTATGTCTCCGAGATCGACATCCGTGCACCTAATGAGGCTTAACTTTTGTTCTTAATTAAACTGAAACAAGTGAGTCGTATGATAATCCAACCTTGGCACAAGGAACAAAACCGTTTCTGCACCAGGCTGTAAACATGTTTATTTCTGAGGTAAAGAAGTCCATAATAACGTGGGGGGTTTCTGGAGATCGACTCATTTTTGGAGCTAGCCCCACGTGGATGTTTTAGAGGCACTCCGGTCTTTGGCACGTCCGCGTTGGCTTCGTTTTTCAGCGCCAGAGGTTGCTGTTGACATGCACACATGCTTGCTAACAAGAGTTTTTTATAACCAATCTGACCTGTTTAGGCACAGCGGTGCTTTGAGCTCAGAAGTTAACACGTTTCAGTTTTAGTATCTGAGCATGAAAACATTTCATAATCAGCACTAAGTGCACAGTACAGCCAACGCTGATGTACTTTTGCTTGTCTTTTTTTTCTATTTTCTAGAGAAGTTCAAGATGTACAATCCAGATTGCAAACAGAGCATACTGAGAATCGTGACCTTTAACACACAAACAGATAATTCAGTCAAAGTCACATATATTTGAACGTATTATTGATGAAAACAGGTGTGTGAGGACGATGTGTTGAATGAACAGCCTCACAATGGGAACGTTTGCAGCACAATCAGAAAAAACGCGCCCAGATGACTCAGCTTTCTTTGTCTGATTTGAGGTCAGTCGGACAGAAACGCTGCATAGCCGGTGGTGCTTAAGAGCGGCTTATCCGCTTTGTGTTGCAGGTGGAGCGGTGGGGGAGTTAAGCAGAGGTTGAAGATGCAGCATCTCATAATTGAGAGTGGTGAAGTGGAGCTCGGTTTAGTCCTCCTCCTCCTCCTCCTCGCTGCTCCCTCCAGGCTGTGCAGCACCACAGCCAGCGTTTGTCACCAAATTTTGTTTAATCCTGCCCGCCTCCTCCACACTGGCTGTTCTGCCTCATCACACCTCCGCAAGCCATTCAGAGTAAAGCTTTTAGTTTGATTCTCCTCAAAAACCTGGCATTGCAGAAATTCACTCGACAGGACTCTTTTATTGTTCATTAGCTTCTTCCTGCAGTATCTGTAGGGTTTGCTTGATTTCATTGATGCCGAGCTTCAGACAGCTCTCCTTAACTTTCCATCATTGATTCGTGACCGAAGTGAGCGTAGAAAGTTTGGGTTTCAAAGATAGACCAGCTGTGCCCGCTGTGTGGTAATCTATAAACCAAGAACCACAGTGTTTTCCATCAATACACATATTTTAAACATTGGTCTCACTCTCTGCCAAAAATGAATGCAGAATTGATCTGTGTGCTTACAGCAGGGCCTCTCCATCTCCAAACTAACCTTTGTGCACTCACACACCCCACACTTTTTTTTTTTTTTTTTAGAAAATCCCTAATTATCGAATGGGAGCTTTAAAAATCAAACAGTGTGCTACCGACACTCAGACAAGCATGAGGTCTGTCGCCTCCGGCCAGCGAAAGCTTCGTGATGGGGCCAGACTGTTAGCAGAGAGCAGAGTCCGCGTTTTGTTGGTAATTAAGTCGGCTGCGAGCGCATCAACGGGGAGTCATTATCAGTCGCTGTTCAGCTCAGTCGGAGGGCCAAAATGGACTCAAAGGGACTGAAAGGAACGAGAGAGACAGCAGAGGGGCGGTGGTGATGGTGGTGATGGTGGAGATGCTGCATGACAGAATGGGGTGCAAGATAACACCCAGCAGACGGATATTGGCAAGGAGAGAAACGAAAAGGGGAGACAATGCAGCGGCACAACACAGACACGCTCTTCTTTCCTAATTTTATCTTCACCTCCGCTCCTCTCTCTCTCTCTCTCTGTCTCTGCAGGATGTCTGTGTGCAGCGCCAACAACCTCGAGCTGCAGAGAAAGATCCAGCAGCTGGAGGACACCAACAGGTGAGTCCTGGCAAACCAGTGCTGCAACTTTAGATTATCTATCCATCAGTGATCGATTGATTTATTCCACTTTTTGTATACACGCTGCTTCCTCAGGGAAACTACGGCTATTCACGGTGAGGAAAAACAAACATACAAATAATAAATCATGGCTTCATGTGCGCCCACATAGACTCCATAGGTTCAATAATAAAGAAAAAAGAATAATAAGAATACATTGGACTTATGTAGCCACAGCCATATAACAAAGAACAACAACAAATCAGAGAAAACATACGTTAAAGGGGCACTTTATAGTTTTGGAGAAAAAATTCAAACCCAGAACTTTAATTTTTAAAACATAATGAGGTAATAATACAAACTAGTATTTATCTTTTCCATAACTGAATAAACGAGCTGCTCTCAGAGGAAAATAAGATCCCAGAACCTAATTTGAAGCCAGAAAGGTGGCAGGGTCCGCCACATGTAAACAAAGTAAAACAGTAGGAAGTTGTGTTTGTTTATTCAGTTTATTTTCAGTCATGGACACAAAGAGATTATGTCCTCCGATTAGAAATCTCTTCCCCAAAACTACGTACTGCGCCTTTAAAAGAAACAGATGCCAAAAGAGTCTAATGTATCTCATCTATCGTTCATCTAAAATAAACAAAGTTTTAATTATTCTTCACTGAGAATACTTTCATTAACTTGTCTTCCCGTTCATGTAGGGTGAGTATCAGTGGTCTGAGTCATAATAAAGTCCTGGAAACCGCCAATAAATGGCATAAATGGCGATGGCATTGAATGCTCTGAAGTTGCAGTAATGTCCGGGGAAACAGCAGATGAGAGGTCAGAGAGTGAGGAAGGAAACTAGCGAGCCGCTCCGTTGTTTAGTCTTTTCTGTATCACTGTGCTTTTAACTCCCGTGACCACACACTGACACCCCGACACACACTGACACAGACACCCCGGGCAACAGAAACGAAGAACTGTGCGATTCGTTAATCTAACGTTACGATTAGTATTCTGAGTTCAGCTGACTTCTTGATGTTTCCGGGCCAACTTGTTCTAAAAGGATTCTCAGATCCTGCGATTGGAGATAAAATGAGATCATCCTCAAGTACGAAAAAGAAAAATGTAAGATTAGACTGCTGGAATAAAGTGAAATTTGCCTCACATGTAACACCAGTGCGATGTATTTGAATGTACTGTAGGTAGTTAGCTGGACATGCTAACGATGCTAAACACACTTATCAATCGATTCCTCACACATTTGGTCCTTGAAAAGGCTGAAAAACACGACTCAGACTACCTGAATTAATAAAAGCTCGCTCTCATTAATGCTCCCATGCACCACTGTACAAACAAAGCCTTGTTTTGAGTGTTGATCCTAGCTTCAAGGACGATCGATACTGCTGTTGTATCATTCACTACCCCCTGATCCAAGTCTTTGAAATCTTTATGAATGCTGTTTTGGACTCATTTGCGGGCATTAAATCTCAATCACAGGAACTCGACAAAAAATCCCCTTTCAAGCGGCGCCTTGTGTATTTTTAATGTCTCGTTTTTATCTCTGCCAATCTCATCTCGCTCTCGGACTTGTTTGTGTTCGGCTAAATTGTTCGTATGAGTCTCATCCTGTTCTCTCTGTTGTGCGTCGGATTGCATCTCGAGAGAGCTTTATTGATCGCGATCATTGATTTTGGCCCCCGGGGGGCCCCGCACGCCAACGACCTCGCTCGGAAAAATTCTACTTGTTTAAAATCAGGACAGAGGAGACGCGGGGGAGTGAAATCACAAGAATTCAATCCAATTTGAAAACTTCACACGGCGTTCTCTGTCTTGAATTGTGGTGTTGTGGTGACTGATTTGGGAAGAAGGTTTTGCGTGCACACACACACACACACACACACACACACACACACTTTCCCCGGCTCTTCTTCTGTTTGCTGTTTAACAAACGCTGACAAAAAAAAAAAAAAAAGACGGCTATGTTGTTGAGGAAACCCTCAATCTGACAGTCTCTTTCATCCTCCTCTCTGTGTTTGTATGGCAGCGCTCTGTTGGAGCAGCTGAGCCGGCTGCAGGCGCTGCTTCCTAACAGCTCCGGCAGAACGGCGCGCAGAGGGACCTGCATCCTGGTGAGAAACACGAGGCAACACATTAATTTAAACCACTGAGAATTTGCCCAGACGGCATCACCTGCAACGACTAAATGATAGATGCAGGACAGTGCCTGAGTGCATTATTAAAATCACCTGCTTCACTGCTGAGTTCACCTGTAAAGATGCAGCACGTAGCATTAAGATCTTCAAACTTCATAAGCAAACTGTCTTTGTTCTCTTGACTGAATGAACAAACAGTTTTATACTGTTTTACTTTGTTTATATGTGGCGGGCCCTGCCACCTTTCCAGCCTCAAACACAGCTATGGAAAAAATAAATATTTTAGTCTGAGTTTGAATTTGTCCTCCAAACCTACATAGTGCCCCTTTAATATTTGAATTGAGTCGAAGGTTTGAACAGAACCTGTGCTCGTCTTTTGTGCACACTTCTAAGTAGGTGATGCCTCATTAATTCTCTTTCTTCTCGTCCTCTGTCTTTTGTTTTTTTTCCCCATCCAGGTTTTGCTCCTCGCCTTCTCTCTGCTCATTTCCTCAAATCTGCAGCCAGAACCTTACAGCCAGCCCAGCCAGGCGGAGTACGCGCAGACCAAAGGTTTGTCGAGACACTCGCACACCTTCTCTGTCACACAAACGCACGCCGACACCTCTGACCCGTGTCTCTGCCCCCTCAGCTCCGTCCCGCTCCCTGCTCTCTCTGGATGAAGCGCAAGACGTCCCTCCTCGTCCTCTCTTCTCCGTCTCCAGGGGATTGGAGGACCTGTGCAGCCTGATGAAGAAGCTCTGACCCAGGCCCCGATCTCCCCCACGGTAGACTTACCATCCTCCCACAAACAGGATGAGAGGCACCGAGACAATCACTGATCTCCTCGGGGGCCCCCCAGGAGGGAAGATGTAGCAAATGAGCGCAGGTTTGCTTGCAAGCGCAGCATCCAAATGAGCGGTTTGATTGCTTTCCAGCGTCTGTTTTGCACTGCAGAGACTGAGGCGAGGACGGAGTGAGGTGTTGTTTGTCTGCCGCTCCAACACACAAACAGCGTGTTATTAGAGGATTTTTTTTTTCCCCGACCTGTAATACACTCACTCAGATAGAGGTCGGCGAGGAGGTCAGCCAAACAGATGTAATTTTGTGTTTTTGTGCCTCAGGGACCTACACTGCTGATGTACGACTGCAAAATATGATCTGTGAGAGACACGCATGTATATTCATTGCTGTATTTTATTGTTCACTTTTAATGTATATATTGAAAACTGTATTAAAAAAACTAAAAGTTTTGAGTTGCATTTTGTAACAGTTCAGCGCAAAACTGGCCAAGTAAAGAGAATTAAAAAGTTAGCTCCAGTGAATTTTTTTGGAGACAGCAGAAGGGATTTGTTTGTTTCAGTAACGCCATGTGTCCGGCTCGCTTCCCAAAAAAAAAGAATTATAATTAGGCGAAAGTTGCTGAATGACTCCTCACTTCAATTAAAAACTTTACTTTAGAGCCAGCTCTCAACGAGGGAATACGAGCAGCAGAGTTCATATCACAATTTCACAGCAGAAGCCCGTTTTTATTCCTGTTGAAATATAATTATCAGCTGATTATTTATTTTTTGGTACGGGCCTTTTTCAAGTGGGGTCAAGAGAAACGCAGCAGCAGTGGCACTGACTGCAGCAAAGTTGGCAAACGTTTCCAGTGTTAATAAAGTCAAATATTCAACATAATTCTACAGCGGATTTCTGTAAAATCACAGTTTATCCAACGTATTCATTCGTTGTGATGTTATGGACCAAATTAACAATCAACCAACATTCAGGACCTTAACATCATCTGGACCTTTCCTGGAGCTGATGAATTTCCCCCCATGATGTGAATTTTTGGACCAGCACCACTCTCTCCACTTCTTTGAGCTCATGGATGAAAATTGTGCTCCCCACATCACTCTCTCCGCCAATCTTCCTGTGATCTTTGTGTGTCTTGTTCTTTCTCCCATTTTGCTTTGATATATCTGGTATTATTCCCCCCTCTGCCTCTCTGCAGATCCTGGTATAGTTCGAAAAAAAGTTTTTCTCTTTGCTTTGTTTCGGCTTCAGTCGGAATATCTGTCACTGCGTTTCCTTTCTGAGACATTTCTGATTTGTTTTTTTTTTTCCGTCGTTTTCTTTGATTCATAAATATCACAAGAAATATTCTGATTCAAATTCCCTCTACATTATTCTTTTGTTTTCCTCCTGGATTAGTTTGCTGCTCACTGCTTTTATATCTTTATCACGCTTCTGTCTGAATCCGACACGGCTGATTCCCAGCTTGAAATTAATATGCTCATCTCTCCCTCAATGTTATATTCTTTAAAACATTTTCCCCAGAACAAGTTTCAGTTTAATCGTCTCATCGTATACGTTGCTTGGATTTTAAAGTTTCTCCGTCCCTCCATCTCGTCTGGTAGTTTAATGAGCATTGTACTATATTTTATTAGTTCAGTTCCTTCCCAGCCAGAGATTGAGGACACTATCAAGGTGAATGTGGATCATTTTTGGGGACAAGCTGTATCCGCTCACTCTCATAGATTGAACTCACCTGAGGTCGCTCCCACATTTACATACATTCTGTATGTGTCGAAATTTTACTGAATGCAGATGGCAGACGGGGGGCCCTAGCTAACACGGGAGTACAAAGACATCATGTCCTTGATAAGAGATAAATAAATAATTGATCGTGATTATGGTAATTTATTTCTTGGATTAAATTTGAAAGGCAAAGGAGATGAAACTGCAGCCGGGCGAGCAGCTCTGTGGGGAGGACGCGCTCACCGTGACGCCGCTGAAATACAGATGTTCAGCAGGTTTAATGATCACTGTGTTCACAGTTTAGTTTGGGGTGTGAGCGTGCTAACATGTGTTATTTTGCAGTAAACTCAGCTGGAGTAGAAAAAACTGACCGATGTCAATAAAAAGCCGTTGAATCAGCAAATTAACTGCTGTTAATCCAGATTAAAAATATGATTGTGTGCAAAATCTCACACCAATCCTCCAACAGTTGATATTCTACTCCAAACAATAAAGGTCAACTTCATGGTGATGCTCAAGGAAAAGTCACAGGGTCATCAAACTCATATATAAACATATTCTTACACAAAACATGCAATATACAAGACTAACGTGCATTATACATGTGTTGTTTGGCTTTTCAAAGCTGATTCTGACGTTGTTTTAGTTTAAATTTAATGGACAAACATTAGGTAGCAGAGCTTTGAGCTACATGCTAACATCAGCGTGCTAACATGCTCACAATGACATGATTGGCAGCTATAATGTTGTTTGTCATCTTTGCTCGGTGTGTTAGCAAGTCAACATTTCCTAATGAGCACGCGTCACCAGTGGACCACATAATTTCATAATCCATCCAACAGATGTTCAACACCACAGCGTCAGCCTGATGGCTGTAGAGAGGAAACGTCTGGCCATCACACTTCGTCCTCTGGGGATCATGAACACGTGAACCACATTTTCAAGCCAATACATCCAAAAGTTGTTGAGATGTTTGAATCAGAACCAAAGTGGTGGACCACATAAACAATCCACATTACAGTCGCCAAAGCCAGGCGGCTGGCATTTCTATAAACTAAATACATTTGAATAAAATGAAAGGAGTTCAGCACTTTGTGAGAGTTTCAGAGACATTATGCAGGTCTGACCTCCGTATTGATAAAACGCAGGCTGCCGCTGTGCTGCAGAAAGGTTTCATTTACATCGAACGATCCTCTCTGAGCGCTGCTTGTTCCAGCTGAGACAAGGCACAGACAAAACTTTACAATGATGTCTGCTCACCCAAAACCAAAGGTACACAACCCACACTGAGGGGAGCCGCAAATAAATGATAGATCTGACTGAGCGGCACAGAGAGCTGTAGCTGTAGGGAGAAACTCTGCTACCTGAGAACGTCTCAAGGACAAAACAAGCTTGAATTCAGATGTAATTGCTGAGGAGAAAGAGATGTTTGCAAAAATGATTATCATTCTTTTTAAACGCTTGTATGTAGTCAAGGCTTCACTGATAATGGATGTGGAGGATGTTTGAGATATAATAAGATGAAAAATGTGTTTTATCCCCTGTTGGAAAGTTCTTTCTTGTGACTGTAGCAGCTGCAGCTCAGAAGTTAGAGCGTGTCGAAGCATCCTCGAGCGACAAACTGAACCCCAAACTGCTCCTGATGAGCGGTCGGCCCCCTGCGTGGCGGCCCCCGCCATCAGTGTACGAATGTGTGTGACCCGCCTTGAGCTGCCAGTAGAGTGGAAAAGCGCTGTACAAAATGCATGAAGTCGATTTACCATATTTTTCCCCCGACTTTTCTGTTGAGATCGTTGCTTGAATTAAGCATGGCAGCGGTGAGGAGGGAGACGTTTGGGGTGAGGATCCAAATCACTTTGTCGGCGAGACGCTCCGACACGCTCGACATCAACATCCACCCGTCCCTTTGTTTCCTAAGTGCAGAGAAAAACAAAAAACAAACCGATGAAAATGAAATCAGACATCTTTAATGGTCCTGGAGAGCTTTGACAGAATGCAAATGGGCGGCTTCAAAGAGCATCTCCAACGCCGGCTCGATATTCTTAGAGGAAAAAGAAAGAAAATTGCCAACAATATAATGCTGTTTTCATTTTCAAGTTGTTCTTGAGGGCTCATCAAACCAGACAAAGAATCGGGGATCACAATAAACTGCCTTGACAGGACTTTAAAGGAAAACGTTCACCCAGAAATGAAAATTCAGTAATTATCTAGTCGTCCTCCGTGCTGACGGAAAGACAGGTGAGGAAAAAAGATTTCTGAGGCGAAACAGAGTTTGTCTGCAGTTTTTCTAAACTGCTGAAGAAGATGGGAACTTGTTGTAAAAAACAATCATGAAATTGCTCCGTGTGGCTTGTCTGGCATAATCCAAGTCTCCAGAAGAGCCAGAGTCCCAAATTGATTTGAAAATATGTTGTTTACAGCAGCTGCAGTGAAGATTTCGTCTTGAAAACGGGTGTAAATAACTTCTTTGCACGTCAATTCGGGACCTCTGGGGTTCGGAGCTCAAGCCAAGACGAGCTGTTTCGAGAGATGATGACACAACGCTATTTTGCCACGAAGCTCCGGAAATAAATGTGCCCCAGACTACAAAAAAAAAACCTGAGGATGAGTCAGATAATGACTGAATTTTCATGCGTGGGTGATTTTTTTCCTTTAAGATCCAGTCAAAGCAATTCACAGCTTCACCCTGATGACCTTGACTCAGCATATTAAAGGAGAGGGGTCGCTGGTTTTTATTGGTGCTGGTGGCGAGCTGGTGAGGTTCTGCAGCTCGTGACGGGATGTCAGACTTTCTTTTGCTCAGCAAGTCCAGTCCAGACCTGCTGAGAGAGAACGACGGAGGAAAACATGAATTTCTCATCTTGGAGCCGCTTTTTCTCACTAATGCACACACACAACCAGCCAAAGTGATGCATTGTGTGCATACCAACAGTGACCTATAAGAAATGCAAATCAAACACACACACACGCACGCACAGACACACACATACACACACACATCTCTCTCTGGCTCCCTCGCAAAGACTGAAGGCTGTTTGAAATCTAATTCATCATTCCTCTGATGTGCATCGCCTCAGATGCGTGTGAATAAACCCTCGTGTGTGTGTTGATTAGGAAACCTTTCTGAAAATACCATCATGTATAATTTTACCTCCCTCACATCATGTGAATATTAAAGGTGGTATTTGGGACGTAACGCCGGAGGGCTGCGATTGGCTGAGTCCATCAAACGGGGGAGACAAATAATGAAAAGCAAGTTTACTGGTGAGTGACGACAGACTTCAGAGGGTTGGCTCTCATCTGATTGGTTTTTAAAGATTTGTATTTATTTTTTTATTTTTTTTACCAGGAATGTCTTCACATGAGAACAAAACACTGATTTCTCTGCAAAGTGTCAGACAACTAATTAATTTCGTCAAAACAAGCCATCCATTTGTTTACCCAGGGAGTCATCACCGGACCTGAACCGAGACAGAACCGACCTGGCAGCAGGTCCACTGAAGGGTGCAGCCAGGCTGCCTCCCTCCCTTCCTCTCTCCCTTTATTTCTCCCTTACTTTCCTCATCTTTCTTTCTTTCTTTCTCTTTCTTTCTTTCCTTCCTTCCTCCCTCCCTCCCAATTCTTTCTCTGTCTTTCTGTCATTCTGTCGTTCTTTCTTTCTTTCTTTCTTCCTCTCTCTTTCCCCTCCTTCCATCCCTCCTTCCTCTCTCTCCCTCCTTACTTTCCTCATCTTTCTTTCCTTTTTCCTTCCTTCCTTCCTCCCTCCTATTCTGCCTTCCTTCCTGCCTTCCTCCTTCCCTCCCTCCCTCTCTCTCCCTTCCTTCCATCCCTCCTTCCTCTCTCTCTCTTCCACCTTACTTCCCTCGTCGTTCTCTTTCTTTCTCTTTCTTTCTTTCCTTCCTTCCTTCCTCCCAATTCTTTCTCTGTCTTTCTGTCGCTCTTTCTGTCGTTCTTTCTTTCTTTCTTTCTTCCTCCCTTCCTCTCTCTTTCCCCTCCTTCCATCCCTCCTTCCTCTCTCTCTTTCTCCTTACTTTCCTCATCTTTCTTTCTTTCTTTCCTTCCTTCCTTCCTCCCTCCCAATTCTTTCTCTGTCTTTCTGTCGTTCTTTCTGTCGTTCTTTCTGTCGTTCTTTCTTTCTTTCTTTCCTTTTTCCTTCCTTCCTTCCTCTCTCTCCTATTCTGCCTTCCTCCCTTCCTCTCTCTCTCTCTCCTATTCTTCCATCCTTCTGTCATGAATCATCTGGCCCTGCTCAGATTTGAAACCGTTACAATAATCTGACTCCATCTTTGAATGCAAATTGAAAGTCTAACTTCGACCTGCACCCAGCGGAGCTTCATTCATGCTCTGACCTGCTGTAACAACCAGCCGTGTGTGTGTGTGTGTGTGTGTGTGTGTGTAGACACGCAGTGCGCCACCCAGCGGTGCAGGAGAGTCTCAGCCGGTATAAAAGCCTCAAGTTTGGGGGACGCTGTTACATCTGTGACGGAGCAGGCGGCTGCATCACTACAGATGTCAGCCGCCGAAACTCACCGACGTGGATTTAATGAGCTTCTTCTTGTCATTTATTACCTGATAAGAACTGAAGGTGTTGAAGTTTGTAAGTTTTAATCCCTTGGATGAATTCAGAAGACACTTTGAACAAACAGGACGAGGGACGATGGGGATTTCTCGCATCCTCACCTGCGCACCTTCAGTCTGTACGGGTCGGGATTAGTTTTGAGGAGAAAGTCGCTTTTCTTTTTTCTTCTTCCTCCTCTGCAGCATCATGCAGAGCAACAGCAGCGCCTCCGGACCTCTGACCGCCCTCAGTGTGTGCGGAGGAGAAGAGGACGAGCGGGAGATCTTCAAACTTGTCAGCCCGACAGGAGCAGCGTCCAACCTGGCAACCTTCAACCTCTCCCTGAACTGCTGGCTGCACATCCTGTCCAAGGAGTCTTCACTGGACCTGCACGGAGACAGCGCCAACCTGGCAGTACGTCCTCTGGCTGCCTCCGTCCGTCCTTCCTCCTTCCTTCCTTCCGTCCTTCTTCCTTCCGTCCTTACTTCCTTCCTTTATCTCTCTCTCTCTCTCTCTCTCTCTCTCTCTCTCTCTCTTTCGCCCTTAATTTCCTCGTTTTTGTTTTTTTATGTCTTCCATCCTTCCTTTCTCTTTCTCCATCTCTCCCCTTTTCCTTTCTCCTTTCCCTCTTCCTTCCTTTCCTTGTCTTTCTTTCTTTCTTCCTTCCTTTCTTTCTCTCTCTCTCCCTTCCTTCATCTTTCTTTCTTTCTGTCTTCCATCCTTCTGTCTCTCCTTTTCTTTCTCTCCCTTTCTTCTTTTCTCCTTTCCTTCTTCCTTCCTACCTTCTCTCTCTCTCTCTTCCATCCTTCCTTTCCTTCTTCCATCCCTCCTTTCCTTCTTCCTTCCTTCCTTTCTCTCTCTCCCTTCCTTTATCTTTCTCTCTGTCTTCCATCTTTTCTCTCTCTCCCTTTCTTCTTCTTCTTCTCTTTTTTCTCCTTTCCCTCTTCCTTCCCCCCTTCTTCTCTCTCTCTTCCTTCCTTTCCTTGTTTTTCTTACCCTCTTTCTTTCTTCTTTCCTCCATCCTTTCTTCCCTTCTCTTTTTTCTTTTGTTCTTTCTTTCTCTCTCTCTCTCGCTCTTCCTTCTCTGTGACAAGTAAAAGTCCTGCGCTCAAAATGTTAGAGAAGTAAATGTACTTCAAGTATTAAAAGTAAAAGTAGTCAATGTAGAAAAAAACTATTTTTACTCAAACACTACGCAGGATTTAACTGTTTTGATCAACTGATTGTTTGGTTTGTAAAAAAGTGTCATCACAATAACTCCGAGCTCAAAGTGACACCAAAGTATCAAATTCTTACATTCCCGAAGAAATTATCAAACACAACAGTTCCCGGTCAATTTTCTGCTCATGTAATCTTTTCAGGTGTATAAGATTCAACAAAACATCACATTTTAGAAGAGCTTCATGTGTTCTGTGCAACAATCTTGATTTGTAAAGTAATTTAAGCTGTCAGATAACTGTAGTGGAGTATAAGGTTCAATATTTCCCTCTGAAATGTGTTCGGGTGAAAGTGGAAAGTGGCCTGAAAAGGAAAGACTCAAGTAAAGTATGAGTACCTAAAAATTGTAGGCACAGTTCTTGAGTAAATGTCCCCTACAGGCCCCTGAATGATGTCATATCCACTGTCCTTCACTCAGTGTTCACACACCTGCAGAATAAAATCAGCCACATCAGGATGAAAATGAGTCACTGTTTCTCTGAATCACCTAAACATGATGAAAAAGTTGCCTGGAGTTGAGTTGAATCCTTCACAGATTTAAAAACAGGTGACTGTGTGCTTGTGTTCGACAGGTGCGGGTTCTCATCGCCCTCGTCTACTCCGTGGTGTGCGTTCTGGGGCTTGTGGGTAATCTCCTGGCCCTCTTCCTGCTCCACTCCCGCCGCCGGGGCCACCACCACTCGTCCATCGACTGCTTCGTGATGAGCCTCGCCCTGACCGACCTGCAGTTCGTCCTCACCTTGCCCTTCTGGGCCGTGGACACGGTGATGGACTTCCGCTGGCCCTTCGGCCGGGTCATGTGCAAGATCGTGAGCTCGGTCACCACGATGAACATGTACGCCAGCGTCTTCTTCCTCACCGCCATGAGCGTGACCCGCTACCGCTCTCTGGTGACCTCGCTGAAGATGGAGAGCCCGAGGAGAGCTGCCGCTCGAGCTAAATGGGCCAGTTTGGCCATCTGGGTGGTGTCGCTGGTGGCTACACTGCCTCATGCTTTCTACTCCACCACAGTCCAGGTGAGGCTGATCTACCGTCCCTGCTGACACCTCATGCTCTGTCTCTTTGCTAGCTTCCTCTCATGCAGTTGTTGTTGTTCACAGGTGTCTGCAGACGACGAGCTGTGCTTAGTGCGCTTTTCGGACTCCGATTCAGACCACTGGGATCCTCAAGTCCTGCTCGGACTCTATCAAACACAGAAAGTCCTCCTGGGATTCGTAGTCCCCCTGATCGTCATCTCTGTGTGCTACCTCCTCCTCCTGAGGTTCATCCTGAGCCGCCGCATCGTAGGCAGCATGGTCAGCGACACTGTCACGGAGAGGTCGGAGTCAGAGAGAGGACGCCACCGCCGCCACTCCAAACTCACCCGCTCCGTCACCATCGTAGTCCTGTCCTTCTTCCTCTGCTGGCTGCCCAACCAGGCCCTCACCCTGTGGGGGGTGCTCATCAAATTTGACTTGGTGCCCTTCAGCAAAGCCTTCTACAACACCCAGGCCTACGCCTTCCCCCTGACTGTGTGCTTAGCTCACGCTAACAGCTGCCTCAACCCAGTTCTCTACTGCCTGATCCGAAAGGAGTACAGAGCCGGACTGAAGGCGCTCCTGCTGAGAGTGTCGCGCTCCCTCCGTAATGTCCTCACGTTGGCTCTGAGGGGGAGGCGGGTGGAGGAGGCACCACCCAGCCTGGTTATGATACACAAGGAAATCAATATGTGATTTACTCTAGAGAAGGAAACGTTTGATTTTTTGGGAGTTAAATAAGAAGACGCCACTCTTATTTGTACCCTAAGTATGAAACTAGCAGCCAGCAGCAGGTTAGCTTAGCTTAGCACAGTGTCAATGGCCAGCCTGGCTCAATCCAAAGGTATTTAAAGGTGCAATACGTACAAATTCAAAACTTAACTAAAATTCTCAGCACGATGTGAAGGAATAGCAGTTTTAACACTATGCGGTACGGTTTGTAACGCACCTGAACGAGCACAGGTGTGCAACTTGGACATGAAGTCAGTCCTCTGCTGTTAGCTTTTTGAGTATAAACTCAACGGGTAACATATTGCACCTTTAAATCAGCCTATTAACACACGTAAAGTTTAAAAAAAAGGTTAAAAATTGACTAAACGCTGTTTTTCTTGGCTCTCAGTTTTGCTGTTTGCTGGCTGTTTTTTGTGCGGACGTCGTTCACTCGTGAGCTTCGACGGTGCTCGTAGACAGACGTTGTTTCCTTTAAACAGATCCAGACTGGCTGCCTCCAGTCTTTGTGCTAAGCTAAGTTAGCCAGCTGCTAGCTATAGCTCGTACAGAGCGTAAATAGTGGAAGGAGCTCCTATTGAAGCCGACATGGAGGTGCCTTAAACCGCTGGTTACAAAAATGAGTCTGATTGTATAGAAGTCTACGAGAAAATCACCCTACTTCGTTCTCACGTCCTAATCCGTTGATGGTCTCAATTTCTAGTTTCAGGTCTTCTTTAACGGAGCCGGATGTTCATTTTGTAAATTATGATCCCATTTAGAGCAAAACAGACGACTCATCATAGAAGTCCACAAACCAATGTGGGTCTAGCTTCATATTTAACATACAGACATGAGAATCACATCGATCATCTCAACTCCTGGCAAGAAAGCACCTAATCGTATATTCCCAAAATGTCAAACTTTTCCTTTAATACTAAGGAAAATTCTCCTTTACAGATCTACTGTGCTATATTTTCGTTGGTGTCATTTTCTAACAGGGTTCCTGACACGTCATACCTCCAGATCTCTCAGCCTTCCTTCGCGCACACTTGAGTCGATCCTCACCCGTTACAGACTAACCTGAGAGTTGTGTTTTTTTGCTTTATCATGAAAAAATGAGCCAGCTCATGCAAAATCATGCTCAAACACCCACACAGGCAATCATGAGGACTGTTAGGATCGTCATTCAGATGGATGTGTTCAATATTTATATGTGTTATTGTTGCTAAAGGAAACTAGAGTCTCCCTCATCACGTGCTGTGAAACTGAACTCCGGGGTGTTTGGCAGTCGGTGTTTGATGTCTCTCGGTGTCTGCCTTTGCCTTGCTGTACCGCTGTGATTGTGATTACACGTATGTGATGTGACATTAAATAAAACGAGAGGACAAAAGAGTTCGGTGACGTCTCCGGGAAGTTAATCTCGTCTGCCGTCGCGAGGGAGGAAAGACGAGGAAAAATGAGTCAGTCGCACAAAAGCTGCTGCACGTTTTTACCCTTTTGCAACCTTTAGAGTTTGAACGCAGATAGCCATCGTCAGCTGGCCGCAGATAGGGCCTGACATGCAAATACCACACACACACACACACACAAACACACACACACAGGTTGTAATTACTCCTCCAATCAGAATCATGGATTAATCCAACAGGTCTCTGCATGGGAGGCTCTGAAAATCAAGCAGGTTGACTTCCAGCAGCGGACGGCAGTCGAACACAACTGTGATTCCAAAGTGTGATTGATGCCCCTCGTCTAATCAAAAGACTGTCTTGTTGACACCTGTTATTGTTTCCTCTGATTCAATCTCCGTCTCCCCGTCGTTTCATCTCCTTTTACTGTTAGATCATCGAGCTCTATCCGGCAGACGGAGCAGTTACAGTTCACCCACTCACGCCCGGATTGAAGAGTCCGTTTTTCCATTTCGGGGCCGTTTCATCAGGTTGCAATCTCAGAGGCTCAGCTTTTCATTTGCAAGCACAGAGATGAAAACCACTTGAGGAATGTCATCCCTATACGTCCATAGGGCCGCTATGGATTTAACACCGACGTAAAGATATTACAGGCTCAAGATGTTTTCCCTGTAAGGATGAGATGAGCACGATGTGTTTGGTACTTCTTACTTTCTCCTTATTTTTCTGTCGGGACGTGTCTGGGCTGCGACCTTTGGGCAGGAAGCTGCAAAGATGGCGTAAAAATGAGAAGCATGTGCCTGAAGTGGAGGATGTTCACAGTTCTGCTACTCAAGACTTTTAAGCGATTAATTCCCCCCCAAAAAACTTTGTATTAGACCCAACTCAGTATTTGACCCAAACAATACTTTCTAAAAGGTTTTAAAGGGTAACGTTACAAAACAATGTAAAAATGATGCAAGTGGCGGATGATAAGTGACATTAAACAGTCAACACAGGTTAATTAATAAGTCTAATAATATTAACACTTGATTAATTTTAAAACGACAAGTAAGAAACAAGCATTTCCATACTGCTGATTTAATGTAGCTGTAGCTTCAGTATGGATCGCCGGTTTAAAACTATTACAGGCTCAAGATGTTTTTCCTTCACGGTAACATGGGCATGAATGATATATAGATTTACATATAAAGGCAAAGAAATGGGTCAAAGTGAGTCACAGTTGGAGGCAACGTGCCGAGCGCGCAGCGAGCTCATGGTGTATTGTTACAACGCAGCAAGCAAAGCTGTTTGGAAAACAGCTTGAATGCGACCGCTGACGAAAAGCCAAGTTCTTAAATACAACAGAGCGCTTATTTATAGACCCAAGGATGTACAGAGTGGACTATACATGCGTTTATCAAACCTGCAGAATTAAACAGGGATTAAGAACCCCGACTGCGTGTGAAAAGCAAAACCACGAGGCAATCCGCACATGTTCTGGAGGCTGGTAGCTAATGTTTACTCCTTGAGGAACAAGATATTTGTGTGGGAAAAATGCAAATAACACCAAGTGGACAAAGATTGATCCAAAACAAAAGCGATGCAACGAGAGGAAAACCTAGTTAGCTTTTCAGATGATCAGCTATTCCATTACAACAAACGTGACATTCCTACAGATGTAGTTTGCGGTGAACGTGCAGTGAATGTCCGTCATTTCGAATCACCAGGTCTCAAATTCCTCACAAACAAAAGCAGACTTCATTTCTGGCTGATGAACGTGGAGTTTGTCAGATAAAATGGAGAATTCAGAAGTGTATCTAACGTAAGATGACGTATACTGTGAATTTTACTCTTCTCCGCACTGAATTACACCAGAATGATATTTACACTTGTTTCTGGCGGTTGAGGGACTGAACCAATTACCCCGCGGCTGCAGGTCAGCATCTCCAGACGAGTGATTCGTTTGCACCCATAATTTAAGAATCTTGTTTCTTCTCAAGGTCTTGGTCTTTGATTTATACACCTAATTGTCTGCATTGACCTTCGATCTAACACATTTACTGGCAGCACTTTGAGATTATTAAACTCAATTAAATGACATTAAGTTTAACGAAGAGCCTCAACGCACTGTGTAACCGCACAGGCTGGAGGAACAAAGACACGACTCTCTTCAGAGATTCATCTCCGTCGAGAAACGTGGCGACGAATCTGGCTGCAGTTGGTAATGATGTTGGAGCCTGTGAGAGACACGACTCAGTCAGATAACAATTAAAAGTGTCTTCAAAAACAGGCAATGCTAATGTTTCTCTTTCAAGGACATTTCTGAGAAAATTGTAGCCCATCGTCGATAATAATTATAATAATAATAATAATGACAATAGCGCCTTTCACTGAACCCAAGGTTGCTGTACAGATGACATAACGGTAAATAACAATGCACAACAAAGCAACAACACCAACAGCTCGTACAAAACGAAACAAACAAAAGCAGAAAGGGTGAAATATGTAATTAGAGTCCAAAGGCCACGCTGAACAGCTGGGTCTGAAGAGGTTTTACTGAACATGAGTTCCAGAGGACGAGGGGCTGCAACACAAAAGGCTCCGTCAGCAAAGGTTTCAGAGGCGAGAGGGGGGAAATGTGGAGGAGGCCAGTGTCCAAAGACCAAGAAGTCCAGGACGGGGTGTATCTGTGGAGGAGGTCTGTCAGGTACTGAGGGGGAAAGGCCATGGAGGGACCTGCAGGGGAGGACGAGGACGTGTGGGAAGTGATGCTGGACATACTGGAGCCGGTCCAGGGCTTTGCTGGGAACCGGACTCCAGGTGGGAAGTGCATGAAGGAGCTCCTCTGCCACGGGGTGAGAGAGTGATGGCTGGAGTCTGGACAAAGAGACGGCTCAAACTGTGCTCACTTAGCAGAACGGCTCCATTCGCAGTCCTTTTTATGGCATTTCAACATTTCATTTCACACTGAAAAGGGAATTTCAGGACAAACCTGAAGGCTGTCTGCTCTCTTCTGGCTTATGATTACTTTCTGAACTCGTCTAATTTCCTGTGAGTTTGGACTTTGAGCCTTGGGGAGGATTTTTTTTGGGTTCATTGGCCTAAATCGAAAGGAAATTATGACATTTTTTAATCTCCAAAGCAAAATTAAGAGCCAGTTCGGTGAAATCAATATTGAACAAAGAGGAAGCCTTTTGTAAAGATCTGTCTCTGGAAAACGTTCTCTTTAACATCATCATTAGTGGTGCGACATTAATTTAAAGTTTTTCGGTCTCTTCCTCTCTCGGCTCTGCGGCTCCTTTGACAGCAGTGATAACAGCGTCAGCCGTCTTCCTCAGACTCGCTCCGGCTGACTGGGGAGCGTCTGTAAACAGCCTTCATGCCATTTGCACACATTTCTTTAATGACGCTCATGGTTTCTGACTCTGGTTTCTGAATTAGTTCCTTCCTATGCAGCCGTGGTCTGACCTCATTAGCTCCATTCATTGTTGTCAGACTCCTTTAAAGTGTCCCAGTGACTGTCAGCTGAAGTCTCCAACACAGCATGGAGCTGCTAACACGGTGCTTCACAGCAGGTCTCATGCTAAACGCTTAATGAGCTGCGCCCGCTTCTCCTCCAGACGCAACACTTTGAATTACAACTGAGAAGTTTGATTCTGGCGTCATCAGACCAGAGATCTTTGATGCACAGCCGTCCTCTTCTCTCCAGGCATGCCGTCACTGCCTGGCTCCCCACCGCCATCCTGACACGAAGCACCGGCTTGTGTTTTGTTCGTGCCGCACTGACTGGCGTCCTCCCAGAGAGATCTGCCTCCACAGCCAGCAGCGCAGCACAGAGACTCTCTGACCAAAGTCTCAGGAAGAGTCTGTCAGGTGTTATTCACCTGCTCTGGTGATGGAGCCTGTGACACAGACACCCATTGGAAATCATTTGATGCTGCTGTGTTTTATTTTAAAGGGGTCGTAAGCCAAAAAGTTCAGGACTCACTGGTGATGCAGAGATGATGCAGTGTTTATACGTCATCATATTTCAACCAAGGGAACAACAACATAATGAAAATCAGGGCAGAGTGAGACGAGTTCGCTCGTCACCATTGTCACCATTGTCACCATCGTCACCATCGTCACCATCGTCACCATCGTCACCATCGTCACCATCGTCACCAGTCCCTTAAAAGTGCTATTTGTGGGAAAAGTTGATCTTTGAGTCTCATCAAATAATGTCGCTCTGGGACTGCAGGACGGGTCGGCTGCCACCCCAAGGCGTCCGTTTTTGACGAGTTGGGAGACCCAGAGCGTCAAGAGCATCAAATTAGAAAATGGCAGGGCAGGGCCAACCAATTATCGCTGATGAGACTGCAATTACATAGCAAAAAGAAGCCACTCCAAAAAGTCAGCGACGAAAGCAGCGGCTAACCTCTCTGTGCTGTGATCTTTCAATTTCTGGAGGCATTTCTTCATCAGAACTTATACCACGTAACATGTGTTGGGTTTTAGTGTAATTCTAAATGCAGCTGACAGTCAAGTCTGGCACCAAAGTGAGATTGTGGGATGCAACGATCCTTCTTCTTCGTTTACTGTCTCACAAGAATGTCTCATTTGTGCATTGACCTGATTACCTACTTACCTTCACACCTGGCGTCCTCCTGTTAGCAGACTCTGGGTGACTGTCGTCATAAGAATCAGCTAATGGATGACATTAACCGAGGATTACACACACTGTCTGATGTCGGATGACAGGATGATACAAGAGTCTGTATAACATTCAACAGCTGAGCACAGCCGAGCCGATGTAATGCTACTTGAAGGTTTTAATGAGTGTGTTTATGCCGTGCTGGAATCTTCTCCGTTAACAGATCTGTGTTTATATTTAACTGTTAAGTTTCTTCTACAGAGAATCAAACATGATCACAAATTCCCTCTGCGGGTTTCTTGGACAGCGCAAGAAAACAACTTCAAAACAAGAAAGGCTGCATTAGCTCCCCTGGTTCTTTGTGAATGCACCCCGAGAATGAATTTCCTCATTAGATTTCAATTAGCGCAGACAATTAGCATTTAAATGGAAAAGTAAAACTGGTCCGCGTCTCTCTCATGAGTCCCTCAAACACACTTGAGTCTACTCACTAGTGGCTCAGACTCTAACAAGCACTATAGAGCAAATAATAAAAAAAAACTAATTGATGTGCAGTGGAAGACTTGGAGCAGCGGGAATGGGATCTGTGTAATGACAAGAGCAGGAAGTTGTCGCATGCTTTTTGAGTTACAGCTGCTGTGTTTACTGGCTGTTATATAATGTGCTTAAACAGCTAAAAGAGACAGAAGTGCCTTAATGGATGATGCATATTTAACATCACACGCAGCATAATGTTTGCTGCAGCAATAAAGCACAAACACCTGTGACACGCTGCACAGCTGGAGCATCCGACTGAATATTAGGGTTGAGGATTCAAGAGCATGGATATATATAGAGATATTGACCACAAAGATGATAATGGGGTTGAACACAGATTCAAACCATCATCTCATATGTACAAAACACACCATCTCTGTCTGAAACGTCCACTTACAGAGCAAATACACAGGATGTTCCTGCAGGAGTGTGTTGCGTTTATTACCCAATTAAACGTATATAAAAAAAAAAGACAGTACAGTACAGAGTGCAACGCTGTTTTTCCTGTGATAAAAAACCTTTTCCTAGAAACGTTCAGTGTGATTACAATCCTTTTACAGCTATTCAGCAGCAGGTGCTCCATTATTGCACGAGAACAGGAGCAATTATAAATCCAGCCGGAGGAAGAGGAACCTTGCGTACAATGAGAGAAGCAGATTGACGGTTTGAGATCATTCGCATTTGCATATGTTGAGGATAAAAAAAAAAAAACAGAAAAGAAAATTGTTTTGTATTGAAAGTACTGACAATGATTTCCGAGAGAACGGTTAACTTAGAAAACACTCTTAAAAATAAGAATAATCTATGATGTTCCCCTGAATGTTACAAGCCTACTAGTTGAGCCAACCTATAGATGCTGACTCGATATCCTCTTCTTTTGAATCTTCTCATCTCCAGGGACGAGATCTGGAGCATCCTGTTATTAATAAAGCTTTTTAATAAGGTGCAGTAACTTTATACACCTAATTAAAAGCTTAAATATAACCGTGTGCTCCAGATCTCATCTCGTTTGTACTCCGAGTCCTCTAATAATATACGAAGTTGTTTGACAAGATATCAAAAACACCCCCAATCTAACATTTTGCCGTCTTCTTACCCTAAAAAAAAAAAGTTTTAGCTTCATGAGGCTCACTTTCAGCTCAGGAGTCAGTTTTACAGAACAGTTCGGTGGTTGAAAGACATCTGGGGTTTAAAAAAACAGCGACAGTACAAGAAGAGTCTTTGAGGGCTGAAGATGAGAACTTCCCCCTCTTCTCCCCCCGTGTGTCCTCTGGTGTAAGTTTTTTTTTTTTCTGGACGGGTTTTGTGTGGTGAGAGAAAAAAAATTCCTGAGGCTATTTCTCTCCCTTTACCTCAACCGAGGAGTCTGATCTCTCCCTCTTTACTAACCGCGTCTCCTCCTCGACGCTCGCATCGTCTGTTAGTGCAGCCGCGTCTCTTTTCCTCTCCTCCTCCTCCTGCTTCACCTTTCGTTTCGCAGTAACTCCTCGCGGTGGTTTGACATCGGTGGAGGAGTCCGATGTGGAGCTATCGCAGACGGTCGGACCCTCCCACTTTGGTATTTCCAATCCCAGCAACTCCATTAGCTGTTTCATGACCTCGTCCACGTAGCCATGGATACGCAGGTGCGCGTGTTTGTCCTGTTAGAGAAAATGACAGCAGTGAATTAGACTGAACATCTTGGACAGAGCACACAAGCAGCATCATTTTAACCACCTCTAATTTGCGTTGGGGGGGTTTTATAAACTAGTGTGTCAGGTGGCGGTGTGTTAATGGAAACTCACGTGTTTCGTGGGCTGCAGGTTGACGATGGCCACTTTCCCTCCCTTGCGCTTGGTGAGGAGCGGAAGGTCTCCGCTGGGTTTGATCTGCATGGAGGTGCCGAGCGTCAGCGCCAGGTCTGCTCGTCTGGGTGCAAACAGAATAGAAACGTGTCACGGATAAAGTATTTAATATATAATTCATAGGTGTTTGACTGCTGGTGATGACGTCTTTTAGTCTGTTACTAAGGAGGATTTATAATTGTTGAAGGCTGAGATTTCTTAAGGGTTTCATACAGCACCGCTATTATATTTATACACATAAATATACACATATATAGTTGATATTCTTAAACAAAGGGGATATTTTTTCTCCCAGGCGGTGAGATGAAGAAGCAGTCTTGCAAAATGGCCTGCTGCTTTTTCCAAAAATTGGAGATTTTCTTGTTTTTCTTCAGAGAAACTGTCCCTCAGCTGGAGTGTTTCTACACGAGAAGCACAAACTGTTATCTGCTGCTTTTCAGTAAAACACATCAAGCAAAGCCATCTCCACTTCAAAACAATCTGTCTCCTGCATCCCCCTCGTAATGAATGAACGAGGGTAAACACAGTGATTCGACACCAGCAGTCTCGCATTCATAAGAAACGGCGTCATAGAATTGATTTGGATGCGGTTGTGCTCGCCGTGTGACGGAGTCAATGAAAGAATGAGAAAAGGAAGAATCGATGCGTGACGATGCCTGGTTACGGATGACCAACCCTGTAGTGCCAAATCCAGACTGTAGTATAAATCAAAACCTCCATCGTGACATCGACCTGCTTCGAAAAAAATAACCCAATTCAATGGTCACAGCTGTACGTCTTCCCTTCGTGATTGAAATTACGGTTATGTATCTTTTATGGGTCACTTACATCCAATTCATGTTGCCGTTATATCGACGCACAATAGAAGCTTTTTGTGGCTGAAAGATTGAATAGAAACATTTGTAGCACAAGAGGAAAATGGAAAACATTTCAGCAGACTGTGATGCACAAGACACACACGTGCTGAATGCAAACTATAAAACAGAATAAAGAAAACAATGGCGCACAAACTGCTGTGATTTTTGCCCATCTGACCTGCTGGCTTCATCTGCTTTGTTCAGGTCTCTGTCAGGAAGAGCATCCTCCCAGTCCAGGATAGTGCTTATCAGCTTTCCTCTGTTAAGAAGGAAAGAATACACAGTCATACACCATAAATGGATCAGGGTACATTGTTTCAAAATACTGTGAAAGCGTGCGTTCACCTGCATGCTCGGAGTCCTCGGGATCGTACCACGTCGCAGTGCCGTCCTGTCGGCTTCAGGCCCATCACACCGATCACTTTTTCTCTCACGTACTGTCTGGAACATCAAGAACTCTACAGATTACATCTCCACTCAACCAGATCACAAATTGCTCAGTTTTAAAAAAAATGTTAATGTCCCATCAGTGTTGCTGGTAATCGGCTCAAACTGGATGATGTTTGTGCATTTTACTGCAGACTGAATTATCAGTAAAAAGGTACAAAGAAAATAGATCCATTCCGGCCTTGACCCGACTTCATTGAAGCTGTAAGTTTTGCATGTTTTTACCTGCTTCACTGTTCATTTTGTACATTAACCTGTTGAATCAGCTGTTAGCATGTTGCTCAGGAGCGGCTGTGACGATACCTGTGGCCCGTTTGTGTCACTGTTTCCATCCATGCACAGCTCCTTTCCAAACAGTTCTTTCTTTTTATCAAGACGAACAGATTGTTTTCAATTTAAATGCCATAATATTTCCACTCGAAGAGTTCAGTAATAAAACTGTCAAATCATATTGTAGTTGCCTATTAAGAGTTGATATAAATGTGACTGACTGTGATAAATGGGCAGATGATATCATCTCATATCGATCACAGGCCCCTGTATCGAATCTAATTCATATTGTGGCAGAGTTGTGATACCAGCAAATATCACATCGTTGTCCAAATAATCTATATAATATCGTATCAGGATGAAACTTGCGACTTACACCCCGACTGCTCAGCTAATGTGGCTACTCCCAGTCTGGGGCTACATTAGACTTATGTTATAATATTGTGGGACGTTCAAGAGAAACTGTGTTAAGCCTCATTTGAAGCCAAGTGACTAACGAGTAGTAGAGGGGGTGGAGGTGGAGGGGGAAGAGGCAGGTGTTTTTTTTTTCCGTCATGTTGGCAGTGGTTATAGGGGGGTGGGGACGGGGGCGGGTGGGGGGGCTTTTAGCATTGGGATTTTGTGTAAATTATTTAAAGGGCAGAGTCCAGTTCTGATACACCTGGTAATTTGTATGGTGTTGTGTAGAGGGGGATGATGGTACATTACGTTGAGGAGACGGGGGGGGGGGGGGTGGGGGGGGGGGGGGGGGGGGGGGGTGGGGGGGGGGGAGGGGGGGGGGTGGGGGAGGGGGGGGGGGGGGGGGATTAACTAAGGAGGAGGGGGGGGTGGGGGGGGGTGAGTACTGGGGGGGGAGGGGGGGTGGGGGGTAGATTGGTGGAGGGGATTGTTGGGGGAGAGGGATGGAGGGTGATAGTTAGGGTGATAAATGATGGAGTGGGTAGATTTTGCGGGGGAAAGGATGTGAGTGGATGGGATATATGGGGGGGGTGGTAAGTTAGGGATGGTATTATATATAGGGTTGGGGTTGTGGGAGGGTTTTAGGTAGGGGTGGTGTAATGTCATGGATAGGGGTTTGGGTAGGGATTATGTTAATGGGGTGGTGGGGGGGGGGGGGGGGGGGGAGGGATTGTTATTGAGAATGGGTATATATGGTTGTTTTTATATTTGAAAGTGTTTTATTGGTATAGGTGGAATAGGTGTGTGTGTAAATGACTTTATATAATGTGTGGATTGTTTGGATGATTGGGGGTGGTGGTGATGTGTGGGATGGGTGATGATGAAATGGTTGTAAATTTTAAGGTTAGGTGATGTGAGTAGTAGTAAAATAGGTTTGAGAATTGGGTAGTGTAAGGATGGATGGGAATGGAAATGCAGTAAAATGGAATCACTGTCATTATCTGAGATGAAGAACGCTTTAAAAAGGGCCTTTTGTTCTGCTGGAGACAAACAAACAGAAGCCATTGGAATAAAAGGCGCCCCTTGTGCGCAGAAAACCACTCACCGGTTGCTTTTACCTCTTGGCACAAAGCAATCATTCTTTTTATCCGAATTTCTGACTCACACATTTAATGTGACTTTCTAACCTTCATCCGTTTTTGTTATAATCCAAAAAGGAGTGGAAGCCAGCGTGAGTTCTGCCGCTGCAGGGCGTCAACAACAGAGCTTTCAGAGACGGCCTCCTGCACGTTCGAGCTATTACTCTTGTGTCCTTTTGGCCTTCCTATGAACGGAAAGAGGTCTGTCGGTAGTTTCAATCATTTTTCACTCTCTGTAGAACCTGCAGGAGGAAGCCAGCTCCTGAGATACTACAGAGATATCTGACACTGTGCACACTAATGTTAGGTGAACTGGAGACTGACAGATATGGTTTATTTCAGGGACGATTCTGATTGATGATGTGTATTTGCTGTAATTAAAATCAAAATCAAAATGTAGAATAACCAGCAACAGCATGTAACCAACTACAATTTAATCATGTAATAAACGTATTTACATTTTCTGCCACGTTACACATCCACTCCACAACAATTTGGAGGGAAATATTCATGCAAATATAGCACATTTTACTCCCCATCATTAATCTTATAACTTTAGCGACTAGTTACTATGCAGATTCAGATTATTCTTTGTTTTTATTTTGTATCATTTGCCATATTATATAGTGTTGCAGCAGCACGATTTGCTGTTTGTGTTACAGAATAAGTGTACCTAACAAAATGGCCTCAGCTTGTCAAGATGGGAATGATCAAAGTTACAAGATGAATATGTGGGTGATCAATCAGTATTTGTATGCTTGTGTGTGTATGTGTGTGTGTGTGTGTGTGTGTGTGTGTGTGTGTGTGCACGTACAAACCTGCCACACTTCTCACACTCCTCCACAAACATGTTTCCATGAAGCTCTGATAACAAATCCCTAATAGAGCAAGAGGGAGAAGAGTTCACACAGGCAGAAAGATCACACGGATCATATTCACTCAGATCATTGTCCTTGAAGCTAATGTCGAGACTCTTCTACAAAACTTTTTTCTGGGTTGGATTTTTGCGACTCGCGCTCTGATAAATATTCAGAGGCCATATTCACGTCTGCGCCTCACTGGGCAGATTAATACCAACCAGTTTACTAAACTAGTTCGTCTGCTCTCTCTGTGATTTCCTCAGAGAACTACCACTTCGCTGTCTACACTCGACGAAAGATTTTTATTTTTTTTTTTTTAAAAATGGAGGGAGAGCGAAGAAATGGCTCCCGGGGAAAACAAGCCTTCCAATATGCGTAAAGGCCGGACGTATGCAGTGAATGAAAAATTGGATTCTTGGCCCTGGGTTAGTCAGACTGAACGTTTTCCATTACACTGCGCGTTATTCAAACGTATTTGAGCGCCTCGTTTCTGACACTGCTGAATATGTTAGAACAGATCACGACTCAACACGTTGGGAATTGGTGTGAAATAGTATCACACAGCCCACAATTCTGTGTGTTCGTAAAATACAAGAAAATGATGGAGGTATCAGTCTGTGGTTTCATCCTGAATAAGGAAATCCCTGCGTTTTTCTGAACAAGTTCCCTTTTCCTCTGAGCAAGTGTCTCACGTCCACTTCTCACTTATCATTCTCTCCTCTCTCCACTCAGCTCGCTTCGCTCCGAGCACAGCGATGTCCTCAAAATGTTCTCAGCATTAGCACACGGAGAACATTTTCATCTACACTTGAATCATTTTGTGAAATGGGAGGAAGGCTGCTGTGCTGTGAATAATTTTATATTAACTATGCTTCAACTGAGAACATGCAGTGTGAAGGTGGACACTCGAAGTGACAAACCCACGGAGAATAATCTCCTGACTCCATTCTATGGACCTTTTTTTAGCATCTTTCAGTTCTTTGTTTTGGTTTGAAGGCAACTTTAATATTTAGGTTTACCCTCAAGGCTTTCATCAACTTTGTTAATAATGTGTTTCTTCATGTCTACCAATAACTATGATGTGAGTTAGCAACTGAGTGTCTGAAGAGATAGATGTGTGTGTATTGATACCGCAGATCTGCAGAAGCCAGGGCAGAGTTACCTGGGGAAGCCTGATCGGACATGCAGGCCGTCCACGTTCTGGCTGATGAGATACTTGAGGTACCCGGCTCGCTGCAGTCCCAGGAGGGCCATGTGAGTCAAGCTGGGCCGGGCATTTTCAAATGTCGTGTCAAAGTGAGGTGACTCGCCCTTTTCCTCTAATGTCCACACACCCTTTGGACCCCTGAAAAAGAAGGCAGCGATGAACAGGCTGATAGCAGCTGTAATCAGGACTGGGCAGGTTGTGGTGCAGTGGGTGGACTGGAGGTCTGTACGTGTCAAACCGGTGAGTGGGTTTTGTTCACGGTTGAGTATAAACAAAACAATCTGATGGGAAGATTTCTGCAAAGTTTGTGAAACAAACTGACAACCTGCTGCCAAAAGTCTGAATCCACCTAAAATAAGGAACAATCTCCACAACTAAAATCCACAAAGAAAAGCTGAAATGTTTTCAAACTAAATATCTGTTGTTCAATCTGATATTTTTCTGCTCATACTTCTTTGATTAACCAGTCAGTTTCGGGTGTCTAAATGAGGGATAAGTGCAGTCAGCACTGGCGCGATCCGTCATCCTCGCAGTTGCCAAGTTGCTTCGAGGACGTGCCACTTATCTTTATGCATCGGGTGAGGAAACGTATTCTGTGAATCCTCAAACGCCGGCACAACCGTCTCATCTGTCCATCTGAACTTGAACTGTCCCATCTCTCACCATCAATGTGATTCATTGCCTGCTCCGCCAAGACCAGTTCAAAGACACAGCAGCATTAACAGAGAGGCGTGTGCGCGTACTTGACGTCGATAAAATCAATCTGAGGGGCCGACGTTCCTTCTCTCTGCTGGAGCATGTGAGTGTGTTTGTGGGGCAGCAGTGGGGTTATACTTTGTGTTAGTGGGTCTGATGTGTAGATAGAAACCTTGGCTTTATTGATATTGCCGTTCAAGGTCGACCCTCACCTGACTGACAGGCAGAGCAATCAAATATTCATTAGTCGGGTTTCCAGAGATTTCATCTCCAGACATGTTTGTATGAATTCACAGCGGAATGAATTCAATTAAGGTCTTCCTCAAATGTCAGAGTAAATTATTTGTTTGTACAGTATCAAAAGGAAATTCTCACACTGATTGAAGGAAAAAAAAAAAAAGAGCTACAATCAGATTGTGTTATTGATTAAAAAAAAATCCAATTCTGAGGGACATAGACCTGAAAAGCAGTCAAGGCAAGTACCACCCTCATCTGCTCATACAGTGGTACTACAAGAGAAATCAGGGGGCTGCGCTAAGAGATCCACATTACCACATATAGAAAATAAAACTTATTAAAGCTAAACGATCATGTCTGGCTTAGATTTACGGTAGGTTGTAGGTTTCTCAATAATATATAATACTGTGGACGCTACAATGTGATATATTCAGCAGAATCGCTGACAATCACATGAGGACATGAAAAAATAAATGTCATTTTAAATATGCAACTTATGGTATTTTTTTCTTCTTAGTTGTTTGTTTAAAACTGAAGAGTTTGGTGTGGATGATTTATATCCTTTAACAGAAGATATTCAATGCTTTTGAATAACTGTTTTGTTTTGTGTCAGCATTACTTGATTCTTCATTGTTATTTATGCAGCAATAAACTGAATTTCAGTATTGAATTTTGTTTAGTTGATCGGTAATAATAAACTGTTATTTATACAGAATGTTTAAACAACTCATGAGGTCATTGTCTCCTTGGTTGAGAGAGAAAAAAAGCATGTGTTTGTCGAAGCGGTTGATGGGAGGACAGAGCTGTACTTGTTTGTGCCTCACCTGAAGTCTGGGATGCCTGACGCGGTGCTGATTCCTGCTCCGGAGTGGACGACCAAGTACTCAGACTCTTTTATCAGCTGAGCGAGAGTCTCCACCTTCACTTTCAGCTCCTCAGGATTATCAAACGTCTACCACGGAACAGAAAACATCAGGTTTAAGACGGATGCACTGACACAATCAAATATCACAATATTTTTACATGGTACCTAAATATCAACAACACTGGGAGTGATGAAGGCTTGAGAAGGAATGTTTTCACCCAGTTTTTTTATCTACACAGGAGAGTGACACAGTCTCAGAGAATAAAACGTGTGATGAGTCGTGCACGAAGAGCGAACCATCCACACAGCTGGAAAAACCGAAGCCAAAAAAGACCAAGAATTTATATCATATGACGGTTGTGCAGCTTGTGAATTAAAAAATTTGTTAACAATGTTATAACAACAGACATCTGAATATATCATCTTATATTGCAGTTTCAACGTTGTGTCATTAGAAAAAATCGAATCAACATTCTCGGCACAAATGGGACACAAGTTACTACAACTTGTGACGTGGATTTACTCAAGAAACTTTGTCTCTGACTGAAAAAAACTTTGATGAAACATGTCTGCTGAAAAGTTTTCAGTTAAGAGTATTAACTTATTGCTGCACATATATTGCAATTGAGCACAGCCTTTGCTAAACATGTAACAACTATGGGGACAGAAATGTGAAGTTTATAACAAAGCTCTAATGGAGAGAGTGACTTTGTGTTTACCAAATCACAACAGAAGTAGAGAGTAAGGTACATTTCCTCCATCAGTGTACAGTTCGGGTGCAGTGGTACCTTTTCATTATATGCTGTCCCTTTAGGAGTCTTACTGTTTTTTTTATTTTTGTTTATCTGACTGCTAGAGTTACTTATTTTCAGCTCTAGTTTTTGCTTCTCATGTAAGTCTCACCTGTGCAGACTATAATTACAACACAAACAGGGGACACTGGCTACTTTGCAGACAATAATTAACACATACATTACAATGCTTGCTATTAAATTAACCCACTGTCTACAAAAGCAGTTACACATGACGCCACCTGGACCAGCTACGACACTAAAAACCTCCTTAAACAATTAAGAGTTAACAACAAATGACGTACAACTCTGAATGGAGCCACTAACAGTTACTTCAGTGGCATCTGTTGCTTGCTAACAATCTACATTTCTTCATCAGTAGATTTAAAAACTTTCATTTGTAATTTTGTATTCATACATTGAGGCATTTCAACTCTTTTCTTTCATCCTAACGACCGAACACGATCCGAACATCCTCGGTTCACCTGCTAACAGTTGCTTCGAAGCTAACAACTTAGCGCACAGCAGCTAAGCTAGCTTGTCTTTTACCTCTGGAAGTCCGCAGACGCCTTTATCTGCGTACGGAGAGAGTCCGGCTGCATAATTCACAGACATGACTTTTGTTGTCTTCGAGTTTTTTTTTAATATATATATCGCTTTGCTCGAGAAAGCTGCTCCTGTATTGTAAGTCTCAGTGAGATCCCAGGCGGGTTTTTAACTGTGTTGTTGAACTGACGTCATCTTTGAGCGACGGAGTGTGCTGCATTCAAAACAGCAGGAAAATGACAATGTACCAAGTCTGCTCAATATTCTTTGTTTGGACAAATAAGAGTCGACATTTAACACAGATGTAGACCTACACATGAGAGGCAAAGGATCCCTAGCAAACTGTAAGGTATTGAAACACAAACAACTTGTTAATTTCTGATAAAACATCTCACATTGTTATTTTTGCTGGATTTCACAGACCTTGTTAGGCAAAGTTTGATAGAGTGTGACTCAAACACACACATAAGAAATGTGTTATCTCTGTGCAAGATCATATTTAGAGAGATTTAATTAGTGTTTTAATTTCTGATAGTCTTGAGGAAAGCCTGACAGAGTAATGGTGCCATCTAGTGACCAGTAGAAGAACTTAGGTACTAAGCTACTAATGTACAGCTACGAATGTACAGTACATTGAGGGAGCGTACAATCAAGAAGAATGAACCTCTTAGCTGCACATAAACACACAAACACGCAGTACACACACATGCACTATAAACTGTATATAAAGTGTATATTGGACATACAAACCAGCGAAGAACGGAGACCAAAAATCAAATAAAAACAACGCGAGTGAGCCAATAAATCTTTATTTTTCACTTTTTAAATAGCCGAAAATAAAAAATAAAAGATGAGTGAATAGAACAATACGGTGACCATTCATACAGCTACATGTGCATATCAGTTATGGTTCCCGTTAAAGCTGTAAACCAACTCTGAAGACCACCTAAAAGAGGAAAGCGGTTGCTCGTCTCAATTGTTTTGTTTTATGTATTTCATTATCCTGAGAAATTCAGTATGAAGTGCCAATTCGAGTAAATGAAAACAATCAATATTGCTGATGCAAAAAAAAAAAAAAATACACAAAGAGGATACCCATGCACTCTAAAGGTTATATCAAAACCCGTCCACTCTCCGCTGACACAGGAAATAGAAAATGAAAATCAAAACACGGCGGCCTTGTTCTCTCACCTCAACTTTGATAATCCTGACTGATACTGCAACAACACCTTTCGACAGACACTTATCCTACAGAAGCTTTTTTTTTTATGTTTGCCAATCAAACCTAATAATCTCATCACATAAATCATTCTCAAGCAAAGATTGCAGGCATAATGTCTAACCAAAGAAAGAGACGGGAAAAAAAAAAAAACAAAGCTCACAAGAGAGCAATCAAACAGAAGAATACAACAAACAGTCATATAATGTTTTGGGCTTTCTTTTACACCTTTTTAGCTCTTTGGCTCCGACAGGCCTCTAAAAGAGCAAACCTGAAGAGAGATACAAATCTGATCTTTAATTAGTTCTGCCCAGCTCCCCGAAAAACGTCCTACATGACTCTTAAATCTGAGCTACTTCAAATAACACAACCCCCACACTCAAAGAGACAGAAACACATCCAACGGTAATCAGAAGAAACACAGCAAAGATCAATTTCATGTTACCAAAAAAGTTCACATTTGACCCGCTGACTCAGCTTGCCAGCCGGTCGTCCAGATAAAAAGTTCTCTGGGATCTCTTTCGAAAAACCAGTCTTTCTAATCGGCGAGCTGAAAACAGATCATAATGTAGGTAAACAGTCCACCAGTAAAAGAGACAGAAAGCTTCCGATGATGTTCTGGCATGCACAAGAACTTTGAAAGCGTCGTCTCGTGACATCCCGTCCGATTGAAGCGAGACGGACTGTGAAACTTGAAAATGTCGTCGATTCATCGTATTTTCAGCAGACTGTTCGACACAAACAGGCTTCTTGGAAGTCCTCAGTCTTCTGTCTGTCACTACGACAGACTGTTGGTGAGCAACGCCCAGTTACAATTAGGGGAAATAAGGATACGCGAGAGGAACGCTGAGCAAAGTTTGGAAGTGTTTGCACCAGTGCAAATGTTGCTATAGTTAACAGTGGTATTAACCCCACGATACCATTTACTGTACAATAACTCAGTAGGATGAAGTAATAGATTAAGTTATACTCTCAATGTAAGGTTTAAGGTGATAATGAAAACTGTTGAAGAAACTGGTGACTTTTGTGCTGGTGCAAATCTTTCCAGGTCTGACCCTTCCACAACGGTGCGTCGGTTTACGCCTGCGAAAAAAGAAGTTCGGAGGCTCAGGAAAAAACTGCTCTTTTCATTGGTTTAGAAGTGGGAAGCTTCAAATCTTTCTTCGTTGTCGACCTAGAATTTCTGGCAACCCAGACGGAAAAAGGTGGAAGCGTATGTCAGCTAGATTGAGGGCGCTGTTGAGAAGCATGTCATGACTCCTCGTTGCCTGAGTCATCCTCATCGTAGCAGCAGTCGCCGTCCCCGTCTTCCACGTCGTCTTCGTCGTAGTAGTAGTCATAGAAGAGGTCGGAGCCTTCGTCGGGGGCCGGGGCACGTGTGCGGACGCAGTACTCGGCCAGCGTGGTGGGCACCTTCACGCCATCGCGCTCGGCTTCTGCCTTGGTGGCCAACACTTGTTTCCTGAGGGAAGATGTTACATGATTGAGTCAAGATTGAAACTTTGCATAGTGGTTCTACATATTTTGGTCCAGGTTTTGTGGGTGACGACGTGTCAGTGCCACCGCTTACCTGATGATCTCCACGTATTCTCGGTCCTTGCCCTTGCTGTCCCTCCATTTGCGGTACATGACAGAGGCGTCCACATTCGCAGGAGAGAAGGTGTTGGGTTCATTCAGCAGTGAGATCACACTCAGCAAAATGGTCCTGGGAGAAAACACAAATTCAATATTTAAACTAAAATTAGCACTTATATGCTAATGTGGATATGTTCTAGCGACAAAAAAACATGCACCTGACATTCTCTTTTTCCAGAGCCAGTAGAGACTGCCTTTCTTTTTTTTTTTGAGAGAATACAGATTATTTTCCATTGCCTATTTACGTGCCAATTATTGATTACCTGATTTGTCATTTAGCATATTAAATGGTACAAAGTGACAATGACAATTGTTGTATCAAATTTTGAATTTACAGGCAACATTCAGTACTGTTGCACACTGGGAGTTGAAAGTTTAAATTGCAACAGACATTTTTTTTGCAGCAGAGATGTTGACAGAAAGCCCAAATGTGATTAATAACATTAATTAGGCATCCATAACCTGTGTGGAAAGCGGCCATCATCAAAGTCATTAGTTTCGCCCGAGCTTGTGCTCCTGAATCAAAAGGACTGCAGCGAAAAAGGGTTTTTCTTTCTTACAAATCAAGGTTGAAAGAACTAAGAACAGAATTGTGACCCATGTGATTAATTTTCAAAGATACTACAAATTATAATTCCAACAAAACAAATCCTTGTTCATTTTGGTCCTATAAAAATCCAAATATATCCCATATTTCCATACATTAATAATGTTGATTAAAATTGTACTCCCTCTTACAACATTACCTATAAAAGGTTGACCTCATTTTGTTTGTGGCTGAGTATTAAGTGGGTTCAGTTAAGGTGGCGCATTTTATTTTTAGCAGTGGTGGAGAATTTCTTGATGTGGAGGCCCTTAATAAATTATGACTTAATAAATTATTTGGAAGAAATGGTGCTCTGACACAAATCCAAATAAAAAAATCTTCTGTTTAAAAGGAAATATTGAACTTTTCACACTGAATGTTAACAGTCACACATTGTATTTGTCTACAACATATTAAAAGGAGCAGAGTGATGACAGCCGTGGCCAAAAAACAGATCATATTACAAATTTGGTGTCGTTTACACAGATGTTAATTCAATGATCGCTTCTGGGAGCCTCTGAGGAGAATCCACTAAAGGGAAAATGTTTGTGAGAATATAAGGAAGGGAGGCACTCAGAAAAGAGAGACATATCAGGAGAGATAATGGGGGAGAGCACTCACCGGACATTCTGGGTGGGATTCCATCTCTCTGACGGCAGCTCTCCACTCTGTGGGTCGTCCACTGGAGGGTGCAATATAGAAATACACACATCTCCATTCTGAAGACAGAGGAAATACACTCGTTTAACATGTAGAGCTCCATAAAACCACAGAAAAATGTATTATCATATGAAATATTTTGATAACCAAATGAAAATGTGTTATTTTGTATTACAGTTTATAATGTGCATATTGTAAAACATTTTTTCTGGTAGTATTAATAGTTGAGTTTGTGTTCGAATTGTGGATTTGTTGTTGAGTTTCACCCATTTTAAAGACCCATCTATGGACGGGCTTGCAAAACTAGCTTCCACCACACATGCTGTGGTGTGCGGTTTCAGTTTATGCTACATATTTGTCCCTATACAAACAAACTCTAAAATAAAATATATCTAAATACAGTTCATATTGTAAAAGAGATGCAGCGTGTGATACTTTACCTCATAGATGTTGGGGTGCCACATCTTGGTGAGGAACCGGAAGGCTGGTGGGGAGTACGGGTAGTCTATAGGGAACTTGATCCTCGCCTGGGGCACAAAAACACGTCTTTACACGCAGCTGTTCACTGTGTTCACTAAATTATGCTAAATGGCACACAACATTTTTTTTTACCAAAAAAAGATAGGATATTACTGATTTCATATACAAGTGGAGCAGTATAAAAAATGCTTCTCACCTTAAATAAATGTTTTTATCTGCTCAAAACAATTACTAGCTTTAAAAAGGTGCATTATGTAGTTTTGGGAAAAATTTTGGCTGAAATTTAAATATGTGGCGGACCCTGCCACCTTTTCTGGCTACAGTGTTCCCTGTACCTTATTTTCATCTGAGAACAGCTTGTTTATTCAATTATAGAGAAAAAAATCCTTAATTTTCTATCATTACCTAATTATTATTGTAAATATCTTAATTCCAAGTTTGATTTTTTTTTTCTCCAAAACTATATAGTGCCCCTTTAAGTAGGTATGTAACCTTTACAGGTATCAGCTGTGTGGTGGATTGTTTTAATGCCATTTCTTTTGTTGTGTGCGTACGTGTTGATGTTTTTATGGACTGTCAGTTTAAATGGTATCCTGTTGTATTCTTACCTTAAAATACCCCCCCTCATAGTGAGTGTTAGGGGGTCCGAAGATGGCCACTTCCCAGTTGTACATGTCAGCCTCGTCCACCAGTGTTATCTTGAAGCCCTCGACTGGCTGCTCCTGGAGGCTCTTCATCTCCAACATGAGTGCCTTCTGTGAGCTGGCTACATGAGAGTGGTCGTGCTGCGCCATACTGGACCGGGTTAGCTTTCAAAAGATTACCTGGAGCCGGTAGGTGACTAACTAGCCAAACACCCAACTGACACCGAAAAAAAATAAAAATCAACTTGAGTGTTTTCGATGCTCGGAGACAATGAAACAGGCCGAACCAGCCAGGCTGCGCACAAACCAAACAAAGGTTGCGTTGATTTGTCTCCCAAATGTGAAGGATTATGAACCGATGTCAGTGCTCAGAACCTGCCGAACACACCGAACCATAGTGGCTGAGCAGCACCTCGGGCTTTAGTTGATCTACCTGGCAGGGCAGCCGCGGATATAACCCGTAATCTACTGGTAGCTGCTGGCTAAAGTAAGCTAGCTAACAAGCTCTACCTTCCCGACCAGCCGAAGCCGAGTTTACCGCGGCACGTAATACTTTCTACGTCCATACGAGAGTCAGATTGGAAAAGAAAACTCAGCTATTGATTTGAAATGCTAGCAAACAGAAACTCTAACGATAATAGTCAGAAATGTGGCAGATATCACCCTAACAGCAGCCTGGGTAAAGAAGAATGTTGTCAAAAGGAGTCCCCCTCTCCCCTCAACACAGGCGATGGCGCCCGGTGTCGCCTGGGATTTGTAGTCCAGTCTTCCCCTGTAAACGTTATTTTAAACCTTCACAGCAAACATGACGCCACACAATAACGGATACAATAACTTGGTTGCACGTACAAACAACTATCAAGGCCAGTGTGTTAAGTTTTGTCCGGTATTTTCTAAATATTTTGTTCAAGACGGAATTAAGGCGACTACATTCGTCAGTTGTGTGACGTCACGAAAACACGAATGTTGTTTGTGTTTCTGAAGAGCAGCCGTGACCTATTTTCATTCTCAACGTATTTGAACTCAGCGACACATATTTATGACGTTAATTTAATTGAGATAGTGATTTGTCCTATTAGAACTACAGTTGAACGAAGGGAATTTATTTGTACTTTATTTTTTTCTCAAGATGTGCTTGTGACGTCTACAATGTGCGCCATTTTGTAGAAAGCCCTTCAACTTGCCTTTCTTCTGCCTGAACGATTAGTTAATTAAAACTCGACATGGTACCGCACTGGTTTCGGTGAGGGTGCGTGTTTCAGGCTGATATTGATATCAATTTAATTGATTTATGTTTTTTTAGATTAATTTTACGCTGTAAAGACGGCAAACGGTTTTCTTTGTTACGTCTTATTTACGCGACAGAGGGCACTTCGGACCCCTGTAACGACGGAAAGTTCGTGATGGGTTCGAAATCACGACGACGGACCCGCTCCAAGTCCAGAAGTCGAAGCCGGGATCGGCAGAACAAGTCCAGAGTGAGCAGGTCTCGTTCCCCGGAGGAGAGGAGAGGCCGCAGTCGGTCTGCGGACAAGAGAAGACCCGCCCGCGGACGGGGACGGTCTGGCAGCAGGGACTCCAGCGATGGCTCTCCTGGCCCGCGTCGGCCTCAGCACAGGGACCGTCCAGGTTCCAGGAGCGGCTCGGAGGGCGACAGGAGGCGGGGACCACAGCGACCCGGGAGCAGTGCGAGAGGTCGATCATCAAGGTAACTTTCTTTACTGGCTGATTCGAGCTGGTTGTTGTTTAACGCTTTTACGTCGGTTTTAAGTTTTACATTGTCTGTATGACGAGTAGCTGAATAAGACGTAACAACAACGAGCTGAACTTTCTGTGTGACGATCAAGATAAAACTGAGCCCCAGTGTCCCACTGTTAAATCGGCACTGTGAGTTTGTGTTAGTAAAAACAGAATTATGTCACTTTTTTTTTTAAAACTTTAAAATATCAACTTCCTGCTGATGGAACAGTGTCTTGTAACAGGCTGAATGGTTTCTCTGTCTGCATCACTTGTTTCTACACTATGTAACTTCAGTGAGAGGCCGGTCACAGCATTACACACGTTTACTTCAACAAATGACGTTGTTCTAATATAAGATAATAAGTTTGTTTATAGTTTATAGCACGTCCCTCCTTCCTGCTGCTGTCAGACTGCACAACCAGCACTTTTTCTGATTCTCAATCTAATTGTTAGCACCTACATTACGTCTGACAAACTTTTACAAACCTGGGATTTGTATTTACTACAGCGGTGATCCACTCAATTACTGTGGAGGGTGCCAGATCACACAATTTTTTCATAATGATGCTTTAACATTTATATAATCCTTTTGCAGGGTCGATGGGTAGTTGTAGTTAATCCTATAATGTAGTAAATTGTGTCTCTGACGATCTTTGTCTGTCTCAGCTCCGATTCGGATGATTCCAGAGTGAGGAGGAGGGGAAAGGAAACGGAGAACCGGGCTGGAAAATCTCGAGAGGGGAGAAGAGGACGGTCCCAGCACAGCTCTGACTCCCGCGATGGAAGTAGCGACAGAGAACGGAGGAGGCAGAGAAGTCCTGACAGAGACAGGCAGAAGAGGGAGCGGGAGAGAGACGGAGAGAGGCGGAGGAGCAACAGCAGGGACAGGGACAGAAAAGGAGACAAAAGCCGCGAGCAAAGGAAGAGGAGCGAGGATAGGGAGGAAGGGAGGAGCGCCAGAGGCAGAGAGAGCGCCGTCAGAGACCGGGAGGACGGGAGGAGCGTCAGAGGCAGAGAGAGCACCGTCAGAGACAGAGGGAGGCGTCGCTCCAGTTCACCGGAGTCGTCTGACAGCTCGGGGTCTGGCCGTGAGGTCCGCGTAGCCAAAGAAAAGGAGGACAAGAAAAAACAGAAGGAGATGTTGAAAGCTCTGGAGACGCCTGAGGAGAAGAGAGCCAGAAGACTGGCAAAGAAGGAAGCAAAGGAGAAGAAAAGGAGAGAGAAAATGGGATGGAGTGAGGAGTACATGGGCTACACCAACGCTGACAATCCCTTCGGTGACAACAACTTATTGGGCACGTTCAAATGGCAGAAGGTGAGTCGGGGAGCATTGTGTAACAGTCAAGCATTTCCAAAATGTGTTTGTAGTTCCATCAGTTGGCTTTGAATATTGTAACTAATCCTAGACTTTTGTTTTTGTGTGCATTTTCAGGCGTTGGATGTGAAAGGCATCGGCCATCTTGGAGAAAAAGACCTTAAAGAGCGGAACAAATTGATCCAGGAAGAGAACCGCAGAGAGCTGCAGAAGGTATGAATTATTATGCCTGAAGTACAACGTTGAGTTGTTTTGAGTCGCAGCCTTTGCATTAATCGCATCAACTTTGTGTATCCAGGTGAAACAGCTGCGCCTGGAGAGGGAGCGAGAGAAGGCCATGAGAGAGACGGAGCTGGAGATGCTGCAGAGGGAGAAGGAGGCCGAGCATTTTAAGACCTGGGCTGAACAGGAAGACAACTTCCACCTGCACCAGGCCAAACTCAGGTGAGCGCGTGCATCAGCAATCAGCCAGCCTCCTCTTCTCATGTCAAAGACGAGGATTCATTTGGTTTTTACTGTTATTCCAGTAAAGATCTGCTCCTGCAGCTGTCTGACAATACTGTGCTGTGTGTCCAGGTCCAAGATCAGAATCCGTGATGGTCGTGCTAAACCCATCGACCTGCTGGCGAAGTACATCAGCGCAGAAGACGACGATCTCGCTGTGGAGATGCACGAGCCTTACACCTTTCTCAACGGGCTGACAGTCACCGACATGGATGACCTGCTGGAGGACATTAAGGTGTGCTTATGTTACACAGGATGTAGTCATGTAATTAGGGAGGCAGTTGTGCACGTTTCGAACCATTATACGTAGAATATTTATGTGATCAAAGCAACATTCATGTTCTCTATTGGTACAGTGTGTGTGTGTGTGTGTGCGTGTGTGTTTGTGGTTTTTAACAGATCTGTTCTAGTGTTGGATTTCTCTGTCATTGCCTTTTTCTGACACAGAGGGGCGCCAAGTCCCAAAATGTTAAGATTGCATGCTCTGACAGGTTCAATTTGTGAATGTGAAACCTTCGAATAATATGCGTCGATGTAAAATGTTACATATAATCTGGTGCAGATTGACCCCAAACATGGCTGAGGCCACTTGCTTCACATCTATTGTCCTCAAACTGATCTGTAATTATTAACTGAATGGGTGTTGTTGTGCTGGCAGGTGTACATGGAGCTGGAGCAGGGGAAGAACGTGGACTTCTGGAGAGACATGACGACCATCACAGAGGACGAGATCAGCAAACTGAGGAAGCTGGAGGCCTCTGGGAAAGGACCAGGTACGTAATTTTTCAGTTTAAGATGTGAGCTCTCTTTGTTTTTGCCTTTGTGAATTACAAATGTGTGTGTGTGCAACAGGAAGCAGCACTCAACCACATTTATTCCCCTCTATGTTCAATGCAATCCTTTTGATTCACAGGTGATCGTCGTGAGGGCATCAACACAGCTGTGAGTACAGATGTGCAGACGGTGTTCAAAGGGAAGACATACAGCCAGCTGCAGGCGCTGCATCTGAACATCGAGACGAAGATTCGGGCCGGAGGGTCCAACCTCGATATCGGTTACTGGGAGAGTCTGCTGCAGCAAGTCAGAGTCTACATGGCCAGAGCAAGGTACGAACGTGGGAACCTGTACTGTGCTCCCATTACTGTAGGAATTTACATGCCTGATTTATATGCATGTTCCAAAAATGAATCTACTGTAAAACGTAGACAGATTGATTGTGATATGTCTGGATAGATGTTTGAAATATGTGTGTGTGTGTGTGTGTGTGTGTGTGTGTGTGTGTAAAACCACAATATTCTGTCTCAGGTTGAGAGAGCGACACCAGGACGTGTTGCGTCAGAAGCTGTTCAAGCTGAAACAGGAACAGGGGGTGGAAAGTGAACCTTTGTTCCCCATCATCAAAGAGGAGCTGAGGAGTGATGAAGAAGTGTAAGTTACCTAGAAACCACACACATCCTGGAAATCTTGGCTCAGTCTCTCAATTTGCATAGAGTTAGTGACACTAACCTGAGGTTCAACTTTCACTTCACACTATCATTCTCACTTCTGCAACGATGTGTATTAGTGACTCATATATGTACAATACTTCCTTTTTTAACATCAGGGAGAGAGAAGAGCAACCAGGTACGTCAACCACAGAGGAGTCTTCATCAAGACACAAGAGCAGAGAAACAGAAGATGATGAAGACGACGCCGAACCTTCAACATCCAGAGCAGGAAACCAAGATGAGGACGGAGCAGAAAAGGGCGACAAGGATGAAGAGGAAAAGGGCGAGGTGGTGGAGGCCGTGCTGACAGAGGAGGACTTGATCCAGCAGAGCCAGGCGGAGTACGACTCCGGTCGCTACAGCCCGTCGCTGCTCACGTCCTCCGAGCTGCCGCTGGACTCGCACACGATAACGCCGGAAGAGGACATCCACAGGCTGCAGTTAGCGCGGCGACAGCTACAAGTCACCGGTACGAGACGAATTAAACCATCTTTGATGTACAAAATGTGTAATTTATATTTCTCCCCAAGTCACTCACTGTCGCTTCTTTGCCTTCTCTATCAGGCGATGCCAACGAGAGTGCCGAAGACGCCTTCATACGTCGTGCCAGAGAGGGCATGGGCACCGACGAGGCCCAGTTCAGCGTGGAGTTCCCCGTCACAGGGAAGATGTACCTGTGGGCGGATAAATACCGTCCCAGGAAACCCCGCTTCTTCAACAGGGTCCACACGGGCTTCGAGTGGAACAAATACAACCAGACGCATTATGACTTCGACAACCCTCCGCCCAAGATCGTGCAGGGTTACAAGTTCAACATCTTCTACCCGGACCTGATCGACAAGCGCTCAACGCCGCAGTACTTCCTCGAGCCCAGTCCCGACAACAAGGACTTTGGGATTTTAAGGTTCCATGCAGGTCCTCCATATGAGGACATTGCCTTTAAGATCGTGAACAGGGAGTGGGAGTACTCGCACCGACACGGCTTCCGCTGTCAGTTCGCTAACGGGATCTTCCAGCTGTGGTTCCACTTCAAGAGGTACCGCTACAGGAGATAGAGGCCATATTACAAGATGGACCAAGAGCCCAGTCACTGTATATTCTATCGGCCGTACAGTCAATGTGATTTGTTGTATTTTTGTTCAGCTGCTCTCATACCAAGAAGCAGTTTGTTAAACCTCCAAATGACTCTGTACTGTTGGCTGAAAAAGTTAATTGTAATGTCTGAAAATTACACATTAAAGATTTTTTTCCCACTTTTTAATCGCTGTAAGTTGCCACTTGTTGTTTCCGACGTGAACTCCGATGTAAAACATGTACTTTGAGATACAGAATTCAAACATTGACATTTAATACTCGTCAGTCAGCAGAGAGGGACAGTAGTTTAAAGATGGAACAGTCATACAAAGACATGATTCAAATCTGCAGCTAACTTCCACACATGTTCGTTACATGCTCTGCTAGTCCGGTCATGCAGAAAGTGGTAAATCCTGTTAGCTATGTGGCTCCGCTGGAACAACACAGCAATCAGGTAGACGAGGTTTAATACAACAAAAGCTAGTGGTTAGAAGTGAAATGGCTCAATTTCAGTTACTGTACATTCCTTGTGAAATCACACCAGTCTGAACAAGATACTCCGATCTAAACTGAGATTTAAGACAATTAGTAGAAACAATTAAAAAGTAAGGATGCACCATATGGATTTTTACAGCTCATTCTGATAAACAATTTATAATTTCTGGAATTTAAAAGAAATTCATCACCTTGAGTTTATGCACACCTGAGGGGAAGATGGGCTGAGATCTAATGCGCTAAGATGGATGATTTAATATTCCACAGCTCACAACACGTATTGCACAATCATATTATCATTATCTGAAACTGAAAAAAGGTCCATGTGACAACATGTTCGTGCTCCTCTGCGCGGCTCTACCTGGTACAGGCACTTGTCTCATTAATCAAAGATGTTTGGCTTTGTTTTATCACCTCTATTTAACGGCTATAAATTCACTGGGGCAGTTTAACGGCTGACAACATACGTTTCCCACCATCAGCCGAACATATCATGCATCCCTTAACTAAAATACACTTTTAAATGTACAAACAGTTGTACTCAAACAAAGAAGTGGTGTCGGAGTTCAAGTGTCTCTCATACAGAACAAAGCCCATCAGAATCTTTTGGTGTGTTCAACAGTTCATATTCTCAAAACAAAGTTTCAACCAGATTTTGTAAACGCTGTTGAGATTTCTACTCAAATATTAATCTGAACCCATGAATCCAGTAGTTCTGCCACGAAACAGGAGGTTTGGGACATTCCCTTTCATTGTTCACATTTCAACTGCACTGAATGAGAAACTGTTAATAGCAATGGCATAGTCTTTTTTAAATCTCCGATTCATCATCAATAAACTGCAGAGATGGAAGACTAACACCTTGGGCATTGTTCTCCTCCTCTGCAGCACCGACTGCTGCCTCCCCTCCGCTGTGGTTGTTGTTACTGGTGCCATTGTCTCTTCCCACCACCAGGGGCTTGTCCTCTGCCTGTGCAGACCTCTGTGCTTGTTGGTAGGTCACATGAGAGTTCAGACCCTCCTGGTCAAGGGATTGTTCTCCCTTCTTCTTTCCACAGTTCCAGGGCAGTGGTAGGTGGCCTTTGTAAAAGTTCCAGGTCAAAAGGGCAAGAAGAGAAACAACAAGGAGTCCTATCGCAGCCTGCAGTCCAGCCACAGAGGGACCGTCTGTCTGAGCCTGGGGAATAATCGCTCTCCCATCGTCAGAGTCTGCTGGACCTATACTAATCCGGTACTCCACCACAGTGGTCGTGTGCTTTCTAGTTTTGGAGTGCTCCACTGACAGGCAGCGGTATTGTCCAGCGTCGGAGCGTGAGGCGTTGAGGATAATTAGTCCGTCTTGGAGAAACTGAAGGCGATCCGCAGGTGTCAGTTCGCTTCCGTCCCGCTCCCAGGTGGTTTTTGCCATGTTGGAAGGCGGAGGACAGTTGAGCTTTAGGTTTCCCATAGGCCAGATGGACCTATTCAGGGGCTTCACAGGATCTGAAGACAAAACAGAGGAGCATCACATGCATTTTCATTAAACAACCTACAATGAACCTCAATTGTGGTTCTTTGAAGCATGAAGTACAAATGGTGTGCATTAACTCACCAGCATCCGGGCAGAGAGCAGCATTTCCGTCTTTCACACTTTGGATTAGTTCTCTAAAGCAGTAGATACAATAATTGAAGTTTGGATACAACAAATACCAAAACAACATGTTATGCTCTACATGCCAGGACAGTTGCCTACCCTTGGGAACTGGAGAGAAGAGTACATTTCCCAGCAACTTTGTCCCAGCCACAGTACGGGTCTCTGGCTAGCACACAGTCCACACAGGATGACGACCTCTCACAGGTGGCTAGTGGTATCTGCGCTGCTCCAGAGTCTGAGCCTGCATAGAGCTGACCCTGTACACAATGGATCCACCAAACACAAACACAGAGCAATGACATTCAAGTGGGCTTCACCCTCATATACAGTGAACATAGATACGTTCGAGTTTTACCTTACCGTGACATTAGAGAATTTAAGAATCTTGATCGGCTCTTTATCCTGGAAGAGTTTAACTTCTTCGATGATGAACATTTCTCCATCGTAGTTTACAGCCTTCAGCAGTGTGCCTTCCTCTTTTTGCACAAAAATAGAGTACATGCAACATTTACACGCAGACACTTGTGGTGCAATGCTAACCACTGATGTTGTCTGGTTAGCAAAAGCATCAATGTAGCACAAACAGAATGCAACCCTGACAAAACACACCTGTGCCTACGAACATCACGTTGTACTTCTCTCCATCTGCTCCCTGCACTTGGTTGACTACGATACGTGTGAATGTAGCTCCCCTCCGCACCAGTAGAGGCTTCTCTCCTATTGGCTGGATGACTTGGTCCATGAGGGGCCTATCCTTGATAAATTGAAGGGTCCGATCTGGGAGGCCCAGGGTCTCAGTTATGCCCTCTTTACGAGCCTCATTGTCTATACACTGGCGGGGGAAGGACAGAAAAAAGATAGAAACAACAGAGTCAGCAGACAAAAGGAATCAGCTTCCTGCTGGACCACTCGTTAAAAAAAAAAAAGAGTTGCCTTTTGAGTTTTGTCTTTGTTTCTAACACACGCACACACACGTTGACTAGAGGGCACACTCACAGCTCCGGGCCGAGGGACGGGGACATCTCCGCTATACATCACCCACTTAACAAAAGAGGTTTCTACGGTGACGGGTGTCTTGTATTTTCCCTCCGCAAACACTTTGCTGATGTCGGACACACGATACGCACACACTGCAGACAGGTCTGATGTGTCCCTGAAACACACACACACAGAAAATGAGCCAAGTGGCGTGCCAGAGACAATTAAAGAGAACAAGGCCTTCCTGCTTCTAACACTAACACGTTTTTTTAATTCAAACGTACGACTGTGGTGTGAAGACAGCGTAGAACAAGCAGTCCTTCCAGTCCTTCTGGGGGTCACACCAGCGGTACGTATCCTGGATAATGTACGGCAGCTGAGACTCGAGCACCGGGCAGTCCATTCTTGCCTTCAGGAAGGATGTCCATTTCTTCTGCAAGGTCCTCAGACCTCCCAGATCCCCCTTTGGGCATGGAAAGACACCATCATGCCACAGTGTCAAGTGGAAAAACACAAAGACATACGGGATGCACAATCAAGCAAAGGAAAGGGCTGAACGAACCTGCAGTAATTGAGGAAGTGCCATTTATATGTCATTGTTATTTGCGATAAACTCATTCACCTTGCAGACGCGGGCCACACGGGAGACCACCAGTTTGTTGTAGCAGTCGCACTCCACAGCGGTTTCACTAAAGAACAGGTAAATCTTGTCATCATCTCCTATTGCGCTCGTCATGGCCTCTGGCATCTGAGCCATGGAAACAAAGTTGGGCTCTGACATAAAAAGAAGACATCAATTTTATATCAGCTACCGTCAAAGTGAAACAGTAATGTGAACTTAGAACTGTGCAACAAACAGATTACACACTATCACATCTTACCATGAAGCCAGGAGCTCTTGAACTCAGTACGTATGGAGACAGGACCGCTGCGCATCAGGACAGGTTCAGAGCCCAGGAAGTTCATTGAAGTGGCTGAGTACAGGTTGTTTTCTGAGAAGACACGACAGCAGACACGGAGATACAAATGAAAACATTCAGCTACTTAAACCGATCCTCCTCACTCTCTTATCTGTTCTGTAACTGCTCCTTACCAAACATGATGGAGGCGTATCTCTGGAAAGGATCAAATGGACACTTCCCTTTGCCATCCTCCCTTTTGTTCTCAAGAGTCAGCGTTCCATCTGCAAAGGACTGCACAGACCAACATCTTTGAATCATTCTACACACACTGTATCAATTTATTCACTGTGGAATATGAATGAAGATAAGCAGCTCTAGAATTGTTCTCACCATATAATCACACTCCGGATCAAAAGCGTTGGTTCCACACACATACATCCTGTCGTCCTCCGTCTGGTGCAGGATCCTGATATAGTTCTTACAGTCCATCTATAAACGCATTTCAAAAGCAATGACTACATCTGCTCAACATGCAATACATTTCAAAAGGAAAAAGCTCAAAAGGGACCCACCTCAGGATCCTTCCCTTTGTTTCTACACTCATCTTTTTGCTTTGGGGTCACTTCCCATTTAACCTGAAAGAGCAAAAAAACAATTTGTCATAAAGTTTAGAAACATTTGAATGTTCTCTGTTGTAGAAACGGACAAATACAACATTCGGTGGCATCTTTCATGCCTTTATTTGACAGCTGAACGTGTAGAGAGAAAGACAGGGACATCATGTGATATATGGCACTCACTAGGGATGTTCCACATTACTCATATCCTTGACATTTAAACAAAAGTTTGAAAGTAAGAAAAGGTTCAAATTGAGCACAGTTGCAAATGTAACCTGATTAGGTGTAACTGCTGAAATCATGAATAACTTTCAGTAACGCTGGTTGGTTTTCAGTATGTATTGAGTGATTTTGTAGTAACAGTGTGTACTGTCATAAAACATGTTTGTTTCCCAGGCAGGACTTACTCAACAGTTTTCTCATGGCAAGTGCTGCCTGTAAGGCACTTCAGGGTAGACTGCCTGGCATGTCTGTTCTTAAACTGTTCTTAGCCCTAGGTCATGAAAGCTCTGATAAGAAATGTAAGCAGACTGAGCCCAACCATTAATGGGCGCTGTTCCAAAGTGGGACTGGCCTTAGCTGCAGTGTTAACAAAGGTGTTCTTACTGAAGTACGTTTCTTCGAGATGTCTTTCAGTTCAAGTGCGTACACTGCCTCCCTGGCACCGAGCACAAGCAGGTCCAGATCTTCTCTCAAAAGCATGGTGGAGTAGTTGAACACTCCCTCCTCATGAAACCTCTGAGCGTTGTCACCTGGAGACAGAATATGACCGATGAACTCAGCAACCACCAGTGATTAAACCCCGTTTCCCAATAAGTCAGGCAAAACTTAAACCGTATAAGCCAGCAACTCGTGGCGAAACAAGACAGATAGAAACACTCACTATGATAGGGCACGGATCTACGGGGGCGGCAGTCGAGCCGTGAGTCTTGTTCCAGCGTCAAGGCCAGGGGCAGCAGCCAAAAGACAGCGAGGGACAGCACCGGATGCATGGCTCTTTTGTTCAGGCAATTCAAGAGGAATTTAAGCTTTATTGTTTCTGAAACAGTCAGTCATACAGGAACAGAGACAGCAAGTGGCATCTATGACGTGACGAGGTCTGGGCTGACTGAAGAGCACTGGCCCCTTTACTGGCCCCGCTCAGCAGGCTGTCCATGATGAGATGGATGGCACAGTCCAAAGAAACAAAGCCAAGGAGGGCTGAAAGAGACAAGGTTGTATGGATATCACAATCAATTCACCAGACGTGAGACCTGACAGAATAGTAGCTTCAAATATGTATAGAAAAATCAAAAACAAAACAAAAAAAACCCAACAAAAATGAACATGCATGATGTGTCCGGAGAAACGTTAAAAACAAAGCGTGAAAAACAAAGAAAGGAGTAGAGGAGCGGCCAGAAAAGGCTAGAGTGAGCTAAAGTCAGCGCGGCAGTAATTCTGTCAGTGCCATAGTGATGTTAATGCAGGGCCATGAAAGGCATTCAGCGGGGTGCAGGGATGTCAACTTCAGCTCTCCTGCAGCACCAAACACAAGCACACAATGAGAGATCCGCACCCAGTGCCAAAAACTGGTGCAGATGAGAGAGCGGCTCTTACAGCAGCTCTGTTGCAAAAGAGCAGGAAACAGGGTGGTTTGACTCACAATTACCACTTCTAACACCGCAGTGCCTTATCAGCCTGGGCTTGCTTTTCACCTAAACACCCTGCTGTAGCAGTTAACAGCTGTTGTTTTTCTGTGATACGCTCCACAATGTGCACAGTGGGTGTGTACTGCACTTGCCCAAGAGAGGTGTGCTGAGGGCTCCTGATGGGCTGCGGCATGTCAGAGAATGCAGCTCTGATAACATGTCTCACATATTTGTCCCTGGGGCCCAAACCAGTCTTCACTCAACACTCATCTGCACACACACACACAGTCATAGTGCACCTTGGATTTCATACTTGTTTGTTGGGAAGGGACAATACACATTAATTAACACGAGCACCAAAGTCTATGTTGTAAATGTGCCAGATATAGCCACAAGGGCTAATTTTCAGCTGCAGTGCCTGGCAGCTCGATGGCATTACAAAAAAAAACAAAAAAACACAACACATAAGCACACACAAGTAAAATAAGACAACCGCTCCTCCGGACCATGACAGCTGTCCCCGGCAGGTTGATGGCGTGTGAAAACACGATTTATAACAAAACACATTAAGCACTTAAAGCACATTAAAACACATTAAGTGCAAGTGCGCAGAAGCGTTAAATCTGGTCTGAAATCAGTCGTGTTGATTAATAATTCAGCTTGGAGCAATTTGAGAGCAAGCTTGTTGGTTGTTTCAGTTCATTCAAACGAGAATGTGTTCAATTTAAGTTATTTCTACTGCATTTAATTAAGCTTTTAAGCTCCATATTCCCCCGAATACACGTACTAGCAAAGTGCAGGATGTGTATGGAGTTAACGTTAACCGTCAGACGTTAATCACCTACCTGCTCACCGACACGCCCAAACCGGCGGAGACTTCCATTAAAACACTCGGTACACCTGTTTTAAGCGCGATTTCTTAAACCACTAATTCTCCATTAATAAACATGTTGTTCGTAAAGCTAACTCATGGTATTATTAACCGACTAACAGTGCGGTGAACCGCCCCCTCGCTCCCAGCTACCGCCCGTCTGCTCACATCAAACTTTGAGTCGCGCTAGCTTAACTTACAACTTCCTTCAAGGCTTGTCCGCGCGAGACGTTACAGGTCCAACGGTTGGGACAAAAAACAAAAACAAAACAAGAAATAACAAAAAGAAAACTCTCCTCCAGCAGCTCAGAGGCTGTTTTCTGTCTCTATCCAGGTCCACTCAAAGTCACAGCGGTCCCCCCCGTTATTGTGGAGAGGCTCCCAGCGGTGAGAGGGGTCTGAATGGCCGGCTGCTGCTCCGCTTGGCCCCGCAGGTCTTTCTTTTTTTTTTTTTTTTTCAAACCGAAGGATCCGGGAGGAGCTGATCTGTGATCCGATTCAGGTTCCATTGTTCTCATACATGTTTATACGTCTGAGATGAGCTCAGCTGATTCAGGATAAGGTGGATTATAAAAGCAGCTGCAGGGTGATCATGGGATTTTTTTTTTTTTTTAAACTTTAAGCAACATGTTGAAACAGCAGTGATGGAGTAATGTTACCCAGCGCTGTGTTTGTGGGAGTTGTCCTGCTTTTTATGAATGTTTCAATTGTTCTGTTGCTGTCATCGCATCAGTTTATATTCATGTTGCACCTGCACTTGATTATAATGTTTAACTTTTTAACTAATTATGCTTTTACAACAGCACTTTTTTTGTGTGTTTCTGTTATTTTGTCCACAGTTTCATGGCTCAGTGTGCAGCAAAAATACAAAAACAGCAACCAAAAAAACTGCCTCTTCAACATTACCAACAATTAAAATTAAAATATCAGCAAAAAGTAGTTGAATTAAACTAAATTAAATTAAAAATACACAGATGTTCACCTTTTTTGGGTTCCTCCAGTTTACATTACTGAAACATTTAGTGGTTTTTTGTTTGCTTTTAAAAATGCAATATGTAAGAATTTCAGTGAAAACATTTTAAAACATTAAGAAAATTAATTAAAATGGTCGACAAAATTTGATTTGTCTACAATCTTTCGAGATGCCGCTGTCGCGAGTGGCAGGTCGCCAGGACTACCGCTTCATTACTGTGTGTATTTCTTACAGGATTTATATTCTCTCTATAGTTACAGTGACAAGCAGTTAGCAGTTACTCTGGTGATATGCTGCCCTCTATTTGTACACATTGCACATTCAATCTATGTTAGAGCCTGACTGATATATCAGGGATATTATTGGCTGACAGATATATCGGTATCGGTGTACTTGTTGTCCAAATTGTGCTCGTATGACATTAATTTTTTTTTTTTTTTTACAGAACATAATGCCGAAAAAGATCCTTATTGAAGTTTATCGTTTCAGTGCACTGATGCGATTTTGGACAATAAATTTACCCGTTAAACTGTAAAATATCCTGCTTCAGTCACGTAGATATCTTTGTCACAAGTGTTGTACAAAGGTGTGTTTATGTATATATTTCATGTATACAACAATATCGGCAGACATATTGATATCTGATTTATATATATCAGTGTCGCCATTGGCCCCAAACTGGTCGGGCTTTAATTTATATCAATGTCAGTTTTCAGACTTTACAAGTTAAGAGAGGACAGAAGGCGCAATGATTTAAAAAGTTATAGGAGAGAAAGAACACACTTTAAAAGAGAAAAGAACGTTAGCTGTCCCGGTATTAAAAATAAAAAACTGCTGGTAATTTTGCACATTAAAGGTCCAATATGTAGGAAATTTAGCTGAAAACGTTCAAGATTAAAATTATCAACAGGATGAGAAGAAATAACAGAACTGACGTTATGATGTCTATGTACTGTGTTGTTAGCACCAACCCATCCTGGGCTAACACTCCTCTGCTAGCGGTGTAAACACCAACATCCCCCCTGCAGCTGCAGTTAGCAGCAGTTAGCAGGTCGTCTAGCAACATGCTGCCCCCTATTTCTTTAGATTCATTGGTACCTACATCCCAAAATTGGATAGTTTCCATTAATTAGTCGAGGGAAGGCAATCATACTTTGAAAAAACACTTTTAATTGTTGCAGAATTCAATTAAAATAATGAAATTATCTTATTTCTTTTTGTTTAACTTGAAACAACAGTTTTCTGATGAAAGTATTTACTGAGGTGTGTGAGATCATTGAGGGTGATTGAAAACACACTGACCACCACGTTAAACAAACAAAAACACTTCGACATTTGTAAACTGTAACGTATTTTCTCTTTTCTTCTATCTTTCCGTGGTCAACATCATTAACAACACTTGATTATCATCTGAAAAGACAGGACAGATTGTCTGGCATCCTCTCTAACAATTATTAACCTATTACTGAAAAATTCCAACACTATCTAACTTCCTCATTCAGCCTCATCAATCATCAATCAATGACTGGATCCCGACACTCAGAGAAAACGGAGCACTTTCGAGAAAGCACAAGCTATCAACTCACGACAAGGACAAATCACATCCATGCAAAACAATTTAATGCCCTCGTTATCTAACAAACACTATTCTTTGATATTGATCGAGAAGACACAACACGTCATGTTACAAACATACAAGAAAGCCGTTCATTGTAAGAAGACACTTGATCACAGTTTGCCACTAGTACTCAGACACATCACATCTGTAAGGACTGGCCAGTTGACAGAAATGTCACATACATGAGTTCCCCGTCCAGAAATACTTGTTTCATGTTTAAACACCTTGAGATCTGTGATAAATTATAATTTTGTCATTAGAGGTAGGGCGTGGTGTAATACTGTGATAAAGCCAAACGTCTTTGCCAGGTTTCGCCTGCATCATAAAAGATGCACTTTGCCAAGTGAACGCCCACGAAGACGGTGTGCTGCTAATACTCTGTCCCTTTAGACGACAGGCGTTCCACCAGAGGGCACCCCTCACATACCAACGCGGCCGATTGGTTTTTCTTGAAGAGGAACTGAAAATCACCTGGAGTTTCCAGGAAGGTCTGAGCACTGGTGAGTCATAGCACCGACACGAACACAACAGCAGAGAATAAGGAAACACTTTCAAATAAGCACCGACAGTACAGTTAAAGTTGAGTCCTACAGGAGTCACAACGGTGTCACCGAATCAACGACACATCACAGAGTTGCTTATCAGGAGATTGTGCATGTTTTCAGTGTCAGACGATTTCTGTCTCATGTTCAAGCTCGCGTCGAGCTTTTTTCACTTTCAGAGCTGATAAAGTATCTGAGGTCTCGGGTCAGAGTTTGTTGTTCCAGTGTTAATCTTGCGAGTCTGTGTTTGTTTGTTCTTAGTCTCCAGTGTTGCAGCAGTTTCATCAGCAGCTTCAGGGGCTTCAGACGGTAAACATCAAGGCTCGGCTGGTGGTCCGGCACAAAGATCTGTCATATGGATTCAGTGTTGGACTTTATGTTGAAGGAAAATGATTTCTTGTGTCCCTATTTTTTTTTGCCCAGTCAGTTTGTAAACAGCGTTATGCGAGTAGACAAAGCACTGGTGGAGTGTTGCCCCGACCGAGGCAGGCAGCATTTAATGTGGTTTTATGACCCAAATCCAGTGTTTTACCAGCCATGTAGCAAAGACCAAAAACAATCAGACTGAGAGCATTTAGTATCTCCCTTTGAGAAAGTGGCGGTATCTGTAGTCCCTTGTCTTCCACCTAGAAGGCACAAGATGAGTACATAGCTGCGGTGAGAAGGGGTTTGGCACTGAAGATCCAGTGTGCTGTGACAGGAGGAGCAGGTCACTCCTGACTGGCTCGTCTCTTCTCCAGCTTCACTTTGAGCTCCTCGTTGAGTGCTGTGGAGAGTCGGAAGAAACACGCTGGGTCAAGGTCGATCTCAGTTAACAACGCTTACTGTCTCGAGCTTGAGTGTGTGTGTGTGTTCGGAGCAAGTGGTAGACGAGTCAGAAAAACACCACTTAACCCACAGTTGATGTGCACTTCAGAGCCAAGCGAAGCCAACAACTTGTCACAGCCGTTGACATCGTTCCAGTTGTTGCAGAAGTTGGATGTTGGACTCAGTGCTGTTATTCTGGTCTACAAAGTTTTGACAGAGTCTCCACAAATCACATAATACTAAGAATCTGCTCTTCTTGATGGGACTGCTGAGAATAATATAATATTACAAGATCCTGTGTTAAAGGTCCCATATTGTACAAAAGTACGATTTCCATGTCTTCCTGATTTTAAAGCAGGTCTGTGTGCTATATAAAAACTGTGAGAGTATCAAAATGCTCAAGAGAAATGCGCACAGCATGCATTTCAAAACTGTGCCATCAAACTCCCGTAAGTTTATGATGTCACAACTGTACAGTCACCGCCCTCAGCCAAGCAACCACTGTGTTGTTTTTTAAGGCCATCTGATGGTTAATTTTATGTATTTGTTCTAACAAATCACCTGTTCTTGGTCGTGCCATGTGTAGTATTTAGTATTTGCGTGAGTGAGGTGAAGCTGTCCTCCTTATTAATCAAGAGTGTCCCAGTGAGCTCCTCTAAGAAAAGAAAAACCCTTCACCTGCTTATCGCTCCCTCGTGCTGACTAATTGCAGATACTGTGAGTGTGAGCGTTGGGACGCGCCCACTGAGTTGAACCATATCTGGTAATAAATCAGGATTAACTGTCTACTCACTCTGTGCGAGAGGTGAGGGGGAGAGGATGAGTCGTCTCATCGGGTTGGTGGGCGAGGCCGGCACCGGGGAAGTCAGGATACGGCGGTCGGGGGCGGGAGACCTGGACAGGGGGCTGCTGGGCCAACGATCTGCACCGGAACGAAAGCAGGGATCATTATCACGGTCTGTTGTGCAGACTGTCTGCGTGTGGTTTGTGCGGCCGAGACAAACCTTGTTTTGGAGGCAGGGCGGGGGCCTTTGGCAGGGGGCTGGAGGGGGCCGTGTGGAGGATCCTCTCTCCGTTCTCATCGTTGGCCGAAACGTACGCTGATGACACAAAGACAGTTCAGCCTCATGGCAAAAAAAAAAAAAGCATAAGAAGTCAACATAAGGATTCTGAATATATGTTTGTGCTGCATCTCCTCACTGATGTTCTCCTCGTACGGCTCCTCCAGGAGGAAGGGCTGCAGAGTTCCTGCTGTCTTCTCTACCAGAGCGTCGATGACCTCGTGAAGGTCAGCACAGGGGATCTGGAAAAAGGAAATCTGCTTTATGACACGCCGGAAGCTTTTCGTGTTCTTTATTTCCTCTTCAAATAATGTTCATGCATCCATCCAATATTCTGGTTTTATATTTGCAACACTACTATTAAAGGAGTCTGCTTTTTTCATTTTTCCCCCCTTTCCTTCAATGTGGTTCTTTTGCATGTAAAAGATCTTGGAAGTCAGAAAGGTCAAATTTGGACCAACAGCAGCTCCTCTGTCCCACAGGAAACGCTGCTCCTAAAACTCCTCGTCAGCAGTCCCCCCTTTGATTCTGTGACTTTGTGACATCACACTACATCAGCCTTAAAGAGACAGGCGCTAAAACGGAGGGGGATACGAAGCTGCAGAACTCTACAGTTTGAGAAAACCAATGTGTTTTTGGAGCATTTAAGCATGTAAACTTATCGTAGAAGTAACCTATAATAATACTGTGAAACTGAAAACGAACATAATATGTTTCCTTTAGAACCACACAGGGTATGAGTCATGATGTGGTTGATTTACGTCTATGTAATAATGTTAATTTTGTGGTTTTGCAGGCAGTTACATCTGTTAGTTCAAGCTGTGTTGTTTCAGTGCCACATGAGTCACCGGCCTCATGTGACCGACATTAAAAACTTTCTGATGACACACAGATAATAAATCTGCTGAAGGAGAGCACTGATATCAGATCGGCACACGTTACCAGCAGATACCATGAATTAAAGTATCTGTATCAGGGACAAAAGTTCCCACCTGTAAAAACACACCCATGACACGACACTAAAAACTGTGAATAAACGTGTAAATCATCTATAACAATTGTTCTGCAAAGTTTTACACACTCACGGGGTTTTCTACATCGATGACGTAACCACCTTGGTCCCTCTGAGTCACGCGGTAATGTCTGAACACCGACCTGGAGCAAGAGACAGGAACAGAAACAGCCTGCGGTGACTGTTGTGTCTGACTGTGAGATGTGCAGCTGTGCTGCGCAGATGTTCAGCAGGTGTTTACCCGTTGAGGTCCTGCCGAGTTGTGACAGCCAGCGAGCACCCGTCTCTGCCGGGACGGAGCAACATGTTGCCACAGTCCGGGTGCCTCTCCAAGAGGACTTCAGCCTCTGTTCGAGACACCGGGCGAAAACACCTGAGTGACACACACAGATGCTCTATTAGTCGTACACACACTCAAGGTGCTGCAGTGCATCCTCTGACTAGCAGGCATTGGAGGGGGACTCACGGTGGGATCTCTCCCACTAAAGGCACAGAGAGGGGCGAGGGAGGAGCTCTGGTGGGGGTGCGGGTTCTCCTCCTGGACCTCTCTTTGTCCACCACCTCCTTCAGCATCTGGAGCTGGCCCGGCAGCAGCGTGAGACAGGACGGGACATTCAGCTGTGATGACACAAGAGAGAGGAATTTTTACAAGACACTATAAGAGAGAGATGGATCGGTAAAGGGATGCATGCTTGCAAAAGGTGAATATTTACATCTATAACGGAATAGAGGAACCCTTTCCACAGCTCCCTTGATTCCAAGTTCGGCGCCTGGAAAAGACAACAGCTCTTTAAATCATGCACCAAGTTTTAATTTCAATTGCGTCTGTGTGTGTTTGTTGAGGGGCGTTACTGTGAGCTTGGTCTCTCCATCCTTCATGCGCAGGATGAGTCTGGCTGCCTCCAGGTTTCTGTCCCGGCTGCAGTCGTCCTTCAGGGACACAAACCCACCGAGGTCCAGCTTCTCCACGTACTGCAACACACACACACACACACACACACGGATGTTTCAACGCACTGTGATTCCCCCCAAAAATTGTTGGCCTACTTGGTCTTGAACTTACGTGGGCGTCCTTGGCATTATTGAAGAAAAACAATGAATTCCCGCACAGACAGGTCCACAGCCGCCTGGAAGCCTGTCACACACACACACAAACACACACATCTGTCTAATGGGTATTTTTTTTAATGACTTCCACATTTCCTGTCCCAAGAGATGGATAGAGGGGTGGGTCACAGCTGCTGTCAGTCTGCGGCCATGGATCAGTGCAATCCCCTGCACCTGAGCCGGGCTCACATTACACATCTATATTGCATTAAAATGAGCCTAATGAGGGAGGGTGAGCCTGGGGGAGGGTCTGCACCGGTCTTTGTCACCTTATATATACACATTAAAACAACATGCAACACAACTACTGAGGGATATCCTCAATTTTACTGTATGCAACTTTGCATGCAAGATATTGGGTGATGCAGCTCATTGATCAGACTGTCAGAGTGTGATGGAAACGCTGCATGTATGTCACAGATAAGGAGCACACAGCCTCTCCAGTCCTCCCAGTGATGGGATGGAAATGACAGTGTTTTGACAGCTTCCACGCTTCACACGTCGCGATTCGTTCATAAATTTGTTGCATGACTCTCACGGCAGACCAGACGTTTAACAACACAACAAATCTGTGATCGGCTATGTGAAGCAATCCGGCAGCAGCGCACAGGATCGCCTCGCCCATGCTAACACAACGAGGAAGTTGACAGCTCTCTGGGAATGGGGAGATCAGCCGGTGTGCGGCGCATACACACACATATTTATATATATAGAGAGAGAGTGAGCTACTGACCACAGCATGCATCAGAAACAAAAAGGCACTTGATCCGCACCGAGCCGAGCCTACCTTTTCTTTCGGCCCTCGCTTCTCCAGGTATCCTTCGTAGTAGCAGGGCGGGAGCTGCGCCCGGGGTCCCACCGACCCGGAGCGCTGCCTGACGGGTGCAGCCGCCATGAGTGTCGCTGGCTGGGCACCGACCGAGGACAAAGGGGCGCTGAGTAATTCGGGGAGTGACACGCCTTCCCCGATGAGATAGTGCTGTGGCAATAATCCAACAGCTGGCTGGTGTAGCCGGCTGTGTCTGGGGATCATGCAGACGTGTGGATGTGAAGGTTTTAAAATTGAATCTCCAAAATATAAAGAATATGTCAGAATGTAATTACATTGATTTAAACAAGATCTAGTGTAACAAAAAAAGAGAAAGAGAAAAGATAATCCTTCACCCCCATGATATTTTCTGCATCAGTGTTCAAATCATACATATAAAAAACATCTATTCAGCTTTAAAGACACACTGGGAGCCAAATTACTCAATATTTATTTGAAGAAGAGAAACAAACAGCATCCCCTTTACACAGTTACAAAAATATAAAATACACATACGATTACACTTGGTATAGAGGTAATCCATATATCCTAAAGATTATCCAGGATAATCCCACTTTATTCTCCCCGTGGTGTCACAGTTACACACAAAAAAATAATAAGGCATTGCAGAAGACACAGAAGCTGCAGCGAAGACACATGCAAAGCGATTACATTTTAAACACAGAAAAATCCATTAACATTGGTCACATTAAAATAAAGCTTTTAAAGTCTGGTAATACTTCATTCGTCATTATTGCAAAGTGTAGACACTTATAGGTAGAATGCTAAAGGAGCCGTCACAGAATGTAATGTAGTGATAAATGTCAGCCTAAGCGTTCGGACAACTGTTTCAGCTGTGACAGCAGCAGCAGCTCACAAAAATTGATCTTGGCCCTTTTGTTCCATGACATTATTCATCATCAATATTATACATGCTGCATAATAGCTCAACCTGAACCCCTGACCCTGCTTTACCCCCCCCTCAAACTTTGATTTAGTGTAATGAGGCATGTAAACCCACACCTGAACCACACAGATATTACCCAGCACGGACATAGCCCCTGGCCCTAATACATAACATGAATAACATGCAAAATAACATTTAAGGAGGCACATACTACGATAACAATGAGGAGATTATTCCAGGGGATGGACCAGGAGACTGAGCTCCAGAGGCACCATGGGATTGGGAAGGGGCAGATAATGAGAAAGGGGGCAGGGGTACAGGGGCAGGTGGTGAATAAAGACCAGAGGGGGGAGGGAGGGCATAATCCACTGCTGTGAGCCCTTCCCTGCTCAAAAGAGCTGTCTGTTCCACTCCCAGTTTAAACAGATACGCGAGGGATGAGTGGGGCGCGGGGCGGTCTAACAAGGGGATCATGACAAGAGGAGAAAGTTGGCATTTGAGTGAGCAGCACCAGCCCTCAAAGTTCATAGTAAGATTGTAATAGGCTTAATTGAAACTGAAACCAGCTATTGTGCACGGGCCTTCCTCATTATTAGTAAATTCTGTACACAACAGTCTGGAGATCGCATTTTCTGTCAGGTCTGGAGCACAGTTTCAGTCTGAAAACTGAGGCAGGTACAAACACACCCAATCGCACATCAGATTAATTTCCATGCTTCAAATTGGAGGTTAGAGGACAAAAACCTAGCTGACCCCACTGCTATGTGTGGAAAACATATCACAGGCTGACAATTCATTGACAAACAGTGGGGTAAAAGCCCACAAAACATTGTGAGTGACACTGCCAGCAGTATCTATAGAGCCTGAGAAAATAGAGGCGCTGAAGGATGACAAGCTGATGGCTTTGGTGTGGTGCTGCAAAATATTAGTGGTGGGGAGGCGAATCATGTTACATTGTTGTTGGGTTGCACAGAGATTGGAACAAACGTCTGCTTTTCATCTTTAAAGTATGAAGAAAATAAAAGGGGAAAACCAGATGTTTGCATATAATCTCTGAAATACTCAATTTTGTAGCACTGGAAAACATTTAGTCTTAATGTCAAACAGCAGGTTTGTCCGACCTGGGAATTTGTGCAGCCTTTCTTTGGCATCAGCACTAAGAGAGTGGAGTGCAATGAGAAAGTGCTGAAAGTAAATCAAACCATTGACAACTTAGTAACGATTAGATGTGATAAAGATGACAAAACTAAGTATATTTATGGGCGCCTCTGGCTCTTAAGAAAAAAGAAACTATTACACAACATTTTTTTCTTGAATACACGTGGTTAATGTCAGCTAAACTGCCTCACAGCTTCTACACTAAAACATAAGACAAGCCACCTAACAGGGATTTTGTTAAGAGATAAAAGAGACCTCATGAGAGTACCACTTAAACCAATGACTCAGAATGATCTCAAGTACCACCAGATGGCAGTGGAGGATAGTGTCAAACATCGATGACAGGCAGCACTGCCTCCATGTTGACTCTAGTCCATGTGGACAACAGTACTGAAGCCTGAAGGCACAGGAGTGAGACTGGGAGTGTAGAAGAGTGCTCACAGGGAAGCATGTGTATACATGCATGTGTGCAGTACCAATATGAACAGTACATAGAACAAGAAATGTCCTCTTGTAAGTATAAAATAGGTCACGAGTAAAGTAGTTGCACTTGTTAGTGTTTGAACATACTGCTGGAAGTGTCGTTACAGATGACACGCTCTCTTGGTCTTTCTTCATCAGTCCCGGTGATGGAGGTGTAGTGTACAAAGTGCACAGGTGCATAGAGAATGAATTTAAGGACTCATGATATGGAAAATGCACCCAAACATTAAGCCGTCATTGTTCTGATTAACCTTTCCTGGGTCCTTATTGTTTTTTAAAAATCCCTTAAATCTTGACATTATCTGACAGAGTAAAAAAAAAAGCTCTTTACTCAAATAACTCCTAGATACAAAAAGTAGGTCCCTGTCTTGAGATGTTTACCCTTCAATTACAATAAAGAAAATATATCTTGTGATTACTGAGATAATCTTCTATCACTCCCCATGTTCTTCCTTTCCATCTTGCTGCCCCTCTTATTTCCTGGCTGTTTTCATGGCAGAGGCACCATCACTTCAACATAGTTGTTGGGGAAATATCCTGATCTGCCTCGAATGCTCCCCTCCAGCCAGTTTTCATCGATTCGACTGACCAAGGTGATGATGTCGCCCTCGTGGAATCCCAGCTCACCTTCGTTCTCTGGATCAAAGTCATAGAGGGCTTTACAGCATGGCTCTGCAGTAGGAAGACACAAAACAGTGCAGAGATGAAGGAGGGAGGAAGAACAAATAGTGTCAGTTTGTAAAAAGATTACTGGACAAATTCCCTTTGACAAGATTAGTACATTTTAAAAGAATGTCATCAGAGACAGTGCGTCACCAGCATGTTTTCCGACACGACTCTGGACTAGACCATAAAAGGAAAGTCAATAAAACAGGACGTGTTTGATAAATTAGTCATCAGTGTGGTAAGGGACGCTTCTTCTGAAGTTCAAGATCAAAATCAATTCGCTGACATTTTATATAATGGGGCCTTTTTTATTCCAACCATGATGATTATCTTCAAATTTTAGGCTTGATAATTTTCACATTTAATTTCTCTTGTGATTGACTCAAGAGTTGAATAATAATACATCTGTACAATGGATTTATGTTGCAGGGAATGATTTTTTTTCTTGAGGTTCAGAAGATTCAGCAGCTGATGCACATTACTGGCTGTGAGATAGTCAAAATTCAGAAAACCATGACTGCAGTTTCATTAAGTGTTTTGTGTTTAACTTGCGGTCTGGGGATTCATTACAGACACACCTCGTTCTATCTCCCCTCAGTCCAGGAAGACATTTAGAATTTTTTTGGTTGACAACTTGGATTAAAATTCAACAGTCACTGGTTTGCTGACAATTCTATATATCTGCAGCCTTCATAAGACAGAGTAAAACTCACACCATGACAAGCCCCATCTTGTTCTGGAAACCTGACAGACACCATTCAACAGTGTTAGTCAAATACTTTACCATCACACGGACATGCTTACACCTCTCTGCTGCACAGATGTGCGACAGAGTGAAACTTTCTAGTTCTGTAAGTAAGTGACACGTTATCTTCATCCGTCTCACTCACGCTGTCTGCTCTTGAAGGAGGCTCTTTGGGAGGATGGACCTGGATATTGTATTGGGGTTGGGTGATGTCGCACAAGGAAAGACACATCAGTCTTGAGAATGAGATTGACTAGCACACACGCTTTCTTGGGAGTAGGCCTTGCACACACACTCACACTGCTATCACAAAATATACATATGAGAGTTTACCGGCAGAGTAAGCTGGGGGGTTTGTTGCAGCTGGCGAGTATCCTCCGTTAGAGTTTTCTACCTCTGCAAAGTCATAAACTGGCCTGGGTTTGGGTGTGTATTCACGCCTCGGACGAGACTGAGCTTCAGTTACCCTGCACACAAATTCAGAACAGAAAATGTCACCTCTCCGAGTTCACAAGTAAGCAAATTTACCAATAGAAACACAGGCAGGCTGAAGAAACACATGGCAATTATTTTCGGGGGGCTAAAATCAAATAACTACAACTATATGTAAATTATACAAAAAAGAAAGAAAAGGGAAAAACAGATTACAATATTATCTGTCCATAAAAAAACAAAGATATTTATCAATAAAAATAAGTGATTTGTTCTCAGCATTAGCTTGGCATTGACATGCCCTACTTGTAATCAGATGGGTAAAAGAAAACAATGGTGCAGCTGAATCATCCGTCGTCATGAGCCAGAGGACACAGCCTTAACACACAAAAGGCATGCCATCTTCCACAAATAGTCACAGCACTGACCTTTGTTTCAGTTTGTCAGAAAGATCCTCCAGGATCTGCGCGGCCTCTCTGTGGTACTGCATCAGAGACTCCACAAAAGAAGACAGCTGACTCACCTGCTCCACCTACGCACACATACAAACAAAAATTATTTTAGAATTAGACCAAACAGCAGAGGCCCTTCGGAGCATTCTCTGCGAGTTAACCGTTTGCATTTCTGTCTCTCATTACATCAGTATTGTTTGTCACAATAACTCTGCTCTGACGCATCTCATTGGGCAGCTACAAAAACGGTAAATACCAAGCAGAACGTGTTTGACAAGTTCACACTACTGCAAGTCACTGTGGAAAAAAGACAAGACATACTGTTCTTGAAGGAGCAACATGTGGCTTGCTAGCTGAGAAGGTTGAGCAGCAAGCAAAATGGATTTCCCCTGTCACTATACTGAAAACGTATGTTGCTAGACTTGCATCTCACAGCCTAGGCGCACAAGAGATGTCCTGACAAGCATGAGATTTTCTTTCTTGGCTCCATAAAGAAAACTAGACAGGATTATGAAACGTTTACCTTGTGTGCACACATAACCGGGTGATGCTGTATTTCCACTGGCACTGACTGAATCAGATTGCTTATCTATTACTTTAAGCCTATTGTAGTGAATCATCTCACCTTGGACTTTAAACATGTTGACATCACTTAGCCTACTTTACGGATACATTTCAATAAAACCGAAATATAACGATACAGCTCTCGATCGAATTCAAGGTCCTGTTCCTACACGAGGTAACACAGCAGTTGTTAATCAACAGGAGGTAAAATTAGAACTGACACGTCTTTATAAACGCGTTTTTTTTTTTTCACAAAACAAGACCAGCAGAGTTTAACGTGCCATCTGCAACACAAAGTGAATCAAGTTTAGTCTACGGGCTACTCACGTCTGTCTCCAGCAGGTTGTGCATGGAGCCTTCTGCCATCTCTTTAGACTCGTGGAACTTCTCCAGGGACTGCCTGATCTCTTCGTCTGGGATTTTACCTTGACGTTTCTTTTTATAATCGTAGTCCAGACGTCGGCCCTCCAGCTTCTTCAGGTGGTGCTGAGGGGATGAAAGAAGTTAGGATTAGGAGGATTATGTTTCAGATGATATTACACAAACACGTATCTTTACTTAAACATGATTGTTTTGATATTGAAACAATTTGCCTGCAATTCCACTGTGGATGCATCTGGACTTTAAATACTTATTCTTATTCTATTGACGCTGACTCACAGAGTGCAGAGCTCATTAGTCACTGAACGGTCTGTACGTGCAGAAGCATACTACCTCTCTAATTCTACCTGAATGTCTTTGATATCCTTGTCAGCGACTGCCTGCAGCGGGTCAATAAAGTTTTGCTTCACATCAATATCCAGACAGTCCTTGATCTCAGCCATTCTCTTCATTGTCTCCCCGAAATGTACGAGAGCCCCACCTGAAGAGTATACACACATTCAAAATAGAAGCATTAGGGAGCGAAGGACATTGTGAGGAATGTTAATAATAATAATTTTAATAATCACAACTATAGGGTAGGTTAAAATATTTTTTAAAAAAAAGCAGATTCACCGGCACCCACTGGTCAAATACAATCATGCAAACTCCCCTATCACTATGCTAAACTTACTATATTTTGCTCTTTTCATGGTCTCCAAACAAAAAATCTCGTCCACCCAGTATCTCATTCTTTAACTGTTTAATGCTGTTCTTACCAAAGTTGGTGTCATTGCCCATATCCTGTCCATACTTTGTCATGCACTCTCCCAGGAGGCCCTCAGGCTGGGGGTAACCCGGACTGTTCACCTGCCCGCGGATTTTGGACACCGTGTTGAGCATGGAAAGCTTGGCTCTCGTTGCCGGGTTGGGCTGAAGGTACTCTGATGTTTTATTGATGACTTCCACCACTGCTTTGCTGGTAACATCTGCTCTCTGGTGGTACAGGTTAGAGAGAGACAATAACTGATACATGTGTGCATGTTCTGAGCTGTAAACCTTCGAGAGTGTTTAACTGACATTAAACTTTCACTATACCAAAAGGAAATATTGATGTTCTGCAGTTTCTGTATAGATTTTTTTCTTAAAATGTATGTATGTATGTTACCCTCTCGAGGTCCTTGAAGTCTTCATCTAGTTTGGTTCCCTCTGCTCCTCCAACCTTCTCACTCACCATCTGTGAACACAGAGTAATCCCAGCAATGAAGCCGACTGAAGTCAGAGCATTCCCTGCAGTCTCTCGCGGATGATTGCTTATAAGATTTTTCGCTCCGAGAAAATCTACACGTGTTCTTGAGAGAAAATAAATGATTCAGTCCTGTGTATTAATAAGAAATGTATCAATAATATTGTGAATATTTTAGTGAAACGTTCTCCACTTGCACACATCCAGAAAGAGGATAGGGGATGACAGGCTTGCTCAACAACAGAACCTGTTGTTAAATAAGCTTGAATCAGACATTCACAACCACACTGTTCTACTTTCCCTGGGACTTGTTAACACAAATCTCAAATTCCAAGACTTGCCAATGTTTTCCGTTAGTGGAGGAACCTCTTCAAGTCTGTGTGAGGGAGTGAAAACTGCACTTTCCTCTGTGCTGAGAGTCTCTGTTCCATAAGGTTTTATACTGAGGGTTTTCCTTTTTTTTCCACCAGGTCAGCACATTCATTGCAGTTTCCTACAGTAGAGCTGCTGCATGGATACTTTTACTAAACACACATGCTAACTTCATCTTGCTCTCGCTCACTTTTTCATATCCTCACACAAGGCACATACAGTCACCATTTCACATCCACAGCAACAAACTCTAAAATCCTATGCAGTTGGCTGGCAAGCCAAACAGAGACTCATTGTGTGTCTGTCTGTGTAACTCAGTGCAGCTGTCTGCACCATGCTGCACATAACTCTATGACCAGATGGATCAATCAATCTCACTGATTTATATAATACACAGGACTGGCAGAGTTGCTTTGTGCAAATGATTTGGTGGCTCTCAACAAGCCTGAAGCACAGACTGCTGACTGGTTACTGGGATACAACTCTGCCCCACATGTTTGCTGATTAAAAAGTCTAATACACACACCATTTCAAACAGCATTTAATGAATCTCTTGGTACCAGATGTGGAGTTGTGGCAAGTAGATGTGTGAAATCAGAACACCACCATTCTTCCAGCACTCCATCTGGCTTCATGTCTGCCATCACCAGTTTTTTGTCCTCAATGACAAATAAACCTGCCCATCCCAGTCTGCCTATGTCATGTTATTTATTCAGAAAGTTTGAGTTTTAGTTGTATTTACATGATCTTTAGCTTTACATTATCTTTGCATTTTGTTACTTGAAATGGCTGAAAGATTTAACACGAGTTTCAGATTCTTTTTGGACTGAGTCTTTTTGGTCAATGTGGACAAGATGTGGACTAAAATGAAACAGTGGGTCCAGAATAACAAACACCATGTGCAGAATATCAGCCTTATGTAATGTACTATCAGTGGCCACATTAAACCACTTACAGCTGAAGTTTATAACGTTGATGATCTTGTTACAAAGCTATGTTCTTCTGGGAAACCTTGGTTCCTGACATACTTAAGGATATTATTTGACACCTGCCAGCCACCTTAACACCGTTTCAAATGAACCACACTGCACAAACTGCTCAGCATCGGCACAATGAACACAACAGAGAGCCCGAGGGGTTAAACTGGCCTACAGTCTCCATAGATCAGAATCCAATCAATCTGGGGGGCTGGTTGGTCGGCAACAAAGTTCAAGCGGGTGATGCATGTTAACGAACAACCACACGAACGCCAGGACCCAATGCTCCCTAGCAGAACATTGTAGAGCTGCACATATGAATGATTTGTTGTCAACTATTAAATTAACTTCCAGCTATTTAGCTCATCAATTGCAGTGCAAGTCTTGTTTTCTATCCTGTTGGTATCCTGTGCAATACAGTTTCTCTGTGCATTTACATTCCTAATGAAATTTTTTTTTAGTGTACTGCTACACACTCTGTGTGTGTGTTTGTGTGCTTGCGTATGTAATCTGTTTTTATTAATATCTCTCTAATTTTTTTCTTCTATTTTTCCATTTTAACTTGTTTTCATTTCTATTTTTTTAATCTGTGACTGAATCATTGTTTTTTTCCCCTGTGCCTACAACTCGTGAGCTGCTGTAACCAGTTAATTTCCCCAGTGAGGTATCAATAAAGTCTTATCTTCACTTTAGTATTTTTTAATAAAAAGTTAAAAGTCATATCCTCCTCTATGACGGTAACCTGAATGTTATTGGACTGTAGACAAAACAAGAGCTTTCAGGAAGTCATTTTGAGCTTTGGGAGCACCTGATCAACCTGAACCATCATTTCCAACATTATCTGGCATTTTAAAGACCAAACAACTAAACGATTAAGCAGGAAAATAATCAATAACTTAATTGACAATAAAATAATCATTAGTTTCAATCTTAGATTATTGCATTGTTACGAGATGATCAATGTTATTCACTTCCCCTCTGAATGTTCAATCACACTACGATGTGGACCTTAGTAAGGCAACTAATATATACAACAGTAACAGCCTGAATGTCATGATGTAACACTTGCTGGTCTTTGCTTGCAGAGGATGTTAAATAAAGGACTTATATTTTACAAGTTATGTGGTATGCCCCAGTAGTTTAGGTTTTCTCAGCGGTAGTTGGCCCGTACCACTATCAAAATCCACCTGCACTGCTAAAATTTTGCAAAAGCTAACAGAAAATAAGACTTTTAGTTTGTTACGATTGATGTTTTGTCAATGTTCTGACTAAATATACTGGTTTACTTAAGAAGGTGGTTTGGGCAGAGTATTCACATTACTAGGATTCCAATACACGCCCATCTACCAAAGCATGAAGTGGGACAGGTGTCAACAAAAATCAGGCCACCGGTTTTGCATTCCATGTCTGGTTGAGCTTCATGCTGGTGCTGAGATGGTTTAACTTTTAAGACGAATGACTGCAATATTAATTTTAAATCACAAAACAATACTCGCTTAATGAATCCCAGATCTTTGAAAAGGAACACATACAGGGCTGTGATACTGGTGTACCAGTAAGAGATTGGACGGATTTTAACACTTGCAGTTGTAATAATTGACATGCTTCTCAAACTTCCAGGTCAATCTAGTTTTAGTTTAAATGTGTGCTTTAAGTTTTTCCATAAATGCATTTAGGGGTCAACCAATATGGCTTTTCCAGTCCCAATCCCAATTATTAGAAATCAAAAAGACTAAAACCGATATTTGGGACCAATTCAGAAAAAATCTTTGTGTCAAAACTTCAAACAACCAGAGATGAAATAAACATAAACTACAATTTACTAAAGTAATGTTCTTAAGTGCAATTTTGAGGTACTTTACATTTTCTGCTACTTTTCTTTCTCCTCTCCACTACAGTTATTTGATACATTTGGTTACTAGTTACTTTGCATATTTGGATTTTGTGTGTGTGTGACTATAGCTTATCAATTGTGACAATTTACCAGTCAGATGGTGCTGTGGGCCGGTCATTTTGTGAGAGGTTGTTGAGAAAATTGATACCGATAATCAGGAAAAATGCTGATTATTGGACGTGATAATTGGCCAAGGCTGATATTCAGTGAAGCCCACATGCTATATCTGTCACGCCGACAATGTATACTGAAAACTGGAATTAGATCCAAATGAGATGTTCAATATTGTAAACTAAACTAACTGACAGTCCCTGTGATATCAATTAATCAATCTCAGCGCCTCTTTCACATTATAGACCCTTTATATAAGAGAAAATAAGTTAGTAGTAGTTGATATTTAAAGTTGAGAAATGACTTAATGACTTGATGTACATGATTCATGGCACAAACATGTGTCGTGTGTAATGAACCGGGTCAGTGTTGATCACCACAACACATTGACTAATTTGTCTCAACACATTGTGCAATCTATCATGTTAAAGAAAACAAACACGAACATAACTTTAGCACGGGGGGGGTAAAAGCCTCGAGCAATGACTCTACCTGCTGTTTATCATAACAACAAACACAACGAAACCAAACACCGCCCATAACATAAATCCAGCATCTCCTTCACACCAGAAACTCGTTCTGTCAGTGCTTTATTTCTGTGACGGCAAGTTAACGTCGATCGTGTACATTAACGTGAAGTTAGTGACAATTCAAAGTCCTATTACACTCCACGTAGACAGAAAACCTAACGACAAGTCACCTTAACCTCCCGACAACTAAATTAACCTACTACACCTAACAGGAATGTTAACGCACCAGTAGCCACGCTAACGTTAGTTTTCGCTAAAGTAAACTAGCAACGTTACCTTAACTTGCTAACGCTCCAGATTAGCATTAGCTACTTTGACGTTACGGGTAACCGTTGACGTTACCTGCGACCCACAACACATTTGACAGTTGGTGAGTTTAATGACAGTACAGCTAACGTTAGTCGTATATATTGTTTATTAACAAGTTAAACACTTAATACAACGTTAGTATTTAACCATAAAAGCGCGTTTTATCATTACCCAGAAAAGTTTTCCACTGTGCTAGCACGAAGCTAGCGTAAACTCGCAATTAAAAGTAGCGATAGACTTAGCTAAATTAGCCAGCTAAGCTAACCGGCTAACGCGAAAGAGAGAAAAAAAAAAGTCGTGCAATTACCTGACTCGCTTTGTAAAACTGCTTCTTAAATCCTGCGACGGACATCTTGCACCGTCAGCGTGACCACCTGGACCTCGACTGGGGGAAAAAAATAGTTTGGAAGTAGCTGCTGTGGGTTTGTAGTTTACTGCGGGCGGACAGCACGTCTTCAAACTTTGCACCGTAGATGTGAAACTTGCTAGGCAACCACAGTTTCCTGGAGTCAGCTTCATGTGGGAGGCTCCATCCTGCTGGATAAAGTGGGTCAACACACACACACACACACACACACAAACCATGCATCCAAACATCCTTCTTTCTCAGCAAAATGTCACAATGAATATAAATTGCTGACTTTGACTTCTGCTGACACAAAAAAATCCATCAACACCAATTAAACACAACTGCTGCTGCCTCATTTAGACTTGGTTGGTTTACAGTAATATATTGTTATTTTTTCACTTCCTGAACTAGCCAACAAACTATTGTTTTCATTAAATCAAATTTAAATCAGTTTTATTTATATAGCCCAAAATCACAATCACATTGCCTCAGTGGGCTTTACGATCTGTGCCGTGAATGACATCCTCTGTCCTTAGACCCTCGATTCGAGTGAGAAACAACTTTTCATATTGAGGAGAAAAAAAAACTTTTAACAGGGGGAAAATAAAAAAGATGGAAGAAACCTCAGGAAGAGCCAGAGAGGACGGATCCCTCTCCCAGGACGGACAGACATGCAGTAGATGTAGCATGTACAGAACAGAACAACAAAATCACAGTTTACAAACTGCACTAACAGAATATCTGGTACAAATTATATAATATGTATCAAGTGTGCTGATCCAGGTAATTTTACAGAAATACAGATATATGATTAGTAATTCATCGATGATTAATTTACCTTTTTTTCCCATTATAGTCAATCATTTGGCTCATAAAATGTAAGTAAATTGTTTCGGAAATGCTCATCATAATTTTTTCCGAAAGCTAAAGGTGAAATTTTCACACAAGCTCCTCGATCTTAGCAAGATCCGTCTCCTGGTGAAGTCCTTGAGAGGTGGTTGAAAGCCCCCCCAGTGGACCTTTGGGTGATACTTGTTGTTTCCAAGATAAAGAAGGAACTTTCACTTTCAAATTTAAAAGTTACACAGAAATTTGTGGTAACGGCCTTTTACATTTGCAAGATTATAATATCAATGATCTGTGATTTTAGAGACTAATCATTCACCAATATGCCTACATACAAAGTTAATGTTCTGGATATATATTTGATCTGTATTGAGGATGGAGCTCTAATTTAATACCTCTTTGATAATGCATTTTTTTCTGACTATGGCTCCAAAGCATGAGGTAGGAGGAGGATAGTGACATACAATAGATAAACTGATGAACTGGATCAAATATACAGAGTGTAGCACTACTGGATGCAGATAAAGTTTCTGATTTGTTGGTTTTTACTTTCTTTTGTGTCGTTGTGATTTGGGCATTGTGTCGTGAGCTTCAGGACTGTGTTTGTGTTTGTATATCTGTTCTTTGTATCTCCTGGATTGTTTTTACCTGCAGAAGGTCTATTGAGGGGAATGTGTCAATGTGTCTTAATAGTTCCACGAGGAAAATGGACACGAAAACCAACTTCCAAGTTTAAATAAGACTCAACGAAACTTGTCAAAAGAAAAAGAAACCATTTATTACATTCTTAAAACCACATATAATGTATCCCATCGGACAACAATGTATATCGCGCTGTGTGACTCAGTTACTCTTGGACTAGTAATATACCTCTTGTACATTTTGTCATACAGGGAAAGAGAAGGGAGACAAACTACTCTTTTGTGTTTGCACTTTTCCTAATCTTTCTTCAATTAAAAAAAAAATAGATCACTGACTTTACAAGACAGAAGTGGAGACACGTAAAGAAAAAAGGTGGATAAAAGACTGACAAATAAATGAAAATCACAGCAAAAGAAACATTAAACCCCAATAATAAAATTCATCTTGAACTCTAAGTGATTTATTTATGTCTTTTTTTTTTTAAAATTCCTATGTCTCGTAAAATTTTAAATGTTACAATATTAGGACAAACAGGAAGGGCTTTGACACTTTGTGAGTAACATTCACAAAAATAGAACTTACGTCCACAGTGATTATTGTTATGGGTCTCATCTTAGGTGCAAAGGTGTGAGGAGCACAAGGCTAAAAGACGACACTGGGAATAAAGGGACAAGAGATCACAGCTAGCTCCCTGAGCGGCAGGCGGCAGGTCCTCGGACTCTGCTCAGAAACTTCACAGCACCCCGGGTAAGACATTATCATCATCATTTCATCATCATCATCATCCTCTCAATGCTATAACAACCTTCAGAAAGCAGGTTATGTATGTACATGAAAGGTGCGAACGAGAAACAAAACAAAGATAAATGAAACGGATTGAAAACTATGACGTCTTACTGGCATTGAGGCCCAACTCAGGGGGGCAGCTGGTAGCTCTGTCTGGCCTTAGACTAGTGTCCAGTGAGAAAGAGGAAAGTATAAGTGCTTCAGACAAGTGTTGGGATGAGGACTTAAGGAGAGGAACAGCAAATGTACAAAATAATACAGTTGCTCCAACCAGCGAGGAGGGTTCATGATACATATTATGGATCGTCGTCGTTCCAGCCAACTGAAACATTATGAGTGAAAGACAAATATACCACACCTACTTTACTGACTGCTGGTTAGAAACAGGTGGGGGACCCTGTACGTGTATCCCCTTTTATTTTACAGTTCATGAAGTCATCTTTTGCCTTGATTTCTCTTCTCTTTAGTGTCTCTTTAGGCGGGGAGGGGGAAGGCAGCAGCAGCACAGTCTGAAAGCGTTCAGTTTAAATGCAGGACAAAGGCAATGTCACCTCGCCTTTGTTTGGGTACGCTGCCTCCCCTGCTGCGTTGCATCTGCAACAAGTGTCCACCCCGTCGCTTGCGTGATGACCGCACCTAAACCCAGCTGGGTTCGGTTTGTGCCGTCATGGGGGCAAGAGGGGCTTGTTGCCACGGAAACCTGAGAGTACTGTCAAGAGAGGAAATAGTCCAGAAAAAGATCCGCCTTCGTCGAAGTATCTGTCTTTTTTCTCCGCCCTCTCTCTACATCTTACTATCCACTCTTCTCTCCCTCTCTCTCTCTCTCTCTCTCTCTCTCACACACATTCTAACTCTCTCCATATACTTATATATTCATCTATTTACATTCTTATTTAAAATATTTGTTTATAAATGTGTATATAAATTAAAGATAATTTCATCTTGTCCTGTCTCTAAGTGGCATTTACAAGGAAAGGGGTGTGTGGGACTGAGGTTTCTCATTGCATTACAAGAGCCTGCAAAGAGGCAGCACCGAACACTGACTACATGTGCATGAGACCGATTCTCAGCTGATTAAGCGTAAGATGTGAGTCTGTGTGAGTCTTTTCATTTAGCGGCGAATATGAGTGATGATCTTGGTCCCTAAGTGATGGTCAGTACAAATATATTGTCTGTATGAGTACCCATGCGTATCATACTGAGATGTATTAATATAGAGAGAAATGTTGACCGATAACTGTATTAATAGTTAGACCCGTTGATCATTCTAATACTATGACTAAACTCCCGCCTGGTGGCAGAGTCGTACATTCACTAAAGTTCTGACTTGTGCACTGGTGCTTATCGATGAGGTACATTCATTACTGGTTGGGCGATCCACAGTGGATCAGATGTTCAACAAGTTTTAGAGCTCAGAGCCGTCCTGTGCTTCGTGGGCTGCTGTGTTATTCTTACGACGCCCAATTGCTTGTTGTTAATGCTACAATGTGCAGAGGACCATGAGCATGTGTGGTCTGTAGTGTAAGGTGCTTTTGCCTGCTGGGAAAGTGGAGGACTACTTTGGGATCATGGGAGACGAGTGTTTAAAGTCCTGGATTGTCTCTTTAACTGCTGGTTGTTGAGCTTCAACATCTCTATCCTACTCTGTCTCTCCTTTTGCTTCCCTACCTCTTTATACACTCTCTTCATCTGTCTCGTTTTCGTCTATCTAAACGTCTAGCTGTCGCTGGAGTCCGGCAGAGACATCTCGCTGCCGAACACTTCCCGGTACAGTGGTGGGAAACTGTAGGCGGTCTCCGGGTGGACCAGACGGAAGAACTCAAGCTTGTCGATGTGGAGGTTACAGATAGACTTCATTGTGGGCAGCTTGGACACCATCTGCAGGGACAGAAGATGTTGAAAGGTAAGATTATGTATGTGTCTCTTTACGCGAGTGCACTTGTTTAAGAAGAGTCCTGGCGGCTTGTCTTTACCTTGTCCAGTTTCTCATCAGACGCACCACTCTTATGTAGACTGTGCTGCAGAGCCAGGTAGACTTTCTCCTGGAGTTTCTGAACCTTCTGGCCTTCTGTTAGCCAGGGTCGGTCTACAGGATAGAAAAACATCTCAACTTAACACACAGCCTTGTTTCTCCTTAAATAACTCTAAGGTTAGCCAACATCAACACACACGGCAACACAGCAGTATCGCGGCACACAGTGAACAACTACTTCTCCCCTGTTCATCATTTTTTACTTTTCTGCATTGTTTATATATTTTTTACATTAACAACATCTTTGTAGTTGCGATTTTTGTTTATTTTCAGGTAAGTTGCAGTTGATAGAAATCTTTGCAAGCATGCAGCATGAGCCTACGCCTCTCATCTCTCATAGTGTGCTAATCTGTTCAATCAGCTGCTTGTGAAGTTCACAGAAGTGCAAAACAAACATCCGTTTGCTGCAGGCATCCATGTTTTTTCTAAGCAGATGCACTGGAATGCATTTAGATCTGTAGTTGGAATTACAGGCTCGCAACCACGACACACATTTTTCATGTGTATTATACCGATCCCATTGTTGGAAGAGGTTGAGTAAACCCTTAAGTATTATTTTGACTAAAATAACCTTTGAAATCTCTTTAACATATTGCTTGTGACAGCCATGAAGCGTGTGACAAAGACAAGAAAATCCACCAAAATTATATACGTGGCTCTCAGGGATAGAACAGTTTTGTTCATGGGAAAATCAACTTTTACAATCAGAGATCACACAAAAGGATCGGATAAGATTCACCACAAAAATAGACATTAAATAATATTCTTTCAATCTAGCCTGAGATTTTGATTCACACAGACAGTTGTTATTTTTTCTTTCTTGTTTCTCTCTCCTAATTATTTTCTCTTTATTTACTAATTTTAATTTGTACGAAAGTATAAAAATGTGCACTTGACTCTGAACCAAACGCCTGTCCAGAAGATAAGGAAGGAAGCCTTGTATTTTAAAGAAAATAGCTTTAGGGTTGTTCAAATATCTAGGTGAATATTCAAATCGAAGACGCTACACCATCCAATAAATAGAAAGTCTCACACATCATTCATACGTAATTTCCCCGAGATTCAGCTGATGTATTTCCTACGATTGTATACTTTCAGATCTCTCCAGTAAAATGAAAAAATAAAAAATAAAAAAATCAGGTTCTGTGAGTTTAAACAGAAGGTGAGAGGAATGGCAGGCTGCTGCTTTAAGTTAAACATGTTCCGCATCATTTAAGCAATGATGTCATGTAAAAAATACATGTGTGAGACATCTTCATCTTGTCTTTAGGACAGAACAGCTTTGAATAGACTGACATATTTGAACTTGAACTTGTTTTGGTTATGTATGCATACGCGAGTGAGAAAGACAAATAGAAAGAGGAGGAAAAACAAAATAATCACCAGGAGATAGAAGGACGGCAGCGCTGAACAGAGCCATCTCTTCGTCAGACAGCTGCAGGCGGCAGAGTCCTTTTCCCAGGTCAAACACTGCACTGACCAGGTCGTCACATCCTGTGAACACACAGGAAATGGATCAATTAATAATTATTCATTATTAATTACTACTACTCAAAAATAGTAGCTTGAAGACTACTATATACCTGAATTAAAATGATTGTCATAAGATCTGTCTTTGACAGAGAAATAAAGTTGTACTGACTGACAATTTATCTTTTTACTCAACACAATGTTGAGAATTAAGAAATTAGTTTATCAGAATGTTTACTGCTTTGTTAAATGGTGTTAGTCTTCACTTTTTCCATTAGGGTTGCATTGTAACACTTTGTTTAAGTGTCGAGATCGTGCTTCATAAATTGGAAATCAATCAGCAGACTTTTAATTTCCTCTCATCAAAGCAAGTTCCTGCTTTATGGAACTGCTGTTGTCAAGACGGATTTTCACATTTTAGGAACAGTTTCCACAGTCAAGTCATTTAATATGTTGAATAGTGTCTGTCAATTCAGAGATATCTTTTAATGGATTCAGAACAGTAGGAACAGAGGCATTTTCTTCATCCTTTATGGTAATTGATGCAAAGCGCGTGTGAAAACGGCTGAAGATTTTCTATCTCACATAAGAAGCTTTCATGATATCTGAACGCTTTAGCGCTCGCACATCTGCATTCTTATCTGATCCTCACCAAGTGCTTTGAAGAAGTGAGCCGGGGCAAACTTCCCATTGAAGAAAATGGTGCTGTTGTTGACGTTGAAGGCTCGGCACATGCGTATCAGCAGGACTTCCAGGCAGCCTGAAAGGGTAGCCATAGATAGAGGCACAGATATGGGGAAATGGGGAAAGAAGAGGAGGGGAGAGGGAAGGAGCAGAGGGGGGCAAAGATACTCCAACATGCACAAAACAACACAGCAAAAATGTAAATAATTTTGACCCAGATTGGCGCACAGCAGATATAAGACATTTTTGAACCGTTTAAAAATCAACAGGATAGCATGAATATCCACCGAGATTTTTTGGAAAAGTTCAAAAGATTTACAAAAAGTAAATGCATTGTCGAATAAATGTGTTTTTTAAGTCACATATATACATATATTTATGCAGATATGGATATATTTTTTGGAATAGATAAAGAAAGTAATTGAAAATGTTGTTATTTTCATCCCCATGTTCGAACCAGGGGTGTGCCATTTATTCAAACACATCATTGGAGAGTAAATAAGGCAAAGATAGAGGGTTGGAGACAAAAAAAACAGGAAGGAACTAAAGTTAGCAAGTTTTCAGGTTCAGTTTACTGTAGAATAGTTTCACACGGCATTAAATATTTGAGAAGTGAGTATTTTTAGACTGGGCACTGACCTGCTTTCAGCAGTATAATCTGATCATTCTGGCACAGGTCCATGAAGCCAGCAATGCGTTTGGCAAACTCCACCACGTACTGAATGGCATTGGTGATGTGGTGTGCACACTGCTGCCACATCCACTCAGCTGACTGAAAGAGTGAAACAGAAACCAGTTAGATGAATAAATCCATTGACATCACTTCGGCATAACTCAGCACATTGTTTTGAGGTCACAATTATCTGATTTTTAGGATGCTGACCTGTTATTCTGATCTAATATGTACCTTGTTTTGAAAGGTGCGTGTTTCCTCAGGTGTGTATTGAATCCAGGTGAATCTCTTCATGTCTTCAGCGCTGTACTGACACGTCTCCAAGTGAGACTTGACAATACTCTGAGTGATGTGCTCTGTGAAAACAAATACGCATATACACGATGAGCATTTCTCTCACTTAGGTTGACACAGAGTGTAGCAGAGTGCAACTGCGATCTTGTTTATGTGTTCATGTTGTGACAGCGTGACCTCGAATAACAAGCTGCTTTGAAGCTCTCCGCTGCTACGTTCGCCACTTCTGCCCTCGACAAAATTGAGTGCCAGGCAGTGGCTCATCTACTCATCTAATCTCCTCAATTGCGAGGACATTTCCTGAACTTATAATATCCCCCAGTCACAATATTTACTCATTTTTTCCCCAGAGTCTCTTTCAAAGCCTCACTGTTGCCAACAACCATTAAGATGTCAAATAAAATACAAATGTATTCTTCCTCAAGATCTCTATAGACACTTCTCCTAAAAAATGCCTGTGCTTCCTCACCTCTATAAATACCTCTACACCATCATGCCTTTGTCCTTGTTTTCAAGCTTGTCTTTAAATCAATAGTTTTCACTCTATGCTGTTAGTGTAGGTAATGAGTAAATGAATGAAGAAATCATTTGTTATTTGTGATTATCGGTTCTCACCGAGGTCTGTTATTGAGCAGTCATCAGGCAGTTGGTCCAGCAGTGCATGTATGTGTCCCAGCAGCGGATGTGTGTGAGAGTGTGTATGCAGGAGCTGGATCCCGTTGCCGTCCACCCCGTCTAGTGCAGTCTGCTGCGGGGAATTCTGATTGGACAAGGATGAGGAAGTGGAGGAAGAGGACGACGAGTTGGAGGTGTTGCCGGCGCTGGCTCCTCCGCCGAGCAGATCCAGGCTGCAGTACTCGCTGGCCTCCTCGGGGGTCAGTGGCAGGTCAAACAGGTCAGGCAGCGCCGCAATGTCGTCCAGGTCGCTGAGGGTGGAGCTGGAGCCCCCAGTGCTGTAGGACCGGCTCAGACCTTCCTCCATATCCTCCCCGCCACCGCCACAGATGCCGTCCTCCTTGGGTAAGGACAGGGTGGTAGAGGCGCCTCCTCCGGAGCCCACACACTCCTGGGACTTTTGGTGTTTTTGCACCTCAGCGTAGAGGCTGTCGCGCTGCTTCTTGGACATGCGGCCGAACTTGACAGCTGCAGAAAATAGATTTCATAATTAGGCGACAAATAAAACAATTCACAGCCATCTTACAAAGAATTTTGAATGTTTAAAAGGACAGCTCACCTCAACGTTAGAGGAAAATGTTCATTTCTAATGTCTTTTTTGTTTTTAATACTTATTTTTTCCCCTTAGTGCAGAGATTTTTACTGAAACAATCAACTTGTTCCATAAGCTGTAATCTAAACCTAATTGTAAGATATTTTCTGGCCCGTTTCTTCCACCTATCCATAAGAACTGTATGTTCTAGTCCCTATAACCAGTCTGCTCGATGACAGCTCGTCACCTCTTAAGTCTGTTTACTGTATTTGTTTTTTGCCTCGCACCCTACTGAAGAGGGTGACAGCTGATGTGAAACCGTACAGCTGAGAGGTTTCAAATTCTCCTGCTATCAGCTTTAAATTAAAGGAACAGTCGCACTGGGAATCACCAGAGAAAACAGTCTACTGTCCTCTCCCCCATTTATGTGAAATATTTAAGTTTAATAAAAGTCAGTTGTGATGAATTGACTGCTGAATTTCATGTTTAAAGGTAGTTTGTAAGAGAGAGCACAGTGTATTCTCTGTGTGTTTACCATCTCTGCTCATGCCCAAGGCCAGACACTTCTGTAGGCGGCAGTGCTGGCAGCGGTTCCGGTTGGTTCGGTCGATCAGACAGTTCCTCTGGCGGGAACATGAGTACATAGCATTGTTCTGCTGGCTGCGACGGAAGAAACCCTAGATGCAAACACACATTCAAACACTGTAAACAACATGTACTTTTGAACAGTTTGGCTAGAGTTAAGTTTAGAACGCCTGGTTTTTTACTCTGTGTTTTTCCTCCTCACCTTGCAGCCTTCGCAGGTGATGACTCCATAGTGGATTCCTGAGGACTTGTCCCCACAGATCTTACAGGGGATGACCTCGATCTGAGCTGCAAGACACAAGATCAAAAAGAGAGAGGTCAGAATATTGCTGCTGCATAATTGAATTTACATAGAGGGTGAGCTCAATCGGCAGCAGTTACATCTTTGGCTCGTGTCAACACTTTTGAGTCATACTAGGGGCTGTTGCCAGAAACCGCTATCTAAACACTTACACAACCTAAAATAACATTAATCATCCGTCCAGTCATAACACACTCTCTCACAGAATCCTATATTTGCCATTTATTCAGCACAAGCGTAGAGTACTTTTACACCCACTGAAAACAATGTCTGAGATACTGTAAAGACTTTCTCACTAGTTAAACGCTGAAAAAAAATGGCACTTTAAATATGACTTTAAAATAAGAAAACAAAGGCTGACAAATAAAGAAAACCGGCAAAAGAAAAAGTGAGAATTGTCAAAAAATAAGTTTCCTATATCTCACTGAAATGCTGCTTTCTAGGTAATTGTATCTTGATAGAAGTTAAACAAATAAACTCGGTAAGATTTAGAGATTTATAGTGAAGTTTTTCATGTTGTATATGGAAAAGCATCTTTCTCCTCGGCCACTGTCTCCTCTGGTGTAACCACGTAGTGTGTTACATAACTCCATTTATGTGTAGCCCTTTTTCCAATGACATGCTAATGATATACAGCTAAACAGTTGGTTCCACTTAAACCTCTACAAATGGCAAAATTACCCTTTCTTTATGAATACACCATCTCCGTTTTTACCCTGGATAAACAGCATGTCTTCCTGCTTAATGGCACAAAGGCTTCTCCATCACTGTAATACAAAGCAGCCGTATTTCAGGGCAGGCATGATCTCTTGTTCCCCCCTTTGCTTGTCATTCATGTTGTGTTATAATGTTATTTTACCCGGCCAGAATTAGGTCTTTTGTATCTTCTGTAGACCTTGAAAAGGTCGTCCATGCCTTTTATCTCCTCGCAGTGAGACCGCTGTCTGCCCTGAGCTCCGTTAGAAGAAGGCCATCTCCTGCCTCCAGCTGATACGAAATGCAGCTGTGAGCCTTTTTCTGTTTCATTGTGTTCTTATATTACACCTCACACTGTCCTCGCCTCCCTTCTCTCTGGGAGCTTTTGAAAGTCAGATTTTTTAAGTCTTTAATACTACAAAAAAAAGTCTCACTTTCATGTTTCATCTTTTATTGATCTCATATCTCATATCTGTCATTTATGATTCTCTATAACTGCTGCACTTCCCTTTGTTTTGTTTGACACAAAAGCAATATATCATGGTTTATTATCATTATAAGGAAATCGGTAACACATTGTTTGAAACTGAATCAGACAAGTCCTGCACTTTGCACCTAATAAGAAAAGATACAAACATATTTTAGTAAGAGAAACTGTCCTACAGTAAGCACGTACTGTAGAGGGGAAGATAAGTGAACTGAACTGTGTGTCTGCACCCTGCGTGTGGCCCCCATGAGGGAACAGAGTACACAAACAGATAGGGGATCACATGCCTCGGCCACAAAGAGGCTCCTTCTTTCTCGACCGTGGAGATAAACAACATACAGCAACTTTATCATTAGATACTTTGCTGTCTATTCAGTCCTTTGTACAAAAATCTCTTGAACTACTTTTGTGTGGACGGCGGATGGAAAACTACTTTGGTCGACTGTGTGATCGAGGAGGGATTGTTGCACTCTTAGGTACTGGAAAACACAACTTTCCACTTCTTTTCCCCCTGTAATGACACAGTCGGCTGTCTCTTCTCTAAAACAGTTGACTAAAATACTCCAACTGATCAGGGCAGCTGCAGGCATGCAATGGAAAAATATCTCCCTCCTCCTTCTCCCTCCCTCCCTTCCTCTCTTTCTCTCAGGTTCCCCCTCCACCCCTCCCTCGGCTGGCAGTTATATAACTCTCGTCTGTGAGCATTCCTCACAACACTCATTCAGCAGGCTCACTCTAGCAACACCAACAACCCGCCCTCCTCAGACTCCCTCTCTCCCACTGGCTGAGCGGCGCTCGCAGCCTCTTCAGTATTGGCTGAGTCATCCGTCGCTCGAGCGCTGTAGCCTGTCAGCCCATGTGGACATTCTGTCCTACTGACACACTTTCCCACTGCAGGGGGAGAGGGAGGAGGGAGGCGTGCGCGCTCCCTGCTCTCCGCAGACCACTTTTAAGGTGGAGCTGAACAATGCTCGCACTTCCCTCTGAAACATTTCCCTAAAGGCTCGTAGCTTGCATCAGTAAAATTGGCTAGTTGCATAACATTGAAATTAACCTACAGAGGCAGTGTGCCTCAGAAAACAAAACAAAGTCATTCAGTTCATGCCAAAGACAGATCGTCACTCAGCTCTACTTCTGTATCGACTGATTTCTACACAATTATCAATCTCTGCGCTGTTTTAGTGACAACCACTTTTGATTTTTAACTGTAACATACTGTACCTGGCTACGGTCCAAACAACGCAGACTAACTATGAACTTGAATGTCAGCTATTCAGCAGGCACCCCTCTCCCTGGTGTTTGACATTGAGCCCTCGCTTCAACCTGTTTCTATTCTCGTCCTGTGCTGAGAGCCAGAATTACACAGATGCCCAGCCGCCCACCCCTGTTGCTACAACCACACACATACATGCCTTCTCACTCCTCCTCTTCAACTCTCTGCGGATGTATGGGCACGACCCAGACACGGGGAAATATTCATCTCCAACATCCAACATGCCAGTCAGAGGAAAATGAATCGCTGACTATTTTGACACTGACACAAGCAAAAATGTCAAACATTTGCTGGTTCCTGCTTCTTAAGTGTGATGATTCTCTGTTTTTCTTTGTCATTCATGACATTAATTGAAGGGTCTTCGGATTTTTGACTGTTTGTTGGATAATAAAACTATTTATGGACATTATTTTGGGCTCTGGGAAAATGTGATGAAAACTTTTTTACAATTTCTTTGACATTTGTTTTGACTAGCAGATAAATTGATCATGAAAGTACTCTTTAGTTGTAGCCCCTACATCTCCTTGGTACAGAAAATTAACAGTGTGTCTTAAAGATTTACTAAGGGATTCTTCCAATCATATCCATTATTTTCTGGATTAATCAATTATTCGTTTACTAAAGGGTGAAAAATGCCCATCTCAATGTTCTGAAGCCAAAGCCGACATATTCCAACTTTGGACTGACTGTCCTAAAACACAAATATGGTCTTGAAGCTGGAACTGGTGTTTGTACTGCATTTTTGCTTCTAAAAGTGACCAAAACAATAGTTTCTTTATTGATTGATTGAATAATCCTTACTTCTCCAACACCACACAGTTATTAGGTGAAAAAAAGCTTACTTAACAGATATGACAGCTTAAACTGCCTAATATGCCTAATCGAGAGACACCAACAGTCCCCACACTAATGTTTAAAGCAATGTTTAACCTTTAACCCTGAATATCAGTGTTGACCTGTGCTAAAACACAGGTCTCAGACATCTGACCTTTTGCTCTCCACTGAGGGACAGCGTTGAGAGAACATCGATACCAATCCTGCTTTTTGCTAACATGATGCGTGAAGGCTGCAAGACAACACATTAACCAAGTCACAAAAGAATGCAACAAACGAGGGGAACTTGTGCAAAAAGGCAAACACGGCCTGGTGTTTGAATATTAGCACGGCACACCCAAGCCTTTGCACAAAATAAAAACTGTGAACCGACACTCTGACGGTCGCTGGCCCCCAGTGTGTTGATCAGTTTGCCTGTGTAGCTGTGTTAACTGTTTTACACATCCACTGAATTGGCCTTTTGTTCAGTGTGTCAGTGTGTCAGTAATTTAGCAACAGGAAAAAAATAAAAGGCTGAATTTCGACCCTCCACATGTTCAGAGTACAAGCAGATAAGCTCGCACAGACGCAAATCACTTCTCGTTTTTATAATGTAACAACCTCTTTCTACGCACGCACACAGTGTTCTTGTTTTCTTATTATGCAAATGTCCATGATATGCACACTGCCAAACGCCCTTGAGCCACAGATTGACAAAAGGCTCTATGCGAGCTACTGATTCTTTCCCTGACCTCTTCAGATGACTGACAGAATGAGGGGACAGGTACAATAGAAGGTGGAGGGCCTTATACCTATGCTCTATACATATTGGTATAAGCTGTAAAGTGTTGTGTCATGCTTCACACGGCTGGGTGTGGACTTGCTGCACAGCATTGAACTGTATCCCAATAATGTCCTTACTCTTTTGAAATCTGGTTGGAGTGCGAGAGTGTTTATCACGTTACTATGTTTCTGTGAGACGAGGAGCTCGCAAAGCCTCGAGGCCTGCAGAGACAAACCCAAGGAGAGCAGATACGTTCTCTGACATGAAAACATGTTTTTCTTGTCTTCCACTCCAATCCATTATTACACTTAACCCCATTCTCTGACATACAGCTGTCACAGAACATCAGCGCTTTACTCCCAACGAACCATATGAGACTTAACCCAAAATGCATGCAGACGTACAATCAGGCTGTGTGGCTGTTGCTGCATTCAAATCAAGAGGCTCTATTTTAAAAGATGCAAATACCAGTGGAGGCTAAACTGGGGCCCACAGAGGGGGGATTACAACAGAGCGAAGAATTCCAATAGGCCTCTTCTGCTGGCTGTCATGCATCTCACAAGTCTTTCAACCGTGTCTGTGTCTGTGTGTGATAAATACATTCTGCACACATGCATGAGGAAGTGTCGGAGCTCCAGACAACAGGATCAACCCCCTAAAAATGTCTGTCACTATGCCAGAGCTGCTGGCGTGACTCAACGATTTTAAGAGTAAGACGACTGCGATTGCAGATGTGTGTTGAAACTGGAATAAAACTGCTGACATGCTTTGCCAGCGAGGGAGCGACAGGTTGGGCGACTAACCTACATTTGGAGGCAGCGCAGTGAGCTAAGAGTGGGCTGCAGTTTGTTTACATTTGGATATCCTGCCAGAAGTGGAACCTCCCTCCACCAGAGGCCCCCTCTGCTTCTTCCTCCCCTCCCTCCCTCCCTCCCTCACCCTTTTGAGTGCAAAAAATAATCTCTTTCCTCCTCCAAAAAACCTCCTTGCAGCCTTATCGCCTGTCCTGCACAGGAAAAGATTCAAAAAAACAGAAACTCAGCGTAAGAACAGAACCAAACATCAGGTTGCTATTCTTATTCAGATGGGGATGATTAAGATTGTGATCTGCATGAAAATCTGTTTTTGCAGAGGTTGCAGTTTGACCTAGATGTAACATGTGCACTGCAAAATATGTCTGATAACACTTAATAAACAAATGTTTTCCACTTAATTACTGACCTATTTTAATTAAAACACTCAGATGTTGCTGTATTAAACCAACCTTCCATGTTAATAATCTTCCCCCCCCCACCTCCTTCCCACAGCCCCCAAGTTCAAGCTCAGCCTGTGTTAGGGAGCGACACGTTGAAGGCCGGGCGTCACTGCGCGCCTGTAACCGCACATGGCGCTGCACGGCCCGGCGGCACGGCGCTTCCCACAGCCGCCCCTCCTCCCTCCGCTGCGCGCGCTGTATAACGTTGGGTGACATAACCAGGTCAGTGGAACAGCCAGGCCCCTCTTCCTCTCACACTGTCGGCCATGCTGGCACAGCCATCACATCACAACAACATCACAACTACGCCAACAGCGCCAATTCATTCTGCAAACTGAACAAAATAGCTACTATAACTAAAAGTTTGCAAAAATCACCAGAACTGCGTTATTTTTCATAAAAAGTGAAAATGACCAAATTTGATGATTATAAACCAGCAAATGCCAAAACAATATATTCATAAACCATCTGTTCTTTGAAGCAAATGTATTTAGAAAAAGGTCCAACGCTGCAGTTTTGAGTTCACCTGATCCGAAACCTGATAATCTGGATTACATAATTCTAGTTTTGGTTAACAGCAGCCTCCTCTCGTGGCCCCGCCCTCTCCCCATTGCATAACTCTTAACATGGATCCCCAGACAAAATTTACAGAAGGACTCCCTGCTGACAGAAATGACTCACATTTCTTTGAGAAAACAGACCCATTTGGCACCGTTACGAACCATACTGCGTAATACTGCGCATGTGTCCAACTGAGGACCGAGTCCAACATAAACACACCTGAGCGGCGATTAAAAAAAAAAAAAGCATCATTTATCTGGTTAGGCACATTCTCGTGATTGAGGAGCTTTTTTCTTATCATTGCATGCTGAACTCCAGTGTGTGTGGAGCATGCAGCCTCTGGCTCCGTGCACGGATAATCCAGTCATGAGGGATTAGTGCGCACTGGGAGGAAAACAGGCGCACTCAAGTCCTCCCCCCGTGCGCACACATGTGGTCGTACAAATCCCCCCCGACAGTGCGATCCTTCAAACCAAGTTCAAACACATTTACTGTGACATTAAGAAAATCAACTTACCTCTCATTTTGATGTTTTCTTTGTGAAGGCTGGACGATAAGAAACTCGGCTACATGTGGTTTAATGTCGGTGACAGGACGAAGGAGAATAATAATAATAATAATAATGATGATGATGATAATAAAAGAAAAGCGCAGTGAGCCCGATCTGTAGATATTAACTTCGTCCCGGCTGCAGACAGCTCTCATAAAGCACGACCAACAAACAAGATAGGGAGGGAAAAAAAGAAAAAACTACCCGAAACTCCTTTCCTCTATCGCTCGATCAAGTCCAAGCGGAATAAAAGAGTGAAGAAAGTCGCTTTGGATCGCATCGTCTCGGAGAAAAAAAGGTTCGGCTCAACTTTTTTCTCTTGACAGAATAGTCCCACGGTGAACGAGATGTGTTCGGCAACCCCCCCTCTGCTCTGACTCTCCGTTTGCTTTCCTCTCAGTCTACCCTGCTAACCTACTTTCTCCGAGCGTGGACTCTCCCATGATCTCACTGCCGTCAGCTCCTCTCGCAGCGGCCGCGGGGGCGCGCAGTCGGGAGCGAGCTTAAGGTGGCTGAGAGAATCATTCACTCACTCCTGCAGAGAGACATGAAATAATAAGAAAAAAAAAGATCCTCATTTCCAGGAGATAATAAAAAGGTAATTAGACCCAGAAGAGTTGCAGCTTTAAAACAAACAGTAATATAAATTGCTGCCTTGATTTCATGTCACTTAACACCAGTTACAGTAACTGAATATACCTGTCTCTAATTAGGTGTTGTTAAATGACACGCAGCCAGAAGCTTTCAAACAAGTTCCTCTTCTGCCAGAGAGCTGACAATGACATCATGAAAACAAGGGCTGGTCAGTGTATCAGTATCACATTGATATTTGGGCATATAAATAAACTAAATATCATCTGAAATTTCGGATATTGGTGTTGTCTTTTCTTAGTCATTAAAGCTGATCACTTCTATCATAAATCATAAATGTAATTATTGTAATGAAAAAAATACCAATAGTTGTCAGTATTGTTTCAATATCCATATCGAGGTAATTGGCACAAAATATCATGATTTTTGATTTTCACGTCCCGGCGGAGCATCTATGAAGAACTTCTGACGGGAAGCCGAAAAGTATTGAGCTGTTATTTTTAAGGCTGTGTCGCCCCGGCTGTGATGTGAACGTCTGCTTCTAATAAAAACCTGAAAAGTGTTGCAGAAAATCTAGAGAGGAAACGAGAAATAAGACATGAGCTGCATCAATTTGTCAATCAGTTGACAACTATGGAATGAACGCCTTCTTCTTTTTATACAGAATTGTATGTCAAACAATCAGATTTATTAACCTTTGAGAAGAGAGTTCAAATTCTCTGACTCCAGCTTCTTTATTGTAAATATTTTCTTGTTTCTTTACACCTTTATGATGGTAAACTATCAATTAATCCTATTTGTTGAGCACAAATACATCGCATTCACCTGTTCCAGCTTCTTAAATGCCGTTTTTTTGTAATTCTGAGTCACAGATGACGGATAATCACTCATAGATACCAGCCACACCAACAATACGCCTTCTTAATCCTTCAGCGCCACTGTTGGGCTAGTAACTTTCGAAATGCAATATAAAACATATTACTAGCAACCTTCAGAGTTAAGTTAAGTAGAGTGACAAGTGACGTATTACACTACTTTTTTATTTACTTTCAACAAAATGCTCACATAACCTCTATAGAACAGTTAAATGGCGTAGATCTGTTGTCAGTGTCAACAGTTTCCTGCTTCTATAATGCAATGCTTGTTATTTTGTGCAATGCTACTGTACAATGCAATATGTTGTTTTGTGCAATACTGACTGCAATATGCTCCCAGGCGCAAATGTTTTGTAAAGTCATTCAACATGTTGTTTGTTTTTCTTTTATTGGCACATGCGCGTACGTACAATGTAAGTAACACGAAGCTCAAGAACAATGTTCATAAGGTGACAATAAAGTATATCGTACTGTACCGTATCGTATCGTATCGTATCGTACCGTACCGTACCGTATCGTACCGTATCCTGCAATGTTAAAGAAAGTGAGGAGAACAACCAACCAACCAGCAGACACAAACCCAACCTCCTCGGTGGAAAGACTGTGTTTCTTAACTGTAGAAAAGCCGCTGTTTCACTTTATATTCAGCTGCCACCTTTAATAATGCCTGCTATTAATATGAAAATTACCACCTCTGTTCCAAAAGTAATAAGAAAAAAGAATGGCATTACACACACAGTCTAGTGACTCCGAGACTCATTCTGTGGACCTAAATGAGTATGAGTACTCGTGAGTATATTCATCTGAGCTGTTGTTTTGAAATGAGCTTTGTTGCTAAGTTGTGTTCATTGAGTATCATCAAGATCCCTGGCTCCCCTCCCAGCGATTGCTCACCGCCATTCTATTTGTCCTCTGTGGAGCAACTCTGAGTTTACACCCAGTGACCTCGCCAAACACTTTTTATGATTCACAGCAGTCTGGTTCCTGTTTCAGCTTTTTATTTCTGCGCTGGACACGCAGGAACATGTCACATGAGCGCTCCTGCAACGTCAAATGTATTTGACTTATTTGATTCTCGTGATATTCATGGCAACAATTGTGTTTTTTTTTTTGTGCTCGTGTGAGTCATTTTCGTCGGACACTTTGTGCTGTTGGGTTCTGATGTAAATTGTGTGCCCAGGACGGCGTGTGTGACTGTGATGAGGAGGTGGAGGGAGTGGAGGGGGGGGGGTTGCTGTTGCGGCTGGCTTTATGATGCAATGCTCTGGCAGGAGTGTTATGAAACAGCATGAAGGCAGAGATTACTCAAACTAGGTTAGTGGAGCAGTCGGGCACAGAGCTCCAATCACAGATTCCTTTTCTGCTTCTCACCCACGCAGAGACACAGGCGTTCACATCCTTTTGTTTTTTTCTCTCCCGAACCCTTTTCCCTCTTCCTTGTTTTTCAAAACAGCTCATCTTTTCTTTTTTTTTTTCTGGTATATATAGATGCTTCCTCGTCACAGCCCCGCTGAAATGTGCTCCAGCATCTTGACGTTTTTATTCATGCACACATGTTCAAACCTTATGTTTCTCGCCTTTTTCTGCACAATCTTTCCTCCCAGCCGTTTGTGTGTGTGCTGTTTTCCCCTCCGTCTCTCCCCCCCCCCTTGTGCACAATCTCCTCTAAAGCCCCTCTGTTCTGTGTCTCCCTTGACAACGGCAGTGACACTTTGACCTCAGTTCTTACGTAACCGCTGTGCAGTTCTATGGTTAGACAGCAGAGGAAGGAGAAAAGAGAGAAAGAGAGAGGGAGTGGGAGGAGGAGGAGGAGGAGGAAGACGGCTTCGGCATTGGCTCGTATGTGGCAGACATTTTGTTGACCGATGATAGAGTAAGAGGTGAGGAAAGAGAAGGAGAAGAAGAAGGAGGAGAGCTTAGTGCCGGGAGAAGCTGGAGAGGATCTTGGGAGGTTGCCAGCAACGGCAGCATAACAGGATGATCGAGCAGACGGGGGAAGAATCGTACATAAATGGACGGATACTGTGCGACACCAAGCACACACAGGTGAAACAGCCCGTGTCCACTTTGCCTTGAGCTGTTTCAAGGCCAAAACAAGGCAGTCGCTTTGAAGTGACAGCCCTGTGGAGGCTGTGATGGGCAGGAGCGATCTGTCAGCAGAGAAGCATCATTATGTATTTACAGCTCACACCTGCCAGGGATATTTTAGGCTCTGGGAGATAAAACACACACCGCACAAGAGGGAATTTTTGAAGGGCAAAATTTAAAAGACGAGATAACGGAAAATATAAGATGGGTGGTGCACACAAAGTAGGTTAAGAGCGGCGCTTGTTGCTGACACCATCGCCAGCGCTTTTTTTTTTTCTCGATGTCAGACAAGCCGACGTTTTGTTGCTGTGCAGAGGGAAAAGCAGAAGGTTTCTCCTGACTCAGATCAAAGCCGGCGCAGCCTTGTGACTCCCCAGGGTTGAATTTAAAGGCCTCGCTCACATCAAAGAGTCTTTGTAGGGATGAGGGACCAACTGTAACTGATTGGCTGCACATGGTTTCAGTGGGGCCCCGTGGCCAATCTCTCTGCCTCTCGCAGCACCGACTCCTTACATTCCAGCCCATCTTCTCACACGCAGTATTGTAAATCGCTCGCTTGCATGCATGCATAAGGGAACTGGGGCTATTTGAGCTACATGTACTGTAGATAACATTCACCAGGCCGCATCCTTCACTTCCTCATTTAGACTAATTTGTAAGTCGCAAAACCAGGAAGAGGCAACAAGTGCGCGCACACACACACATATGTACTGGACTGTGCCAGCCGGTTTGCTGGGATTATTTCTGGCTCCTGTAATCCCTTCGCTCCCTCATTCAGTTAATCTCCCTGTTTTCTCCTCTCTGGAGTTACTGCTAATCCCTCTCTCCCTCCCCTCCCCTCCCACTGTAATCTGCGAGCTGTGAGCTTTGCTGCGTCACTGGGTCAGTGTGTCAGATAGTCACAGTCAACTCCTCTGCTCGACTCCACTTTACATTCTCGTCCCATCTCCTCCTCCATCTTTCCTGTTTTTTTTTCATTCACCCGTTTCTCTTTTATCTCCCCGGCTCCTGTTACCGCTCCTCACTCGAGCACATATGTTTCTTTCTTTTTTTTCTGCCCTCGGTTCCTCCTTATCAGTTTAATTTTTCACTCACTTTACAACTCTGGAGTTTGATAAAGGCAGCAGAATGAGTTCAATCAAAGGTCATTAGGTGCAGATTCATCTCAGCCGGCGCTCACACTCCCCCCGCCTCACAGGCATTACAGGAGGAGCACAGACATATATTACTGCAGTGTCCTTGGCCCGCCTCACACTCAATTACACTGCTGAGAATGAGCTATTGTGAAATGTCTTAGACACAGTTCTTATGTCATTCATCACAGAACATCAGAAATCATCAGCACCTGTACGGGAGGCCGAGCACGACCGGCACTGAAGTAAAAACTGGATGCAGCTCACACAGGAGGAGCTTTTTCAAATGCTGATCCTTTTAACATCATAACATATTAATCATAGTTTGTTTTCATGTATGTTTTTAACCGCAGGAGTGTTTTCAGTGTTCGTCTTTCTTCTCACCGCAGCAGCAGTTGATTAAGATCTGATGACAGTTGGTTGATTGTTTGGTTGCTGTCAGTCAAAATACCACACCTGCACAAACCTGATGTAGGAGATTAGCTGAGTTTAACTAAGCAATATTACCCGAGAGGGTGTGCTTTAACGTCGTTTGAGCACGACAGTGATGCGGTCAGGACCGAGGCGCTTGCGCTGCCATTTGTAATTCTTAATAAATAACAACTAAATATGTTTTAAAACGTATTAGCTGATTTAATCATCAAGGTTTAGTGTTATTTTCTGGGCCTTTTAAGGGACGTTTCACCCCAAAACAATGGAAAAAAAACCCCACATTTTATCTCTTGCCTGTGATTCTGTTCACATTCAGGTTTCATTCATCGAGACTGCTGGTTTTATTTGCCTTGTGTTGGCGTTATCGATGACAGAGATGTCTGCCTTCTCTTAAATATAATGAAACTAGAAGGCATCGGGTTGCGGTGCTCAAAGCACCAAATAATACATGACAAAAACTCTTTTCTCTCCAGATCAGCATGCAGAAGGCAGCGTGCACTCATACAAGGACGAAAGGCTAACTAAGCTAATTAAGTAACTTTGCAGCTCAGCTGAGACGGACACCATTAAAGGGTAAGGTCACCCAAAAATGATAACAGACATTAGCTACTCACCCACACGTAGATGGAAAGCAGGAATGCGTTTTGTCGTCCACTAAACAGTGTTGCAGCATTCTCCTACACAACTGAAGTAGACTGGAAATTGTTTTAAACATTAAAAAAACAACAGAAAAAACATTAAATGAATCCATACAGCTCATCCGGCGTAATCCAAGTCTCTGGATGAAGAGAGTGCCAACACTTTTAGCTTAGCTGCTGCAAGATTTCAGATTTAGATAGAGTGTAAATAACATCTTTTCAAGTCAACTGGGGATCTTGTAGCTTTCAGAGACTTGGATTACACTGTACGAGCTGTATGAAGCCATTTTCTGTTTTTTTTTATTAGGTTGCTGCAATGCAGTTTTGCTGTGAAGCGCCGGTTTTCTAAACAATGAAACTTTATTTGACTTTCCATCAACATGGGCGTGAGTAGATAATGACTGCATTTTCATTTCCAGTTGAATTTATTAGTTTAATGTTCAATCCTGTGCTGTCACAAGCCAAACCTCACATCCATGAGTAGATGCACGCTCACCTCTGCATGGTAATACGATGGTGGGCGTAGTTCGATAGAAAAGAAAATAGTTCCATCATCAAACCGCTCACATTAAACTATGTGAATTATCTTCAGTAACCGTGCCGTGATTTTCAGAACGTTTTTCAATGTGTTTTATTGCAATGCAATCTAGTTTTATTGTATTTAAGAGAAGGCAGACATCTTTATGACACATATCTCCATAACTCATCAACCCAACCTAGGTGGATAATTATCTACAGGTAGCTACAGGTTAGAGTTGTGTATTTTTGACATTGATGTGAACTGTCCCTTTAAGGTAATGTTTGACTCTACATCAGGGGTCACCAACCTTTCTAAAACTGAGAGCTACTTCATGGGTACTGAGTCATATGAAGGGCTACCAGTTTGATACACTCTTCTGAAATAACAAATTTGCTCAGTTTGCCTTTAGTTATATATGATTAATAATGATTAATGATACTTATCTATGTGAAGACACTGATCACATTAATTATTTCTCACGATGATTATCAACAATGACTTAACAAGGTGGGAATCAGATAATATCAATATTCAATTTTCATTTTTAGAACAGGCCTGAGGGCTGCTCATGTGGTCCTTGGGGGCGACCTGGTCCCCGTGGGCACCGTGTTGGTGACCCCCGCTCTACATGATCAGCTCCACATCAGTGTTTACAGACCATCTCACTTTAATTATAATGTATCAAATATTCATCTCAGCCAAGCTGCTTTCTGCAAACACAATTACTGCCGACGACTCCTCCCGTTTGCACAGCGGAGCTGCAGCATTTTACTGTAAATGCACCTGAACATTCAGCGCCTGTTCAGGAGCGCTGAACAGAGGGAGATTTGTTCCCGTCCGTTTCCTCTGTACAAATAGTCACATGAATCAAACTAGCAACCCTCCGACCAGGAGGCCACTTCTCTAAACCTCCACGTATCCTTCCAACATGTTGCTTAGTTCAGCCTGGAAATGTTTCCTCATGGTTGTGTGAGTGTGTAAGAGGTCTGCTGACACACACACACACACACACACACACAGAGTTGCACTAATGTTTAAATCTCTACAGTGTGTCCAGACTTGCCTTGACAAACACAATCAGCCCAAGTCTCTCGCTCACCGCCTCCACTCATCTCTCGCTTTTGTTCCCGGCAAAGCAGATTCAACCTCCACACCCAGCGACACTTGAATAGAGGGAGAGCCTCTGAGCTGCTGATGCATTCTATACTGAACATCTCGTACGTTATAAAACACAAAAGACAGCCATGAGACCCGAGTCACAATCACTGATGAGTGACTGGGCTTATGGAAAAACAGAACTGCTTTTGTCTGTGACAACACAAACACACAAATCTGATGCAAATGCAAAATATGTGCCGCGGCAACTGTGTGAATCGGCGTGCTTTGCCATGTGAGCCTGACCCAGTTACACCCGATTGAGTGTGAATGCACACATATGCACATGGACACACACATGGGATCACACGTGGGATCACACGTGGACGCCGACAAAATTGTGATATTTCTATCCGCAGTGAAGAAGGCCGGTGTGCACAGCGAGGTGGAAAAAGTTATTCCGCTGTCCTTCACATGTTCCTCAACTGTGATTATTCTTGCTTCCGCCTCGCCTCACGGTGCTTCCTCCACGATCTACTGTGTTCAAGCTTCCTCATCCTTCCTATATTTCCTTTACATCCTCCATTCCTATTTTTACATTTTCAAACAAGAGCTGTTTTTAACGTTTATTCCTTTAGGTTTTCTCAAGTTATCATCATCTGACATGATCTGCTCATGTATATTCATACATGACAGCAGCCAAACGTAACTCCTTTGTCTGGTTTCCAAACAGGTTTATCATCCACCGCCCAGCTTTTGGCCTCTTTCTCTCTAAATCCATCTGTTGAACACGTAAAATGCCGAGTGCGTCAACATATCTCACCTAACATTGTTATTTACTGTGACGAACACTGTTTGCTTTTGAAACCCAGGCATTGGTGAGATTTTTGTAATTCAGTTCATATATAACCGCCCAGATGAGTCATCACAGCGCGGCCAGAGGGAACAGAGACATCTAGTGTTGGGATTGTGGCGCAGCACGCTGGGCTTATGTAATACTTGGACTTTGCGCCTTGGCTGCATTTTTAATGATTTTCAGTCCATACTGTCGACAGACGGCTCAAACACATGACGAGACAGAAGTCAAGTGTTTTTTATGGGGTTCAAAAGCTGCAGATGAATGCAGGGATTGTTTTCTGTCGCCTCTTACGCACACAGCAGCACAATAGAGGAGTTTTTTTTTTAAATTAGAGTGTGTGTTTCCAATGCAAAAGAACAGTAACAGTGACACATTTTCTGATGGCTGCACTTGACTGACCCTCCATGTGTCACAACTGATCACAGATTGTCAAACCCATACAAACATTATGCAATGCGTTGTGCAGTCTGTCATCACAACAAAAAAAGTTGGATCAGATCTTTCGAACTCTGGCCCGGGAACAGATCCATGTGGTGCGGCTGATTCATCAAACTTGACCGGCGTCTATGAAAGTGCTTTGTTCAGCTGACGATGGTTCGCTGTATGTTAACAGACTCTCATAGGTGAAGGGGAAGTTTGTGTTGTCGTGTGGTGTGTTTCAGACTCGGGAGGTAATAATGGAGAAACTGGAGGACTGTGCAGAAAGTCTGCATTGCGTCACAGCAGGAGGGAGAAGAGGAAAAGGGAGAGACAGGAGGGGGGTGAGCAGGGGCATGGCGAGGGGAGAGAGGGGTGTGTCTTCACTGACCTAGTTAGAGCGATGGAAACCCCCCCCCTCCCCTTCCACCAACACCACACACACACACACACACACACACACACACACACACACACCCTTCCTCACCCATCCACCGCTGTGCTGCACTACTGACGTGTAAAGGGCACTTTCAAACAGAACCAGACAGACAGGAATGAACGCAGGGAGGCAGGAAAGAGAGAAAGCCAAGTGGCGAGAGGAGAGACGGGCAGGGGGGGAAGGTGAGAGTCGAGCTCGGCCGAGGGTTGCAGACAAATATATCCACAGTGATATACCAGATTGGGGTAGATCTGGGAAATATCTCTGTGAAAACAGGATAAGCCTGAAGGGATTTAAAACAAATTAATGATAACAACAGACAGCAATCCGAAATATGAAACCCCTTCATATCCTGTGCGATATTGGATTTCTGCCTTTATTTTCCAGAGAGTAACATCTTTGAAGCGTAAAGCAGCTTTTAATGAAATCAGTGCATCGCTAGGAAATGCAATAACTGCAAAAAATACAGTTTGTAATTCCTAATAAACTGGATGTGATCTAACAATTTTCCGTGCTTGATCAGGGATCTTGTTGCAGAAAACTGAATTCTTTGCAGGATTGGTGGTATGCTATTTGTAAACAAGTCATCTTAGAAAGGTGTAAGAAAAGTTGTTTTTTGAGTCTCATTCCCAACTCGTGACGCTCCGGGTTTCCCAAATTGTCAAAAACTGACGCTTTGGGATGGCGGCCGACCAGTCCAACAATCCCAAAGCTTCACCTGAGAATCTACCTTTCGTACAAACAGCACCTCCAGAGGTGCAAACACTGCCACAAATGATGAATGAGTCTATACAATGTTGCATAGTGTACCTTTAACAGGGTAAGCAAACCAATTTTACGCATTAAAGTGTTTTTAAAAGTTTCAGGGAGTGAAAAAAGTAGCATCGTTATGGAAAACAATAGATAGATATTTTCTTTGTTGTTCCTCGCTTGTTCCTCCTGTTCAAAACCTTGCGCCTACATTACCCATAAAGCAACTTGAGTGACATCACTGGAGGTAATTGATCACATGATGCAACTGATACCTTCCTCTGGAGGCACAAAAGGCTTCGTTCTGCTGTTTTCATATTTGGAGTGGTTCGCCCCAAGACCTGTTAGCACACTTTAATGCATGGAATTGGTGGAGTTACCCTTTAGTTATAAGTTGTTCTCACAATGACGCCGCCTCATCTCCTGGTCACTCTCACAATGACAGTCTTTGTTCATTTAAACAGCTACACCTAACCTCCAGTCTGTCCTCTGATTGGATGACTGTTTCCCCCTCTGGCTTCAAATAGTCCACATTTCAGTGCGGAGGTCGCAGTCTAACGGAGCGGCCCGACTCTTTCGGTTCGAGGGGGCACGCCAAGCTTTCACCCAAAACCAAACTATCCGCTAAAAATAGATTTAACTACATGAAACAACAAGTAAAAGGGCACCTTCATACTGCAAACCTTTCTGCGCCGTCATCTGTTTTTGTGTCGTGTATTCTCAACTGTTCCGCTCAGCCGCTCCAAAACTTTTTCCTTTTTCCAGATCACATTTTCAGATTTCCACTTTCCCCCTCCCTCCCTTCTCTCTTTAAAAGGCCTTCAGTCGTTCACTGAGTTTGTTTCCGTCAATCTTTTCTTCCCCTTGTTGAATTGAATGAACTTTCAGCTCTGCATTTTTGCTGAAGTCCTCGTCTTCAGTGACAAACTGAATGCGCCTCTTATCTCTGCACTTTGCTCACCTGGCAGCCTCGTGAGTGACAAACCGATTATCGAAGAGCCATGAAAAGTAAAAAAGATAAATCTGTCACCAAAACAGTCTTACTCCTCCTCTTAAACAAAGCTGTCCTTCTCTTTCACTCATGTAAGGTCACAGCACAGACAACATTTGTACGCTTCGTTGCCTTGAGCCACAATCAGGAAAACATTTTAGATGTTCTTTTCATATTCAAAACAACTTTTTTTTTTCTTTTTTTTTTACAACCGTGACCTCATCCGCCCGTGCTGAAGGCCTGTGTCCTACAAACCCCTTTGCCCGTCATTTTTTTGTACTTGAGTACTCAAATCTGAGCCCGGTGCTGCAACGGTATAAAAGATTATGATGCAGGCGATGACTCATCTTTGTAATCTCATTCAAATCCAGTCAACGTTCATGATCAGTGAGGAGAAAAAAAAGCAATTTCAGGAAATGTTGCATCATCTAACTCGTCTTCTCCGGATTCGTCCAACTGTTGTCAGAAGCAGAAACTCATCAGCTTACAAGGTACAAACTGTATTCTGAAGTGGACTGATTTTCGCTTTCGTGTTCAGCCGATGTTCAGGATTTCAGTCATGTCACGTGACTCTCGGTGGCTTAGTCACTCCGGCCACAAACAAATGGATCAGACCTCAGGAGACAAACAAGCGCATGGAAACGCGGTTACTGTCAAGAAAAACAAAGCAAAACATAACAAGAGCGATGCAAGCTGACACATAGTGGTGCCACGAAACGTTGCGCGGCTCCATTTCTAATTCAATACCCGTTAAGTGAGCAGCGAGGCCGGCTTTCCCCCCCACGTCTGTCTGATTTGACGAGGACATGTTGACCAAATAATAGTCTGGCCTGATCTGCATGAAGGTATTGAAATGCCTGCAGATATCTTGATTCCTTATTGGATCCAGGAACTTCTTTTATAAACAGAGGATTTTAGAAAAAGCGGCCTGTGGCTGTTTTATTGGAACTGTCATTTGCTGACGAGCAGGAGGGAAATTACAGGCTATTTTTGCCGGTCGATTGATGTTTGACAATGGAAAATAATTTGAGAGAGAAACATTTTTTCCCCAATCAGCGTGCACGCAATGGCACACGCTTTCCAAGAGAAAAGCTCCCATTACTTTCAAGTCAGGCTGGTTTTGGTTGAAATTTGTTGTTTAATCCTTTCAGCTATCAAATGAAAAATAAAGATATATAAAATCATAGCCCCGTTTCTCTTTACAGTCTAGCTGTTTGTAGAGCGGAGGGGTTGTGCTCTAAAGTCACGTCTGTTGCACAACAACAAGATTTATTTAGCAATTTCCTCTCCCGCTCTGGCTTTGTCAGTGCACTCTTGAACCTCAGGTTCTCACCTCGGTGGTAATGTGGCCTTGTTTTTTCCTCTTCAACACTATGCTAGATAACATTGCTTTGCAAAAGACTTTCACATTTTTATCACACATTTGACTAGTTGACTTCTTAAAGGGTAACTCCACCAATTTTACTTATTAAAGTGGGTTTACAGGCGAGCAAAAAAGTAGTACGACATTGTTTGTGGTTACAGAGGAAGCTGCATCTAGTCCTCCAGTTATACCACTCGGTGGCTAAATTGCATTGTGGGTAATGTAAATGTTAAGTTATTAAAAACAGTCCACTGGTCTAATGTTTGTTTAAGAAACAAATGCTCGCAATCAATAGAGCAGAACCAGAGATATCACCTTTTTTATTCCACACAGATGTCTTCCTTTTCACAACTTTGGTTCCTGCATTAACCACAATGCAGCTCACCCAATGAGTGGCATCACTGGTGGCAATTAATCAGATTAAGATTGAGATTAAGATTAAGATTTCAACTATTTGTTTCACATGTGCAGTAGCACCCACCAAGACCTGTAAACACACTTCAATGAGTAAAATTGGTGGAGTTACCCTTTAAAAACTCAACTAGTCAAGTGTGTGAACACATTAAAAGTCTTTTTACAAAGCGATGTTTTCTAGCACAGTGGTGATCAAATGTGGTGACTGAAATTGGCACACAGTAAGCTATTGCGTGTGGCGATAACAGGTCTAACTTTGTGCATCATGGCTGCCACAAGTGCTGCAGAGCTGCAGTTTCAGTTCTCACCAGTTTGCATACAGTTTTAGAAACCCGTCTACACGCACATATTTGTCTCCAGCTAATCTCACTCATCAGCGGTGACATGGAACCATGAGGAGGAACTGTTTGTGGTGTGCTGTTTCTCTTCTGGTCCACTTGCTGCGTGTGAAACCTTTCAGCCTCAGAGTCAGACATATTTATTAAGAAGAGAGGAAATGATGCAAGTCAAGCAGAAATTGTCACGCAAGTCGGGTTGTAGAAGACACGCTGCTGCTGCTGGTGCTGCTGTCTCAAAATTTAGTCTACTAAGATTTACACACAGTTGAACAGCTCATTTGGTAAGTTGTGTTTTAATTGTATATATTTATGGATGTTGCCAAGAAATAAGAAGTGATTCTTTTTGTGTTTTCTATTTTTTACTGTTGTTTCTGAAAGACTGAGATTGCGGTGAGCCAGCATGTTCGTCCGTTCTTAAGATATAACTTTTTTTAATAGAAGGAGGCAATCATCAGTTGTTGTATGAAGAGTGTATGCTAAAACAACACCTGCTACTTTTTAAAATCAGTTTTACGTGTGCTCATAGAATAACAGAGCTACAGTGGACTTTTGAAATTAAAGGACAGGTTCACATTTTTTCAAGTCTAGTCTTAAAACAACACTCGTTGCTCATTTGTACACTGAACCCATTTTTGGTTGCTGTAAAGTAATCTTTCCTAACTGGGCTCCAGTGTTGGAGATGGAGAAGCCTCGGTAGTCTTACTTATCGAAGTGAAAGTGGTATTTTATGTTGTTACAGCTCTGACCAGTGTTTCCTTGCTGAGCTGTAGAAAAGGGACACACAAAGAGAGGCATTTGTACAGAAAAGACTGAACTTAGAAGATATCGACTTGAGACACAAACACACAACATGAGAGTTTGTCTGTTATGATGATCTGAAGCTGCTTCTGTGGCCACATCGTGATGCGCACCTTTATTTTAACATAACTGGTCTATTTTTCTCCACCACGCACGGTTACTGTTTGGTCCCCTCCAACATAGAAAACTACACAGAACTGTTTAATAAACAAGTGGAACTCTGGTTAAACTCTGTTTAAATTGTTTGAATTGGTCACCTTGAATTCAGACTCCCAACAAATAGGGGCAGCAGATCACCAGAGCGACTGCTGACTGTATTCCTTATACGCATCCATGACTGTAGCTAATGTTAGCTCAGTTAGCCATGCAGCTAGCCAGAACACCTGGAGAGTACAGAGGTCTTTAGTACAGTACAGGCTGGTATTGCTGATACCAACACTTGGCACAAAAGCTCAATAAAATGCCATTCAGTAGTTTTAAAAAATGCAGGGAACTCTCGTTGTCTGAACATCAGCTCACAAACTGAAGCAAAGACAGACTCGGGTCACTTTTCCCATGTACGTGGGAGCCTGGCTGCTGTTCTGAGAAGGCTGTGGTCGGCCTTCATTTTCCTCTTTCTGTCACATTTATAGAACTGCAGTTCTCTCATGACAGGCAGAAACAGAAGTAGTCCCTGTCAACTGGGAATTATTCATTTCGCTTACTTTCTGCTGTGTCCCTGTTGATTTTAAAATCCGTAGCGTAGATATCGATCTTTTAATCGATCCTAGAACAGAGACATTAGTGATGGGATGTGTCATTATAACTATATCGATGCACAGACCACTAAAATGTGCTTTATAAATACCGCAAAAGCCTGTATTCAGAAATTGCATCTTCAAATGAACTGCCAGGACTTCCGTAAGGCAGAGCCAGGACGAAAACATGGTGGGCGGTGCCTGCTCATGCCTGTGAGAGCGGACCAATCAGAGCAGAGTTTGGGGAGGGGGAGTTCAGAGGTGCTGCGGAATTTATTACCATCATTATTATTTCTAACATTGAAGTATGTTTTCCAAGAAGACAGACAAAATATTATGTACCTGATCGTGAGCATAATATGGAATCTTTGAGGCAGGCTTGAAGAAATGTGACCCTGTCCTTATTCTGTCTAGTTTTTTTACTCAGCGGTTTGGAGTTGCATGTCTGTTGTTACTTACAGTGTTGAAACTAATATGCTGATGATTTTCACTCTGACTCATGTCCCCTACTTACAGACAAACATGTGGGACGACACCCTCAACACCACCTGCTCCATCAACATCACCTTCCTCCCCAACACAACTTGCATAGTGGATCCGATTCAGGGTGTTGGTTACGGGATTCTGTTTGTCCTGGGTTTCCTCGTCAATGCTGCTGCTCTGCGTGCCTTCATTGCTCAGCGGGACTCCTGGACAGACACCCATGTCTACATGTTCAACCTGGCTATTGCTGATTTTGCCCTCGTCCTCTTCATTCCCTTTAGGGTCTATGATGCCTTCATCTGCCTGCCAAAGACATACTTTTGTACTTTCCTCATATTCATACATTACGTCAACATGTACGCCAGCATGATGACCACGGCGGCCATCAGTGTCCAGCGCTACCTGGCAATAAGGTTCCCAATACAGACCAGATCATGGAGGAAGAAGAAACAGACAGCTTTTGTTGTGTGTTTGATCATTTGGGGACTCCTTGTGACGGTGTGTTTAATATTCCTAGAGAACAACGCCCCTGACAAACTCTGGACTTGTTATGAAAGATGTAAAAATCGCCCACTTAATGGTACATTTGTCTCTCTGCTGATGCTTCTGGGTTTCCTCGCTCCACTGTTGATCGTTGTGTTCTGTTCCAGTCAGATCATCAGTATTCTGAAAAAGTTGGCTGACAAGTCAGTTGAAAGGAAAAGCACCATCAGCATAGTCACAGCAAACATGGTTGTGTTCATCGTCTGCTACACACCGATCCATATCGGCTTCCTTGTCAACTTATCCAAGCCTTCTGATTGGCATGGTGAACAAACACCTGCACATTTATATTTACTCTATTCTGAATGGATCGCTTCCACCAACTGCTGCTTTGATTCCATCAGTTATTACTTTTTACTGATACGTTTTTATTCATAAGTCAGTGGGAGCACATTAAATTCCTCTGTCTCTTAAAACAGCATTTGTGTGCCATTATTTTAGCCTACACAGTATAAAACAAATGATATTGGTTAAAAGGGGTATTACGTAACTTCAGTGATCTCAGCGCGTTACACGTTTACTTTAACATAAAAGTTTTCAACACATAACATTGTTATGATGTCATGAGTTCTGTTTATAGTCATCACCTACATCACGTCTGCAGACTGTTGCAGACCTGCGGTTTGTATTTCACACTTGGAAACTGAGTAAAACTAACTTAGATTTACTTAAAACTAAACTAAAAGCTAAAACGAGATGTGACAAATCACTTGATATTGTGAATTTCTGAACTTGAAATATACAGGAAATATCTTTATGTTAACGTTTGTCAACATAGGAAGCATTAGGAGGCACTGGTGCGTATGTTTTTGACACTGGGATGTCTTGTCAACATGACTTTAAGTCCACCATAAACTGCTGCTTATGTGTATTTTTATTGTACCTATTTATAACCTCCTGAATCTTACCCATGACAAATCCTTCCACATTAAAATAAAAAAAACTAAAATGTATTGTGACTCTAATAAAAACTAAAACTAAAACGTTACTAACAATTCAAACTTGACTGAAACTGAAACTCTGGAAACTAACGAGAACTAAACTGAAATGGAAACTAAAAAGTTAAATGAAAATAAAAGCCAATGAAGAAATACAAAACTATAATAACAAGAGTGGCTTTTTAACATCAACCTGCATTAAAAAAACGGAATGTGTGACATTGACGAGGCAGTTGCATCATGGGATTTGTAGGCTGGATCCTGAAGTTGATGGTGTCATGATGTCACGGTAATTCTAGGTGCTGTATCGTAGGCAGCTGGACGTGTTTCAGCTTCTTGACGATGTTTCTTTTCTTTACTTCCAACTAACTGAAGGCTTTTAAACTCTGTGTGGGAATGTCCTTACAGAGGCGTTGATACATTTTAGGGACTTTAAGTCAAGATATCTCAGCCTCTGCCTTCTTTTCAATGTCTCTTATCAAGTCCTCTAACTTCATTTAAGGGCAAACTACAAAACTGCTGTCGTGCTCCTTTAAAGTGTCAGCACATTACAAGGTAGTAGCTCATTAGCAGTATTTCATTTCACAGAACTGCTAAATATGTCAGTATTTAAAGCAACAAGTTAAGTTTTGAAAGAAGTTACATAATGTTGCTTCGAGGTGGCAGAACAAAATCTGGCTCGGCCTTAAATCATCAAGTCGCTGTATGAATTCTGCAGCTGTTGATGTGTGTGTGTGTGTGTGTATAAATAACTGTCATTTAACTCAACCTTTTGTTGACCTTAGTTCTCTCTGTGTGATGTTCAAAGCACTACTTTATCAAAGCAGGAGCACAAAGCTCATTCTCATCTTAGCAGCAGACCTCTCGACAAAAAAACCACAGTCGACATCAAGCTGAGACAGACGATGTCCAGTCGATGCACCCATGGGAGCTCGAGCCCTCCAACACAGGCCACCAGATGAACGAATGCCAGTGTCCAGCTCCCTCTTGTGGCGAGAAAAAGCCGAATGCTTGAAAGATCATCTTCCTCCTCTCTGCTGGAGGGTGTGCTCGTGAAGTTTCAAGCTGTCGTTCTGATGACAAATACGTCTCATTTACGGAAAATAAACTGCAATAACGATTACCCGGAGTGCAGCGAAGCCGTGGAGCTGTAAATGTGTGTATTCGTGTGCATGCGAGCGGCTCCGTGCGTTTTTTGTTTGAATGAGTGCATTGAGAACCACACGCGACAACATTAGCAGTCAATTATATAATGCCATTTAATAGCAGTACTCCAAAGATTGATGGATATTATAACAGCAGTGTCTTAGCAACTGCAGGAAAAAGAAAGAGAAAAAAAAAAAAAAAACTCAGCAGGCATCAGTCAAATGAGAAGGCTCAGTTCTGGCTGAGATCAGGGCCTGCGACTCTACTCTAATAACAGGAATCTGCTGAGCTCAGCAGTCAGCCAAAGTCACGTAAATACTGTACATACATCTTATTCACAGCATCGTCACCGAGAAAAGAAAAGAAAAGAAACCTCACATTTCAAACACAGTCCTGCCTCAGAAGAGCATGAATGATCCCATCCCCCACCATCCCTCCCCCCCTCACCCAAACCAAACTGATACACTATACCTTCAGGATGACTATTTACACTATTCACAAATGATACAGAACAGCTCGTTTTTCAAAATGCTAAAAAATAAAAGAAGAGAGAGAGAGAGAGAGAGAGAAAAGTCTTTGTGCTTTTCCTTATTACTGCACAGTAGAATGAGTATAAACAAACAGAAGAATGAGTACATTCGTTCACTCAGGAGGCTGACGAGCAGCTTCAAGATCCTCAAGTATGGCAGTCGGTTGGCGATGGCGGACAGATGATCACTAGACTATAAAAAACAAAAGACATGATCCACAGTGTCCCGTCCCCCCACCCGGGAGCATCGCAGTCCATCTGAAGGTTTGCTTATGAACTGCCTTTAAACCGTTATTATTATTATTATTATTATTACATATGAGGACACAGTTCATGTCATGGCATCAGTGAATACATTACAGTATAATCATAAAGGGGCGTGACCAAGTGTCTGTAGTCATTCTTACATATTTACAGTATATAAGTATGGCGTGACGCGTCAAAGGAGTTTATAAACAGACCCTCGAACACTGTCGGGAGCTGGGAACCAAAAAAAAATAATAAAAAAATCAACAGTACAAGCCGACACCTAAGTAAAAAAAATGAAACATTCAGCAAGTTGCGTCGAAGGCATACATGTCACAAGTGTACTGCGATACGTGAGTTCTCCCACGCCGCAGTGTGTTTGAGGCGCACTGCGGACTGAAATGGTCGTCATGGCACTTTGAAACAAGTTTTCTCTCCCTTTGTTGTTGTTTTTTTTTTGCTTCAGTTATCATCAGGCATCAGGAAATCATTCACGACTTGGTTTTGGCACACAGATGTTTTAAAAAAAGAGAAGACACTGGTGACGTTCAGAGCAGGTCGATATGAAAACAGGTTTTTCATACACTAATAGCTATAATGACGTGATGAATGTTTGTTTTTGTTTGCAAGCTAGTGCCTGACATCATTTTTTTTTGTGTGTGTGTTTGTCTAACATTATCATTTTTATCTAAATTAAAGTTTACTATGTACAGATGAACCATATATTGCTGCTCACTACAAAGTCAGAGCAAAAACCAGCATTCATATTGTCGTCTCCTGACTGCGACTGAGAGCGAACATCAAGTCGTCTGCTCACTAGTTTCCGCCGCCGCCGCCGATGTTGTTGCACCTCATTTCACCGAGTCTTCCTTGTATTCTTCATCTTGTCTCGTTTTTTTATCACCTCCACCACCTCCTCGCTAACACACTCAAAACCGTGTTGTGTTGATCTAAACGCCGACCGCTTCACGGCAGCGGACACTTTGATGGGCTGAATATACGGTCCCATTTGCCTGCTGGGAACATTTCCATTAGCCCTACTGGCTACGAGTTAAACCAGAGTTTTAAATCATCACCGCTGTAACTGCCACTTTGTTCTGTATCACGTCTGCGGGACCTTGACCCACTGTTGGCTTAAGGGGAAATTCTGCCCAATAAAACCAGACTGTGTTCTATAATGCAGCATTAATGATCGTGTGTGTGTGTGTGTGTGTGTGTGTGAGGGAACACCCTAAGGTGACAGTGAAGGACAAGGTGTTCGTCATATACTGCAGTGCATTCTCTGAAACTTTCCTTTCTGCTTCCTGTCTGTCCTGCAGTGTCGGTCCGTTGCTCTGGTGCAGTCGCCCCACGCAGACGTCCACGTGGAGTTATTGGTCACTAAAGAGCACATGGAGTGTGAGGAGGCAGACGAACAGAGAGAGAGCGATGGACGGCTTCGGATGCCGTCATTCCGCAGAGCGTGCGGCTGGCAGAAATAGTGCTGACATTTCAGTCCTGCACTCCTGCTCTCTCTGAAGACGTGAGTTATGGTCCCATATCCCTATGAGACAGGTTAGAGGCGCTTGGCACATGCTTCTCGTACACATAGAATACTAAATACCCTCCGTCACCTGTACAGAAAACATGTGTGCATCCACTGTGGAGAGGGGAAAAGAGGACGGGGGGGAGAGGGTTTCGTGCTTCCTCGTCATCCTTAAGATTTGTGTTTACAGTCAGAACGACTTGTCTGATGAGTCACCTACAGCGACACACACTTTTATGCCGTTCAAAATTTGCAATTTCACTTCAAGTACCTTGTTGGCAATCAGACCAACAGGTAATATAGTGGAGAACAGATGGGTGGCAGTCTTGTTAATGTTATCCAAGAGGGGAGAAGCATCCCACTCCTGCAGCAGTGTTCGACTGTCTCTGCAGCCTCAGTTAATCTGCGCAGAGGAGGCAGCCTCTAAGAGCCGTGTCCATCTCTGACTCCATCCACAACCTCTCCGCTCCCTCCGTCTTCCTTCCTTTCTTTATTTCTTTCTTCCTCTCTTTCTTTATTTCTTTCTCTCTGTCTGCCCCCTCCATCCTCTCTCCTCCCTCTTCCTGCTGCCGCTCAGTAGCAGGAGGGAGAGGCAACTCTGCAATGCAGACACAGCAACAACCTCAGTCCATCTGACCAATTAGTGTGAGCCGGGATATGAGTGGCAGAGCCAGCAGCCAGTCATAAGGAGAGACTCATCGTGGGGTGAAAGTGGGAGTTTGCCTGAGGGACTGACAGAGGAGATCAGAGGGGCTGAATGACAAACAAAGATGGAGGGGTGAGGAGAAGGGAAGGGAGAGGGGGGGAAGGAGTGGGCAGAACCAGGAGGAAAGAGAAAAGAGAGACCTGTGTAAACAAACATGGAAAAGCTCCCGTCTCCTTCATTTCCTCCAGAGTCACTGGCCAGTCTGAGTCCTGTCACTGCAGTTCTTCTTACTCATCAGCTGGCTGAGATCCACCAGCTCGCCCAGCTCCCCTCGCTCCAGGGCCCCTCTCAGCAGAGCCCTGGTCAGCCCGGGGGTGTGTTGCTGGGACACGTAAGATTGGCCACTGGGAGCGGGCATGGAGGGTGGAGGCAGGGGGACGGGCACCATGCCGTGGCTGCTGAGGATGTATCCTTCCGGGGCTGGCCAGCGCAAAGGCAGTGGCTCGCCGTACTCCATGGGGGCGCTGGGGGCTGAGACCACCCTCCGGCGCTCAGGGGAGTCCTGGGGGGTCATGGGGTAAACATACTCTCCTGCAGACTTCCTGAGCGGGGCCTTGGGCGTCCCCTTCATTCCCTTTTCTTGCTTGCTCAGGCAGACATAGTGCTGGCGTGGCGTGTCGTTCCCCCGGCCCTCACCACCGTGTCTCCCGACTCCCCCCTGTTGGAAGAGTCTGGTGGTCAGGTAGACTGAGGGGGGTATGCGGCAGGGTGAACCCAGACCCACGGAGCCTCCCCCGAGGTACGTCTGGCTGGTGTCCCACCCTCCGGAGTTGGAGTCAGACAGTCGGAGGCCTCTGCGTTTCTGCTGGGGCGTGTGCTCCGGGGTGGGGAGGAAACCCGGGTCGAGCTCTCCGGACTTCACCCAGCCATTAGGCATGACAAACAGGGTCTCCCCACTCTGAGTGCAGGGGCGCTCCCCTCCTCCCTGCCGCGTCACGCTGAGCACGGAGCCTCCCATCCCGCCGCCGTTACTCAGCAGGCCTCTCTCCCGCCGCTGGATGGCGGACTGGGCGGTGTTAGCGTGGCGACGGTTGGTCGGCTTGTGGGCCATGATCCAGCAGACGGCGAGGCCGGAGAGCGCCGCCCCGATGGTGAACGCAGAGACCGCAGACGCCACCAGCAGGTTGAGGGAGACCAAGCTCTCCGGCTCAATCAGCAAACTCTGCTGCAGGATTCCTGAAGATTAAGAGAGACAATTATGAAGATGACATTTAGTAGAACAGCACAATGGAAATCCTCCCAGTGTCTGTCCACAGGGTGCAGTTTAAAACGATCATTATTATCACATATAGTGCCATTCTGCTACTTCTGCTTTGTGCTTTTACCCCTCGCAAGATGTAACGTATCATAATAAATCAACAACTACGACAGCACTCGTTATTGCCGATCATCGTGTGCGACGGTAATGTTTTACAGGAGCTTCTCTCCAGCCTGGCCTTGAGGCTCCACAGGCTCCAGGTTCAGAGAGGCCTGCACTTGTCATCAGCACAGCTCCGACCACAGCGACTCGACTCTCCTTTCCTCCTCTTCTCTCCTCACACTTTCCATTCCTGTAGCCTGGTAAGAAAGTCTCTCCTCGCAGCATGCCATTACCTCAGTGTTTCCACCCAGCTCTAATCACTCCCATCTGCAGACACAGCAGCACATGCCTGTCTCTGGCTCAGGTCTGCAGCCTGGCACCGCCGACTTCTCCTGCTATCAGTTTCTAAGAGCAGGATAAAAACTCGAGTGCCGTATATATCAGCTCTCCCTTTACTGTCGCTTTTTGGGAAATTCAGCGTCAGCCAAACTGATATTTCTGAGTGAGCCTCAAACGGGGGTGGAAACATTTCTGAAAGAATCTGCTGGAGAGAGAAATTTGTTTCCACTGACTTTGTGAATTTCAGAGCGAGGTTCAAAGAGGTCCTGCCCGGCGCTGCCGCACTGACACCTGAGCCTCTCAGCAGAAGTGACATCAGTATTTTATGCTTAGCTATTTCTAGCTTGCTCACTGGCCACCCTTGGTCATTCCTCCCTTCAAACGTTCAGCTCGGAGAGAACAAAGCCTCGTCGCTCGGAGGATGTTGCAGTTCCTATCATGCAGTCTGCTGGTATTGTCTACCAGATGCATCACATCCTCCGTAATTAAACTGTCTCACACTGGGAGCGTTTTGACCTGTAGGAAATGAGGCTGAAACCAAAATCCCAGTTCCACTCCCACTTGATTCAGCCCTGACAAAAAAAAACATTCAGTTGCTATAACCAAGGTTGAATCAATCTGTCTGAGCTGGGGAGGAAACCACGTTACACCCCGGATAATTAAAATGAGGCAAATTACAGAAATTGCTACAAATATTCTCTGGCTCGTCAGTGTCAGACGGGCTTCTTCAGAACAAAATGTTCGGTGACAAGCAGACAGGTGTGATGACACACTGAGCCACTAGGCGGAGCCTGCCCTCAGTTCTCCGTCCACAGCCAGACGCATCCATGTCATAGTGCTGCAACCTACCGTCACAATCTCCTAGATGGGAGGTGGTGTTTCCATATTCCACATCTTGTTGAAAGGGCAGCCTGCAGTCACACAGAGATCACAGATCAGCGGCAGGAAACATGTCATTACGCTGTCCTTAATACACAATATACAGTTATGTTATCTGCTTTGTGTGTGATGGATGTTTTAAAGTCTAATTAAGTTATACCTGTTTGAAAATAACAGGTATAAAGGTGTAAAAAATGGCTTCACATTTTCACTGCAAATTGTTTATAAATGAGGACATTTGTTGGTTGGTAGTAATCAATTAAATTCATATGGCACATATTGATGTGTCATCCAGTGTAATGGTTTACTCCATTGATCCCCATATTGATTTTTTTTTTGCTTGCCACTCGTCAGTGAGGTCAGAGGTCGGGGTCATAGAGTCATGTGACCATACAGGTGGTGACGGGAGCTGGAGGCAGGAATGTCTGACTTTAATACAGATGCTAATTTTTAATACTTACTGAATACTGGATAAAAAGATACTAATGGCCATTCTTTTTTAATTATTATCAAATGAAATATTGAACAGCCAAAAGCAAATTATGCTTAATCAAACACAATACACCCACACATCTTAACTGGCTTAATTAGCTCACAAAAGAAAATAAATAGGTAAACAAAACAAAAACAGTATGACATTTTACATAACCACTACATTTAAAATGTATGGAATTGTTTGAACTATAAACTAAACTAACTAACTAAACAGACAGAGAAGAGTCCGTTTATTGGTACAAATATAATATGTTTAAGTGCAGATACACCAGAATTGTGTGATGTAACCATAATTAATTAATACTGTTTAATAGGCATACTGTAGGTATATGAGTAGTGAGTTCAGTCTGTTGCTCAAAGACACCAATGACTTGAGTTTGTTTAATAAAAACAGCTTATTTTAAGTAACTAGTGTGTGTTTGCTGAGCCGTTTGACATTTTAATTTACCATTAACATATGTATTAACTTTTCATTTTCTTCTCTATTCGTATTTGCACAGAGTTTGATTTCAACAACTGAGCTACGTTGTCTTCTACTCTGTCCTCACGTCTCCTTGAGAGGGCGTTGTGAAAATTAACAAGCATTAATCTTTGTCTGTCAAACTACAGGAGCACTTATTTCCACTTATTTTAAGTAATGAATATGAATATACCAATTAGACATCATCTTGGTAACCACACCTTTCCATGCACAAATGTTGCAACTTCATCAAATTAAACTTTCTCTGTATACAGTGACTCGTCCCGAGTTTTGAGAGAGCTGCAGACTGCAGAGGTTTGAAACCTTCGCAGGCTGCCGTTCGTCTCTGGGCGTGTTTTCCTCACCGTGTGCCTGGTCTGAGGAAGGAGCAGGTGCTGCCTCTGGTCCAGCCACAGTACGGGTCCCTGGAGGCAAGACAACTCCTGCACACACACACACGCACCATTGAAAACATAAAGTTAAACAAAAAATGCTGACCTGATTCTCACAGCAGCAAATTTTGACCATTTTCTAAGGCAAAACTTGGAGAAAGTCACTTGTTAACAAGTTCTACAACCATGACTTTAGAATGAAAGTTGGCAAGCTTACTGTCGTGCTGGCAAACAAGGTACCCACAGTAGTCAGGTACAGTGGCCCAATATAACCCATAATACGAAATGCTGCACATCTCTATGGACTTGATTTATTTGTGATGCATTTAAGCAGTAAGAAATTTCATCACCATCATGAAACTGGGGAGTAAGTATAGCGACCCACTATAATCCTAAATATGAAATACTTTATGTCTCTGTGGAGCAAAAAAAAAACTTTGAGAAAGCCAAAGTTCAGCTATTAAACCAGAGAACGAGTGCTATGAATTTAAAAGGGGCTTTAGCTGCCTTACTGTCTTGCTGGCTAACAAGGTAGCTATGATAGTTGGGTATAGCAGACCATTATAACCCTAAAAATGTAAATGCTGTCCCTATAGACTTGGGTGTTTTTGTAGTAAAAAATGTAGAGAAAGTTACCCATTACACCTGGGTGCTACAACTATAACTTTAGCAGGGAAGCTAGTTAGCTTATTCTTGCTGGCTAACAAGGTTCCTACAGCATAACGGTCCATTATAACCCTAAAATATCAAAATACTGTCTGTCTCTATGGACTTGAGTTTTATCAGTGATGCATTTCAGTAGGGGAAACTTTGAGGAAGTCAGCTGTTAACCTATGAATTAGGCAGGGAAACTAGCTAGCTTAATGTGCTGCTGGCTAACAATGTAGTTAGCCAAGAGTGATCAAGTGTAGCGGCCCGTTATAACCCTGAAAAATAAAATACTCACTTTTTGTGATGTGTTAGCAGTAAAAACTTTTGAGAGGGCTAACCTTTAAAACTGGGAACGAGTGCTACAACTTTGAATCTAGCAGAGAAGTTAGCTAGCTCACTGTCTTGTTGGCGTGCATGCTACCTACAATAGTTCGGTATAGAAGCCCATTACAAACCTCAGTTATGAAATACATCTCCATGAACTTGAGATTTATTTAGCAACTTAATTGAGCTGCCTGTAAAAGGTGGTACTACAGCTAAGTTTAGCAGGAAAATTAACGAGCTAACTCTCTGGCTGGCTAACAAGGTATCTGCAGCACCGTGGACCATTAAAATCTAGCACCAGCATATTAAATACTTAATGTTCCAAGTCGGTCGAGATCTTTTTGTGATGTGCTTTAGCAGTAAAAACTAGTCACTATAAAAGTCCCCTATAAACGTCGAAACAAGGGTGACAACTGTGAGTTTAGGGTTGTGTTTAGCTAGCTAACTATCTCGTTACCTAGCATGAGTTCCTACAGTAGTTAGGTGCACCTGTCCATTATAACCCTGAATATAAAGTACTGTATCTCCCTACGGACTTGGAATTGTTTGTGAAAATGAAATGCAATATGTGGAAAACTGTGAAATGTTAAATCCCCATCTGGCATTCATCTTCATATATGAAGAAGTATCAAGCTGCTACTTGTTGTATCCGAGTGTGATATATGGCTGCTGTGGGAATCTTGTTCACAGCGTTCAGCTTCAAAAGATCCGTCCCATATGTGCAGTCATAAACAAATGCCTTCTTGGTATTCATAATAAATCACAATCTCGAAGCCTCTTGTGTCAAGTTAAATAGTATTTCCCAGGGAGACAAATTCTCCCAAAATAAATATTAACCCAAACAGGCAAGCTGTGGATTAACAAACAGACATGCAATTCTCCCCCTTGCTCATTGAAACAAAAACAGAATTTGCAAATCTTATTGGGATGACGGCCGTTACAGAGCCAGAAAAGCCAAAAACAAATCAAAAGTTGGCCAGTAAGCCCTGCCTTGGCTAGTGGCCACAACTAGATTTAAACTGGTTTAATTGTCAGCCAGAGAACCAGAGAGGGAAAGAAAAAATCCTCATCGGGACAAAAACAGGTGAGTGTGTGTGCGTCTCTTACTTCATGCAGCGCGAGTGCAGGTGGCAGCGAGATGTGGGCACTCGGACCAGACAGGAGGGGAAGGCCAGCAGCAGAGTGTGGCTGGTCCGGTCCAGCGACAGAGACAAGAGCTGCCGGGCCTGAGGAGAGTCCTCGCCACACCTGTGTGAAGACAGGAGGCAGGAGGGTAAGGAGCCAGCAGAGGTGGGTCAACGTACTCTCACATCAGTCTGTGACGGGGTTAAAGGCCTCATCTGTTGCTGCTTCAAGAGCTCTCAAACGAATGGTAACAACATCCAGACCCAGAGCCTCTCAGAGCTGTGTGGTTGAGGATCAATATACTCTAGAGCAACACAATGATTGAATAAAAAGGTGCGAGGGTACTAAAAAAGACTGGATGACATCAAATCAGGAACAGTTTGTATAAATTCTGATCAATCCGGCAACAAACAAGGTGCTTATTTTCCTCATCGGTTCAAGTACGGCAGAAACGTTTTGTTGGTCAAATCAATAAGTCAGCCAACAAGCGACGATTCTGATCATTTCACAAGCTTAAATGCCAAATATTCTGTATTTCCAGCCTGTAAAATGTGCTCATTTTATCATTTTCTTTGCTATAAATGATAGTTAACTGAATATCTTCTGTTTTTTCACTCGCATGAATCCCTTTAGACTTGTTATTAGTATTTTTCATCATTTTTGATCTTCTTAAACAATTACAGTCAACAGTTAACAGTCTTTAAATAATGTATGTGAATATAACTGTAATGGATACGGCCAAATAAATAACTGAGTGGGCTTTTACTCCGAGCCACACTTCAAAAAGGTGAAAATCAAATATTTAAAAGTAAGCGTAATTGAAGACAGCTCTTGTTTGAAAAGCACTTCAGATCTCAAACGGAGGCTGACAACATGAGACCTGATCCGCCCTGAGTGACAAGTCAAAATATATAATTTACTGGAGATCAAGGACAAATGTCGCTTTATCTGAGACCGCCGCCGTGTCGGTGTTGTTTTTACAACATCATAATTACTGGACCGTCACTGAAACTGAGCGAAAAGCATCGAAGTAGAAACCAAGAGCGGAGGCCAGCGGAGTTTGTATAATATGTCACTTATTATTATATTGTTGACTTGTTATCTTTAGACTTAATTGACTTATTATTGCCATTATAAGTTAATTAGAATGCTTTCACCTTCCAAGTGTGTGTTTGTGTGTGTGTGTTACACTGAAATTAGCGAGTATACGCAGGTTTTTTGAACGCGGGTGAACCAGCTAATAATTGGCAATTAACTCTGTTCACATTGTCGATGGACGAGTTTGCCTCTCTGTTTTTTTCAGCCTGGTGTGCTGGAAAGACAGAGAACAGTAGAAAGCAGCAGATCACACACCTCATCAGACCGTAGATGAAGGTGTTAAACTAAAGACTAAAAAGGCTTTAGAGACATCTCGCTTCTTTCTCTACAGATCAAACAGCCGACGAGGCTCAGACCATATGGAAGGTTGCTGTTTTCATATCTTTAACTTCAGCCTGTCTTTCAAACTCAGTGCTGACTGAATGACGGTCAAGTGCTGCTCGACAGAGATGGATGGAAAGATACTAACAAGCCAGCAGCCTTGACTTCAACACAGAGGCGATAGATGCCAGTGACTACTATTGATCTGGGAGGAAATCCTGATAAGATATGTTCACATTGAACACCAAACCCAGATCTTAGCAGGTTTAAGCTGCTGGGATACCAGATGCAATTTGGAATATATTGAAAGGTGCAAATACAGATATCACATCACAAAATGAGAGTACAAATACTGTACAGGTGCAGTAAGAGCAAGGGGCACTTGTAGGAAACAAACTACTTGGTTATGTTGAAGGAAACATCATGTTTTAGGTCAAAACACACCCTTTGCCAACAATAAAAACATGTTTCCAAGGCTAACGTCTCCCATGTGGATATTTTCTTGTCTTTTTTACCATAAACGTGACTTTCCTGTTGCAGCGTCGGCCCTTCAGCAAAATTAATTATGATGTTGTAGGAACAACACCAACACAACGATATTAGATCGTGCCATATTCGTGGACTCCTACTCACTTCTCTGGGTTGAATCCTTCCACCTCCTCCAGAAACACGCTGCTTAGGGAGACAGAATCTCCGCTGGGAACCATTAGGAACTTGAGGATGGTTCCGCGCGTGGAGCCCAGGAACAACACCGTGCGGTTCTTATGGGGACCGGCTTCTGTGTCCACCACCATGGCTGTCAGCTGGTACCTAGAAAGACAGATATGTACATTAGAAATACTCCTTCCTGCACGTGCGCTATGAAACAACCGAGTCAACACGCGTACCGTCCCATAGTCTTGACCACCCAGGGTCTGTGGCCCAGTAGTGGAACGGTCTCATCCATCAGCGGGTGGGTCTTCACAAAGTTCAGCACCTCGTCCGGCAGCGTGGTAGAGGAGCTAAATCTGGATCCCTGCACTGCACATCCTCCCGGTCTGCAGGAGCGAGACACAGAAAAAGAGAAAGTCAGGGTTGAAGAAGAGATGGATAGAAGGTCCGGGGAGAGGAAGAAGGAGAGAGCCAGAGGAGTTCTTTTTTCCGGCTGCTGGAGGCCGTGTTAGAATATTTGCTGAATAGCAGCAAAGTTGCTGTGTGATTGGCAGTCGGAGCTTATAGCAGAGGGAGTAAGTAGACTACTGTATACGTGAGACAGATGCTCGGGACAGCAGCACTGCAGCAACTTCTGCTCACATACACTTTGCATAACAATACCTCGGTTTAGGCACTGCCTCGTCCGGTACAGGAGTCCAAATGGACTCGGGGGATTTCTGCTCTTTAAACCGACCCTCGAAGACATGAGCGAGCTGCTGCATGTCGAACACACACACCGCAGAGCCGGGGATGCTGGCGGAGACAGAGAAAAGGGAGACAGTTGATGAGACAAAAAAGAGCACTCACGCCTCTTTGTGTCCACATTGCGTGCGTCTCGTTTACCTGTTCGGTGGCGTGGAGAAGAGGCCGAGGATGACGTCCCGTCCCTGCATGCGGATGATGCCGCTCGTGGCGTGTAAGAGGTTGAAGTAAAAGTGTGAATCACCCGGGACGGAGCAGTTGAGCCTCGCCTTCAGGAACGTGGTCCACTGTTTCTCGAGGACGCGCTGAGAGCCGCCCAGGTCTGCTTTGCACACACGGGCCACGCGGGACACCATCACCTTCAACACAACGGGTTGGTTTAGGAAAATGGGGGGGCGATAAGAGTTAAAGACCGAAAGAAAGAATAGAAAGACAGAAAGAAAGCACCTTCTCTAGATGATGAAACTCCATGGCCATCTCTCTGAAGAAGAAATAAATATGAGGCCCCCACTCCATGGAGCTGACAAAGTACGGCTCTGAAAAATAATATGAGAAAAACACTATTAGACAAGTACACACACACACACACACACACACACACACACACACACACACACACACAGTGCCCGGGGCCAAACCCAACCCTCCACAGTCCCTGACACAGCGCCGTAATAACAGCCACATCAACATGGACCGCTGCTGTCCGCCGGCCTCACTCATTAAATATTCATGTCTTGTTTAATTTATCATCATGGACAAGAAGATCCAAAGTATTTATCATTTATTCATCCGGCGCTGTTCCAGCTCTGACCTACCCCGACTTGTTTTGTTCTCTCCGTGGAAAAAAAAAAAGTGGCGGGGAACTGTTCAATCGAAGGCTCGTTAAAACCCCCCGAATCTGTGGAGTCCGACTAACCTCAATACATCACTCTGTCAGAGCGCGCTCCGCTTATAATGAGTCTATCAAATGTGGGACTCATCATGTTTGGTTTCCCCAGCACGTAGATTTATTTTTTAGCAGCTCAAAACCATCTTATTCAACCTCATTTAAAGACAGCTACTTCATTTTCTTTAAGTGAATTTACTGAAGATGTCGGGAACAGCTTAAGGTATTTGCTTCCGGATTGTCTGTAAAAAGGTGTCCGGCTCTGGAGGGTCATTTATACGTCTGTCTCCTAAAGTACCTCGGAACCATTTGGAGTCGTGTTTGACCGTGCGGAGGGCGGGGCTGTCGCCGAGGCTGCGATAGATCACGGCGTCGATGGCCAGGAAGTCTGTCACGGTGCCGGTAAAGAGACTTCCATCTGAGGAGAGAGAGATGCACAGAAAAGAGCAAAAGGAGGAGATTAAGTAGAAGGGGAAGATGCAGATGGAGCGATAGCACAAGGTCAGGAAGATTAAAACCAAACAAGAAACGCAGCGAGAGGTCTGACTATAAATCATCTGTAAAGGTAAACACAAGGGCACAGATGTTTCAGTTTCTCGAGCTGTAAACTGAGTCTGATCTCCAATAGACGCCGTGGATTCTTCATAACATGATACAGTACCTGCAAATAAAGCCACGTTGGCGTGGCGAGGATCATACGGGCAGCGTGCCATCCCGCTGACAGGCTCTCCCACCATTTCTAGAGTGTCTCTCTGCAACGAGAACAACAAAAATGTATGTAGATAAATAACTGGCAGATGCACAGAGAAGGAACCAGAACTGACGGATAGACGGATACTGACGGTGTAGTTGGCACAGAGCGGGTTGAAGGCGTTTGTTCCACATACAAACAGACCACCGTGCTGGCTGAGCAGAACCTTGATGAAATTACGGCACTCTCCCTGAAAAAAAAAACAAAAAAAAAACACACACAAACACGAAAAAGAAAAAAGATTTAAGACAAGGAGGAAATCACAAGGTGCAGGGCGATGTTAAAAGGGCGGTTTTGATCCAAAATCTAAGCTCAAAACTACCAGTCGGAGGGCGAAACTGTCAGTGTGAAGTATGAAAAATGCAGCTTAAAACAATCCTTAGAGGAAATAACACCCTTGACCACACTCCATCTGGAGGAACAACAGGACTTTATAGCTGTCTTCAAAGTGGAAGGCTTTTGATTGAGCTGAAATTTAAAGCTCCCACCGCTGAATCTGACACTCGATGACATCGTTCAGCCCCGTAGGTCCTTTGCTGTAACATTTTTACACACAGAAAAATGATGGATGGAACTTAAATAATGTCTCGAAATTCAGCGCCACTTACTGCCAATGAACGATTCCAGCTTGTGTATTAGCTAACAGTATTACTTGTTGGAGTACTTTGCATAAAGATTTGCATAATTTGTTGTGTCAGACTTTCTGTCAGAGCAGGAAAAGCACAGTTGGAGGTAACTCAGAAATAGTTTGAGGTGGAAAATGTGCTGCTTTCCTTTTGTAATAATAGTTCGATGATTTAGAGTTGGATTGCTACTACTTTCATGACTGTATGCTCAATTTGTTGTTGGGGCCAGCAGCCGGCTAGCTTAGCTTAACACATTGGAAATTGGGGGGGAAACTGCTAGCCACACGTAAATGCTTTATAATTCAAACGGAGGGTGTTTACTTGCATTTAGGTCGTAGAACAAAACATGACAATCTCTTTTATGTTTATGTTAACCACAGACCTTATTTCAGACATTAAACCAAAAAAACAATTGACTTTGAGACGAGGGAACTGAAAGTCTGAAGAAAACTGCTCACTTATTTCCAGGTTTTAAGACTCATTCCTTTATATGCTGCCCCCAGCAGCTGCTCAGCTTAACTTAGCTTAGCTTAGCTTAGCTTAGCACAAAGATTGGAAATGGCGGGGAAACAGCCACTGAAGCCTGGATCCATCCAAAAGTAACAAAATATGCCATGTTGTACTTTTTAAAGCCCACTAATTAACAACATTATTTAATCTATTTGATTAAATAAGCAACATATAGGTGAAAATTTAACAATTTTCCTTCCAAAAGTAATAAAATATGCAAAGCAGAGCTCGACAGTCAACAGAAATATATATTGTTTATTTATTTGATTTAACAACCACGTTATCACATGTTAATTAGAAAGTGTTGATAACTGTTAGAGTCGCTAAGCTAACGTACAGATTTGAGGGTGGTATCAATTTCCTTTTCTAGCTCTCGGCAGGAACGAGAGTATTTCCCAAAAACTATTAATAATGGACACATTTCATTCAGCTGAGTTCCAGGTGATCCTGGCCGACTGCCGCGAGATGAGAAACTACCAGTTTAATGTTTACGCGCTAAATATGGAGCTGGCAGCTAGTGAGCACAGTTAGCACAAAGACTGGAAATGGAGGCAAGCGGCTAGCCAAGCAGCACTTCTGAAGCTCACTAATTCACACTTTATACATCACATTTGTTTATTTTGATTGAACAAACAAGACACAACACGCTAATGAGGCGGGTGAGTTTTAGAAGTGTTGATAGGCAGAGTCAGGTTAGCTGTTCTCAGTCTTCAAGCTAAATAACCTCACGGCTGCTGGCGTCAGCTAGTTCCCGCACAGACGTGACTGCAGTGTCAACTCTCTTTTCTAACTCTAGACCAGAAAGCACATGAGAATATTCCCCCAAAACTATTTTACAATGGAGTATATTAGAGTGTAACAGAATAGAGTCCAGTTTCCAGTTAATTTCCAGGTATTTCTGACTCACAGATCCATCGCTAATGTTATTATTTCCACCTGTGCCTCCCCTCGTGCGACATTTCAGAAATGTCTGCTGTGAAAAAAGGGCTATTCTTGGACTGGAATAACTTCGGCTAAGTGATTCTGCACACTTACCTATGGATGTTATGACACTGAGGAGCATTAGGACCGGTCTGTTAACCATTATGTCAGGTGATTCACAGTTGCATCAGTCGCAGGCTTTAGTGGTAATTTACCATCTTTTCTGTCTTTTGTCTCCTGCCTCTCATGCTCTCGCCACCTCTTTACCTCGGGGGCCAGTCTTTTCTCCACCTGTCTGCTTTTTAAAATACATCTCAGCCTTAATTCCTTTCACTGGCCCTGTACACATTTTTCTTCCTTCGTCTGTGTTTTTCTGACGCAACACGTCTTCTCCTTGTGTTGTCTTCTCACCTCTTTCTTAGATCCTGGTGTCTGCTCTGCTGTCGTCCTTCCCCAGCTCTCCTCCGCCCGCCCACACACATCCCATCCCCACCTACAGCTCCCTTCCTCAAGTGATTTCAATTACTGTTTCCTTTCCTGAGGCTGTGTCACTCTCTCTGCTCAGTTTGCTCTATAATGTTCCCCATCTTGTGTTGCCTCTTCGTCTCTCTCCGCCAGTTCCACCCACATTGGATTTTGCCGGTGGCGCGTCTACATTTATACAAAAAAAGCTTATATTTTTAGGATTTTAGGGGTAAACCCTGTCAATCAAACTAACATCCCATCAAAATCCTTTCTTTTTTTTGTTGTAGTTTTGATCACATTCCCCTTCATATCTCAGAACACAGCTATCACTCTGTACACACACAATAATTGCTCCACTTTCCAGTCTTCCCCTGCAGGCTACAAACCAGGTATATGAAGAAAACTGCCACAATGCAGGTGTGCGAGGAAAACGGCTTTCATGCTTTTGTGGACATCTTTCTGCCCGGGTTGCGTTTCACTGAGCTAGCGTGATTAAGTGACGCTGATTCTGTATCAACAAGATCAAATTTGTGTAAATACCGTATGCAGGTGCACCCAGAGGAAATAAGGTTTCTCCAACAGCTGTTGTGTCTGTCCATGCGTGTGATGGTGTAGATAGTGTCGACGCATGTGAGAGTGCTTCTCAAAGTCAGAGCGTCGTCGTGCATGAGCACTGTACCTCGTGTTTGCCCTTCATCCTGCACACTCGGATGTCGTTTTTATTGGATTCCCACGTCCGTTTCTGCCGAAGGAACGAGCCACAGTCAGGATATATTTGATACGAGTGTGTGTGTGTGTGTGTGTGTGTGTGTGTGTTATTAGTTTTGAGTGCATCTTTGGTTTTGTGTGTGTGTGCAAGAGAACGAGTCTTACCTTGCTGTAGAACATCTCATCACCTGCCATGTTGTCCAGCTCCACTCTGTACAAGTCATCTCTACAGAACACACAGCACACAAATCAGCGCTTATATCTTTTTTTTTTCTTTAATTAATTTCAGAATAAAACTTATTTCAGTGCTATCAAAGTTACAGCAGCTTACATTAAAACTTGGCATGCGTTACGTGTGTGTATATGTGAATGTATGATCTGTGTAGCAGAAAACAGCAGCCGGCTTCATAAATGGTTGAATGAGAGTACTCTCGTTGTTGCTGTTGTTGTTGTTGTTGCCTGAGGAAAAAAATGTTATCAGCGCAGCATTTCAGCCACCTGTTTTTGTGAGTAAAATCTGTTTCTAGTCAAACAGGCAAAAGCCACAGAATTCAAAATGTTTGAAATGTTTCATTTAAATTAGGTTGATTTTATTATTTATTTGTGTGATCCCAAAACTCGGATGGAGGACAGTGCTCATGACAGAATAGGATCCGGATCAGGACAGTGTTTCCCACAGGTATGTGATGGACAAGTTCAATAATAAACAAACACATGTTTATGAAAAAAGCTCTTTTTTTGGCCTATAAGCTGCTGGCAGTGTACAGTTTATGATGTTAACTGTTGTTCATTAATCACTCGCCCTTTGGATTTTGTCAGGAGTTGTTAATTTCTGAGGAGACGAAGCTAAATTTCTATTTTAACTGAACATTGTACATGTTACAAATTAAACAGAACAGCTGTGTGCTGTCACACGGTCCCATTCATCCTACAAGGACCCCACGTAGAGCCTATGAATGGGAAACACTGAGCATAACAGCAGCTACAACCACTATTAAGGTGGAATGTTACTAATTTAATAAATCATCCCGTCTTAAATCAGACAACTTTGACTGTGAAGACCAGCTGGCCCGTGGACATTTTGACATGACAGTTGCACGTCTTGATTGGAGAAAAGTTTGAATTCTGATTTTATCTGCCTGACGAGGCTCCCAAGTAAAACGCCTGCGTACTGGAAACACTGCAGGAACGTTAACTGTAACATTGTGAGACGTTTTTTACCATTTTCCTTAAATTCTCAGGGAATAATGCATGAATGTTCATGAAACTGCTTTGGACTTGATTGAATTAAAAGGCACTTAGCGGAGGTTTGCTCTCTACTCTCTGCATGAGGAACAGAAGTCTGGATTCTCTGCCTCTCTTTTCCTGTGGCGGCTGTACATATCTATCAGGACGTATATGAGCCTTTTATTGACATTATTATCCACATTATACGTCTGTAAATCATGCAGGAGTTTTGACGTAAACTATGTAATTGAGGCACTTCAGCTGTCGTCAGGGAGGCAAGTATGTTTCCGCAGTCTCCGGGGAGCAATATTAGACTACTGCTGCTGTGAAAAGCAATTCTTATTTTCTATATATGCACGAAGATAATGTGAACAAACAGCTCTCACTTGACATTTAACAAGAAGCTGAATGTCCTCTGCGGAGTGACAGCAGATGGAAGCCGCGGCATCAAATGAAAGTGAAAGGATATTAATGCGAGAGCGTTGGCAACACACGGTTGGAGGCGGTTGCCGTTGGTTACCTGGCTCCTATGTAGAGCGTGCGGTTGACTTGGAGGACCGTCTGGATGTGCAGCTCCTGTCTCTGAGCGGAACGATGAGCTCTGCCCAGGAACACCGGATACCTCCGCACAACTGACGCGAGCACACAGACGGAGAAAAAAACCCAAAACAAGTGAAAAAAATGAAGTGCCTTGCTCAAGGATGCCCTGGCAGTTGTTGACGGAGAGACTACTTTTCCTCCGCATACAGTGTGTTTACCCAGAGAGCTCAGGCAGGCGGTAAAACAGATTCTCTAACCTTCACTTTAATAGTGTCTTCAGTCATCCTTGATGTTTTTGTTTAGGAAAACAAAGATAATGGGCAGAGACGAATGGTGTAGCAGTTACACACCGCAACACTTTTATCCTCTTAGTGTTATTTCTTTTTATGCTTTTGTTGATGCATGCAGCTCCGTAATGAGAAAAACTGCGTGCAATCATTATTGCTCTGTGCGAAAGACCATCGCCTCCCCCTCCCCTCTTCCTAAATTTCGGATAAATGAGAGTGTAGGGGCGAGGCGGGGGGAGAGGAAGCGGCAGCGTCAGACTCTGAGAAAGTTTCCGAGAGGAGGAGGAAGGAGGAGGAGGAGGAGGACGGTCTCCACAGGGAGCCCTCATCATCGGGAGACAGATTGGGAAAACGTCTCATTGTCCTTGACTGCAGGGGAGGGAGGGAGGACGTGGCGATCCATCTCCACCTGTCTCCTCCCCTTCTCTCCTCCACCCCTCAGCCTTCTCTCTTGTCATCTGTATCACCCCCATCCAATCTAATTGTCTCCCACTTTTTCATCTTCCTGCACCCCTCAACATCTATAACACATCATTTCTTTCTCCTTCTTCCCGTCTCTCCGTCTGCATATCCTTCTCCCTCATGTTTAGTAATCTTCTACGCTGCCGCTGAGGGACGTGAGTGGAGTCTCTTTGAATTTGCCTGGGTAGCTTTAAAGCAGCTCCACACCAAGGCTCTGGCCCTTGACCTCTGATTTCCACATCCACCACAGAGTCATTCATCAATGCTGCAAACACACACACACAGCAGGAAGGAAACATACCCTCTACGGGGACGTAGCTGAGAGGACTTGGTTCCTCGGGGAATGAGCCATCAGCCAGTTGAAGCAGCAGGAGGAGAAATGCGAGGGGAGGAGCCACGGTCCCCATGGCAGCAACACACATGCACTGTTAACAGAAAGAGAGGGATGGAGGGAGGGAGGGTGGAGAAAATGTCATTGTTGTGCACTCAATATTTCTCCATGTGTGTGCATGTATTGACATTTTGACAGCGATTCAACAGGTCTGTGTGTGTGTGTGTGTGTGTGTGTGTGACGACAGGGTCACGAGTGCAGCAGGGCGACCGCTGTCACCAACCCGTCTTCAGCAGGGAGCTAATGTGTTTCCATTGTCCGCTCAGAGGTGTAATGGGGATCTATTGTCACAAATGTCACTCCATTGTCAAACAGTCTGAGTCGAAGGAGACTCTCCCAGCCATAAAACACACCCAGAGACAAAACATTCGCAGGATTACAAAGCCGCTCCGGGGTGATGATGTTCCTTTCACTGGACGTGTGTTTCTGTGCGGACATATGGAGGCTATATCACCGGTAATTAGTGACAAAGAAAGAAGTAGCTGGTCTTTATGTTATCAGAGGGTGACGGTGGAAAAGGGAGAGATGAAGGGAGCGACTCGGGCAAGCTGGACAATGTCTCTCTAAAGGTCAGAAGTTAAGAACCCCCTAAATCAACGGAAGGGAACAGATCTCGGTCTTTAAAAAGCTAAAAAGGCCACAAAAGGGTCATTCTGTGCGAGATATGTGCACGCTCACACACACACACACACACACACACACACACACACACACACACACACACGACACAAGACTAAGAGCCGGCAGCCATGCCAGCGGCGTGAAGCTGCACTCAGACACAGCAGTGCTTGGAGCTATAAGCTACCGTCAGCACGCTAACTAGCTCACAATGTAAACACGCTGATGTTGAGCAGGTGTCCTGTTTTACCATTATCAGCTTCTCGGCCTTTTAAATGTAAAGAGTCACGTTTGATTGAAAGTTCTGTCTTTGCCGTTGAGTTATTGTGTATGAATGTAAAAGTGCCATGTGTGATCTATTACTAGAGACAGAATAACCTTTTTTAAATGCATTAGATTTATGTATACTTGAATAATAAACACTTGAATTAACAAGTTATGATTATGTTGAAGTCCCCCTCAGCTTTATATATTTAATTTCCACACGCTGACTCAACATGATGTGACCATTTACATTTAAATTGTATGATGAAATTAAAGCAAACGCTTTCAAGGGGCTTTATGTAACAATTAACGGCATTTTCCATGTATGAATCATCTTTTGATTGGCCGTATGTGAACGGATTGTAACGCGATATGAAGAATTAGACCTTTCCCGTCTCTCATGGTCACATTTACAAGCCTGTGGATGATTTGCTGAAGTTGTTTTAAAGGAATGGATTTCTTTTGTAAAAAGAGAGGGTCGAATTCTTGGTGACAATCCAAAGCACTTTCATCAGCGCCTCGCTTCAGTGCCTCCGCTCACAGAGAGGAACAGTTGCTAATGTTCGGTTAGAAATGGAGTCCGCTAATGAAACTAATGACCAGCTCCGAACACAGCACAGACATTTAACAGACCCCCTTTAAAGTCAATGTTTTGGGCCTAACTTTTGGGGTGTAAGTGGTCCCGAATAAACATTTTGACAGGATGGTGGCATAACAGGGAAAGTTGGGGATCAACAAAGTGCAGGATTTATCCTCTGGAGACCATGAATGTTGAGACATTTCAGTCTGGACCAAAGTGTTGGGCTGACCGACCGACAACGGGGTCAAACAGTCAAAAACAAGCCCTCGTGCTGTACATCAGCATCTCTCTCAGCCCATAAAACCAGCAGCAGGAATAACACCGCTGCGCATAAGTTACTACCAGTCATAAATTGTGGCAGCCGCACCATCAAACACATGTTTAAACGTAGAAGCTTTTCTGTGCATTTACTCCAAAAAACGCCTGTGGCTCGGCCTCACAGCTCGGCAGAGCGGGCGGTCTTTGATGTGAGAAGACTTTGAAAGAGAAGAGAAGATTTAAAGAGAAAGACGAGACAAATGAGGGGAATGAAAAAAGGGCGGAGCGCTCTGTGTTTTTCTTTTTTTTGTTTTTTTTTGGTTGTTGTCTCGTTTCTGCCGCGAGCTCTGCTGTGAAATCGTGGAAAAATGCGGAGAGTGTGATGAAGCACGAATGAAAAGACGGGTCAGAAAATTGAAGAGAAAAGATGTGCGCTGCTGTTCCCATCAAATCAAGCTGAATACCATGTTTCCCCCCCAACCCCCGCTTACTTCCTTTCATCCTCCGTCTCTCTCTCTCTCTCTCTCTCTCTCCCGCCATCACCCGCCTCCTCCCTTCATTTCTCTTTCTTTATATCTCCCAGCCTGTCTGTTCCAGGACAAAAAGACCCTGCGACTGTTTTCAAAGATAGAGCTCCAGGTAGGGAGGTAGATGTAGTTGCTAAGGTGATGACAACTGCTATTCGAAGCACACACAGATGCATCCAGACGTACGGGCACACACTCGTATATATCCATAAGCACGTTCACCTGTGTTGCCAACACTTCAGACCGTGCATGCGTTTGAGTGACACGCTGTTTGAAGACATCAGCGAGGCGGTGTGGGCTACATGCTTTCCACCAGGGGCCACTTCAAATGAAATTCTAGCTCGGAGATTGCAGGTTTGACATCTTTAAGCCTTCTCCTCATCAGAGGCATCGGAGGAGCCCTGAAGGGGGTGCGGGCGGCTTGTTTTCGTCTCAACTCTCCGTTGGGATATTCCCTGAACCAGAACCGATTGAGCCCGGTTTAGAGGGTTTTTCAGGGTCGGCCTCATTTCATTACAGCCTGTTTCATGACCGGGATCCAAATGTGATGCTTAAAAAAAAAAAAACCTGAAATGAAATTCTGTTTTTTCTCGCGTGTGGACCGAAAGATGGATGGATGGAATTAAAGGAAACGCGTGTTGCGGTGAGATTAGGCTCGTGTGGTGACGGACCGGCTTTTCACATTAACCCGCTGCCACTGAGAGACGCAATCTGCTTCTCCACTCATTACTGAACCCCATCTATCATTATTTCTGATGCCCTTTGTGCGATTAATGTCTATAAACATGCTTAGAAATGATTTGTGGTATCTCAGAATTTGTCTTAAAATCATCATTCTTTTAATTTTCCGACAGTATAAAGTAATCTAGTTATATTTGTCCGTACATCAGTGGTTATATTGCATACAAGAACTTCTAATAGCAATCCAGCATACATTTATTGGTGCCAAATTGCAGAAACTCGATAACAATAGACTGAGAACGCGCTGTGGGAGCTTCAGTCCATTGTGATATTATACTTCCTGTTTTTATCTCACAAAACTGTTGAAATTGTTCTTCTGAATGTACAACAAAAGACATCGGAGTGTTGAAATCTATATGTTTGACATTTCTAAGGCTTAAAGAGTCTCTTCAGTTGGTTCTTATATCCCTGAAACACTGACGCTCCCGTCCTATCATTCATATACAGATATATGTGTGACTCATACGTCTGAGATCGCCATCATTTCTGATGTCGTTTAATAAATGTCCATGAATAGGCTTCGAAATGATAGATAAGAGACGTTCTCTGTAAGTCAGAACTGGCCTGGAAATCGTCACATCTTCAGGTTTTCTTCAGAAACGACAACTTCTCCTGGCTTTGGAAGGCATCGTTGTTTACCTTCAGAGAAAGTTGGCCGTGAGAAGAGAACAGCACCGTATTTAGTATATTAACAAAGCGCTCCTCGGCCAACTACCTGGGTATATTACACGCCTTCTTAATTATAGATCAAGTACGCACTGCACTAAGATACTGAGATGATTTAGTCCCTGAAAACCACCACGACTGAGAAACTGGTTTTTAGACCGTGTGCTCCACACACGTGAGACGATGTATAAAAACCTGCATGCAAGGCTGGACATGCTGCTCTCTTTTACCCAGTTTAAGACCCAAGTATCCAACATTTTATATCTTGATATTGTCCCGCCTAAATAATGCAATAGATGATATGATCGTCCCTCACTTGCTCGATGAGTCAAACCTAGCGAACACACGGCGCGCCGCCTCCATTTAAATCCCTCGGCTCTCCTCTGTCTCCTGCTTTAAACCTATAATATTGCATTTAATGCTGCGTGTGTGCTGCTACATCACACCAATTAACCTGAAGTAGTCTCCCAATGCTGCTCCACGCTCGAGCACTCACTGTTAAAAGTAAAAGCCGAATATGCCGTTAAAGCTGTTTGATGTTCGATATTGTGGAAAAACGATGCATATATCGCGATATTCGATAAAAACTAAAATTGCCCCAAGCCCAATATGTATGTATTACTTATACATATACAAATATAAATATTTTGCTTTTATTGTCCAAAATACATATGTTGCCCTTACTGGGCCACGCTGCACGTTATAAATAAAGGCTAAATGACAAAAATGTCCAGCTGTGTCTGTCGTACATGCAGTAACTCCGCTGAAAGCCTGCGAGAGAAGAGAGAAAGAAGGGACCAAAAAGCTGCAGGTTCAACACTGGACATCCCTCTTTCCTTCCTCATTAAAGCAACCTGCACATGCTACATACCAAAACCCTGCAGGCGAATCATCGATGGAGCCTCCTCATTAGAGTGTGTATTGATTAAGGTTATCGATCCCCTAAGATAAACCATCAGATCTCGGCCAAGGCCGGCATATTAGAGCTCTGCTGCTAGCCAGCGCCGCGACAAGGGCAGTATTTTTTCCCAGCTCTGGGCTATAAAAAGAGGTCCGGGGCAGCGCTTTGACATTCGTTTATCAAGGTTTTTTGATTTTTTTTCCCCACTGAGCCGAAAGACAGAAGAGAGAGAGATGAAAGATGAAAGACAGAGACGGTTTTGAGCAGCAGACATAAAAGAAAAAAGGGAAAAACTGCCTGCTACAGCCTTCCAGCTCATCAAGATACCAAAAAAAAAAACAGACCGCTGGTGACAGAATGAGTATCAGCAAATCAAGGGAAGAGAGACGAGCTGTGCGGAAAGAAGACAAGGGCTGTTATGCTATTTGTGTCAGATCATGTTGGCGTGATGGGATTAAATGGTGTGACACTGACACGGTTATCATGGGACGCATGTAATGATGGCGACGTGCCACACGGTGTAATCTACCCTCATCAGGCCAGCACATTAGCAAATCACCTGCTAACACTCACATCATTAACCAATCAGCAGGTCATCTGAAGAAGCATAATCACCTGATTTCTCCTCTTATCAGCCCGTCCATATGTTTCAGCCCCCCATCAGCTGGGACTGAGCTCCATTTCATGAAGTCTGTGGCTTTTGCTCACCTGCCTCGTCTGATTGGACGGGGAATCATAGTGGGGGGCAAAAGGCATGCTGGGAGTATCCACACAACCCCCCCAGAGAGCGTGTCAACAATATATCTATTTAATGATTATCTTTCTAATATTTACCCATGATTCCCGGCCCAAAATGCCTCTGTGGCCTTTTCGGTGTGTGCTGGACGTGCTCATATTTGCACAGAGCATCTCAACTATTAAAGCTGCTGAGCGAGATCAATACACCGGCCCGCTGCTGCACAGAGACAGAATAAAGAAAGCACCATCCCCTCCACGCAGTGAGGAGCATCCGCCGACCATGAGGAAGGAATAATAACAAAACAGAAAAGCTGAAGCTGTCTTGTCTGTAGGCGCAAAGTCCACAGCCAACCAAACCCAACCTCACTGCTGCTGCTGCTGCTGCTGCTGCTGCAAGCACTGTTGTCGGGCTGCTTGAGCCCTGACCCGTGCCGCACCCGACTACACCACAGCCATTAATTAATCCTGTGATAAATGTGTGTACGCATGTGTGTGAATCCAAAAACGCGTCTCTCTCTCTCTGTGGCGTTGACATTTCCCTCGTCGCTGCATTTGAACTCTGTTAAATCTGTTGTTGTGATTGGGTCCACGGGCATTAAAAATAATAAATCTCTCTCTCTCTCTCTCTTTCTCCCTCTCTGTTTTCTCCCTCTGTCTCTCTCTCTCTCTCTCTCTTCAGCTGCTGCAGCCACTCCACTCTGTGCCTTTGTTACCGTAGCAACCAATAGCAAAACTAGGCAGAGATGTTCTATTGCAGTAGATGTAAAAAAAAAAAAAAAAAAAAAAGCGAGGAGGGGAGGGGTTCGCCCTCTAAACATACACATGAGCACATACATGTGAGCACACACACACACACACACACACACACACACACACACACACACACACACACACACACACACCTGCAAACACACACTGACGCTTAATCATGAACCCGAAATCCACGTAGTGAGATCATATGAGCCGGCACGAACATGGACACAGATATAGGGAGGTGGGGGTCCCCTCTGTCTCAGCGAGGAGGGGGGATGGGGGAGCTGCAAGCATTTTGTCTTCACATTATCCACACACACACACACACACACACACACACACACACACACACACACACACACACACACACCAGCAGAACAGTGCAGCTCATCTGAAATCAATAGGTCAACAATGGAGGATATTCATTGAAAACACAACCGTGCATTTATTATTACACCTTCACTTGGAAAAAGATGCTCACTGCCAAGCCTCTTTTTTTTTTCTTTTTCATGGGGTTTCCCCTTCCAACATGTAATATTCCAGGCTGAATGAGCGCGCTGGGCGGTCATCGCTCCTTTGTTTGTGTGAAAACATTAAAAGGAACAACTTTACAGGACATGAAGGTGAAGATGAAGAACAAGGAGTCATTTAAGAGCTTGTTGTGTGTGAAAGCTGGGAGACGTCCTCTAATTATGGCAGGTTGCAATAAACACAAAGAGGGATCAAGACAGTCGGATTCAAAACTGTTAAGAAATAAATATCCTGGCAGTGTGAAGACTCGGCCAGAACAGAATCCTTTACACCCTCCTTCCATTCGCTCCTTGAGGAGAGTATGCAGGTTAAAGCCCGGAATAAAGTAAGATGGCCTGAGGGTAGAAAAACAGACACGGGCTAAACTGGGAAGAAGTGGGTCACCTTCACACTCCAGCTCTCCACCCTACAGCTTCATTAACAGACTTAAAAGAGATTTCCACTGGAAATGGAAACGGGCGTGAACAAGATGCATCCGTCCAGAGATTTCACCGTGTTTTTTTCCGACTATGGCCAATTTCAGATAACATCAGTGCAGTGACATTCAGACAAACATTATGTGAGTCCACAGAATAGCCGGCGCATCGACAACAGCGGGAGGTGCGTTAGAGAATACGTAGCAGATGTTGCTCTCTCTCGCCCTCGAGCTTTAACACAAAGTTGTTGCCGAGCTCCAAAGTTAAAGCATCCGATCGATGTGAGAGCCACATCACTCGTTTCAAATCTACTTCACACTCTGAAACTCTGCCATGAAGCGAGTACAATAAAGCTATAGGCTTTTTTTTATATGAGCCAAGATGCATTTCACATAAAATAGCTGGAGAAAGACTAAATATTTTCACGCCGTTTCAGAGATTACACACTGAAGACACGCAGCATAAAAACTGAGCAGAGCATCTGTGACGACACCTGCGGGGATGTTTTGAAGCCTGGATTTGGGAATCGTTCCGTGGTGTCACATCTCTTTTTTTTTTTTTTTTGTCGGAGAAGCTGTAAGACGATTGGCTGAAAAAAGTGAAATTAGAAATTAAATATGTGCTGAGTTTCTATTTTAGGATACAAGTTGGGAATAGTCTCACTCACTGCAGTGAAGAGATTCTGGAGATATATTAGCACTTTCACTCTGGTTTGTGGTCTGATGGCTGTTTGATTGAAAATGTACGACTAGCACATGGATCTTAATTATCCAGAGGGGTAAAAAACTCAAATTTTAAGATTGGTGTAATAGCTGGGCAACCAGAATGCCAGTATTTAGTACTGACAGTGTTATAGAGTTAAATGAGAAGATTGATACCACTCTCTATCTGTTCATTAAATATGAAGCTCCTGCCAGCAGCCAGTTAGCTTTGATTAGTGTTGAGCTGTAGTGTCCATTATTTTTTACTTGGAGGGCCGAAACTAACACTTAATGGTGGGTACGGGCTGAAAACAACCACCTATTGTATTGTATTGTTTGTATTGTTTTGTATTGTATTGTTTTGTGCAGACGCTGAATGGTACGATAGGATCCCATGTTTCCATGATTGAATGACTTCCTGTGCAAAGTGCCACTCTGCCTGCCATGCTCAGATTATGAAACATTAATAATTAGGTAACCTACATATTTAAAGAGCTTTTCACCACATAGAAAAAATGGAAACAACATAAATTAAAGATTTTTTTCAATCTGGAAAGGAAAAATAGAAACTCATGGTTGCAGGCCTATACGAGCTCTGAAGATTTAAAAAATAATCCGTCTGGCAGGTGCAGTGGTGCTGAGAGCTCACAGCACTGCAACTTGCAAAAACACATGCAAAAAGACAAAACACAAGCAAATTAAGAAAACATCTTCGTCTTTTTGACAACACATGCGCAGCATTTAGAAAACGCGCTGCAAAGACCACAATGCAACACATTAGAAAAATGTGATGCAAATAGACGGCAACACAGTGGAAGTGTTTCCAGAGGACACTTAAAAGTGATGCACATGTCTGGACACGCTTGTTGTTGACGCAGATTGTTATTACTTTTTATCTCATTGTCCAACACCACTGACGGAAAGGGAACCTTAAGAGCGCTGTGACTCAAGATCCGCGTCAACAACAAGCGTGTCCGGACGTGTGCATCACTTTTAGGTGTCCTCTGGAAACACTTCCGTTGTGTTGTGGTCTATTTGCATCGCTTTTTTCTAATGTGTTGCGTTGTGGTCTTTGCAGTGCGTTTTCTAAATGCTGCGCATGTGTTGTCAAATTGATGAAAATATTTCCTTAATTTGCTTGTGTTTTGTCTTTTTGCATGTGTTTTTGCAAGTTGCAGTGCTGTGAGCTCTCAGGGCCACCGTAGGCAGGACCTTTGAGGAAAAGTAAAGTGTAATGACGACACGGGGTTATGTACCGGACTATTTCTTGACTCAGAGCAGCGACTTCATGAAGTTTCTGCTGGTCGACTGGCAACAACTCCCAGCCAATTAACTAGTTCAGAACACAATGCCTGTAAAAACTGAGCGTTTTGAACCTTTTGGCAGATTCACGCTAACTCTTCCCTGTGTTTCATGTCTTTGTGCTAAGCAAGGCTAACTCGCTAAAGGCTGTATCTTCATATTAACACACAAACATTAGTGTGGTATCAATCTTCTCATCTGACTCTCTGCTGGAAAACAGATGCACATACTTCCTGAAATATTTAAAAGAGATTATGATCATTTTCAGTTTCATAATCTTATACTGGGTTGTTACTAGAAAACGTTGACATGCTATAATTCTCAAAATACGCATCATTTTTCTCATACTGTCCTGTGCTGAGACGCTCCTGTCTCTTTAAGGCCCCTCCTCCCGAATACCCAGTCCGCTCTGATTGGTCAGCTCACACACGACTGAGCCAGCACCGCTAACAACAACAGAGTGGCTGTGTTAAATTAATTCTTACATGCCAAACAAGCCACTTGGCATAACATGTTGATGTAGTGTGATGTAATAAAGTCACTGAATTAAAGGCGGGACTACTGACGAGGCGTTTCAGGAGCAGTGTTTTCTGTAGGAGAAAGGAGCTCCTGTTGGTCCGACTTTCGTCTTTTAAGCTTTCAAGATCTTTTACATGCAGAAGAACTAATACAGAGCAAAGAGGGAACGGAACAAATGAAAAAGTATGCTAGGTCACCTTTAATTTGATAGCTGTTGTACTTTTTAAAGGTTAGCCGAGCGGCTCAGTTGGTAAACATTCCCCTCACATTGCAGTAATGATGTGACATTATGAATTACATGTGTGCCAGTAGCTTGTGGCGTCAGAGCTTGATTCAAATTCAAAATGGTTGCCGTGGGAATAATTATTAGTGGCATTAAAAAATCTCCCGGAACAGGTTGCAGCGCCGGTCCAACCACATGGTGTCAAACAGGTCCGATTGGAGAGAAACGACACACAGATTTTCTATTCAGACGGAAGGATCTGGTCACAGGCAAACACAGGGAAGAGCAAATGTGATTTCGCACATACTCACTCGTGCATTCATGCACGCACACACACAATCATGCTCTCTCCAGCAGTGGAATCACTGTGTCAAGTCTTTATCTTATCGAGGTGGAGGCGATATTCCCTCAAGTGGCTGCCTGTCTCATAAGAGCAGGTCTAATCAGAGTTAAGGGAATCTGTCTTTTGCTCTTAAATATCCCAAAATACTATTCAATCTACAGGGTCATTTATATGCTAATGCACAGGTTACCTCTGCATAGGCCTTTTGACGCAGGCTGCATGCTGCCTGTTACACGGTTATGTGTGCGCGTATGAAAAGAGGAATAAAAAGACAGAAAGAAGAGAGAGAGAGAGAGAGATGAAAAGAAAAGATGGAGGTGAAGAGAGAGAAGAGAGAAGATACAGAGGCAGAGAGGAAGGGAGATATTCCCCTGGGAGAGTGCCATAGGTAATTAAAATAGGATGGACAGAGCTGGAGTCTAGCCAGAGAGAGCTCCATCTCCCCTCAGACTTCTTCCCCAATCAGGCCCTCTTCCTAAAGCCAAATTGCTGCTAGTGACAGACACACAGTGGCCCGTACGGACGCAGTGAGTTATCAGCTTATGGATAATGGACGTGTACGTACAGCGGGATAAACACGCAGGCTCAGAGAAATGCAGGTGCAAAGCAATCAAACACTTGCAAATGACAGAAATGTGGGCGACAGAACAGGCGATGTGTCGACTTCTGGTGCTGCACTGAGACATGAAAACAACACACACGCACGCGCACACACACACACATACACAGAGACACACACGTGCACGATCGCGGTGCTGTACAAAGCTGCAGCAAGGGCAAACGTTACTAACCAGAGTTTGACTGCAGTAAGCACATATACATTCACTGCACAGCTCCGAGCTGGAGGCGAGCACATGAGTATGCAGTGCACGCACTCAGACACACGCTATGAGCACAGAGAGGCGAGCGCACGCACACTCGCGATGAAGATGAAGATAATTACACAACAGTCGCACCGCTTTTTCATCTGTGATTCCGACCTGTTTTAGAGGCAGATTTTTTTGCTTCTTTACTGTGAAAGGAAGTCCATGACATCCGTCTCTGGGGAGCGTCTTTTCTTCTGCCTAAAGCGAACCATTGTGCTCCTCTAACACACACTCGAAATTAATGTTTTCGTCCTCATAAACACATTGTGATATCAGCCTTTAACTGTGCTATATTTCTGGGTTCTTTGCTTTCTATGTTTTTCTGACCACAGCCCCAAACCTCTCCCCGCCTCTCATTTCTCTACTTCAACAATGACTATGCTAAACAGGCTGTGCTAATGTCTCAGCGTGGCAGCCATTACCATATATCTCATACGCTGTTTAGTGGCCTCTCTTATGCTTGGCGTGGAAAGGAGGCTGAAAAGGTAGCTCATATTCTCGTCGTGTTGTTCTTTGTGCGCTGTGATCACCAGTAAGGGTAAATTTAGCTCTTTTGGCAGGAGCCCTACTAAGAGGATCACAGCTCACAATAGGTGGTCCACACACACACACACACAACAGACATCAAAATGCCAAAGAACCTGCTCGTGGATTGACGTGTGCACACGACGGCGTACACACCCAAAGCGCGGCGACAAAAAGACCCTCTCCAGAGAGCTTTCGCTCCCCCTCCTCGCAGGTATAATTGTGTTCCTGCTCCTCTCCTCTCGGCTGTGCCTGGGCCCCAGATGAAAAGACATAATTAAAAGGGAAAAGTTGTGTTTGTTGCAAAAAAGGAGGGGACGGGTGTGAGGAAGAGGACAGGATGAAGGAAGGAGAAAGATTAGCCACAACAAAGCTTCATCAAGGCTACAAAACATCTAGAGTAGCTGGGAGACAAAGGACTCGGATGTGCCTTTATCTCCCAATAAAAAAGTCCTCCAAATCCCTGTGGCTAAGCTGCCATAACTAAAGCCTGCCGCTGGCGTAGGTCTTCGCCGAATTTGTTGGGCAACAAAAGCAGAAAAATATGAGAAGACGGAGCAAGTGCCCGGGAAATTTATATACCTCCATTCACTCTGTGCAAAGAAGTAAAAAAGTCAGGCGCCTCAGCGATGGCATTTGAGTAAAGGTTACTTTCTTATTTGCTTATTGTGTTCGTGTGTCCTCGCGTGTGCGAGCGCCTCAGCGGGAGCGTGAAGCGGACGGATCGTTTTCACACTTTTTGCAATTTTTGCAATGCAAATGAGAAAACAGACGGCGAGAGATTAGACTACCTTTATCTTTTTAACTTGAAACAGCTGTGATATCGCTCACATCCCTAAAAAAAATTTGCCAGGCGGTTTATACGGGACGGACCAGCTGCATGCAAACAGAGAGAGAGAGAGGTTCAATATGGGAGACGAGATTTATAGTTAATTAAACTTAAATTAAGATATTTTAGTGTTAGCAAACAATGACACACTTTGTAAACAATTTGCTGCGAAGCGATGCGAAGGTTTAAAAGCATCAGAGGCAACTTTGTGATGAACAGATGATTAATAAATGGCTTAAAAAGCATTAAGTAACACTTTCTATGAAGCGTTGTATAAAATCAAACCAGGGCCATTTTGTAAGGAAGATGCTTTTGCTTCTTTATGCACAACCCAACCAACCTCAATGTAAGTATTGTAATTATCTTATTTAGTATGTTGAGTCTGTTTTAAAACACACTCACACAGGATTATAGTGTGTCTATACTTATAATTAGTTAGTAAATATTCATAACGCTTCACAACAACAATCGTACATTATTAAGCATTTTATGTCGACTCACAAGGCGAAGTATCGATTCTTCTTTATCGCTGGTCGCTCGCTGTTTGTGCACGGATCATAGTGCCGGAGTTCTGATACATTATGAACCTTAAAACACATTATAACCACTATTATAATGCATTATAATGTGATTATAATGCATTAAAATGTGATTAATAAGCCACTGGGTGTATTAAGTAAAGTGATGAAATCCCTGTGCTGTAGGCAGATACAGCACAAGCTGGTTTTAAGTCTCTTTTTGCTCTAAAGGTCAGATTGATGACATTTTTATGTTGCCAAATGTTTTTTTTAAAAAAGAAAACATGTACAGAGTTTGTGGAAGGTGCAGTTTGTCGGGGCAAAATGATTGTTTCATGAATTCTGACAGTTCCGACAGCTTCTAACGAGGTTTGTAAGTCAGTGGTATAACAGCGCTGGGATCACGTGGTATCTGTGTTTCAACAGCCATCAACAGTCTTGGTAGCTGCCAGTCTGCGGAAAAAATGGTCGAGTGAAAGGACTTTCATTTCTACAGAGTACCGACCGCTCAAAGAGCTTTACAACACTTCACACATTCATACACTGAAGGCCGAGGCTGCCGTGCAAGTAGCCAACTGCTCATCAGGACATGCAGCCAGAGGAGCCGGGGATTCGAACGAGCAACCTTCCGATTACTGGACGATCCGCTCTGAGCTGCAGCCGCCCGCTGAGCTCCGAGCACACTGTGCTGCCCTGATGTTAGCAACATCGGCTAGCTTCAGCAACCTTAGGCAGTGCAACAACATGGCAACCGCTCGAGGAGGCAGATGACTCAGTGTCATTAATCTCACTGTTTTAATATACAGGATTAAATATATTGATATTATTTTAATCCCTCAGCCCTGTTAACTAAACTTAGATTTACAATAAATATATGATTTTTTTAATGATGGTTATTAAAAAAGTGTTATTAAACAATGACACACATAAAACATGCTATGAAATGTCTGACCCTCAGGGAAGGGAGCGTCAGAGATGATGTTATAAACTGCAGCGGACCGAACGATACGCTGCACACACGTTTAGCGTGTCACAGCGCCTGCTGAGGACACACAACGCGCACAGGGATTCATAAAGAAGAAGCAGCACCTCAGGGGAGAAATCAGCCAAGACAGGGAGTCATAAAACTGAAGATGCATGGCCACTGTAAAGTATATGAGGGATTCTTACATTGAAAACAACTGCAGGGTATTATTACACACTACATGTGGCAACCAAATCCACCTTGCTGCAGCCACCTCGGCCACCTGGACGTCATTTATCTTGCGCGGCACAGTTTATGACACCGCGGACGATCTTACAGCAGAGGTTGCCACAGGTGGAGCTCCTCGGCGTGTGTGGTAGCCATTACGTTGATCTTTTTCCTCCTCAAACATCTGGAAGGACTTGTCAGAGAAAGCCCGGTTAGGCTCCTGAAAGCCTCTCACATGAGCACAGGGAATGTTTTGCATAAGGGAGTTTATTTTAAATACCTGTCTCGGGATAAGAGCTCACATCTGACAAGCACAGAAAGTATGCCTGCATGACTCCTGACCCTCTGGCCCTCATAATCCTGCACAATGACTCCCTGAGGTCCAAACTCTGAGGACCCTGCTGGAAAGGTTCACCCCAGCAGATGCCTGCCCGGCCAGATTCCTTCTGATCTCACAGCCCCGAGGTCCACAGAACTCAACACCCTTTTCAAGTGTTGATTTTGTCGTAAAGACTCCCACCAAACCCCTAAAACCAGATAAACACCGCTCTCTGTGTGAAACCGGGGGCTTCAAAATATACCGTAACCGGCTGCTTTTGAGGAAAAGCGTTCCTTCAAATCTCTCGACGGTGATCGTAAGTTCGCTTTACTCTGTGATCAGATTAGAGAATAGGCCCTTGTTCTTGCACATGGGAGTTAATGCCGCGAGTTACGTGAAGTTCATCCAAACACTTAAAGAGTGTACGGTAACGTTCCTTCATGTTTAAGCCGAGCAGTGAGCGGGAGGCGTCTCCAGACTGTGTGAGGAACGAGGAAATCTGCAGCGATTCAAAGACAATTCAAAGAAATGTGGAAAAAAAAAGAAAAGCTTTTAAAGGTTCTCTGTGTAGTTTTGGGGGGGAGGAGTTTTAATCGGAGGAGAAGGGCACAACACAACTTCATACTGTTTGACTTTGTTTATATGTGGCGGACCCTGCCACCAAACATGATTTTCAAGCTTGTTTATTCAGTTCTGGAGAGATTTCGGAGTTGTGCTTCACTACATAAGCGCCCCTTTAACACGGCGTCCTGGCCGAAAGAAGCAACTCAATCCGACGTCCGATATGAAACAGAGAGAGGCGACTGCAGGTTTAGTCGCAGCTTCGAGGCCACACTGTGTAAAAAAACAACAACAAAAAAAAAAAAACCCAGGAGTGTGTGTGAGTCAGTCAGCGTTCCTCTCTGTGTACTGGAGGTACAGAGAGGCAATTTGTCGCCGAATGCTTGACGTATTCTCTTGGCGATGGGAACAGAGGAGCTGTTAGGTAACATCTCTCTCTCCTTCCAACATCTTCTTGTCTGTTTCTTCTTCTCACTCTATTTAACACGCACAAAGACACACACGCGCGCAAAAACACCTCACAGTCATGCTACACATTTCGAGAAAACGTGCTCCTTAGCAACCCCCCCGACGCGCTAATCTGCCGTCGATTTCACTCTTTGTGGGTTAGGCCCGTGTGACGCTGCAGTCCAATCTCATTTTTTTTTTCTCCCATGTGTTTGCGGCTTAGCATGTGTGATTGAATAGGGTCCTGTGTGATCAATAGAGCTCATTAAATGTCCCTGTGGGCAGTTGTCTCACCCCGAGGCTCTCATGGATTGCTTTTACCTGAGGCCCTCTCTGCCCCAAAGTGGTTGCAACTTTGTTTGCAATTAATTTTCTAATTGAATCACTCAAGCCCGGCCTCTGCCTGCTATTTTTTTTTCTCCCCTAAATGTAGCCTGAAGTATCCATTTGGCTGTGGGTGTTTTTTTGGCTTGAGGAGGCTTTGGGAGTGCTGTATGTTTCGGGATGGGGCGGGTGTTAAGACTCCAAATAAAGGGAGGCTGAAGGAAACAGTGGCTGCACCTGTTGTTCCCTGCGGTTGCTGTGCTGCGGGGTTAGCACCTGCTCACACGGCTGCTGTGTGGCTGTCTGTGTGGGCAGCGGGGATAACAGGGAGACCATTCACACCCGCTCAGACTGCTGTCTGCAGCCCCTCTCCCTCAGCGCTCGTTCACTCTGCGAGCTCCATCATCTCTTCCTCTGCCTTTCTACATCACGGCGAAGATTTCTATCTGCCACACTTTATCCTTTGTACCCCCAATCTGTCTGTCTGTCTGTGTTCCCATCTCTCCCCCCTCCCTCCTCCTCCTCCTCCTCTTTCAATTTTATGTTTTTTTCTCTCCAGCCATCTCTCTCTTTTTTTTTTTTCGCCTTTCAGCTCACTCAGAAACACAAACAGCAGCAGCTGGGAGCCGTTATAGTCCTTCTGTGGAACTCGATAGCTTTTAGTGTTGAAGGACGGAGTTGTAAACAATAAATTTCATATACGAAACAAAACAAAAAAAAAGCCCTTCAGTGTGAGCTGGGACAGCAAGTGAGTGAGCGTTTAACTCGGGAGGCCGTGGAGGTTGAGAGTGTGGGCAGTTTTAGGTGTCAAGTTATTGCAAGTGTGCAAGACAAAGGGACGTACTTAAGAGGTCTCACTCCTCCAGGTTTTATCAGCTCCTCTCTGGGAATAAAAGTAAAAGCGCAAAGAGACGAAGAGATGGTGAATGTCTTCGATTCAAAAGGGGAGCTGACTGAGAATCGTTATTAGCTGCAACGCTGACGAGGTCATCGCACAAACAAAAGGAAAATAAGGTCCCCAGAACACTGTTTTGAAGCCAGGAGGGTGGCAGGGTCCGCCACATATAAACAAAGTAACACAGAAACTGTGTCACCCTTTAAGATCGGTTTGCTTGTGCCGCTTATTCAGTCATGAAAACGAAGAGAGTTTGTGCATTCAGTCTGTTTAGACGTAGAAAATCACAAAAAAACTACAGAGTGCTCCTTTAAACAGCAGGGAGACGGAGTGCTCAGTGCATCTATCAAGCCACTCCTGTAATGACATAATCAATTGACTTTATGGGCTCCCAAATCATCACATGTGACCTTTTTCCCTCCAGCAAAACGTTTAATAAAGCAGCACGACTCCTCACGATCCCACAGAACATTTGAAAGCTCGTTTAAATCCCGACCTGTGATCGGGGTCGTGATCCAAATGAGAATTTTTTTTTCACACAAGGCTTTTTTTTTTTCTTTTTTGTGCCTCGTCCCTTTTTTTTTTTTTCTTGCAGCGCAGTGTTGTAAGTGTTGGTTGAGCTCCTTTCTGCTGAGACATCATCACTGGGGAGAATTAGCCTCTCTATGCAACACGTGAAAGAACAATGATGTGCATGACACGCATGTTAAAGAGAAAGAAAAAAACAAAAACACATCAAACTTGCAGGCGGCAGACACAAAAGGTCCGGGCGATGCCAAAACGCGCATCCAAAAAAAAAAAAAAAAAAAAAAAATAAAACAGGGCGCAAGGATTTAATGCAGCATCGCGTTTGGTGGCGGTGATCAAAAATTGCGCACATGCTGCATGTACCTGTTCATCCCCTCCAACCCCCCTACGACCACCAGTCTCCCCCCACATCGCACATATCCATCTCTCAATCCCACCATTTGGCACACTCACCGCACCAGATGGCCAGGTATAGGGAGGCGGACGCAGGTGCCAGTCGCCAGCTCGCCCCTCTCTCTCTCCGCTCGCTCTTCTTCCTCCTCTCTGTGGTAGAAAACGGGGGGTGATGGATCGCACGGCTCTCGGTTATCCAGAGCCTCTCTTGTCTGTCTGTCTGTCTCTGTCTCTCTCTCTCTCTCTGTCCTGGAACAACAGCAGCTCCTCAGCCGCACCTCACCTGTCTCTTCCCCTCTACGGTTCCTGCGCGTCGCCGCCGCCGGAGCATCACCGTTTACCGAGCGCGTCCAACAAAAAAAAAAAAAAAAAGAAAGCCGCCCAGCCAACTACAAAACGCGTTTTTTTTTCCTCTTCCCCTCCTCTCCTCCTCTCCTCTCCTCTCCTGTCTCCCCCCTTCTCCTCTCTTCCGCTGGAGAGAAAGAGTCCGTAGTGTGGATGCGTAAAAAAGAAAAGGAGATTCTCTGTGAGATCCAGGAGACGAAGCCGCGTTCACACACACAGAAAGAAGAAGATGACAAAAAATATAAATAAATAAAATCCCAAATCCTGCAGTTGCGGACTGTGTTAAGTCTGTCAGGAGGGGACCGGCCGGTGGTCTCAAGCTTCAGCCCTGAAATGAGCAGTCAGCAGAATGTAATCCCTCCTTTTTGAATTTACAGTGTCGAGGTGAAATGTCCAACGCGGAGCAGTCACACTGACAGCAGGGGCCCATAATTCACACCCCCTGAAACACAGTCCTGCAGTGGATCAATGATGAATGGAGGGACCTCTCTCTCTCTCTCTCTCTCTCTCTCTCTCTCTCTCTCTCTCTCTCTCTCTCACACACACACACACACACACACACACACACACACACACACACACACAAGCCATTATGCCAAGCCATTATTGAAATACATGTCTGATGTTCAGGAAAGTTGTACGACAAAAGACCTTAAAATATAATAAAAAGCTGCAGAGTGTCAGTCATGTTAAATCAGGAAGCATTTTGCAATAAATAAAATATAGAAAAATGAAAATGAATCAGACCGAGTGTGTTCAGTGTGTAGCAGAATACACTTTATCACCTTCAAACAGAATACAGACATAGATTTTGTTTAAAAATTAAATAGAATCCGTTTTCATTTATGTTTCCTAAATCCTGTTTTTCCTGCGCTACAGGGAAAATCAATCAAACGGGTGTTTAAGGCTGCAACTGGATTATTTTCTTTATTGATCATTCTGCCATTTAGTTGTAATTGATTCAGTATTCAGTAGTCGATAGCTTGATCTATAAATGTCCCAAACTCAAAGACTCTCCATTCACTAAAAAAGAATGAAATCTTTACATTTAAGAAGCTGAAACCAGCAAATGTTCAGCGTTTTTTGTGTAAAAGATGTCCGACATGAATGATCGATTATCAAATATGTTGGTCATTGATTTTCTTTGTATTGATTCATTGATTAATTGACTAATCGTTGCTTCTCTACTAGTGTTGGGGTTGCTTTTAAATGAATTCTTCATATGGAAAAAGACACAATGTTGTTTTTGAGTATCATTTTTACACTTGCATAATATTCATTTTTCTTTTTTATGCTTGGCCAGATTTTAGAGGCTCTTACTAAAACATTTAAGAGGCAAATGTTGCACTTTTTACTCTGATGCTCTTAATTAAAGTCACATAAAGATGAAACTTTGTGTTTGAGTAATGAACAGTTTCTGAATATGATGCGTTATCAGAGTGGAGTTGTAAAAAACAGTCTAACAATAGAGGAAGTGATTAAAGTGAACTCCCGTTGGCCCTGCTACAATATAAAGCGCTGTTTGGATGATTAGACTAAAAAGAGCCATTCTGCTGCATAATGAGGACATTAACGTTTGATTCAATTATGATTTATTTATAAGACTTTTGGATTTGTAATCAGGTGAGATTTTGAATGCAGGACTTTACAACTTAATATTCTTATTACTGTAATTACTGACATCATGCACCTTACTGCCACATCACTGCTGCACCTTCACCAGTCCATCAGTACACTTTGATCACTTTTATGTGTTCTTATACCTTCTACTTGATTGCTATTTATATTATGTTAATAATTATTGTCTCTGCACGGCCTCATGTACATACATGTAGACAGATAAAGTTTATACACATGCTCTTTATCCCTGCTGTCCATATTTTCATAAAGCATATCCCATTTTTGTTTTCCTTTCTTTATTATTTGATCATTTTTATTATTTCTTAGATACATTTTATTCACTAATTAACTATTTACCCTTCCTGTGGTTGAGTCTGTAAGCATAACATCTCAAATCTTTTTGTATTGTAGAACGGATGTTTTCTAATTGAGTAAATTATCTGTTAAATTGACTTGCTCCATCTCTGATTCTGGTTGCTGTTTTAAACATTTAGACTGGAGTGAATATAAAACGCACATTATTAAAAACCTAAAACACATTTTTTGTGCTAAATCTGTATAAATCATTTTTTTTTTGTATCATCCGGTTTCCAATGTTGGATTGAACAGATTCTTTTTCATTGTTGATATTTTTCTACAAAAATATTTGAATATTTGAAAATGTTGTGTTTTATGACAGAATCCTGACAAATGTGTAACAAAACCTCCAGAAAAGCTTATTTTACCTTTTATATGAACTATTATGTTGTTAAATGTATTCTTTTTGTACAGATACAAGATTTAAATCATGTTTAAATTGATTTAAAGACAAAATACTCTGATGATAAATTAGATGAGGAGACATTATAATAAAGTTTTGAAATGGAATAGGCCCTGACGTCACTTCCGGGTTTAGTCGGGCAGTAGTAGAAAAAAAAAAATATCTGGTTGCCATGAATTTCAGCTAGCTAGCCACCGACAGCTGTCAGCACACTTGAGTAAAACCATCCATGTCAAGACAAAAGCAGGATTTTCGGAGTCGTGTGCTGCTTCTGTGTACAAATAGGGGCACACCAGCCTGCCTGCCAACCTACTGTGAATCGGTAAGTAGCTAGCTTTGAGGCTAGCGATGTTAGCGAGCTAGCCGCCGCCGCTAGCAGCTTTGCCTTGCTAACGGTAAGTGGTGATATTCTGGCTGTCCGCTGGCGTTAACCTGCCCGGTGTGGTGGGTGTCTAATAATAGCAGCAACGTGTCGCTTGTCTGCCTTCCCAGTTATATGTACGCGACGTCAATGTACCGCTCCGGGTTTTTTTTTTATGCCCACATCACTGGCTAACGTTAGAGGTTAATATCGTTGTTAACCATGTAGCTACCATTAGCATATCAGTCGCTCCCCTCTTGTCGCTGTCTGTGTCTGTGCTGAGGGGGTGTTGTAATTAGTCACCGGTGTCCACGATCACATTAGGGGCATCTGAGTCACTTTAATCCCGATGTGAGATGGTAGCAGCCTCGGCGAATGTATAAATGCATGTAACTTTTCGCCCTAATAAGCGCTAGTTGGTTACATGAGCTGCTAAACGATGACAACAACAACAGCTGTCGTCTGAGTCAGTGTTGTCTTTTATCTGAAAGGCAGTCATGTCTTCCTCATTGCTGTCATCCCAGGTTACTATTATACTGTATCACCCTATGCCCAGCAGTCTATGTGTAATTTAAAACAATAATATTTTATAAAATGATTCTTAATATATATATATATATCCCTTTATATCAGCACATTAAGGCTTCAGAAAGAGCTACAGTACATAAAAAGACCAGATCAACCGAGGTGATGATCCCTTTGTGACTATATGTTGTCAGGTACAGTATGTTGCCATTTTGATGTGTTCTCATTTTTTTTTAAAATCAAGATCCAGCTGGCTAAGTGACCAGAACAGGAAGCCTTGGCACCGTTGTGTGCCAGTTCATTTCAAGACCCAGGGATCTCCGAATCCAGGTAAGTTCATGTCAGGATACACGTGCACCTGGAATCAGTTAATGGAGGAATGTTGTAACCTCTCTCTATTTCTGCTGTGACTATCTTGAAGAAAGAGTTTTTCCACCTGACTTTGCTACATAGATTAGTAATTGCACTGATGGGACAGTGAATCACCTGCTGAACCCGGAGATCCTGACGCATCACATCTTTCGATCGATGAAGTTACTAGATGGCGATCTAAACATTTGGCTCATTGATTTAATTTGTGGCGTGTGGTAATGTGTTGAAGTGCCACGGTTCATTTTCCCTGAGCCTTGATAAGCTGAATATTATATTTTTAATTAAATGTAACATGTTCTGGCAACAGTGGAGGCACAGACCCTGTTGGAAATCAAGGTTAAAGGCTCTCGTTATTCTGTTTTCCTGCCACCTAATTACTCCGTCTGCCATGTTTGTTTTTTTTCTACCAGAAGATGAACGGTCTGTCCATACGGGAGCTATGCTGCCTGTTCTGCTGCCCCCCCTGCCCCAGCCGCATTGCAGCCAAACTGGCTTTCCTCCCTCCAGAGCCCACCTACGCCCTTCTACCTGACCCAGATCCAGGTTCTGGAGCTGGAACTGCTGCTGTATCCACCTCTGGGGCTTCTGTGCCTTCTATCGGAGCCCCAGGACTGCGTTCCCGGCTCGGCACTAGTAGTGGAAGTGACCGAGGAGGTGCAGGAGGAGGAGGAGGAGGAGGAGGAGGAGGGGGGTGGTGGTGGTGGAGGTGGAGGCGGCGGCAGCGCTGGTGGAGGTGGAGGTGGAGTAGGCGGAGGAGGAGCTGGTAGCACTAGCACTACTACTGGGGCTGAAGGCAGGTGGAAGCTTCATCTCACAGAGAGAGCGGAGTTCCAGTATTCACAGCGAGAGCTGGATGTGACGGATGTCTTCCTGACCAGGTCCAGCCGAGGGAACAGGGTGGGATGCATGTACATTCGCTGTGCCCCCAATGCCAGGTGAGACACACGCAACAAACCCCTTCTTTGTTCTCTGCTTGCGCTTTAAATAGGGAAGCTTGTCTGTCCTCTGATGGAACCAAATACAAACATGTTTCTTAGTCACGCAGTTTTTCCATCAACTCCCAGGACAGCAGTGTCCCTGCCTAACCTCAGCCTGCTTCCTAACTTCCTTCTTTCCTCTTCCTCCTTTGTCTCTCAGGTTCACAGTGTTGTTTTCCCATGGCAATGCGGTAGACCTGGGCCAGATGAGCAGCTTCTATATCGGCTTAGGCACACGCATCAACTGCAACATCTTTTCCTATGATTACTCAGGCTACGGTGTTAGCACCGGCAAGCCCTCTGAGAAGAACCTCTATGCTGACATTGATGCTGCCTGGCACGCCCTGCGCTCCCGGTAAGCAGGCACAAACTGTCCCTTCCTGTTCTGATAGGGTCCAAAAATGAACACCCAATGCCAATTATGATTTCAGTAGATAAGTCAGTGACAGTCGCTCACATAACTGGCCAGTAGCTTTTTGTGTAGACGACATTTGGTTGGCTCAGTTATACACAAGTTGTGTCCCTGCTGACCACGGTACTAATCTATGTGACCATCAGCCAGTCAAATCAAAGCTAAACAATGGCTCTGTATCAAACAGGCTGGTGATTGGCTGTCCGCATGCTGTGCTCAGCAGGAAGTCGCAGCATTTATAATTCTGAAAAATAATCCTGTAGTTTATCTGCTGCCAGCCTGGTAAATGGGCCTAATGTTAGCAGAAACTTACATTCCCAGGTGACGATACTGACGAACTTTGAGGCCACTGAAACATTCTGGCTGAAGAAAACAAACTTTTACGTACTAAGGAATACTTTATTCACTCAATGAATCTTTAAAGTAGTCTTTACACAGGTGGGGTAATATGCTGTATTGGTATTAAAAATGGCTGGTAATAATTGTTAGCATTTGTTGGGGCTTTGCAGTCTTTGGCCAGTGAGGCATCATGTTCTCTTTTAAACTATCTAATGTTAATATGATACCAAACACATAGATATCTGTTCCCCTTTTGTTGGAGTGGAACTTACTGAACCATGTTGATCTGCATACAGAAATGCACACATAAGTACTCTGCACATCAGTCCCTTTGCATGTTGTTTATTTGCAGAATAAAAGGGATTCCTATTCTGATATTCTGTGCTAAAATCTGTGTGTGTGTGTGTGATGTGTCAGGTATGGCATCAGCCCTGAGAATATCATCCTGTACGGCCAGAGCATCGGCACAGTGCCCACTGTGGACTTGGCATCACGGTTTGAGTGCGCTGCTGTGGTCCTCCACTCTCCTCTCACCTCTGGAATGAGAGTGGCCTTCCCCGACACCAAGAAGACGTACTGCTTTGATGCCTTCCCTAAGTAAGTTTCTGGACAGAAAGGTCATCTTTGCTTTTTCTCTCCTGTGTTGTCAGTGTTTTAAATACGATATCCTAAATTGACATTTCATTCTAAATCTATTTTTTAGTATCAAATACTCACACCAGTGTAAGCTTTAAGGGTTTCTGTAAAAAGAACAAAGCTGTGATTGTTATTACTTGAATTTAGTCATTTACATGAAACCCTGAACGGTGACAAATTATCGCTGTTGAAGAAGGAGCCTGAAAATGTCAAACCACTCCTGTGTTATAATCGACTTCTCTCCTGTTGGCCAAAATGTTCCCGAGCCGAAACATTACATTTGTGAATCCAGAGCCTCTATTAATATTTAATGGAATCAGCGTGACACATCTAACTGTTGTTCCTATGGAGGTTGAATGAGCTTAATGTGAGTCACGTCTGAGAAAACTGTATAGTAACTGAGTTAGGTTGGAGAGAATTAGAGATTTATGTCATTTTGCTCGAATTACTTCTCCTTTTAATATCTCTGGTCATATTAGACCTCTGTGTGCAATGTTGCGTATCATTTAATGAGTCTACAAGATTTTATTGTTTATTTTATATTTGGATCCCCAGTGGTTGTTACCTTGGCAACAACTATTCTTCCTGTAGTTCATGTTTTTGTGTTGCAGATGTGATAAAGTACCTGAAGTATTGAGATGTCATGATATGCGCCTATAATGTGCTTTATTTTATTAATCCATAATGATTTAACACTGATGATGAGTATTTGGAGGTGGAGCCATGAAAACGATCCTGATTGGAATCTGTTGTAATGAAGAAAAGCTGTGTGCATCTGCTGTTTTTGGTCAAAAGGACAAAACCTTTTACAGTCATTGTTAAACCCAACGGGGGTGGCTGATAATCATAAGACAGGTTTTAGGTGTATAGTTTCAAAGACAGGAGGGGGACTGAGCACACTGATGAATTTGCAGTCTTTAATTATTGTCTGCACAATTGATTTTATACGACGTTGTTTGCACAATTAAAGATTGCAAATTAATCAGTGTGCTCCTGTTCCCTCCCTCGTTTTAAAAGTTATTCCTCACTTTGCCAGACGATGAGCAGAGAGCCCTATTTTTGGTTCATTCAGTGTCTGCAAGTCTCTAAATGTCTTAAATTCAATATTATAGATTTGGGGTCATTAAATAGTCTTACATTTGAATTTTGATTTGTTAATTGCCACAAACATTTGATCTTATTTCATTTCTGTCTAGTTTATTTATCCACCTTTTTCATTTCTTCATGTTAAGCTCAGTCCACAGCTCTGATGTCACAAATCTTTAATACTGTCTTTTTACGTTATAACTGTACTGTTGGCGAAATGTAGATTAACCTAAATAAAACCTACATCTGAGTTGGATCATATATGTACAACATACCCCAATACTTACCTAATTTGATTGAATAATAAAAAAAAGAAGATCATTTGCCCCAAAATCAGACTTTAATTTGGTGAAAAATGATCTTAAAAAGGTCTTAAAACCATTACATTTAAGTATATGATAATGTAGACACCCTGAAATCACTGAATTGTATCTGAAACATGTTGACTGAAATGCACATTGCCACTGTTGGTTGATACAGATGGAAAAATGACCTGGTGTAACCTGATTTGTGCATTAATAGCCTGCCATCTTTTCTTTTTCCAGCATAGAGAAAGTGTCAAAGATCCCGTCTCCAGTGCTCATCATCCACGGTACAGAGGACGAGGTGATCGACTTCTCTCACGGCCTCGCCCTGTTCGAGCGCTGCCCCAAGGCCGTGGAGCCCCTCTGGGTGGAGGGAGCCGGTCACAACGACATTGAGCTTTACAGTCAGTACCTGGAGAGGCTACGGCGCTTCATCAACCAGGACCTGGCTGCACAGCACGCCTGAGAAACAAAACATCAGCCTCTCTGCGTTTTGTATGAATGAGACGGTGTGCGTGCGTATGTGTGAGTCAGTGAGGAAACGTCAGCATGATACAAAAGTACGGGTGAGAAACTGACTTTATAATGGATGTGTGATTTTCGTCACATCTGTGTGTCTTTGAAGCAGCACACCTTTTAGGTTACTTTTTCAACAGCACCTTGGTTGAAATAACTTCCTGTTTTAACGGCGAGAACGTTTTTTAACACATCATTAGCCGCATCCATCCGTGCGGCGGAGTGTGGTGAAACACTAAAAACAACAACTTCACAGATCTGTTTTTTTTTTTTTTAATCATGGAGAATGTTATGAATTATAGTTTTAAAAATGTGTCACTCACATGAATTAATTAAGAAGTAGAGACGTTGTTTTGTCCAAAAAGGCACACAGATGTAGTTTTTAAGTAAGTTTTAGTGAATGTATGAGTGTGTATTCAAATCGAATAATATGTGCACGTGTGTGTGAGTGAGTGAGTGTGTGTGTGTAGTGAGTGTGTGTGTGTGTGTGTGAGCGGGGCATTGCTGAAACAAATGAAGGACATCCTGATGACTTGGACAGCTGCAAGTGGAGGAGGCTTACGGAGACTTATCAATATTGATGTTTTGTTTTTGTTTTCTCTGATTATGCGTGTATGTATGAAGAATACCTCCACGGCTTGACCAGCTCTCTCACCGGTGGACAAACGCTGGTCAAGCATGTGCCCCTACACCCCTCCTCCACCTCCTCCACTCCCTGTTTACCTGTTAATGGACATCCATCTGACTGCCAGGGCATTTCCCAAGTTGTTGTCCAGCTAACACTAACCTACTTTACTTGTGTGGTTTTGGGGGTCCATCTACTTTCCTTTTCGGCGTCAGTTACGGCGGATACACGAGGACTAGTCTGGAATACTGTCGTGGCTCGTACGGCTGTCGGGTGTCTCATACTTTCCCTTCATTTTTTGACTCTTGATACGATCTCAGAATGGCCGGCTTCCACTTAATTTCCTGGCTGTGCTATAGCTTTAGCGTTTTGCTGTCCTCAAAACAGGGGAAATTATTTTGATCTCCCCACTTTTTTGCCCATCCAGTCCTACATATTTGTGATGGAGAATGATGGCGTGGTTGAAATGGGAACAGGTCTTCGAGAGCCACACTGAGAGTGTCTCTGTTCATGTGGACGTTTCTTTGGCAGCCATAGATCAGCTGTAGGAGTGCAGGTTTACACACTCCAAAGACATGGTTGTATCCCTGCTGTATTTACTGATGTTTGATGTTTAAAGGTAGACTGCTTAGACTTGGTAACAGCAGGAATAAGTCAGATTTAAAGGAACAGTTTGACATTTTGAAATGTGCTTTTTTGCTTTCCTGCTGAGAGTTATGAAGTTGTCCTCTAAAGCCACAACACGTCATTCTCACACTTCAACTAATCGGTAATCGATCGACCGTTGCTGCTCTACTTTCAGGTGGATTTTGTTACCATTGCACAGAGTCAGGCTAGCTGTTTCCCTCTGTTTCCAGTCTTTATGCTAAGCTAAGCTAACTGGCTGCAAGCTCTAACATCATAATGACTGCGCAGACATGAAAGCAGCATCGTTCTTCTGATTTAACGCTCAGCAAGAAAGCAGAGAAGTGAGTTTCCTGAGAGTCAAACTGAACATTTGAGTCTGAAGTGCAGCTGTTGACGCGGTCTGTGAATACTTTGTGGAGCTCGATGTTCTGGTTCTGAAGGTGTAAAGGAGACAAAGTAGCTGCTCTGTTCACCAAACTAATGAGGATCATGTCTGGCTTATTCAGAATAGTCGGAACATCTTTTGTGTAATATCGATTACTTGTAGTCTTACAGCACAGTTTGTTTACTCCGTGTTGTCGCAGTAGGACTCATTACCAGGCTCGGTCAGCCCGCTGTTCTCATTCACCCTCAGCACATTTGTGTTTTTTCGTCGTTTTTCGTCTCGATGTAACTAATCCGAACGTGTTCTTGACGTAGTGTAGGGCCATGGATTATTTGTCTCAGAACCATGTGTCGTCGTCGTTGTGACTAACAGTGTGATTCAGATCGGGCGCCCGGACGGCACATCATCATCATCATGCCTACTTGCTCTGTTTAACCTCTGTGGCCCTAAAATGTACAGGAGCTCTCTTATGGGTGGCAGCACGCTTCATGTCTGACACAAGCCATATTTGAGCCTCTCACTGTTTGTGTGGTGCAGGTTCCACCACACACACCTTTGCACATCATTACAAACACACACACACACACACACACACACACATTGAAACACAACATACACATGCATACACGCGTAATACATGTACTGTAGTATACAGTATATTTACACATTTATATATATCAGATCAAGCATGACAAAAGCAGGTCTTAAGTTCAGCACTATTGTACAAAGCATCCAAAGTGTAATAAGGGTATAAAATGTAAGTTTGTGTGTCTTCATTATTATTGACTGTCTTCTACAGGCCAGCATTAGGGATACTAACATCGCGTTTGAATAAGTAGGCTCCGTGTGTTGTCCTGAAAACGGACGAGAACTGTGGCGCGCCATCACCGCATTTCAGATCTACACAAGGCGTCTGCTTTCATCGGAGACCCGTCAGTTTCAGTGATAGTAGCTGCGTTTTTTCTTTTTGTGTTTTTTTTGTTTAAGGGAACATGTTCTGAACTAGCACTGATCTGATTACTCCATTTTGGGAGTACTAGTGGGTCTCGGTAAGCAGTGGAAAGTTTACTAAAAAAAAAAAAAAACACCACTCGCTCTCTGTCATCCCCCTTTTCGAACAGGGAATCTTTCCATTCTCATGCTGCGCTTCGTGTCTCTGATATTTAAATAATGGAACTCTGTTACCATCTTGAGCCAGGGATCTGAGCTGTCAGAAGAATTAAGAGAGAAATATCGCCTATCTCTGAAGAAGTAGAAGTAGGCCTCAGTTTCTCCTGGACAGGTCGTGTTTATCAGGGAAACCACTGGATCCACCTTTTCATTCATGGGGTTCGAGAAACGGGGTGGAGACTTTGCCGTTTTATTGATGCACCACTATGGTTGACGTATATTGTATCCTCTGGCCCTGAATGTTTATTGATGGGGGTGGGCGGGGAGGGGAGGGTCGAGCAGTGAAAACTGTATGCATGTCTATTGTGTTTTGCAGAGCAAGTGACGGGGCGGGATGTTATCTCTATTATGTATTCTATGTGAGGGTAAAGCTGAACTCATGGCATCAGAACATTGAAGCGCTTTTTAAAGAAGAAAAAAAAAAACGGGACGTTTATTTGAATTTTTTTATTGCTGATACTAACTGATGTATTGTTATGAGTTTCGTGCTAGAGTTTGAGCGGGGCAGTGGTGGGCGGGGGGGGGCTAGGTGGGTGGGTTAGGGGCTAGACACTATTAGTGGGCTGTTTATATGGTTACTGTACTTACCTATTCTATTCTTTGTATTATGATTTGTAATTTTACGTTGCTTTTTTGAACTGAGAATATGATGTAATGAAATTAATTCATGGGACTGAATCTTGACCTTTTTATGGACTACAAAATAATAAAAAAAAAGATCACTTATGTACAAAAATATGAAACTGGATGTATTGTTTTTATAATATCATACAATTTTACAGTCATTGTACATTTATACAGTGCATAAGTTAATCAGAAGGGGTAGAGGATGTGGTAGTCAGTGATACAAAAGATAATATTTGATTTATGATATATAAAATCATATCAGATTCTCAGATTGGCTGGAATGCTTGAAGGTAATGTAAAGGATTCATACATGGATGGATAAAGGAAAAGTTTGGGGAAAAGTTCCATCAGGAATGTAAATTGTGGTTCAATGAATTTCAGACTTAAACATGATCTTTGATTATTGACATTAAAGCAGACATACGATCACTTATGTATCACCACGGGTTTTAAAACCACATATTATATATTGTAACCTTTTCAATGTTTACACAGAACTTTTAGAATGTTTCGTCATCAAGTTCACCCAAAAATGACAATCCAGTCATTATCTACTCACCCGCACACCGAGTTATTATGTGGAAAACGTTTGAATATGTTAAACAACTGAAAAAAGGTCAAATGACTCCAAACCATGTAGCTCGTTAGATATAATCTAAGTCTGAGGAAACTCCAAGATCCCAAGATTGATTTGAAAAAACATAGTTCACACCTGGTCCTATTAGCCGAGTCCAAATCCTGAGTTTGACCATCGGACCATCCCCTCTGCATTCTCAAAGACGGGCCGGGCCGAAGCTAGCTGGTTAGCATATTAACTCATCTCCGCAAAAAAATACATGAAGATTTTTAACACTGTTGTTTCTTCAGTTCTTTTGATGTTTTAGTTAAGTTTTGAATGTTTAAAACTAAAATTGTTACACATCGCGCCTCCAAAGCTAAAATCTCCACTGAATCTGATAAGCTAAAAGCGTTAGCCTGCACCCCGTCTGAAGTGGTTGCACAAGCTCAACCCTGCGTCGAGGGTGTAAATATCCTCTTTTCTAATCATTTATGGATCATGGAGTGTCTGGAGACTTGGATTACACTGGACGAAATGTATTATATACATTTCTATTGGGGGTTTGTTTCTTTTTACATTCTAAAAGAAGTGCCTCAACAATCTGCTTTAGGGTTAGGGTTATGACTATGAAACTTCACCCTGTTATCCATTAGCACGACGGTGAGTAGATAATGAATTCCCATGTTTGGGTGATGTTTAAAATTGGTTTCAAGTCTTGGCAATCAATCATGGATGAACCCCGGCTGTCACAGATGCTCCAGTGTCAGTAAACAGGGTTGATTTGACAAACAGGAAGCAGCAAAAGTGACATAACATTTGTAGTTTGAGACATTTTCAGTGCCTGGAGAGAACTTGGTGAAATCCTGCCTCAGTGCGTCGTGTGGCAGTCCTGCCCTCTGCTGGATGATCGTTGGTATTAGAAGTCTGACGTGACTCCTGAAACCAGCAGTGAACTTAACTGAATGTGAGCCCTCATTTCATAACATACAGATGACTTAACCTCGAGCAACGACAAAGAGCTTCTTTGTGACCCGGTTGTGTTCTCAGTGTTACTGGTTGTGTTGATCCAAGATGGCAGGGACTCCAGCAAACCTCTGCTAGCTGAGCTCAGCTGTTCACCGGCCAGGAAATAAAACACGGCTTCAGCAGGCTGCCTCCATATGGCTCAGTGCAGGAGATCTTCGTGTCAGTTTTTGATCCGTCAGCAGAAAAAAAAAAACCCAGCGCACTCCTCACAGAAATATTGTCCTGGTGGTTTTCTGCCAACACAGTCAGCCATCCGATGTAGTCCACCGCGTGAGGCCTGTTCAGACATCCCAGAAGCATCTTACTGCTGACCTGCAGCCTCTGCAGACAGGGTGTTAGCGCAGGAGGCTCATTTTCTCCTGTGAGTCAACTTGTTAGTGCACAATGTTGTACAACGCTTTGGACAGAATGATTCACTGAAGGTGAATTGTGTGTCAAATGGGCTGAGTCGCGCAGCTAAGATGCTTTTGGAGTGTGTCTAGACGGAGATCGATGAAGAGCAGAATCTTGGTAAAGTGGCGCAGAGAGTTCCTACAAGGATTTGTCTGTCACGTCGCCCTGCCACTCGCTATGTTTCTCGAAACCTACAGAAGAAGAAGGAAGAAGAAGCAGCAGCAGCATGAAGAGGAGACAGTGGCGGAGGTGGAACTGATCCAGTACAGACCCGCTGCACACACACGAAGAACATGCAAACTCTGTGAAAACTATGATGTGAAAAGGCAAGTTCCGGCATTAACGTTTTACTAAAAGTAAGAGAACAAAAGTATTATCAGCCAAAAATATCAGTATCAGATCTAAAGTTTTCAATTATGCAGAATGACTCTAAATTTAGATGCATTAATATTTGAGCAGGATTCTACTGTAGCTACTTTACATCCTGAATGATTCGTGTAATGTTCATTTTCATATTTATGTTCTGTGTTGAAACCACATGTAATCAAACTACACTGGTAGTTCAAACAGAGTTTAAGGTATAATCTGAGCTGTGCTGAGTTCTCTTGAAAAACACTAACATCAGGAGTCAGCAGCAGCCTTTTTTTGGTGGCTCTTCCACATTACTGCTACTTTCTATTCAATGTATTTTGTAAAGATAATTTGGCTGCTGATACATGTAGAGGCTTGACACTCGACCCCGTGGTGGCTTCGTTTGGTGAAATGCAGTCATTGTCACGGTCATGAGACAATATGGTGCCTCCACATTTTCTTTTAGTTCATATCATTAATGTAAGAGATATTTATGACTATCGAAATATGCATTCATTGTGATGAAAGGACAGGAATGACTTTTATATTTATTTTTCCTTTGCTTTACTTCTGTGATTGAAAGCTGACATTTCTTGCATTTCCCATTGATGTCAAGGAGTTTTATTTAGTTTTTATTTATGATTGACATGTTAACAAATAGGCTGTTTTGCCAAGAAGTCAAATGAGTGGCATTTTTATCATATGTTGTTAGAATTTCAGTGAATATTTACGTCGCCAAGATCTATCATTTTCTGTTCATGTCATTTTTTTCTTTAGTTAAACCAAATCTCTCTCTCTCTCTCCCTGGACGCTGTGCTGTAGTTCCACTTCTAGTGTGGAGTAGTGGTGGCTTCCAAAGTTACGCTTCTAAAGTTTCCCCTCAAAACTGTTTAAGTGTTAATCACGTGATTCTTATGTAAAAATATGAATCTGTAAAGTAACTACAGCTCCTAAAAAAAATGCTGAGGAGTAAAAAGTTCAGTATTCTCGTCTGAAATTTAGCGAAATGGAAAGTAAACAGTGTGAGAAAACCGGTGCATCATCTCAACACGTCGCCGTCTGAACTGGGCGTGACGCTGCTGGAATGTGATCACTTATCTTTTGTCTACGCCGCCGTCATGAACCTGCTGAACGACTCCCGCGTCTAATCTGATCGGCAAGTAATGGTTCCAAAAGTCACTTAAAACAGGTTTGAACCCCCGTTGATGTTTTTTTCCTGACCAGAACCAAACACAACTTCCTTTTCTGGGTCCTTTCCTCGACCTTTTTTCCTTTTTGTGTGCGTCCACTCACTCTTTGTGGCGTAAAGAGAACTCAGTCAGCGCACCCAGAGAGTCCAGCTGGGCCTCCAGAGCCACGATCCTGAGGCCGATGTACCCCGACACCAGCAGCAGCACCACCATCCTACAAACACAATCATCACGTTGGATTTTCTTTACACCCACTCACTACAACAAACTCTCCACTCACCAACTTTCACTCACAAAGCGAAAGTATTGCACAGAACAAATCAAAAGCTTAGCAGATGGTCTCGGATCAGAACAAACTGAACAATAAGATATCAGTAAATAGCATCTGTGCTGAGCCTGAGAGAACATTGTGTGAAAGATGTTTTTTTTGAACTCGAGGATTAGATTATTTTATTTCCTTGATAGATTCCAGTCCATCCAGAAAGACAACATACTGAAAAGGTCCGTGGAAGAATCAAACAAAAAAGCAAAAGAACTGTGTTAAAGTTTCGTTTCGTGCTCTCTGAACGTCGGCGCTCACGGAATCAAAACTCACTCACGCTCGTTTTAACATCCATGTTTACTGCTGGGATTCTTTACTGCAGTAAAGCAAAACATAAAAGTACTTTAGTGCAAGTGAAACTCCTGGAATTAAATTCACAGCTCAGGTCAAAAGCACCCGTATTATTATTACTGATGCATTAAAGTGTGAGCAGACTTCTGTAGCTTTGTAATGTTGTAACTGATTGAGGCAAAGAACATTTTTGCTCGTTTTTATACTATTTTTATTCAAATCTATAATGATGCATTGTGGGCTAAAGGAGGGCATTACTTTGTAGGATTAAGTGCCAACAATGGCGGATGGAGGCGAGCAAAGGACGGCAGCTTGAGACGCTGTTTCAACATCTGGAGGTGCGACACCGCTGGATATTTTTAAGGAGGCTTCAGGACATTTCCAGCCATGTTTGTAGAAACCAAACCAGGTCTTTTAGGCCAAAACACGATCTTCTCCTGATTATCAAACATTGACATTGTAGACATTTATTCAGGTGATTGGGTTGAAATTGTACTCAAAGCAACAACAAGAAGCCAAAGATCGAAAGATGTCCAAAGATCTTGATCTGGCTAGCGCGAGCATCTGTTTTGGAGACGAGCGATGAGGTAATCCATCTTTTTGTGGCCGTGTAATTTTAATAACTGTAATGAGACGATGGTGGAAGACATGTGATAGCTCTGTATCTGCTGCTGACACCTCAATCCCAATTTCTAAATCTTGAGACTGTTTTTGAACTAGGTATAAGTTCCTTGTGGTACGTTTAAGCAAAGTAGTAGAGTAAATGTAATTGCGGCAGTGAAGATGGAGCCTCAGCCGTGAGGAATAATGATACTCACATCATCATGTAAAGGTAGAAGAGAGGGCTGAGATCCCTAAATTCTCTGAGGAGTAAGAACGGTGTGACCCTCTCGACGATCCTCCACATCCACGATACAGCTGGCAGAGACAAAAATCGGCTCGTTATGAAAAGATGATGGTGTCCTCTTTGCCTGATGGGTAACTGTAAGTAGATATTACAGTGTGTGTGTGGTTGTGTGTGTGTGTGTGTGTGTGTGTGAGAGAGCTCTTACCCCGGTCGTCTGTATCTATTAAGCTGTTCTGACGGGTGGAGCTGCATCTCGTGGGAACTGGAGAGACACAAATAAACACGGTTGCATTCAGTGGTTTTGTTCTAGTATTGTTGTCTGTGAAGCCATTGAAAGTATATAGAACAGAAGTCATTACTGAACAGAGATCCAAACGACACAATATCAACCAGCGCTGATGACCCCTCCCTCTGTTTCCTCACCTTCACTGGACGTCTGAGGGAAGCCGTTCTCAAGACAAATGCTGCTCTGTCGGCTCTGATCTCGATCTATGCTGTCCTCCAAACTGGAATAACTCGAGCCCTGCGGACATGGAAGCACTTCAGGTTTAAGTCTGCCGTTTGTGCATCACGCGCCCCTTATCATCACCACTAGAACAACATGACTGAGATTCCTGCTCTGGTTGACCTCCACGAGCAAAACCAAACCTACCATGTCATGATCAGCTTCGTTCTCCGCAGAGGAGAGATGAGGGCTGCTGACGCCCTGTTCCAGACAAAACACACACAAAACAAAAGTTTAAACTGAGAACGGCTGTTTGATAAATGATCTCGTCATTTTCACACGTGGGTAGGTGGATCGAGTACCTGCGCGTGTGAACAGACGGTTTCGAGGAGTTTGTAACACATCTCACGGTTCCTCAGGGACACGAACGAGTGCTACAAGAGAGGAACAGAAAGAGGCAGGAGAAAGTCGAGTGTTGAAGGAAGTTAATTTAAAGTCTTGGTTTGACAATCTGTTCCTTTCACTGCAGGAAGTTTGAATTCCTGCAATTTCCCCTCCTCTTCTTCTTCTTGACTCTGTTCTCGTCTGTCTTTTCATCGATTAGTGGTTAACACTAAAACCAATGAACACACTGAGTCAATAATTAATCAGGAGCAGTGGCGTCCTCAGGGTTAGAGCAGCAGGCTGTGACTGGGAGGTGAAAACTGCTAAATTGAATGTTTACCCTTAGCAAAAAGTAGTTTATTCAAGTGTACAACAAGTATACTTATTTTATACTAAAACTGAGGCAGTATACATGAAGTGTACTTTTTATATACTATATTTTATATACTTAAGAAAAGTATAGTGAAGTATACTTGGCTTATACTGAAAAGTATAAAGAATAGTCTAAGACTAAGTACATTAATACTTAGACTTACACTTATACTTTAATACTAACACTTATACTTGTACTTTAGTATACTGTAACTCCCCTTGTGGACTATGGCGCAAAGACTCTTGGGTATTCTGTTGTTGTTGGTGTAATTATGGTTCGTGAATGTGGTTGTGAATATGATGATGTGTAAGACGGTTGCAGGTTAATTCACATCCTTGTTCTGTGGTTAAATTGTGTCGAGTTAACAAAAATGATAAAAATGTTGGCACCGTGAGTGAAGGGGTGTTTTCTGGGAGAGACTTCCTGTCAGTTAAAATGTTTGTGTGTGTGGTAATATATGATGACATTCTGGCTAGAACTTGCCAAATTACAAGTACTAATACTTAGTATATCTTGATGTAAATGCAGACTAAGGTCAAGTCATTGACTTGTGCTTACATTTAAGCTAACAGAATAGAAATGTTTTTCACGACACACATTTGCATTGAGGTATTATTCCTGTTATAAACCTACATGTTAATAAACTAAAATGTGGACTAGAAGTATATACTTCGTATGCTAGTAGTATATAGATGAGTGTACTTGTTGTATACTTGAAAGTGTACTTCTGTAAACTTAAAATAACCTTATAAAGTATACTTAAAGTATACTTTTATAAACTTAAAATGTTCCAATTTAGTCCGAAGAAGTATTAAATTAGTATACTTTCTAGTATGCTACAAGTACATGGTCCATAGTATACTTGCTATACTTATACTTATACTCAAGCATACTTAATAAAATGAACTTCAAGAATACTACTTTTTGCTAAGGGTAAAAAGGTGCTGTATGCAAGTTTACTTGCAAGGGGCAGCAGTGAAGATGCTAATGCTAGGCTAACTATTGTTTTGCTTCTACTCCCTTCACTTGGTTTCTTGCCCACGCAGCAAAACTTCTCTATCCTCTCACGTTGGACTGACAGCAGCTCTACAGCAGCTCACTATCACGAGACGAGACGGGCAGAGGAAAACCCCAACCTCCTCAGATTCCTGTCCTGTAGCCTTCATCCAACCTGAGTAGCGATATTTACTAACAGCGGTGAAGTTTTGGGTTGGATATTGGACAAACATTCACTCCGGAGACACTCAGCGGCGTCTCTTACTCAGTTTGACCCAGTGTTGGCAGCAGGAGGACGGTTAGCTGCCTCGCATCAATAAATGACCCTGATGTTTCTTCACGCTATAGATAAAACAAATAACACTTAACTGATTTTATGTAGCACACTTATTGCAAAAATATTTTTTATAAAAAGGTCATGGCTTTATTATGTCAATATCTCCCACGTCATGTGACCCAGTGACTCCTAACTAAGGCTGAATTGCATCACTAAATGGACCATTACATTTTACTGCTTCTTCTATTTTATATGAATATTTATTTAATCAAAATTCAGCAGATCTTTTCAATGGCTTCCATGTCATGTGACTGTGGCTTCAAACCAATGCACACACCTTTTTTTAATTCAATTTTACTGCTGCTTTTATTTGATATGAATCTTTATTATGAATCAAAATAAGTGTGCTACATGAAATCTGTTTCGTATTATTTTTTAAAATCATAATTGTCACTAATATCAGTGTAGAACATTTTGAATCTACGTTTTTTTTTTTAATTGCGGATTATACCTGTTACTAACTGTATAATATTTAGGACGCTCATTAAAAAATATAAAGTCTTATTCAATGTAGGTCCATATGATTCTTCGTGTAGGACAGGTTGGGTTGAATTCAGAAGCTGTATCATTGTATTATATATTATATGCTCTTTCTTGACAACATTCAATCAAAAGCACTCAACATAAGAAGTGTTGAAGAATTGTTCTGACCTTTTCTCCGTCAGCGGTTTGAACAGACATCATTGACAAAGCTGAGTTGTGTTTCTTCACCTCCCTGACGCTGGACGCTGGAATCACCACCTGCAACATGATGACAGCGTACTTTATATTCTGATTCTTTCAAAAGGAGAAAATTAGAGTCATGTCATCACAACGAGGCCGACACACGGACAACCAAAGTAAACAACAAGCTTGTTCTGTTATTTTCCTGTAAATAATTTCCCTCCAAGGCGAAATCTCAGGATAGCTATTGTTGACTTCTGCCAAACTTAAATGTCACCGGTGTGAATAAGTGCTTCAACAGGGTTAGTGAGTGTGTTACCTTTGTTTCTTTGAGCAGCACAGACGAGTGAAAACACACGTGATGCTCGGACACAAAGAGTTTTCCGTGATAGAGAACCTCCTTCTGCAAGGCACAGGTGAACGCTACGACACAGACCGACACACACAAACACAACAGGGATCATATGAAGTCATGAGGTGTTCCTCTAATGACAGAAGAACAACTTGACCCTGACGTGTTTCAGCTCCTACAGACCACCTGCTGGGAAAAAAACAGCATAGACCAGCACTGGTGTTCTGGTGCTGGTCTATGCTGTTTTTTTCCAGCAGGGCACAACAATAACAGGCAGCACTTAATCAAACAGTGAATTAAAAAAAAAGGGCCACAATGTGTGGTGTCATCTCCATAATCAATATCAGAGAATGAGTAACAGACTGTGGACCTGAAGCTCCACTCACTCTGCGTCAGGGTCTCCGCCTCAGGAATCTCTGGGAACAGTTTGTGGAAAGTCTTGTTGTGCTTCAGGAAGCTCTGCGGGGAGAAAACACTCAGGTGTTGATGAGTGATGTCACTGGGATCACAGGTTCTTCAAAAAGTGTGAGAAACACCCAGCTGCTGCTAACTGCAGCTGCCGTTAGCTAAGTTAGCGGTGTAGCTAGTGGCACGGACATTGTGTTTTTGTCAGCGTGATTAAGTCCAACATTTGCTCTCTTTAACCTCTGCTGTTGTATAAATATGTGGCTCTTCAGCTGCTCAGTGTTCACAAGCTAGCTGCTAACTGCGTCTGTCAGGTGTTCGGTGCTCAGCAGGTTGTGTTCAGAGAGTTTTAGAGACTCTTCATCGCCTGCTGTGGCTGAAAAAACAACACTAGAGAGAGTCATGCAAAACTGTATAGTTGTAGCCAGACAGCTAAACAATGAACTGCAGATACGAGTGATACTGATCTGCAGCTTCATATTGTTCTAACATTTGGTGCATTTTTATTATTATTATAAAAATATTGATCACAGCTGGCTTAATTTCCCCTGCGCTGCAAAGACGATGTCTGTCTGTTGCAGGGAACAGGAAGCAGGACTTACATGACTGTTGAGCCCGTCTGACTGCTCGAGGTGCTCCTCTGCTATGGTCTGCCTCCTAAGGACAAAAACAGGATGAATGTACCTCAGTGTGACGGGCGAGATAAGGCCGTTATCAGGTCTTTGTCTAGGCTCAAGTTTAAAAATCACCTGAGGGGCGTGTTGGAGATGAGGCTGTGATGCAGCTGGTGGATCTCCAGCCGGGCGTCGTCCAAACTCTGACTCTGTCGTGACTTCTTACTGCTGAACCTGCTGCTGCTGCTTCTTCTTCCAACGAGAGGTCCAACTCCGTCCAGAGAGCTGTCCCGAGAGAGCAGGAGAGAAGTGTCACACTCATGGCACACAAGTGGGGCCGATAGAACGACAGCGAAGGAAGCAATGTGTTGGATCGTGGTCGTTCGCGTTATCTGCTCTTACATTGTTTTCATCGGTGGAAGTCAGATTTCCCACAAAGATTAGCGGGTTCGTTCACAGACACAAAGAACTCGTTACGTAAAAAGGGCCAGCAACAAATATCTGCTCAGAGAGAAAATAAGGTCGTCGGAACACTGTTTGAAACATAAAGGTGGCGGGGTCCGCCACATATAAACAACGTAAAACAGCATGGAGCTGCGTTGTGCATTTGTTCTTTCAGTAATGAAAACAAAGACAGTTTTTTTGATTAGTTTGTTCAGGCATACAATAATCAGCCAATGAAGATCAGTCTCTCCTGGTTTTAAATTAGAAACTACAGACTGCACCTTTAACGTGCAGCACTAACAACACTGTGGACTGAAGAGTAAACAGGTAAGAGAAGTGAATATGATCTCATATCTCTTTCTATTTGAAAAGCTCCTATATGGGGAGTGCAAAAAAAGTTCATCTTGCTTTAAACTCCTTGAGGAACCTCCTCCAGCACCAGCTGTATTGATTTCCTCCCCTTGCTGGCGGCCGACTGTCAGCCCATCAGACCTGCAGGTACTCTGCAGTCTCTGGGCAACAGCAGCAGGTGTCCCTCCCCTGGAGAACAGTTTCACTTTTGTAAACCAGCAAAGCTTTACAGAACACTGGCGACATAACAAGAGCGCGTGCACACCTGGTGCTTACAGGGGCTTCATCAATCACACCTGTTGCTCGGCGGTGAGAGGGATGATCAGTGCCGTCTGGTTTTCAGCTCAATGTGACGAAAGGCGTGAGAGGAACAGAGAGAGGAAAGTATTTATACTCACACGGCGCTGTCAAGTGAGAACCTCCTGCTCTTCATACTCATGATGGAAATGAAGCACTTCCAGCTCACACACATGAACACACACACATGAACACGCTTGCATACAGGCAGGGTGACACTATGGCACGGAGGCGACAGTGCAAACACCTTGTGTGTGATTCTCGATCGCCTGTGGTTACTCAGACGCAGGTGACAAAGTAACAAAAGGATTTAGGATTGGCTTGTTATTGTTGAGTCAGCCAATCAGGCGTGAGAAGGAGGGAGCCTGCAGTCAAGCTGAGCCAATGGGGGACTTCTGCTCCTCATGGCAACACACACACACACAGACATACAAAGTTATGACACAGGTATGCAGGGACATGTGTTCGAGTGGTGACAGTCACACGGTGTCTCCTGCAGGGTGAACTGCCCTGCCCTCGCAGATACACATCAGTACACATCAGACAGACTGATGCAGGACAGATACACATCATGACGTGGCAGTTTTTAACATGATATTTACATTTCTAAGAGACATTAAACAATATCAGAGGCAAGACTTGAGAAGGAAAGCGTGTTTCTCTGCTTGGTGTTGATCCCGGCACACTGAAAAACAGTGTTACTTACTTTGCTAATGACTTATTATGACTTGTGAATATGCACAGCGGAGTGTTGTGACACGATCATCACGCTACCTGTCAAATAGAAATACAATAAGAGAAAAATATTAGCAAATACAGTTGATTTAGCAGCAACACAAGGTCTATATATATATATATATATAGAGAGAGAGAGAGAGTGAGAGAGAGAGAGAGCAGTGAGAAGTGAATCCCATTTTTCTTTTGTAGTTTCTGCACAGACTTTGATGATTTGAGAGCACTTTCCACGAAATGGCCCGACAAAACTCAGACGATCAAATATTTGTCTCGCAGATTAAAGGAACTAATTCGACTTCTCCAGCAGACTCAATAAAGATCTGAAGATCTGAAGACTGTCAAAGCGGTTTCACTTTTCACATGCATGCATGTCAGGTTCTAGCTTATACAGTTATTATCTTTATATTTTCTGTTTTTGGTTTTATAGTCTGATTCTAATCTGATGTTGTCACAATACTGGAATTTCCGGCTTCGATACAACACTTTGCAAAACAGAAATATTAGGCAGAAAATTATATATTTGTAGTTAAAAACAACAAGGACCTGTGCTCTGTGTGTTGAGCACAACAGCATCTATGTCAAAGGTTCGGCAATCTGTCAAATTCATCCTCAAAACAAATGCTAACTGCTGCTAACTAAAGCGGCTGTTAGTGAATTAGCTCTTTTAGCCATGCAGCTAACGGTGCCACCATCGGGGCTCGGAGCAGTGGGGAAGTGTTAGTGTGTTTTCATACCGCTCACTCAGGAGCTTTGGACCGGCACAGCTGATGTGCTGGTCGGCATCTTGCATGGCAGCCACCGCTATCAGTGTATGAATGTATATATGAATTACTGTAAGTTACTTTGGACATGTGAGCTGATGAGAAGACACCAGGATGGCCGAGTGGTTAAGGCGTTGGACTTAAGATCCAATGGGCAAAAGCCCTCGTGGGTTCAAACCCCACTCCTGGTAGTTGGGACCAGAGAAAAATTGACAGTCTTCCTTGATGGAGGCTACTGTCTTGTTATTGGAAGGTTACTGGTTTCAATCCCCTCATCCGCATGTCGATGTGTCCTTGGGTAAGATATTGAACCCCAAACTGCTGTCATAATGACAAGACTGCTATTTCTTCACATCCTGCTGAGAATGTTTTGTTCAGTTTCTTCCATATTGCACCTTGCATGTACCTCTGACTGGAGAGTGGGAGGAGGCAGGCTGACTGTATGTGGGCACTGCAGCGGTGCATTTGTCAAGTAGCCTGATGCTGGAGCCTCCATACTGCAGAGAATTAGAGCTGAAACCAGATATTCAGCATGGATATGTATCATTATAAGTCTTTTAGCACAGCCTCACGAGTACACCACTCTTAATTTTACTGCACATCTACATTACATCATCGTTGCACTATTGTTTTTCAGAAGGATGCACAGACTGATCGCTAGTGTTATTAGTAACACCAGTCAAAATGTGTTTGGGCCTTTAGTTTAGCAAAATAAAATAATGGAATTGCATTTGATTGTACGTATTCCTCAAGCAGATTGACACTCTGCAGTAGAGAAGCATCACCATCTCAGGTTATTCACACAGAGTCTCTTTCTGTATCGAAGTTGTGGAAACCACTCGGCTTCAGCAGCGTTTACATCCAGCTGCTCACACCGTCACACCACAGGTGGTCGCGTGTTCGTGTCGGTCCAGATGTTGGCACGCTCTTCTTCACGCTTCCTCCTCACATCTCCTCCAGCTTTGTCTCCGTGAGCTGCTCAAGGCTCTGTGTTTCACTTTGTTCGTGTGTTCCGATCTGATACAGGAGATTTAGAAACTACAAAGTAATCTGTGTTGCTGACGGATAATGTGCTTTTGAATTTAGGTGCTTTCCACAATGAGCTTTAGTTCAAATATGGTGCCAGATGTAACAACAGTTTGTGTCAGGTGTTATCAGAAGTAGGATTTACATCTACAGCCCATGAAAAAACAGAAGTGTGTAAAGAAAAAGTATTAATTTACAACTTTTCAGGAACATTTTACATGTCTTCAGATTTCTGTTTATAATCATCTTTATCTCACTTTTTCTTGTTGAATTTTCTTTCCACACATTTGAACTAACTAACTAAATAAGTTTGTGCTTTTTATACATGTCTAGATTAATATAAAAGCTGAACATTTATTTTCGATATCATTTTTGCTGCATTTAATAGCATATTAACATATTTATTGAGCATTTTATTTAAAAAATGCAGCTGCAGAGTTACTGTCAGTAAAGTGTTCGTATGGATTTACAGCAACTTCTCATGAAGCACATTCTGATCTCACACTGATGCGACCTGATAAACACGATCTATTGTGTTCGGAGCAGCTCAGCGTCACACTTGACTTGTATCTTCGCATGTGGTGAGAATCGTCAGCGCTGTGAGACTGACGGAAACACGGCAACCTGCATTAACAACGTACACTTCCTTATACAGGTGAGTGAGACAGATTAAAGGCCCTCTGATGACGGCTGGAGGTGTAAAGTTACCGGGCCTGTCTCAACACATCTCAAACACTCAGTGGACGCGCAGAACAATTCATTCCTCCCAGCCTGTTTTTCTTCCTTCCTCTTATTACTAGAAAACATTTACAGACCAATACGCTGATTTGACTTTCAGAGAGATTTTTGAGGAAGGAAGCGGTTAAAGAGCCAATCACAATCTGTCTTCCAGTGAGAAGGTACACAGCAGGCTTCTGTTCAGGTGCAGCTGTCTTTTCTTTAAGAAACAATGTGTGTGAACTTAACGCAGGCAGCAGACCGAACACGTGTGGAGCGTGCTGAAATAAGATCATTCCAGATTGAGTTTCGTAATTACAGCCGACGTTATCTCTTCAAATATGGGCGTGTGCCCCGCTGTGCTCAAAATAAACCCACGATCACATGTCTGACATAAAGAGCAACATTCCTCGTTATCTTCTGACGGTGAGCGTAACGCTAGCAGCCTAAAGAATGATAACGTTTCAAGGAAGCTGTAGAAAAATGGAGAGTAATTCCTTTCCTGGTTCGTGTACGTATGTCTGTTCATTTCCCCTCTGAAGCCAGAGGAGGAGGTCGAGACCCCTGTCATGACTGGACAGTACGCTAGCGCCAGGCAGCGGCTGGTTAGCTTAGCCTTAGCACACAGAATGGAAACTCAGCACTCAGTTAGCCTAGCTCTGTACAAAGGTTAAAAAAAACCCTATAAAACTCATTAATTAATGCATCTAATTTATTGAATAAGAAAAAAAGGCAAAAAAATAGGTTGTTGTGGTAGCTTAGCTGGTTGTGTTAGCCTAGCCTACCTTCAAACAGCTGCTTCCGGTCCATGAATCTAACCAACAACCATATTCACACGGCGGCCATTTCGCTCCAATGAAGTTGATGAAATGAGGTGAATCTGACAAATCATTACATTTCACCACTTCCTGAAAAGACGAAGCAAAGTGAAAGAAACCAGGAGACCACATTTCAAGGTAAAACAGCATATTTGATAAGTTAAGCTCCTAGCTTACATCATTGTTTGATCAAACATTTATGACGGCTAGGAAGTGGTTAGATGCTAACGGTAGCTAATTGTTTGTCAAATATGTGTCTTACCTGGAAATACGGCTTGGTGTCCCTCTGAATTTTCATTATTAATCGTCTACATAGGTTGTAATTAATCAGGAACCAGTGATATTATTACATTTTGTCAGAATTCCCGACATTTATATAACCTGCAACCTGGAACACAGCCATACAACATTTTGAGCTTCCCACCCTGAACGCTCCTTTAAAAGGAAAATGGCCGCCATGTGTATATGGTCTGTTTGAGTGAAGCTAAACTGCTGCTGCTAACTGTCATGTCTTATATACAAATATAAGAGTTGTATCAATCTTCTGACCTTTTGTAAGCATTTCTTTATGTTATTTTCTGGTCAAACTTCTGACATTATAAAACTTTTTTCCTCAAGATATTTGTTGTTGTCTTTGATGCTACAGTTCAGTCACAGTCATATTGGATTTATTGTAAAATATGTCAATATATGCAACTTGGCACTAATTACAGGTGACAGAAAGGCCTGGAAACCAAATACATACGCCTCACAACAGCTGTATACTCTTGTCAAATGTAAGATAACTAAGCCAAAAGTCTTCTGCATATAGTTTTGTATTTTCCAGGAAGAATATTATTGAGTTTGTTTTCGGTTGGTTGGTTTTTCAGCAGGATTACACAAAAACAACACAACAGATTTCCAAAAAAAGAACTCAGATGGATGATGGGTCCCGGCCCAGAATTTGATCCTATTAACTTTTGGTCTGGATCCAGATAAAAGGGACGGAGCCAGGATTTGTTTGTTTTCGTTGTGAGACAGTCCATTTTTTCGCCAGTTTGTTTAATTCTTCTGTGAATAATGGATGGTGATGAAAACACTCAGGCGGCTGGTATGAGTGAGTGCAAATCCTAGATCTGGTGAGCTTCAATTACAGTTAAAATTAAAATGAATACATGGCTATAGAGTTTGATATTGGATTAAACTGGATTGTTGGACCTTGATGGAGGTTTTCTACTTGTCAATGCAGAGTATTTTAATCCTTTCACACCTCCTGCATCGACAACACATGTCTCTGTCATGTGTTAGTGTGAAGCTGAAGTTAAAGCAGAATTGACCCAAAACCAGCTGAAAGACGGGAGATTCTTTGTGCATCTGGTGCCAGAAAAGAAGGTCAAAGTTGAATCTATTATCTGCAATTTTGTGACATTAAATCTGTAGGTTCAGTGACAGACGTGCGTTTCATCCAAAGAGCTGCTTTGGTCCCATCTAGTGGACGAGGAGTGAGCAACAACCGAACCAAAGAAAAAGCCACAAGAATCGAGCCGCTCGTTGTGCTGTATATCCAATCATCCTGCTTTTAATACAAAGTCAAGATACAATATCTACATCCATGGTTTGAAAGGAAAGAACAGGTACATATGTGAGGGGGATGGCGTCATCAGAGCTGGACCCTCTCGACACATTTCATATTATGTTTCACGTGTGTGCCTCTTAAATGTCTCTTGACACGATAATCATTAGAAATCCAAGGAATAACATATTTCATATATGTCACACACCGTCAAGACTTCTGGACCACACATATATTTCATATCAGAATAATTTCAGGTTTTTAAACAATAGCTTTTTGTGTGTGCGTGTGTGTGTTTGTGTGTGTGTAGCGGGGGGGAAGGAGGGGGGGAGGGGTGATTTCCTCACCCGTTCTCTGTCAAAAATACACTTGCTACCATGTGCTTTTCCAGCAAACTAAATAACCAGCAGCTTGTCCGAGGTTTTCGCCCGCAAGTCTGCTCTATATATCTAATTTCTCTGATGCCCCTTGAACCTATCACGGCGGGGTGGGATCATACCTCTGCTGCTGTGATCACGCAAGAGGGAGGTCAGCGTGAGGGGAGGGCATCGATGTAAACTTAAACTAGGTACTGCCTCTAATGTACATCTCTAGCTATCTAGTCGGACATCAGTAATCAGTATCAAATAGCACCCTACACAGAGGGCATACTTTATAATAACAAAGCAAATAAAAAAGCACCAAAACTGACCATTCAAAATAAAAAAAAAAATAAAAAAAGAGAACAAACAGCGACAATATCATACTTTAACGTTGGCTCGCCAAAGAAAACAAGTAAACAACATCTTATTGGTTATAGTTTTGCTAGATATCCCAAATAAATAAATGAAAAAAAAAAACGTACGTAAAAAGTAACAAAATAGAATAATAAATATCTTTAAAAAAAAAATCATATGAAATAAATATGACAAAGTGAACGATAACAATAAGGCTTTTTTTTTTTCGCGACGATAAGAACTACATCACATCCAATCCCACGTTATATTCTTGTGCTCAGACGTATGTAACTGTACTGTATAGGACTCCAATGATAGACAGTATGTACAAAAAAAATCATCGGTGAGACCGCCCGAGATGTCTGATACACTGGAACATCGCTGTGCTCTTCAAATCACCACATGTGGGAGGAAGGAGGGGACCAATTATGATTATATGTCAAATCAAGAAAAGATATATATCGATATCGAGGGCTTGTGCGGTTGTACTGGAGGAGACGGAGGAGGAAGGGGGGCGTCGTTTTTGGTTGGGTTGGGATGTTTCTGTACAGAGAGAGATCCGTATGGCGGTGGGAAAGTCTGGGTGAGGAGGGGTGAAGAGGGGGAGGACCGCTGACAGTGAGCAAATTCACCGCTCACGCTGGATGTTTCTGGGGTTTCTCTCGTCACCTCTCAGTGGCCTTGAACAGTAAAATATCAAAGTGATTTAACTGCAAAGTGGTGCAATTCAAGTAGGTAAGCTTCAGAGGAGGAAGATGATCGGGGAGCAACTTTCGTCCTCAGTTTTTAAGATACTGTATGACAATAAAAGTTTAGCACACGACGCGTGAACATTAAGCAGCATGTTAAAAACACAAGAAGTAAGTCGGCGTAAGGCAAAGACGTACAGTTAAAACACACACACATAAAAGAAAAGAAAAAAAACGGCAGAAAATGGGCTGAGAGCTGCAAAAGAATCCTGTCGTTAGCGTCTCTTTCAATATAAGCCACTGCTGAACTGACACAATGGGGCTGACATCAAGAGGAGCTGAGCTGGAGGATGAACAAGGACCACAGCAAATAGCAAGCAAGCTTTGTTGACTGAAGAATGCACTGGACTACAAATCTCGGCCCATTCGAGGATACGACGGGCTCTAATCACTGTTCAGAGGCCAGCTGTTACACAGCGAGGAGGACGCGATCGGGGAGCGTGAACTGATCCTCGGCCAGTGCGTTAAAAGGGTCTCTGGTTCTGACTCTATGTTATGCTGGCTCCGCTCGTAGGCCGCGGTTCACGCTGTAATGGTTTCTCTTGGCACTGTGCGTCGGATAAATGAGCATCCACACGCTTCTCCAACCGTCCTGGGTGGTGGTGGTGAGTCGTCTGCTTTAAAACTAGAATCAGGACTACCAGTGGCAGCAGGAGACGCCTTCAAATCAGACTCACGGACACATAGAAATGTTCACCTTTGCACTTTGTAACTCCCTTAGTACACCAAACCAATAGATACAAAGTTGAGGATAAAAAGCCCATTTAGGGTGCAGCAAATATCCAGGCTCTTTGTGTTTTTTTTTTCCTTTTTTTAGTTTTGTTTTATACACATATAGTATCATAATTCCTGTTCAGAAGCCGTTTGTATTTCACTGGTTCATATTGGAGATAGCTGACCACAACACACATGTATTATACGTCCTTCACACTGGAACACTGAGGTAAGTTATATGGATTACACATGGACAGTCTCCACGCCCACCAGCTCCTCCTGGTGAGCGTGGCTGCTGTTAGACACAGATTTCTTGTTGCTTGTTCTTGTTGTTGTTGTTGTCGCTTTTTGTCCTTGTTGTTGTTGTTGTTGTTTGTCGTCGTCGGTGTAGAATTCATCTTTGAGTCTCGCTCCCGGAAAAAAAAAGGAAGGAAGGAAAGAAAAAAAAAAAGGTTCAATGTTCTTGTTGTTTCTGGCCGTCTTTCGCTTGTTTTTCGCTTGTCGGTTGTTGTTTTTTTGTTCGTGGACCTCGAAGCAGAAAGATGGATGGATGGTCGCCTCTTCACTTACGTTGCATAGTGGTCAAAGCTACCCAGGTACTCCAGAGCGGCCTGGTAGCAGAACTGGTACTCGTCCTGGGCGGGAAACAGAGGACGGGGACAAAGACAATCAATAAAATGTTGAACTGAGCAGGCGAGAGGCAGCTCGCACAACCACAGTGCAGAACTGGAATCAAACTAAAAACACATCAGTTTCAAATATTTACGATCAGTCGAATATAGACGATAAAAAACATTAAAATTACAGCCTCAAGCAGGAGCATACTGTGCCGTGTCTGCTGTGCTTAATGAATCAATTAGTCCCTCCTGCTGTTCAGTGTTTACCTCAGTCTGCACCATGGCTGGTCTCTGTGTGCGCAGCATTTTGACAGTCTGGAAGATGTCCACCGCTCCTTCGTAACGCATCCTCTCCAGGACAATACTCAGAGTGATGAAGACACCTGTCCGCCCCACGCCAGCACTGCAGCCACGAAAGGGAACAACGTTAACCAGAGTTTACAGGGTGCCGCGGCCTGGACGACAATAAGCTAAAATCTGTAAACTAAATGTACTACAAGGAACTTTTAACTGGTTATGAAACATTCTAAACTGAATACTGATCCTTCGCTATCGTTAGCGATCGTCATCAACGTTAGCAAACAATGGCTGCACCGGGTCAGATTCAAACTTTTCCTGGTGGCAAGAGTCATAAAATTAAAAACTTTTGAGTGTTGAGGATGAACTGAGGAGACTCTTTGGTTCTCTTTGTCCACAGGGGCCCCAAGAATCAACATGAAATGTAAAAAGTTCCTTGTAGCAGCTGAAAATTAGCAGTAAATAGTTCCATCATGAGCTGCTAAGACGCTCACCTGCAGTGAACGCTGATCGGTCCATCCTGGCCGAACTGCTCCTTGGTTTTGTGCACCTGGCCGATGAAATCGATGAAGCCCTCCCCAGATTTGGGCACGCCTTGCTCTGGCCAATCAGTGAACTGGAACTGACGCACTGTCCGTGATTGGCCGTCCTGAAACGAGGAAACAACAGGGAATGTGTAGTAACTGTTAACGCGAGGTGATGATATTCAAAAAGAGCTTCCTCTTGCTGTTATTGACCGACGAGGGAGACTCTGCCAGGCAACATCCTCCCCTCCATCTAATGATTACTGTTATCTGACCCTGGATCAGCGGCTGTGGTTAACTTCAGGCTGTAACGTCAGTGTGTCTTGCTATTGTCAGCCACTCAGTAGGCAATTACATCTTTTCTCTTCTGCACAGCCTCTCTGACTCCCCTTTAATGGAGATCAATACAGCAGCTGTCAATGTGGCGTCAGCGCGGGACACGCCTGACTGGAGTTATCTGTAACCGGCACATACGTGCACACGCACACACACACACACACCCACACACACACACACCCACACACACACACACACACACACACACACACACACACTGTCAAGGTATTCTGGAGACAGCCTGGTCGAATGAGTAATTTAGGGCTGCCTGTCGATAGATGCTGACCTGTTGTGACGCACACATTCAGGCACAAAACACACACTAACCGACACACACCTCAGGTCGATAGGACATGCTTTGCACAGCTGCCTTCTGACAGGAATCGGAAATAAGAGCACGAAAAGAAGTCGAGGAGTGCGATGGTACACTGCTGTTTGAATACAACATACAGCACGAGGACTAGTCTTTAAACACACGGACGGCGTGAACTCACCCTGGCGTCCGTCACTTTGAACTCCCGGAGGATGTACTGAGGCATGTTGTACTCAGCCATGGGGTCGACCACGAAGTACTGGTACCTGGCAGAGCGCTCGGCGGGCCAGTACTGGTGACACTTCTCCTGATAGAGCGGAACAGACGAAAAAAAAGGTATCAATGACATTGTGAACGAGGTGGAAATGTGATGTTAATTGTGGCGCTCGTGTGTGTGTTCATATAATTCATCCCTACCCGTCCCATTTCTCTCAGTTTAGTGAGCATGACTACTATAGTGGAGTTGTGTTCCCACAGCATCCTCCAGAAGTCCTCTGTAGTCTCTGCCAGTGGACCCTGGGTGGCAATGTAGCCTCTCTGCTGCCTACACACACACACACACACACAATAAGAAGATGTCACCTCCTCCTCCTCCTCCTTGTTTCTTCCTCTGTCAAGCATCAGACTGAAAAGGGGGTCAGGCCTCAAGCAAGAAGAGGAACAGTCAAAACATGTGTGTACAAACACTCTGAATGCCTGAATCATCAGAAGGGATTCGGCGTGCGTCCCCTCCGACGGGGGGAACCGGGACGAGGGCCGCGCAGCGAGACGGATAGCAGGAACATGTATACAGTAACGACAGATCTGACAGGACGTGACAGGTGAGAGCACTGTGGTGAAAACCCATCCGATCCATTCACTCGTCAAGCCGTCATAAGAGGACGAGGAGGTCGGGTCATATTAGCGTTTACGGGGATGAAAACATACCTGTATCCGTCTATGTAGCTGGCGTTGATGTAGTCGGAGCCCTCCAGGCCTCTGATTGGCTGGAGGCAGACGCGGGTGGTTTCGTAGGGCATGATGTTCACCAGTCGGTTCTTGAATTTGTTGCAAGGCAGGTTGGCTGTGACAAACCGGGACGTGTGGGCTTTGGTATTAGCCAGACGCTGAGTGGATGGCGAGAGAAAGAAATGTGAATGCGTTGCAACGATGTTCTTTTAAAACTTCAAAGTACATTATCATTAAAAGAGAAAAGATTTTATATGCAAGACTGCAGGATTATTCAGGATTATTTGATTTGTTAGTTAACGTTCAGGGCTGCTCTGTTATAGACACTCGTTTTTAGCTTTGGGGGGGTTTGCAAAATAAATCTGAGGGGTTGTGAGATGATAGGATTAATTTTTTGGGGGGTTTATTTTGTTAATTAACTGTACTGTGAATTTGTTTTTTTTTCCCTTTAATTCTTCATGATTTTTTACATCTTCAGGCCTCTTAACGTTATTCAAGGGAAACAATTTCAGAAGAGAAGAACAATCTCATGTTGAACAACTCACAAAGTTACATTCCATCACTGTGAACACAATCAATAACTATAATCCAATAATACAACAGACTGTATGTGATTCTGAAATGGGCCATTAAGAATACGAGTACTTACTTTCATATAGTTTGATGTTATACTTAAACACTTAGTAGTATTTTTAACGCAGGAATTTTTCTTACAAATATTGTACCAACATTTCTTCCTGTGATAAGCAGACGTGACTTCATTTCAAGGATCCACAAACTAAACAGTCAGAAGCACAGTTGTACATCCACTCCTGCCTCCCCCGCCTACCTTAAACTCCAGCTCCATGCCGGTGACGTGCTCCCCGCTCTCCACCTTGGACAGCTTCTGCATGTACGAGTACAGACTCCTGGCGGCCACCTCGGTGTTCCCGCAGGCCACGGCCTCCAGCAGGGCCTCGTGGATGAAGCTGTACTGGTCCTCCGTCTGCACCATGTAGTTCCTCTGCGAGCGCATCAGCGTCACGTGGCCGTAGATGTCCACGGTGCGCTCGTGTCGAATGCGCTCCAGCATGGCGTCGATGACGATGAAACAGCCGGTGCGACCGACACCGGCACTGAAAGAGAGAGAGAGAGACAAATGACCTGAATGTCAGGGAGGATTTTATTTTTGACATTTCATTTCAAGCGTCATTATGTAGAAATTGGCATTTTTTTTGTGATTTGGTGCCTTCACAGTTTCTGAGTGCAACATAAATACAAATCCCAGCTCTGTAACAGTTTGTCAGACGAGATGATAACTACAAATAAAACTGATGACATCATAACGATGTTCTGTGTTGAAAACTTCTCTCTGAAGTCACACAGTGCAGAAACAAGTGACAGACATCATTCGTACGATTACAAGACTCTGTACCATCAAAAGATGTTGAAGCTGCTATTTTCAGTTTTCAAGAGTTACATAATGTCGCTTGAATTATTCAAGATTTGGGGAAACAGCCTTGTTTACTTTCTTGAAGAGAGTTTAATAAGAACACCGTCACCACCTCCAGGTCCGTGCATCATATATGAAGCTGCAGCCAGCAGTCAGTAAGTTCAGCTTAGAATGAAGACTAGAAACAAAACATTAATTTAAAATAATAAATCCACCCTGCAGCTCCTCCAAAACTCACTCATTATTACCCATAATGCAAAAAGGACACGTTAGGATTATCCAGGGGCTTCATTTTGTGTATGGAAGCAAATAAGGGTCATTAATATTTTGAGTTTGGGAAACGATTTGCACATTTAATAGCAGTTTGTTTGTTTGTTTGTTTGTGTGGATGTGGGAAAATGAATCCCTGTGTCTGAATGTGAAAAACTGTAAAAGAATACAAGCTAAAATCTAACAGCTAACAGCTAACAAACACAGTCTGACCCTGATTTTACACCTGATCTGATCGGCCAATCAACATTTATCGTTTTTCTATCGTTTATCCTGCTTTAGATGAAACCAAGCCCACTTCTGTATTATAAAATCAGGCTGGAAACATCATTTCAGAAGCTCAAAATATTAATGACCCTTTTCTTGCCTCCACATACTGTATGTGCTGGACTGTTTCCTCTTTGGACGTGGACACTTAATGGAGTCGGCCAACAAACGGAGACTGCAAGAAGTTACTACAACCAGCCAAACTGCTACCGTCCAAAGGATGTGACTTTATGCCAGTCTGGAGCGCCTCGCCTCACTGCCTTTCTTTACCAACAGAGAGCAACAGTAGCTAAGATTAATTAAAGAGTGGAGTCCGCCAACGTAAACTAACGATCAGCTTCCAACAGATTCATGGAGCTCCTTTAATTCTTAGATTAAGTTTTGTTGTGCAATTTAATGCTGATAGACGTATTTTATTACAGTTTGCTCAAAACTACTCTCTCTGTGAAGAATATATTGAACTCTCTGCAAGAAGGCAAATCTCCAAAGTCTCAGGCAGCCTCTTTACGATGAACTTGTGTGTGCTGTACCTGCAGTGAGCGATGATCGGTCCGGCGTCCGGAGGGTTGCAGGCTTTGACCCTGCGGAGGAAGTTGAGGAAGGGGGTGGGATACTCCGGCACGCCGTGATCCGGCCAGGCTGTAAACTGGAACTGACGCACTTCTCTCCGCTCGCTGTTGCCACTCTGATGTGACAAGACAGGAGATAATTGTTTGTACGTGTGCATGTGTAAGCTGTGTCCCCGCTGCATTATTTAAATGATACAAGACAAAAACCTATTAGTTAGTCAAAGGGAAGCGACACGTTTGTCGGCTTGTTCCGAGTGCAGTTTCTCTGACGTATCTCCATTAATCGTGGCTGCATCCTAATTACTGCCAGTCATACAAAGCCACGACACACTTTCTTCATACAGAAATAGGATTTTATACTGACGAACGCAGTAAACCCTGTATTTATTACAGGAATATGCACCATATATTCCTAGATTCTAACCGAGACAGTACTAGCATTGCTGAATATTTCATGTGCATCACGACAGATCTCCTATCTTGACTTTTCCCGACAAATCAACAAAAATTTGGAGGAGCAGTGCTACACTTGGAAGCTACAGTTGGCCTAGTTTTCTGTGTTTGTAAGTAGGCCACAGTGACACGCCAGTCTGGCGGTCTTAGATTAGCCCTGTGCTATAAGAAAGTGCTCTGCTTCCAACGGTGATCAGATCTCAGCGCCTGACACAGGGAGGCTGGCCTGGTTTGAACACTACGTGAAGCCCCAGACTAATCTATTCTCCTCCGCGCGTCCACCTGCACTGCTCATCGAGCGACGGTGGAAATTCATGATCACTCCGGTTGGTCCCGGCTCCTGACTGTAAACTCGGCAGATCAAAGCCGGTCCCGGTGGATGTGACAGTAACTAATAAGAGGGACAGGGCCGAGCGGGGAGTCAAGGGGTGGAAGAGAGGAAAATAGAGCGAGATAATTTACCTTGTGCAGGGAAAAGGTGCGGACACAGAAGGTAGCCAGCTCCATTGTGTCCAGGAGGCTGACCTGGATCATGCCGTAGGTCTCTGTGCCGCGACTCGGCCAGTACTGGTCACACTTTATCTACAGGGAGAGAGGAAAAGCATCAGCATCAGCATCATCATCATCATCGCTACAACTGTCACAGCAAACAGCCTCTGGAGCTTTAGATTACAGATAAACTACGGCATAAATTGTTATGTAACATTACTAGAACCAGGGGTTGGGAAAGCTTCACAGAGGGATCGCGAGGCCTTCTTGACTTCAACAATGTGTCCCAACTGAATGTGAAGCAAGCGAGTGTCAGCAACAGAATTGATTTCTTTGATTCTGATTGGACTGTCATTCTGAGCCCGGAGGCCCCGTTTCTATTTTCGTTCCTGTCGCTCGTCTTGAAAGTGAAACACGGACGAGGAGCGGATTATTCATGTGGTCGAAATGAGGAGTGATCGATACAATACGGGTTCATCTTACTGCAAAAACCTAAATAAGGTACCAGCTGGCTGGAGGGAGTTTTTTTTTCCGGTTGTTGTTGCCTAAACCGCAAGTCATGTACAGCAGAGAAACATCTAAAAAATGACAATATTAAATGTGTGGTTTCTATTTTAATGTCTAAACATCGGAAGATAGTCTATCTTAGCAAATTCATCCACAGTTTATTGAGTCATTAATGGTGAATAGTGGATTCAGTGTGGACAGAAAGAATTCAAAATTGTGTTGCATTATTTCTAAAGCTAATTAAACAATCACTGTGTGTCAGGGAGAAGAAAAACAATGTCGTAAATAAAGAAGCATCTTAAGTTTGAGAAGATAACAATAACACAAACAGGAAAAATTCATCTCAATAGTCACAGGAAAAAATCTGCTCATTGTAAACACAAACTTCCTGCAGTTATGCGTTCGGTATTTGGGTTAATTGAACAGATCATCAGTTGTTCTCAGCTGTTATTGCTTTGCACTGAATATAAAATGAAATGTCCTTAAAATGTATCCCTTAGTCAGGGATCATCACTTCACTTAATGATAGAAAATAGGTCCCTAAAGGCATCAGTTGGTTAATATCCAGGGGTCGCCAGATGGTTGTGGGGAAAAAAATAAAATACCATAATTCAGACTGGGGAATAGTTGATTTAAAAGAGACATATTATGCTAATTCAGATTCATAATTCTATTTTGTGCTACTGCTAGAATAGTTTTACATGTTTTAGTGCTCAAACAACACATCAGTTTTCTCATATTATCCAGCGCTGCAGCTCTGTCTGAAATGCTCTGCTTTCGCGCCTGTCGCTTTAAGGCCCTTTTGCTCTGATTGGTCAGCTCACACACGCCTGAGCTCGGGAGGATAGAGGGGTCGTGAACGTCCACTGACTTTATTTGGGAGTGTAAAACACTGAGAACCTGCTCTGGAGAATGAAAGCTGTGGGTCAGTGGGTGAGTTGCATCCTACCCGTGACTTCTCCTCCAGGCGTGTCATCATGACGACGGAGGCGGCTCGCTGCTCCCACACCATCCTCCAGAAGTCGCCGAACGTCTCTGCCAGCGGCCCCTGGGTAGCGATGTAAGCATTCTGCTTCCTGTAGCCATCAATGTAGTTGGCGTTGATGTAATCACTCCCCAGGATACCTGCGAGCGAGACACGAGTGAGGCTCTCCCTAAACTGCAATCTGCATAAGCGACATAATGAATTAACCTCCACGTATGACATCAAACAGCCTAACGAACTGTGTTGTTTCTGGCGACGGCAGCTTCCAGCTGATGACTCGCGGACGACAGCAAACAAACAAGAGTCTGTCGGCGTGAATTCGAGAGCTCCAGATCAAACCCGTTCTGGAGGAGCGCTGGCTGCACTTGAATGCACCCGCGCGCTGTTTGTCGGTCTCATGCCGCTGCACACAGCCAGGCGTGAGCACTGCTTGCAATTTCAGTTTTCATCCATCATGCAAACCCCCCCCGCCAACACACCCACACACACGTGAATAAACACACACCATCTTTGTGTTCAAGCCCCTGAACACACACACACAACACACACCACACATTCTCAGACTCTCCTTTCAGCACATAAACATCCTCCTGAACTCGCTGATCTCTCACCTTCTATCGGGGCGAGGACAACCCTGGTGTGGTCGTACGCTATGACGTTAGCGTAGCGGTTTTTGGGCTTGTTGACCTCCAGGTTTGAAAACTCCCAGGTGAACTGCTGACTGGGATCGATGGACTGGAAAAAAAGACAAGCAAACACGCACGAGCGTTAACAGTGTGTGGAGGCGTATTTAGCAGGGCACTTGAGGATAATGGAAAGAGAGTGCTCCGTAACCCAGACCAGTTGCGCTATAAATTGCAGCGCTGAATAAATCATGAACATATAGTCTGCAGGCAGAGATACAAATGTTAAATAAGATCTGCTTCATGAGCCTTAACTGGCTTAACGTCTGTGAACAATGAGGATGTCATCTATTTACTCATATGGAATAATAATGCGCTCCCCACCTCGTACTCCTGGGAGAGTCTCAGGTTGTCGTTGGCTTTCAGCAGCTCGATGTGCTCAGCCAGCTCGCTGATGGGGATGGGAGGATGGCTCATCATCCCTGCGTGACAAAACAAGGAGGGGTCAGAGGAGGCACGCGACTTCAGCCGGATAACCTAAATCACTTGCGGGTCAGCATCGCTCATATGCAAAGACGCGAAGATAATTATCCAATCAGAGAACATCACATATTATTAAGGAACACAGTGAGGCAGAAAATCAATTTTGATCCATGTGTGGAGACAAAGTGAGGCGAGTGTTGGCTGTTTGTAAATTGTTTTTCTTTGATAAATTGCTTTCTCTGTGATCAGAGGAGCAACGACTCAGAGAAAACAAACACAGACAGAGCACTAATTAGGAGGGCTGTGCACACACACACACATACACACACACACACACACACACACACACACACACATACAGGAAGCAACCTATGCCTCCTACAGTCATTTCTTTTTGCAGCTGGAGCGAGAAAAGAGAGGCTTTATCGCTCCGCTGTCAATTCCAAAGGCAAATAGCTACAACAATGAACCAAAGCCATGCACACAATCCGTTTAATGCCAAAGTCAGAATGTGTTTCGGCGTTTCTCTTATTGTGATGCACGTCGATGTACTATGCAGAGCGCTTAAGTCGTTCTGCTGCCACAGCTAAAAAAAAAAAAAAAACAGGCTCATGTCAACGTTTACTTTCTCCTTCAGCCTGGCACCGCAGCGCCCACAGGTAATCACGACAAAACGCTCCTGTCACGACCAAAATGACCTCGGATAGCATCAGCCGTTTTTTTTGTTGGAAACAAATTTAATCTCTGCCGAGCATTTCAAAAGCACAAATCTCTGGGGAGGAGAAGTGGGTGAGGTGGGAGCTTCAAGGTTGCAGCCACATGAGAGTAAAAAAAGATAGAATAGAAGAGCCGAGGCGCTTTATTCTGTGGGTTTCGCTTTGCTGCCGAGGAACGAAGCTGAAAAGGAGAATTCAGACCTTCATCTATGGATTTAATAAAACATCGTGTGCCTTTATACATCCTGGCAGGTTAGACTAAACCTTTCTCCCTGGTGACACATTTGCCATCTTCTCCAACAACTGCGAGGCAGCTATGAGCATGAACATACAGCAGGAGCAGTGATTGAATTCCTCCAGGCCATGCGTGTTATTAGGATGTTGTTAATTTAATGGGAAGAAGAATTGAAAGCGAACCATTATCGGCTTGGTTCCACTGCCAAAGCGGCTGTGTTGTTAGATCTCGCTCGGCAGGGGGGCGGGGAGCGTCAGAGTCCATGTAGTTACTTCACAGTGGGGCTTTGGTTGGTTATTCCTGCTAAGACAGAGTCGATTCCTTCATAAACGGTCACAGTCGCCCTGCCGCTCGCCTTCTGATGTATCATTTTGACCATTAAATCCGAATGTGGAACATATGAGAACGTCGAGGTTCCTGTCGCTTCTGTCTGTTCCGTGCTGCCTGGCATGTGGACCGTGGGCGAGCGGAGATGATCAGATTTTGTCACACCGTCATGACTCAGCCGTGACTAAGCACTGACTGTGCTACCTGGGTGGCGGCCATTTTGATTGTGGCTGTTGGTTGTGATGCGGAGGAGTGCTTTTTCACAATCTTGTCTGCATAATCTCGCCGAAGTTATAATTGGTCGCATGAATATTTCATTATCGAAAGCCGAGCAATCGGAAGTATACTTTATTATGCAAATAGAGAGCCCGTGTTTGTGTGGGTGTGTGTGGGGACACGCTTCCTACCGGGAGTCTGGAAGTTGATGCGTCTCATCTCCACGGGGTCGGTCGGGTGATGGGCCATCATCTCCGCGTTGCTCAAAAGGCTCTTGGTTCCAGGCTCGGAGTCCTTGCGCTTGCTGCTCACACACCAGTGAGTCAAAAGAGCAATTAACACATGCAAACAAGCGGAGAGAGAGAAAAGCAGACGACTCACTGCTGACACGTCATTAGCATTGCTACTTGAATCGGGTAAATAGCGCATTAACAGATATGCTGTTTTAGGGCTTTGTACAAGTTTCTCCGTGCAGCATCTGGTGTTGTGTAATTGCTGCGGGTTAAAGCAACAAAGTGCTTGACATTGGTTTAATCTCACCTGTCAGGTTTGCTGCTTCCAGTGAAACGAGAGCGAGGAAGGAATAATTAGAGGGAGGAAAAGGAAGGAAACAGACACATTGTTAGAGAGGGGGAATCAATATTTTACATTAGTATTCAAAAGCTTGATGGTTTCCAGCAGATATCACAGTCTTACAGCTGGGTCGGGCTGCTTCGTGGCTGTCTGAGGGGAGAACAAACTTCTAAATGGGAACAAATTTGATGAATATCGGGCTGAAAGTTGAGCATTTTGTGGGAGGATAGCTGGAGATTAAACAGTCCCCGTTTGGGAAATATCAGTGGGAGCCGCTGGCAGAGTGTCGCAGGATAGAGAGGAACTTAAAGAATAGAGCTGGAAATGATTTCTTACTGTCAACAAACCACAAGAGACCAAAACGAACAATTCATTAAAAGAGTATTAACGAGTATTGTCTGCGTAACCTCTCCTCTCCACAGCTCTCTTTGTAGTCAGAAATAAATCAACACATCATCGAATTAAACTGTAAAATCCGACAAAGAGACTTTACTTAAAAAAAGGGGAAACTGATCACCTCAAAATTACCAAGTAAAGTATTTAGTTTTCAGCTCATATAACCTAAATTTAACTCTACTTTACCATCATGCAGCGATCAATACTCACTGCAACACCTGATGTGTATTAATCAATTGCTGAAACACACTACTTACTCCCATTTAAGCTACAAGGCCAACGTGTTTTATCGTTAAATTCAAGTATATATTTTTGATCCAGACTAAGATAGTGATGATGAATACGGGCTCGAGCAGCAGACTCTCGGATTTACTGACATTAAAAGGTCATAATCTCAGCTGATCAAGTCTCTGTCTCATGGTTTTTGGCATTATGTGTCACAGACTTTATCTTTCCCACTCACTTTTTGTAAAGCAGGATAGCGATGACGATGCAGATGATGAAGACCACGGCCAAGACGGGTCCGACCACCCAGATCAGACCATCGCCCGCGTCGAGGGGCTGGGGGTCTGAATCCGGGGCGATGACGGGGTCGGTGTAGGGACTGGCCACGTACATTTTCTGTAAACAAACACGCAGCCACATGTTCAGGAGGTTAAAGATAACAGATTGAATCATTTCAGCTTTAGCAGCATGACTTTTTATCAAAGAGACGTGTGTGTTTTGGTATTTTTCAGTAACTAGTTTTTAAAAATATTACGAGGCATTAAAAAGCAAACCGCTATCTGATCAGACTAAGAATCTACCAAAGCTTGCTTGCATTTAATGAGTTTTTATGATGCTTAATGTTTTAGTATTAGCTCTGAGGGACTTCTAAAGAGAATCCCCTGTGGCTGAAAGTGGCCCCCTCAAAAAAAAAAACATCTAATAAAAATAAAAATCTATCTTGTTGTATATTTAAGTCTCTCCCAATTCGAATGCACATATACAAGCAGCGCACAGGGCAATATAGTTTCCACTGCCACAGTGGGTACACTCACTCTTTATTAGCGGCGGTGATGGAAGTACGTGAAGGTTATTGCCTTTTGCTTACACCACTTTGACTGGCGTGCATTTTATTGTTTTAGCAGCGAGGCCTTATTGATTACAATGTATAGTGACAGGCTGCAGGAGAGAAACGCAGGCAGCGGGTGGACGGAGGGAGTGGTTATAAAGGAGATGTGACAACGGTGGCTGTTTTACCCCGGTTGTGGAGTTGAGCTCCGCCAGGATGAAGAACACGTACTCCTGCCCTGGGTCTAGAGCTCGGTTCTCGAAGCCGCCGTAGTCCAGCTGGTCCCCCAGGGTGAAGAAGGCTGGCAGGGTGGCAGGTGTGAAACGGGCTGTGATGTAAGCACGGCGCAGGTCCACCTGCTTCTGCTGACGAGAATCCCTCTGCCTTTGACTGATGTCTTTTAACAGCTGAGGAGAAAACACGGAGAAGAAAACTGAGTCCTTCCAATATCTGTGACTAATGTTCAAACACTGATATTGAATTATAAAGGGTAAGCTTTGCCAGGAGTTCCTAGCAGTGTGTGTGTGTGTGTGTGTGTGTGTGTGTTTATAGGTCTTTCCCTCCTTCCAGGCACAGACATCAGTGGCTGCTGTCATTGTTGTGGTTCTCACCTCCTCTAGGTCCATTTCATCTGGGCTCTTGAGGTGTTTGATGACGCCGCGGGCTCTCCTCAGCGGAACCACAACAACATAAACATTCCTGTGGGAGCAGAGGAAGACAGACAGTGTAACACCACTGGTACAACAGCAAACCTGTCTCAAACTATTTGCACGTTTCTTCGCCCACTTTTTGCACTAAACACCGTCTTCACCATCGTATCAGGCGGGTAGGCAGGTTGTCATCGTTCCCCGCCACATCTGGATTATCTCAAACACTAACAACATGTGAAACTTTGATCTCACTTGACGGGGCTGCGAGTTTCCAGAGACGGCAGGATGATGGTGACCGTGGTCTCGGTGTCGCGGGCGTGGTCGATCTCAGGGCGGCGGATGGTGATCGGCGGGGAGGTCTTGGCGGAGATGCGGTGGCGAAGGCCTCCCATGTTGCCCTCCGGGGCAGTGATCTTAAAGTCGTAGCTGGTGTCAGGCTGAAGGTTCGGGATGACTGCCTTTCTCAGACGAGCGTCCACCTCCATCTTCAGTCGGTTGTACTCCACCTGGAGGACAGGAGAGGGTTACCTGTCGCGAACACGTACCTGAGATCCATCCTATTTACTGGAGTGGTGAATGTTTCCATTGCAACAGTAAGCATTATTCAGTAACTGTAGCTGACAGACCATCGATGTTTGTTGTTTATTGATGTGTAGAGTAAAGGGCAGGTACATTTGGATGTTTTTTCCTCCATTGCTTGTTTGCATTCACAGAATGTGAATCAGTTTATCTATTTTCTCGCTGCAGTTGAGCCGAATTAATAAAAAAACAAATCAATGGAGGAATTTTTTACATCAAAATATCCCCAGTTGACACCATATCTGACAGAAAAAGTTTAGCATATTTCCCAAAATGTTGAGCAGATTTTGCTGACTTTGGACGGAGCCAGTTTAGCTGTTGCTCTTTGTTTCCAGTCTCAAAGCTAAGCTAAGTTAGCCGGCTGCTGGTGCTAGCCTAAGATTTAGCATACAAGCAGGTGAGAGGTTCCTTTAAGTTAGAAGCCTCTCAAATATCTGTACCACCATCAATCCGTTAACTTAGCTTAGCATATAGGCATGAAACAAGGAGCATCAGCTAGCCTAGCTCTGTTCAAAAGACAACAAAATCTGTCTTTCTGCACCTCAAAAGCTCAATAACGTTTGTACACTTTTTTGTGTATTAAACAAACAAGGTACATCCTGTTAACTGGTGAGCCCAAAGGTGCTCGTTGGGCTCTGTTATATAAAGAACAAAATTTCAATCTGAGGTAACTTTTCAAGGCATTATTCCATGAAGTTCTACATATTAGTGTTGCTCCGTCTTTTTCCTAAAGATGCCCACTTCGTCGGTAGAGTCGGAGCATTTAGTAAAATACACTGCACAGATACGATAAGCACATTAAGAATGGTCCGCTCAGCATCTTAAGCAGGGTCAAAGTGTGCTCTCAAGGCGTGCTGTAATAAAACCATGGAGCTGCTTATCCTTAGCAAATCAAAACAGTAAAAGATAAATTATTTACAACTAATTTTCTATTGTGTAAATGGCTCTAACACCACAAACATCCCACAGATGGATCAGAGGCTGCTCGGAGTTCAAAGCGTCCACAGTGGGGAGTAAAAGTCATTTTGGGGCCACGCATACTAAAAATACATAAACACATGATAATGTGAGGTATTATAATCAGGAAGCGTCCGGGGAATGTTAGAACATAATATACTGTGCTATGTTATAAATTATGTAGACATAAGTTACTACACGGGTACATACAGTGAAGCGGTAGGGGTTGCTGCCCTCTGGGAACTCCCACGTCAGAAGAACGCTGGTCTTAGTGGCCAGATTGACTGAGAAGTTCCTCGGCACATCTGGGAAGCAAACAAACAAACAAACAAACAAAAAAAACACAGTCACACGTGGTGAAGCGGTATTCGAATTGACGGCTCCTCTGCTTTCTCACGGCAAAAAACCTGTAAAAACGGAGGACACGTCAGTGAGATCTGTTACTGGGGGAAGAATTCATGACGGTTAGGCGGATGGGCAGGTGATGAGGAGAGTGGATGGCGAGAGTAAGTACAAGTATCAGACAGAGCGGCTGCAGGAATGTGACATGCCACATTCTCAGAGTGTTAGGTCGTGTTTGTTAGACTCAGAATTCAGCATGTCAGCAAAGGCTTTCGGAAAAAAGGTGAAAGTGGAGGTCTATCAGATAAAAGAGCTTACCTGCAGATACTGCGCCAGACGCCACACTCACTTGAACTCAGACTGAACACTTACCTTCTGTATTAGATACTGTATACTCTGCCCTGTATTGACTTTTACCTGAGGGTTTGTGATAAGCAGTGCTCTCGAGGCAAACATCCATTAACATTCAGCCTGCTCCCACTGGTGGTGAAGGGTAGGTGATGAAGGTATAAGTGAGTGAGTGGAGAAGATTGGGGGGAGTAGTCGTGTTTCCCCTGGACTTTGCAGTTCTTGGCCTCTCTGAGGTTCACGGGTGAAAGGCCAACCTGTAAGAACTGGCCCAGACTTCGTTTAGTTTAGTGTATCGGAGTGAAATCCACATTAAGGGGAGATGTGAAGCTGCACCAGTGCTTACAAGGTGAAGGGTTGTTCCTGCGGCCTGAGGCCAGCCCTACCTGTTTCAAAGGCCAGGGTTCGGCTCACCACAGGTGGGCTGAAGGGGCCTGGCCCCGCCTTGTTGTGGGCTCTGAGCTGCACCTCGTAGGCCGTGCTGTGATTGAGGCCCAGGATGGTGTAGCTGGATTCACGCGCCGGTACCGTGATCAGCCACGGGAGAGAAGGGGGGGCTGGTGAGGATGAAGGGCCGGCAGGGTCAGCAGAGGGTTTGGGGCTTGTATCCTCTTTGTAAGCTACGGTGTACTCCGTGATGACACCGTTGCACTCCTCTGGAGCAGGGGGCAGCCAGGAGAACTGGAGGGAGCAGCAGGTGGCGTTGATAAAGTCAGATATTTTGGGGTATCCCGAGGGTGGGAACATGGGAACTGTTATTTCTTGCTGCACTAAATCTCCGTAGCCTGCCCGGCTCTTCGCGGAGAGGACAAAGACGTAGGAGGAGCCCGGGGAGAGGTTTCTGACAGTGAAGTTTTTCTCTCGATTGGTGAAGTCTACCGTGGTGTCTAAAGACGTATTCTTCAGGCCAAACTGTAGGCGGTAGCCCAGGATTTGCAGCGGGGCCCCCCGGCTATCGGAGCCTGACTCAGAGCACTCCAGCGGAGGAGCCCACCGCACCACCACTGACGGACCCAATCCTGGACGCACCCAGAGAGAGGGGGGGCCGGGCACTGCGAACGACAGCGTAGGCAGCAGAAAATCAATGGGGATACATATATAAAAACATATATCATGTAGATCTTGTACAAGAATTAGAATTGATTCGGCTGTTTATTTACTGCCCTGCTCCTGGTGCAGCTTACTGTTAGATCAATTCTCGAGTATGTTACTAAATCCAGTGCGCTGAACTGTATACGCGGCATATGCTTACCGATCCCCAGGGTCTGCACCAGCTTGGCTTTGCTGTGCGCTCCATCCCCTTTGGTGGTGTACGCCGCCACTGAGATGGAGTACAAGGTCTCTGGTTTCAGACCCCCCAGAATCATCTCCTGTGGAGGAAAACACAAAACAGTGACACGTCACATTACCGCTAACAAACAGACCTCTTCATTACGTTTCTTCTTGGTTATGCATCAGTAAGAATGAATCAATGAATTACATATCAGTGGCTAAATGAGGATTTCATGACCGTCTCTGTGTGTGTATTAATAGTGCGCTCATTTATAATGAGAAGGGGATGGGTAGTCTGCACTCACATATTGAGTCGAGTCATCCTCCTCCATCTTATCCCGGAGACGAGACACACCCCGCAGGCAGCCGAGACAGATGGGAGTGAGTCAAAGGACAAAAGGGGAGAGCGACGATGTTTAATGATAAAATAAACGGCCTTCATCGAATCATTTGAATATTCAGCCGTGACGTCACCTGGGACTCGTCCAATAGGACGTCTTTGATCCGGGGAAGGTTTCGTGATTCACCACTCTCCGCGCGGTTGAAGTGCACCTGGTATCCACGGATCTGGCCTTGCCGTAACCGTGGCAACACCGACCGCCATGTAACTCGAAGTGCAGAGGAGTTGAGCGGCTGGACGTCCACCTGACGGGGGGCCACTCCGGGAACTGGACTCGCACACACACACACAAACACACACAAATGCTGAATTAATTAAGTGACCAACAGTCTAGCCAGTAAATAATCAGCTGGACAATCAATACTGATTAGGTCTGATCTACGGCCCTCACTCTTACCGTCCTCATCAGTTCTGCACAGCGCGGGCAGGCTCTCGGGTCCAGACCCCTCTGCAGTGTAGGCTGCCATGCTGACGTTGTACCAGCTCCACTTCTCCAGCCCCTCTAACACTGTCTGCCCCTGCTGGGCCGGGATAGGCCGCCCCTGCACCTCCTGGCCCTGACCTCCGCCTCCTTCCCCAACAACTCTCCGGTATCTCAGCTCATAACCTGCCAACTCGCCATTCTGGCCCTCCACTGGAGGGGGCCTCCAACTTACTCTCAGCGAGGTGGAGCTGGCACTCTCGCAGGACACACCCTCAGGTGGAGCGGAGGGCTCTGATTGGACAAGGGGCAAGAGGGGCAGTTGGCAAAGAGTTTAGGAGAGACCCAAGAGATTGGGGGTTGAAAAAGCAAAAGGATAGAAGATAAGGATAGAAAGGAAACAATAAGAAACTAAGGTAAACTGAACTGAAAGAGACAAACATGAGACTCAGGCATACAAAGCGGGGGGCGACCACATAATGTAAAAGCATAATGTTATGCTTAGAGCCTAATGAAATAAACCAGAGACGAGAGTATCGACCCTGAGTGGACAACTTAATTACACCCAAGGAGAATGTGCATCTAATACCCTACGATTATATCGTATCCTTTGGCCGTGGCTCGTGGCATGAAAGGATCCAGATTCATGAATGAGACACAGATAAAAGTATTCCACACTCAAGCAGGGATGTACAGGAGCACGGACAAATATACACATTTCAGAACAGCAGCCCCCATGGTGGCATAATCCTTGAGTCCTTGGGATAATAGAGTGGTCTGAGACTTTCCACCGCTGACTAGGGGAAGGTCTTCACAGAGGGAAGAAACAAACAAACTAAAACAGATCTCACACAGCGCAGAGAGGATTTAGGAGGTGGGTAAAAAAAAACAAAAAAAAAAAAACGGGGAGCCCGGGAGAGAAAGGCACTCGGACGGATATTGAAAGTCAGGCTCGAGTGATGAATCGTAGACAAGAATTGAATCAGAAGCCGGCCGGGATATTTACTGTAACAAACACAAGGACAGAAAGCCAAACATCGACTTCATCACCACAGATTTCTGAACTGTTATCACTCACCCTATAAAATGTTCCTTAAACAGCACGCACACGCACTCACACACAAGTACACAGACACGGTGGCGAGCCCAGCTGAGGCGTGCATGAGCTCGGGAGTGTATAGCATGTGTGTATGTGTGGGAGTGTAATAGTCATAGCTGACAGGTTCAAGTATCTATCCACTCAGCCGTACAGCCACTGTTCTGTTGGCCTCGGGGGACAATCTAGATGTGCACCAAAGCTTGGCGATAACAAAGCACACATAACCTCCCTGGGAAATGAAATCTGCTGCATGAAATAGTCTGCTTATCTGGCACCTTCCCTTTCCTGAACCCTCCCCTCCTCCTCCTCCTCGTCTTCTGCCACCTCCTCCGATGTACCACCTTGGTGTCTCCTTCTTTTTGAAGGTAAACAGAGAATAGCAGACAAGCTAAAAACGTTTAGCACACTGAAAATAATCTGGTTATTAATACACGGATACCCCTTTTATACCAACATGGAAACGGTTCCGTGCATTTAATTTGTACAGTTCAGAGATTTTTCGACCCAAAAAAGAAGTCGGTTCAGAAGCCAGACATGAAAATATAGCCCTTTTTTTATCTCGATATGAAGTGCAAACTCAAGAGGGCGTGTCGTATTCTACGGGTCACTGTTCACTGCATCAGTGAGTGGAAATGCGGGCGAGGTAAACTTGAATGGAACCGCTTCCAGAACTAGAGCTGTCATGGTAGAAAAGGGGTCAATATGAATCTATTGCGTCTGTAAATACTTGACAAAAACTTACCACTGAAGTGTCACGGCACCACGACCTGCAGGACTTGGGTCTCTCTTTCTCGATCTTGACTATTTTAAAAAATTATTTCCCTCGCACCGTTTTCTCAGTTTTCTCCCCATTTTTCTTTTCTATTCCTTCTTGAAAGCAGACAGGAAACGACTCAATATGAGCTTATTCGACTGTATCGGCGCTCGCGGAGGAAGAAGAAAAGAGAAAACGGCGACGAGGGAAAGAATCCAAGTTCAGAGTTGGATAAAATACAGACTGACCGCCACTTACCTGTCAACACAGCAGGCCAGCCGCCGTCCTTTAAATGCTCCTCGCCACTGGCTGCTAGCCAGTAAGTGGCAGACAGTTTCGCCCTTTCAAAGACATTAGACACTGATAGAGTGGAAAAAAGTGAAAGGAGGGTGAAGAAAAGGAAGAGCGGGACATTAATCGGTGCTCCATCTCCATCTGTCATGATGCTTTGGCTGCGTAAGAAAGCGAGAGGCTGAGCGGAGGAAGAAAGGCACAGTCAAACGTAGATGGATGGATGGGAGGTGGTGCTGGACAGATGGGTTGATAAATGAGATAGATGTGAAGATGCGTCCCAGGTTCCACCGGGTCAGGAGCTGAGGACAATGCACTACAAGCTGTGTGTGTGTCGGGGACAAAACATTTGAATAAAACATGTGTACAAGACTCACACATAAAGACATTATTTAATCAACGATAATGGCGTCTCAGTGTGTGTGTGAACCCAGTGGAATGGAGACGTACTGGCTTGTGACGTTCTCTGCACCAGTTCGTTGGTAAACGCTCCAATGCCTTTGGATGAGATGGCGGCGAGGGAGAAGGAGTACTCAGTGTTGGCTTTCAGACCCTCAACTGTGTAAGAATTTCTCGGCCCGAAGGTCAGCTTCTCCTGCGAGAGAGAGAAGAAGAAGAAGAAGAAAAGGGACAGCAGAGGACAGGACAGGAGGGGAGTGAAAAGAAGACATTAAAGCAGAGTCGGAGAGAAAAAAAAAGAGATGAGGACTGTCGCTGGACGCCTGGGTTAATCTTTTTAACTTCCTCTTTTATCCGTCCTCTCATCCCCACTGTCGGGTTAGAAAATCTACTCAGCAGACAGATTTATATGAAAAAAAAAAAAAAGAGTAAGAGGTCTCACCAAGCTGCCAAACTTGACAGGTTTGTAGAGCAGCTCATAGTTGACGATGCCCTCCTTGGTGTAAGCAGGTTCCCAGGTCAGCTCGATGCTGGTGTCTGTCACTCTGCCCACTTTGAATTTGCCTGGCTGGCCGGGGACTGAGGAGGACACGAGCGAACAGTCAGCCAGGACGCCGTCTCATCAGAGTGTATTCATTTACCTCCTAGTCTTTGACTTTGCCCTGAAAACCTTGTTTCTTACACAGCTTCTCACTGAGTGATGGGATTCTACAAGAACAGAATTATCTGCCAGAGTTAGCATTACACAGATTATTTAATAAAGCTAAAATGTTTCCATCCAACAATCAGAATTTAATTAAAACTCATTTTTTTCTAATTTTACCCTCTGTGTCCATTTTATATCCTGCGCAGGGATGCACATGATCATTAAGAGTATGTGAACTATGTTGGACATGTTTCCATTGACAGGATCTATGCTCAATGTAAAATAAAGTAAATAGAGTTTATTCATTTTGGAGGTGATTTTGAGTTGAGATTTCTCCACTTTGCTGCAGTGAAATGTAACCAAATGTGTACCTGTGATAGAGAAAGACATCAGGAAGAAGATGCAAAGACAATGATGAACTACTTTGCTAAAAGAAAATAATGACTCAATCACTTTCTGATGTATTTGTGGCGGTGTTGGTTTTTCCCTGCGTTTTAATCCGGTAATGTTTAATCATTAACGTTCCTAATCCTTCATTTTAATATCTGCATTTAATACTTTAAAGAGTGTTTTATTATGTTTGCAGTGTTATTTTTCTCAGGTCTGGTTACCTCATTATTTCAGAGAGTTATGCTCTTTCTTTCAGTGTCGCAGGTTTTGTTGGTTTTACTGTAATTGTTCTTGAAAAAGTGCCCTTGAAATGAAGTGTATTATCGTTATTGATATCCCTGATATAGGAGTGGGAATTATGTAGGCAAGGTAACGCTTCTGTCAGTCACATCTGATTAAACCGCTCGCACACGGTCGTGAAGCAGAGTTTTGTTTGCTAGTGTGAGATTATAATTAAGTCTCTGCTACGGATGTTTGTTTTGCTACTTTAGCTGTAATAGTTCTTTCTTTCTTTCTTTCTTTCTTTCTTTCTTTCTTTCTTTCTTTCTTTCTTTCTTTCATATTCATTTTCTGATTAAAGTTGTACAAATAACACTTCCTACTCCTTTTTTTCTATTATATTTCTGGTAGATTAGACGCTTCACAGAGAGCGACGCCACTTTGAGCATGTCAAAGAAGTTACAGCGTATTAAAAGCATTTGCACGTACGTAGGCACACATCTCATCGGATCACTTTATTAAGCTTCCATGTCAAGAGTTTAGTTGGACTCTCTAATCAGAATGACTTCAAATAGAAGATGCACACGGATCCATGTGAAGTATTCAGCATTGTATCTATTCTATCTTATTCATTTGAATATATTTTGATTTTATTCTCTATCTTATTTTTCTCTCAGTCACCTCTTACTCTCACACTGACACTTTTTGCTACTGTGTGCTGTGTCAAACTGAATTTCAATAGCGGTTCAACTTATCTTATAAAATCTTATCTTAATATTAAACATCGTCCATGCGACGACAGCTAAGGTCACAGAAAAAGTGGTTTGAAGTCATAATGGAATCAAGAATGAATTTGGAGCCAGTTGACTCATAAATGCACAAACCTTTTCATTTCTGAGCAGTTTTTAAATATTCTTCTAGGCACATCTCATGGCGTAGCAGTAGCTGGAGCTACGCGGGAATTTAAACCAGTAATGCCATCAGAGTAATCATCCCTGCGTCCCTCCCTTCTCATAAAACCCACGACGGCAGCTGTCACAGCGACATGAGCAGTGGCGAGCTACGAGGGACATGTCTGGCTCTTAATCCCTGTTTCCTTTTCAGAAGTGTGCACAGCTCCGTCCCAGCAGGTGGAATTTATTCGTTTTAAAGCAGTCATATTTCCTGACAGGTCAAGCTTATTCGCAGAAAAGCATTTCACAACGGATCGGCTAACAAACTTCGCATAAGTCACTCAAATAAGCTACTTAACAGTTTGTATACATGCACACACACAAATAATGAGTCATTTGAACTGCGCTGCACGCACTCAGCCGAAAAACAACCACTTCTCTCCTGCACATGAATAAATGAAGTCCGTTACGTAGATGTTATTTATGCACCGGCATGCCAGATAAATGCGATAGCTTATACAGACTAATGATTATGTTGATGCACGTTCACATTCGCATTCACAGCCACACACACACACTGACCTCCAGGCATGACTTTCACATGGACCGGGTCTGAGAAGGGTCCGTCCCCCACAGAGGTGAAGGCCAGGACCTGGATGGTGTAGGTCTCCGAGGTCACCAGGTTCTGGATGGTGGTGATCACGCTGTCCTGGACGTTGTGGATCTGCCACTCGTTCATGGGCCGGGACGGATCCATGGTGTAGTACACGCGGTAGCCTTTGACCTACAACAGAGGGGTCAGATTTTAAGCTCAATCCATGGTAATCCATAATACCATCTTTCAACAAAACTTCATCACGGCAAAGGTCATCGTCCGTCAACGAGGTTTAAATCCAGATGGTCGTGCGGATTCGATTGTTCGTTGTTGCTGGAGGTCGTCTGATTGATAAATCTCAGAAGAGCTCCAATAAAAACTCATGCTGTAATGCTTAAGATATAATCACTATTTGTCCTCCTATAGGGGTTTGTTTATGGGCAGTTCAGAGTGTAATCCTGCTGCCGTGCCCTCCACCTCCACCTCCACCTCCACCTCCACCACCTCTCCTGTTATTACTCTTTAATATCTATAATCCCCATATGCACTCAATTCAGTCGTGTACTTTTACGAACCTACCGCACGTTTAGGTAGGCTAGAAAAAGGAAATAGGCCTCAAGAGGGAGCGCTCTTAACTTAGAGAGGACAGTCCAATTACCTTTTTCTTTCTTTAGAGGGTGAGGAAAGTAGCGAGGGAGTTACAGGAGGGAAATCTCCGGGAAGACACAATCGGTGCAGCGGACACGAACCTGCACGCTGGAATAAAGCTCCCATTGGTGAATTTTATTAAAGCTTTATCGTTTTAACCTCGTGTGAGCTTTTGGGCAATTTTTGAAATGTGGTCAGTCGATGATAAGTTCAGGTTAAATGTTATGTCAAATGTGTGTGACATAGAAACCCCACACTCATCTTGTACTTGTTCTGTTTTAGATATATACACTGTAAAAATGTAGGACCTTTTTAATCGTTTGAAACAATGTCCTTCAGTTTTAAACGATAACAGTGTTAATTTTTACTCAATCAGTCTCTTTATATGTTCCCGTAAAAACTTCTGTTGAATTATAGCAAAAACTAAACATTTAGGGGCTGAATGACTCTATGTGCTGAACGTTACTTTATGACTTGCAGACTGGAGCTGACAGATGCTCGAGGGTGTAAGTGTTTTTATATGTTTTAGCTGTAGATTGTCTGGATGTAGGTTCTGGGAGCTGTCACACCAAAAACACTGTCTTTAACGACGTTTGTCTTATTCGACACATTGTAAAGAACAAACTTGTTTTGCAGCAGATAATTACCACCATGTTTGGAACAATTTGTCTGGAAGAAAAGAACGCCCACTGCGTGTTTTCCTCTACTGAAAAGATGATAAAAAAAGAGCTGTTTCAGTGCTCGTCCCACCTGTCCGTTGGGCTCCTCCGGCTCCTCCCAGCGGACCATCACTGTGTTCTGTGAAATAATGTGGGCCTGGACGTTTCGTGGAGGACTGGCCGGTGCCTGCTCTCCTGTGCGGGCCTCCACCCGAGTAGAAGACGGCCCCTGGCCGATGCTATTGAAGGCCGACACTCTGATTTCGTACTCCGTGTTGGGGTACAGGCCCCCGATGCTGTAGCGGGTGGTGGTGATGCTGTCCACAGTCTCAAACTTGCTGTCCGGCCCTTTGGCTCGGTATTGGATGATGTAGTAGGAGACGGGGTCTGGGTTGCCGGAGTCCCACGTGATGGTCACACTGGTGGCGGTGGTCTCCGTGACGATGGGTGTGCCCGGAGGCTTTGGCAAAGCTGGAGATTAGACAGAGGAGAGGAGACTTGGTTCACTCTGTACCTACTACTGTTGCATTAATGACATATTGTGACTGCATTTATTCAAACTGCACTGTCATCTCTTCCTACAATCCTGTGTTATCATAGATTAAGTCTTCCAGCAGACTCACTTTCTGAAGCTGCCTCGTGCAGGGCTTGGAGTCACACGATTACAGGACGGTTAACTGGTGATCCGTTTCTATTACAGACTAAACGACTCAATGAACTCGTGTTTTGTCTTGTGTTGTTGTTATTCGTGAATCTGATGCAAACAGAAATGACCTCGTTGTCTTTGCAACAGCAGCACGAACAACAATACCACTTGGAAACGCTTTAATTAAAGGATCAGTTACCTCCGCTGTGCATTGGTTTATCTCGATCTCTATTCATATATATCTGTATGCCCTTTGTGTCGGTCTGCAGTATCTAGCAGAAACTGCTTAAGGTTGTAATAGTACTATAATTCAGTTGGATCTCATCTAATCTAATCAACATTTTGAGGATATTAGAGTGCGCCACATTAATTAGAGAGCTTTATTTGACCAACCCACTTACAATAAGGGAAATATTAAATGACCCTCCGCACAGCCAGGTCTCAATGATAAACTCATGATGATGAATGCGCCTCAATCATACTTTCAATGCGTGCTATCAAAGGTGAAGTACAGGGGAAATTTGTTTCGGATCTGAAAATAACATTCTGGAAATCCAGAGTATCGAATTATATGAAAAACGTGGAAATACACAAATCTATCCTCATATAAAGCAACAATAGAGGCGCTCTCCTCCCTCCTTCTCTCTCTCCAACAGCCAAAATGATTAATAATGTAATTAGAGAATCTCTTACTCTTCACTAAGACCTGAGCGGTGGCCTCGATGATGCCCAGGCTGCTCATGGCCACACAGGTGTAGTTTGCAGACTCCCGGACACCGTTGAGCTCCAGCACGTTCCGTCCGATCGGCATCTCGTCCTCGGGCGTGAGGTCCTCGGTGCCCAGCATCCACTTGACGTAGGGCATGGGCGAACCCACGGCCACGCAGGTGATGTTGACGCTCCCTCCCGGCATGATCTCGTGGTTGGAGGGGAGGATGGAGAAACGAGGGGGCACACGGCGCACTGGGAAAGGAGGAGAGTCGGGGGTAGAGAGGAGAGGTGGGGGGATAAGGGGTAAGGTGAGGGGAGGAGAAAAGTGGGGAAGGGAGCGAGGAGAAGAAAGGTGGAGAAAAAGAAGGAGGAGGGGGGGAGGAGTGAGGGAGAATCAGAGAGAAAGAGAGAGAGAGAGAGAGAGAAGAGGAGGAGGAAGAGCGAGGCAGAAAGCAAGGTCGAGATTGAGAGAGGAAGTGAGGGTGAGAGAGATAAAAAGAAAGAAGAAGAAGAAGAAGAAGAAGAGAGAGGAGAGGTAACAGGAAGGGGGAGAATGAACTTCAGGGTTTTTACAGAAAATTACAAAAGGGATATTTCAAGTTTAGTCCCAATTACTGTATGGTACTGATGATTCAAACAGAAAGACACAAATCTTGTGTTGAGCTCAACCAATCAGAGTGAGCTGCCTACTCCAAATAATAAAGTGACAAACTCTTGAGTGTCGTTTCAACCAGGACATGACACCTATAGTCAGTGTCTCTTCTTAAAAATCATTTATCATCATTAAACATGAAAAATAAGTGATTTCAGTCTTTGAATTTAGTCGTATAAATACAATAACCCCCCCTCTAACAATGACTACACATGTTGAACTTTACAAGAAAACTTTGGTGAGAAACTTTACTTCATTCAGATTTCCGTGCCTCGAGGTGCTTCTGCCTCTAGATGGGCTCGTTTTAGAGAGAGTGTATGCATCATAGCGGGGCCGATCAATAGGCCCTGCCTGCTAACCGTGTGTCCCCCATGAGAAGAACAACTAAAGTGGCAAGTTGTATCCAATACTGCATCTGTCAGAGCTTTTTGGCTGACTATTTATTAAACGAGAGATGCATCGAGAGACTGAACTCATAGGTCACTCGCATGCCTGGGCGACTCAAGAGGGATAAAAAATGGTGGAGGAACACAAAGAAGAGAACGGAGAACTGAGGACAGCGAAGGCAGACGGAGAGAGAGAGAGAAGCGAGACAAGACAGGTAGAGGGATAGAGCAAGTGGTAGAGAGAGAGAGAGACATAGCCAGAGAGACAGAGAGAGAGAGAGAGAGGCAGCTCTGCTTCTCTTCAAGACAATGACAGGCAATGTAGCAAAGGACAGCCACATTGTACAACAAGATACTGTACAATACATAGGATTCATAACTGATAACAGTGTGTAATCAAATGAGTTGGAAATGTGGACAGGAGTGGATCGAGGGGTTCTACTAAGGTGTTGTGGCAATTACAGAGTGATCATTGGACACATTAAGTAAAGAACACCAAGACAGCATGAAAGAGGCAGAACGGGAGAGAACGAGTGCGAGCAAAAAGAGAGATATGTGAGGTAGTATGTGCATGTTTATAAGTTAATAAACTTATGTACATGTGTCTGTCGCTCCTACACATCAGGGTGCAGACAGAATGCAGAAGAAGAAGAAGAAGAAGAGAAAAAAGGAAGGGGGGAGGGAGAGGACGGGAAAAAGACAGGGAGTGGAGATAAAGAGAAGATTAGAAGAGGGTTTCGGGGGAAGGAGGGGAAAAAGGGGGGAAGAAAAGAGGAGCGAGGAAGAAGAAAACACATGGATCTATTTTAAAAACACGGCTATATACCAGAGTCAGGCCCATTCAGAAAGTAGGTGCTTCAAAAGTAAGAGAAAAAAAAAAAAAAAGAGATCGGATGTCGGAGGAACAGAGAAGAAGAACAAGAAGAAGAAGAAGAGGATACCCCAGGGTCACAAAAGACAGGAAACAGAAAGAGAGAGGAACGGACAAACATCTCTGCATGGGAGGAGAGAATGAAAGGGAGGGCAGACAGAGAGCAGAAACATAGTCGATAAACTCAACTAAACTCAACACTGCAGGAAACTAAAGCTATCAAAGAAAACAGGAACGTAAGGAGCAACAAATGTTCTACTCAAGAATGAAAATAGTAATAAACGATAAAAAAAAGGTTGCCAACACTTTCTAATACCCATCATTAATAAATGGAAAAATTAATCAAACATTAGTTAGTAGTTATTTGACTGTTAGCGAACAAAAACATGCCTTATAAACCATTTATTAAAGGTGCAATATGTAAGAATTTTAGTTAAAACCTTTATGTCAACAACGTCTATGTATTGTGTTGAACATGCTAACCAGCTAACCCTCTGGCTAGCTGCACGGTTTGCCGAGCTAACGAGCTAACGGTAGCTACAGCCCTGAGTGGGATACAGTTAGCAGCGGTTAGCTACTCTGGTGACATGCTGCCTCAGTTTGTTTGGAGTATTTATTATGTGGTAAATTCTTACATACTGCACCTTTAACCAACAGTATATTGTTAAGTGGTAGTGAATGTTTATAATACTATGTAAAGGGTTAAATAATACGGTGAAGCTGCTGTGAGCACTGTGGTTGTTTTAGTGTCCGCTCCTTCCTGCAGAGATAATCTCCTGACGAAGCAGCGAACAGGAGAATCCTGCTCCATGCAGACAGGACCGCCTCTTTATGCAGTTCTCTGTCCTGATTGGATGAAGTGTGCCGGGATACCAGAACAATTATTTTCTCTTTTACTGCATGAGCAGCGGGAGGAGAGACTCAGCTGACTGACCAAACACTCTCTAACAGTGATGACTGTTGGAATATAGAGCTATTGAACACTCACTTTAATCAAACACTTGTTGTTTATTAGCCTTAATTGCTTAGTAAATGGTTTATTAAGCTTTTCATGGTTTCTTAACAGTCATAAAACTATTAACTAAGGTTTAATTAACTACAAATTTAACATTTATTAATGTAGGTGTTCCCAAACACTTATTGTAAAAACCCTACAGTAACAAAACAATCACAGCTTTCTTTAGATGACTTGGAAATCCAGCTGTAATTCTTATATATTTAAATATAAATATCTATATAATACATGAAAAATAAAATAAATACAAAATAAATGTGTAAATAAAAGTAAATAAATAAATAAATATGGGTAAATTTACTGCACAACCTCCACTCCTTAATGTGTAACATCATTACTTGGAATCTTCACGGGCCTCATCCCCCCTACTCAAAGAATGTAGAGACAATTGGATAGAAGTTAACATTTTTGCATGAGTTCAACACATAAAAAAATAAAAAAAGAGAAAGAAAAAGAAAAAGTTGCCGTGACGTCACTCTCATTTCATGAAGAACAGATAATGTGCAAAGCATTTTGTTTTAGAAAACAAAAAGAAAAAGAAAAAAAAAATGGAAGATACCCAGAATTGGATACAGAAGTTGAAGACACGAAAGAGACAAAGAGACAAAAACAGGTAGATCTGTTAGAAAACAGACATGATTAGGCAGGCATCTCCTCATATGAGCATGCTGACAGACAGACAGACGGACAGACAGACTGCATCCATGACAGCTACATGCACAGGACAGACAAAGCAGGTGCAACGCAGCAGGACACAACACTGTCGGCTTCATTCACTCAGTTATTTTACACCTATTAATGTGGCAAAAAAGGACGTTTAATTAAGCGTATGGATTAGTTTGGTAACATGAGCAGCGACAGGATGGAGGTGAAGACTCAAGGTGATCATTTAGTGATCGGGCACATGAACTCACTACTCTGAGTGGTCTGAAAATCTATCAGTCGGGACCGGAGACAAAAGACAGAAGAATCCACGGCGGAGACGCAGCCGAGTACTTTACAATAAAGTGAGCTCATAACAAGGGATAATCCTTCACATGCTCACAGAGCCTTTAGCTTAAAGTTAATCGAGCCGGGCCGCATGATTCCCCTCCATTTTCCATAGAGTTTTTTGAGAGCCAGGAGCTTCAATCTTTATTAGCGGGGGCTATCATTAGTCCCGTCCTCTGCAGGGAGTCTGGAGGCTACAGGCTGGAGGGACCTTGGCACAGCTATAAGGATTACCGCCGTATCTCTGCGCTGCTATATGCCCGCTCAGCACCGCCATCGAGCTGACATTTACGCAGCACCGTCCCGTCTGTCTCAAGGACACGGCTTTCATTAAGCACTGTAGTAAGAGGGAATCATTAATATCCCCCTCGATATCTAAAAATGTGAATGGATATGATTAATTTCAAATGTCAGTCAGTAGAGGCGTATCAGAGTGTTTGGCCAAGATAGCAACAGCCAGAGAGATACAGCTCGGGCTACGTTACTGTCAAGTTGGCATATTGCTATTCCTGTAAAAACAGGCCTATTGACGGCTCTGTATTAAGACTTTTTACATAACATGCTCAGTCACAAGTGAAAGCCCTGCACTGACAATGTCACTTATGTCAAAGTATATAATTATTATCAGCAAAATGCTTATTTTTTGCAAAAATGTGGCCACAAATATAAATGAAAGGACAATGCTAAATGTTAAAGTGTAGAATTAAAGTAGAAACGAGTCATAAAATCTGAACTGACTCTAGCTGTCACGTGCTAAAGGTAGCTAATGTTAGCTGCCATAAACTAATGAACATTAAAGCTGAATCTTGATATTGGATTGAGCAAAGGTGGATATTTTAAACTTCAATCTGTAAGAGACAGAACATATAAATAATAAATGTAGTACCTTGTGAGTGTCACAGTTTACTGTTATTGATCAGATTATTGTGTAATAATTACTGATGCATTACAAAGGTGTGTTTTCACTGTTGGAATCGGTCGAGGTGATGCTAATTTGAGCTATTTTACATGTATACAACGAGGCATCATCCTATTCTTTGCATGTTTTAGTTACTAGAAGAGTTAAAGAATATAAAGGAATACAAATGTAATATTTCCCTCTAGATATTTTTCTCAAGTCAAGTAAAAATACCTTAAATTTGTAATAAAAGGTCCAGTGTATATGATTTAGCGGTATCTAATGGTGAGGCTGTAGACTGCAACCAACTGAATACCCCTCATTGGGGACAGGCCAGCTCTAGAGCCCGTGTTTGGTTTGTCCATTCTGTAGAAACATGTTGATGCGACATGGCAGACTGGAAGAGGACTTGCTAACTTTTCAGATATAATTGGATCATTGTAAGGTAACAAAGACACTCTAATTCTAATTATATACAATATACAATATTATTTTATACACTACCTAAAACATCATTATAAATATTATATCTAATTTCTGCAAATGGTTGCTACTAAATCCTACACACTACACCTTGAAGCACAATAAACATGCTTTATTTCTTTCCACCCTCGCTGACATTTCGGCTCTCCTGCCATCTTGAGTTCATGTCATGAATCTGAAGATGCTTCTCCTACAAACCTGCACAACACGTATGACTTCAGAGCAGAAGGGCATGTTCAAGCATGACCGCCGGTGCAACATTTTCCACTCAAGTGCAACAAGTGCAGGACTGGAGGGGATGACATGGGAGCTGAGACACAACGTTGCACATGATGATAACAAAAGGGAGACGAGACAGCAGTAGCGGGACATGACAAGGCAGCAAGTTCAATAATATCACAACCCGAGCACATCAATAGGCGTGAACGCACACTGTGCCATGCTCTCGTGTCAGTCCGTCAGTCAACACACATGCAAGCGGTGCTCCTTTCTCTTTCTCTCTCGCTCCTTCCATGCAAACATCGCCTCTTTTTAATCTTCCAATTCTTGGGTCTCCATGACAACAAGATCATACCATGCAGAAAACATTGATCGGGGAGTGAAGGCAATACCAAGGGTTCTGCACACAAGGCCTCACAATGCAGTCAATGCACTCTGCTGCGTAGGCAGACCACTTCATCATCGCAGCAGCTTTAGAGAAATCAACTCTCTTCATTTTTGGAAAAGAAAAATCACTTCACATCAAATCTACCTCGCCGTTCCTTAGAATGTTGTTTTTTTTCTGTTTTTTTTTTTTCCTTTTTTGTTTCTCTCTGTTTCAATAAGTGAAGCTTTCTGAAACAAAGGAGTAACAAAAGAAAAGAAAGAGCACACCAACCTTCTCGCAGCTCTGAGGGATGGAAGGGGGTTGATGCAGAACACAATGACGTGAGGGGGGGGGAGAGAGAGAACGGGGAAACACAGAGAGAATAAAAACGGCCAGCGCAAAGCCACTCGCTCCACCGCATCACACGCACACACACACACACACGCACACCTCTCACCAGCACTCACACGTCACACACACACACACACACACACACCTCTCCGAATATCGCACTTAACACAGAAACTAGAACTTGTAAATGTGAACATTGGTCGTGGTCTTTCAGCCATAAGCCAGTGATACATGGGTGCCAAATGATGCCATTAACACATTTTTCAGAATTGACTTCCAATTTCATTCAAATCTTCAAATCAAATCTGTGTTGTTGTTTTTTTGCGCAACATTTTCCTCTTAATCTGCCTCTTGTACAGAAACCATTTTAGTAGACAGATCAGTGATGTTTCCATGCAGTTAAACCGAGGTGTGTCCCCCCAGAAACTGCACGTTCAATTGGATTCTGCTGGAGGGGCTCGCACCAAGGTTTAAGGTGGACTTGTTAAGGGTGGTCGTGAGAAAATACCAAACAACAGGATCAACATATATTGTAGACAATGGATGGGTTAGTAATACTCGTTTTTAGAGAACAGTTATGGAAAAATAAATAGCTGTATTTAAAAACTGAGAGCACCTTTAACTGTCGGGCTTTCTGCGTGTTTGTCTTTGTGTTTGTTGTGTGCGTGTGCACGTGCGTTCTGTGTTCACGTCCTACCTCGCACGTATAGGTTGGCGGGGGAGGAGTAGCGCACGCCTTGGGAGTTGGTGGCCACACACTCGTACTTCCCTTGGTCTGTTTCCTCGCTGTTCTCGATCTGCAGCGCTCCTGCAAGACGGACGGGGGGGGGACACAAAGAGGAAAAAGGGACAAAGATGTTTAGCGGAGTTTGCAGAAAAAATGTTTCCGCGGCTGTCTGCTCCGCTTCGCATCCTCTGGACTTTTCATCCAGAGATGTTCGTCTGCCTGATCTGCTGCCGTTGTATTCTGACCCTCGGGTATCCTCTCTTCTACTGCTTCACCATCCAATAAAAACCAGCTTTTGTTATTATCTCCGTGAGGCGCCATCTGAATGGCCCGCGCTCTCAAACACCAGCAGTTGTATTTCCCCCCTTTTCTTTTCCTATGAAGTGAACAGAAAACGGCGACAAATTCAAATCTGAAATGTCTTCCATAAAGTTTTGGAGCTGAAAAACAAGCCTCAAAATGACTTTTTATAAACTTAGACGACAGTTAAAGGACCTTTTGTTGTCATGCGAGTGATTCCCCTCCTACAGCAGGCTCAGTGCTGCTGTGAAGAAAGCCTGTTTCTATCTTGGCAGTTAACTGGCAGCAGCTACACAGCTTTACCCCGCGGCAAGAAGCCGACGATGCTCTTTAACTCCTCAACTCGTGTCTTTTACTTCTCAATTTTTATTCTCCTGCCCTGATCCCGACGTGGTAAACAGTGTCTCCCCTAAATGTGCTATAATTACACACAGTGCACGTCAGGTATCCCTTTGTTTCTTTTGCTTCACACAGTGCTATTCTTCCTGCTTTTTACATTTCCTTTTTTTTTTTTTTTTTTGCTGCTACCGGCCTTTTGAATTACCAGCAGAGAATTTCTTTCTCTTTTTTTTGCTCTTTCAGCCTGCTCTGTCACATTCATCTCATCTGAAACTGACTTTGACATGAAGCCTGAGGAGGACGCACAAAACCATGGATTACACTCTCTGCTGCAGGAGGAGAGGAAAAAGACACAACTGGAAACGCACATGACACACACACACACACACACACACAGACACACACACAGACACACACAGACACACACAGACACAACGCTTAGTATCAGATCTTCTGGGAGACTGATAAAAGCGATCTGGCTTGTAGGAGATGTATGGATATATAGAGAGAACCAGGAGATATAGTGTGCTCTGCCTTATATTTTAAATGTTTTCACACAGACAGACACACACACACACACACATACACAGACACACACAAGAGTTCAGATTCTCTACTGAAGTATTACAGGTAAATATCTTTCAAAATGACAGAAAGTGCAGAAGTATTATGCGGAAAATGTTCAATAAATCACAAGTTAAAATGATGCAGAATGGTTCCTTTCAGAATGTGAAATCATGACACATGTTTTCCCCCCAAACTACATTATTATTCATCGTACATTAATATGCCTGGAGCATTTAAAGCTGGCTGATGTGTCATTTCACCCAAATAATGCACTAAAAACATAATTGATGTGAGCACAAATATACTTAAGGTGGCAGCAGAAGTCTGAGGACATGGACCGAGCTGCACTATGAACAAAAGTGAAACAACAACAAAAAACAAAACAGAAGACAGATAAAAATAAATAAGCAACAGTAGTTCTTTATGTCTGAATCATAATTGTCTCTCAGGTACAACTAGGTGACACTTAATATATTGTTGGGTACATGTAAAATCTGATTATATGCAGTAACTATAGCTGCTATTAATGTTTATAAACTAGTAGAAGAACAATGACACACAATGGAGATACTCAAGCTAAGCTAAGCTAAGCTAAGCTAAGCTAAGCTACAATAAGACAATCCTTTCTTAGTCCCACAATGGGTTAAATTTGCAATATTAACTAACCCTAAAATGACAATATTTACACTATTGCGCATTAAGTGAAGCTGCAGAGCTGAGCTGATTAATAGATTGATTGATTTTTTGTTCATTGACAAAACAATTGACCAACAACCATTTTGAGTATTGATTAACCACTTAAAGGAACATTATGTGACCTTAAAATAACAGCTTGAAAATCATTTCAGATCATCAAATGTCGTCTCAGCCACCATCAGCTGTCTCTGCGCTGTGTGTCTTCAGAGGGTCGGATCACAGCGTCACACACATGTTTACGTCAACATACAAGTTTTCAACACCTAACATTGTTACAATGTAACGAGGTTTGTTTGTAGCTAGCACCCACATTACGTCTGACAGGTTGTTTCAGACATGGGATTGGTTTTCATGACAGTGGGGGGCACCACATCGCACAAAAAGCCAATTTCTATGTAATGTAAAAACAAGTCAAACAATCTTGGGTATTCTCTTCGCCATATCGCTGTAAACTCTATATATATGTGCGTTTTTGTGCGTTAGGTGACACTAAATATAAGAAAAATGTCGCCCTGGAATCATCTACAGACCAGTTGGTTAAATCGATTGATCAAGAAAAACATTCAGAAGGTTTCGAAATGAAAATAATGCCCTTTATTTCAGCCCTTTTCTTAAGGAAATTAAACCGTATGCTTGAGTTAATGCACTGGCTGGTTCCGTTCCACCTCCGTGGCGTGTTATTCTAATGGCGAGGAAAGCTTTTAGTAATTGCATCTCAAAAACCCGGCCAGTTTAGGACTAAAAGGCTCCACGGAGAGTTTCAGACTGTGTATGAGTCTCCGAACTGCACAATAGCTGATCGGCACATGCAGAGGTTTAAACAACATGTTTTCTGAGCCTCTGAGAAAAGAAACTTTGACTCTACACTCACACAGCTGGGACGCAAGTGTGTGTTTTGTGTGTTCGAGCATGTTTAGTGAGCTGAGGCCCTCGCTAGCTGGAGCTGTCATCCATTTGCTTCTGTCTTCTGCATTACATGAAAGGAAAACAGCAGCGTGCCCTCCTCTTTCCCTCTGTTTTTTCCAGCTCTCATTTCCCTGCGGTACAGGGCAGAGTTGGGAGATAAACAGGAATAAATTATCTGCTCTACAAGCCGAGCCTCGTCTCCAGGAAAGCGGCGGAGGCAGACGGAGAAGCGAGAGAAAAGACAGAGCGGCGGAGAGATGGAGCTGGACAGGTGGAGCCCTGCAAACAAGAACTCATCTGACAGCTGGAAGCAGCTCATATGGCTAACCATCAGCACAAATTTGAAATAGGCAATTGAAATCTTCTTCTATGCAAAACGTGCTGTTACACGTCCAGTATTTATGCTCATAGAAGATTACCACATGCTGTATATACATAAACACATGGTGTGGACGGAAAGCTGGCAGCGGACAAACTTAATGACAGCTCGGACGGAGAAGCAGGACGAAACAGAGAAAGTGAAACAGAACGGAGAAGACGAGGGGGGAGAGCAGTTTGTCAGTGAGCTGCTGACAGACCCGGAATGAGATGTGACTTCAGTAAAATGAGCTGCTGCGAAATCATGGACGGTGGATTGCGTCCGCCCGGCAGAGAACGAGCCGATCAGATGACAACAGATACCGCTAACCTGATAGCTCTGCCCGAACATGTAGGTCAAACAGATCACCTGGACTCTCCCACGAGGTGAGACATTAACTTTTAACCGGACCGGACAACAACTAGCAGAGGCGGACGCTATTTTTACCACCACACATTCACTCGCCGCAGTTTAAAGGGGCTCTGCGGAGCTTCTGTGTTGTTGTTTTTTTTTACTTTATGTTGGCTCCTGCTGCTCTCTGTCCTCAGAGAGGTGCTGAGATAAGAAACTCCAGGATGTGCGTAAAAAAACACATCCTTTTGGACTGTCACGGAAAAATGTGATGCAAGTCCCTCGCAAAGAAATCCACTGAACACCTTCATCAAACGGTCCACAGTGAAGGCAACAGAGAGGGGAGGAAGGGAAGAGTCTCATTCCTACGTAGAGCCCCTTTAAAAACAAACTGTTGGGACCCAGTAGGTGATGATGACGTCAGACTGTGTACTGAAGAAGTGATGTCATTTTCTGAACTTACCGGGCTGTTTGTTCTGATACCTGTCTTAACCAACTCAGTGATTACATCCACATTACAGGTGACCAATGATCAGACATCTCATTGTGTTAGTATTCTGTGAAAGTACCGAAAGTCGGCCCCTTAAATCCAACATGCACACGAGTTATAATTCAAGTGAGCGTATTTTCTAATATTCTGGGGACATGAACACAAATTAATGTTCAAACAGTTGTTGAGTGTTTGCAAATATTACACAGATTCTGACTTTTGCACTTGTGAAAATGTGCTGGTGTTCTGAACAATTTTGGACTGATGATCGGACAAAATCAGAAATGTGAAGATGGTAAAAAATCAGCAGATAAACCAAAAGTGGATTAATAATAATAGGTCGCTGCCATATATTGATTTAGCAACAGTATTTATTGTTATTTCTACGTTTTTCAATCTTGTTCATACCTTAAGTTCTGTGTTTCACTGCGTTTAATATATGTTTTATTGTAAAACACTGTGCAACTTAGTTTTTGAATATAAATTCAAATGTTATTGTTGCAGATTTAGTCCAACAAATCACGTAATATTAAACAAACATTTTCTGTAACTGGAAACATGATCCTTAAAGAGGTTTGTCTAAATTGCACCAAAAAATAAATGACTCTGGATCTTTACCTAAAATAGATCATTTATTCATTTGGCCAACGGCCTAATATTCCACCAAATTTCATGACGAATCTGTTTTTGGACATCCTGCTGACTAACAGTTGGCAAACAAACAGGATCAAAAATAACCTCCATGGCAAAGACATTCAATTATTCACAAGCCAAATTTTGAGTCCCGTGAGAGAAACTGCCTTTAATAAAAGATGGTCACAGCTGATTCTGAATGACGCCTGTCATGTGAAAAAAACATATTTCAGGTGTTCTGTGCAGCGATATAAAGACATTTAACTGAGTCTTTATGTTTTCCTCTACTCTTTAGATTAAAGTGACCCAAACTGTGACCGTTAGCATAAGAACAACCTTTGATCAGATCACAGCTCTTGGCAAAGACAGGTCTATCCATTACCCAGCAGTCAACCTCAGGGTCCATACTGCAGGCCATCTGTTAGAGCGCGGGTCTACGAAGGCTCTTAAGTGCTTAGGTAAACTCTCCAGATCTCGGTCCCAAATGTCAGCGATGGGCAGATAGCTTGTCACCGTTCTCCTCACGTACATCTAAACTGGTGCGGCAGATGGTGTGGAAAAATAGATGGATGCCTTGGTTGAGGTATAAAGATGTCAGGAGAAGTTCAGCTCTATACCGCGCCATATGTTTCTCCCCTCAGGAAACCGATGGCGCGTGCACGCCGGCTTTAGGTGTGCACGCATGGCGCCCGTGACTGTCAGCGGCCACCGTTTGGACAGTTACCTGCAGATGATGGATAATTGTGCGCCGTGAAATGGCTAAGAGCCGTTGTCGTTTGTGGGATTTGAGTGCAGTCATCCTCCGTATCATTTTTCATCCTGACCCATAAATATATTTCCAACACCCAACAGAGAAAGAAAAGGAAAAGACGGAGGGAAAACAATGTTTGTGGCCCAAAACAGATCCCTGGCTTCGCTCCAACGAGAGCTGGCAGCCGTCCACTAAATCAGAGGCATTGCTTGGAAGGCGCCCCCCTATTAAACAGATCTTAAAGGAGTGTTTCATCCATAACACATCTCCGCGCTATTTTGTGCCTAGCTCAGGTGTAATTGATTTCCTCCAAGTCATTTCACTGCAGCGTTCGGTTCATTATACAGTGCATTTTGTTGCTCGGGCTTTGTGATGCTTCTGGTGATTTGAAATCCTATTAGACCCAGCGGTGAATCGCACGGAGCCATTTGTCTTGCTACTGTTTCATTGATGTGATATGTGGCCTAACGCTCTGTACCGGTGAATCAGTGTCATGTCTCCGCGTTGACAGCGTACAGGGGACAAAACCAGCCTCGGAGCGACGAAGTGAAACTTGTTATGATGGATGCTTAAATTATTTACGCTTTTAAAAGGCGGCCAAAATAAGTGACCGCTGTACTATGCACCAATGGGAAACTACTAAGAGGGAGAATAGTAAACAAAAACTATTGTTTCAGAGATGCATGGAGCGTTGTGAGGGGGTTCCTTTGTTATTTTGTAGCTCCAAGGCCACCAACGCTTTCTCATGAATTATAAGCAGGGAATAGAGAAACATTTGCATAGTGTTTATCGTAATTAGGGATCTATAAACAATCGCTCCGCTGCTGCCTCTGGCGTCCTCCTCGTGTTTCCAATGGACTGCAAAACAGCCTTTTTTTTTTTAGTTTTTAAGTAGATCTATTGTCTCACCTGCCTCCATGCAGCAGCGAATCTAGTCCTACACCAAATTCCACCCACGCCCACTGCGGAGTATTTTACACACAGAGGCAATTACACTTCAGATACTGCGTATATCACGATATCCACTTTTTAACATCAGCACATTGCAGGCCTGACATGCTTCTGATATCTCCACATACTGTATGGGAGAGTTTTAAGGGCTCTTTTTAAAATGTTTTTATTCCTCATTTTCGGAGCAAAATCATGAAGAACTGATTAAACAGTGTGCTTAACATTAGCATGGTTGTCAAGCTCAAGTCATCAGCTTACTACCGAGAGTAACACTAATGCACTGTTAATTCCAAGACCATGGAGCACATCATTAGCTAATGTTATCTTATTTTGTCAGAGAAGGACTGCGTGGTATTACCCCACTGTGTGAGAGCCAACTCTTGACTCGACTGTATCAGAGTTTGGGCTAGCGTTAGCGACTCTGTCCTGCTCTTTATTGGATTTGAGAACATTCCAGGAAGCCGGGCCAACCCCGTTACCCGTAATAGCATTATATTTGCCAAACAATAAGTCGTTATCCGGAAAGCCTCTGCTCTGTACAAGTGAAATTACAAACAATAAAGAACAAATCTAACCTCTGTCGCTTCAATAACGAAGCATCATCCGAATCTGACATTTACCTCACACCGCATTATAAAGATGAGGCTAATAGCTCCTTGTTGCATCTTTATTTCTACGGCTTTGCATAATATACAGTGTATTTAAGACTCCTCATGTGTTTCTGCTTCTGACGGGTGTTTCCGACTAACTCACAGAGTCAGCAATAACCATCTAGCGAGCAATTCCAGATCAAATCTGCGAGATCCTGTCAATTCAGCAGCAACAGTAGCGAACTAAAGAGATGTGTAAGTGCAAGTTTAATCAGTTCAAACGGCATCAAGGCAAACGAATGCGAGTGGAGACACAGACACAGGGTTGACGGGGGGGCAGCGGCGATCAGTGAAGGATATTGGCTGACAGCAGGGAGCTATCCGCGCTGGCAGGACGGAGGAGCACCGAGAATATGGATGAAGCAACAACAAAATGGTTTCGCCTCACCATCACTTTCACTCCTCCCTCCCCCGAGGACGGCCGAGCGAGAGCGGCTGAGGGAAAAAAAACGCGTCTGCCTACTGCGGGAGACACTGTATCATCTATACAGAGGAGCATAAACAAAGCTGAACAAACTGTCTTAAGCGCAAGATGTGATCCTTCTGCATTCACCGTTCGATCCGTCTGCACACATGCACACACACACTCACACACACACATTCCTCTCTCTCCTAGCAGCATGGAAAACTTCCCTCCTTCTCGTCCATGTTAATGCGTCTGGCAGCCTGATCTTACATTCACATTTGAAGACACTGAGCTCATTTCAGACGGGGCGGGTCAGACGATGAGAGGTTTCATCAGTAATGTGCAGAAACTCGCATCTTCTGTTGCTATTGATTTTAAGACTCATGGTTGTTTTGGGGTAGATTGATTATGAGATTAAGTATATATTTCAAAGTGGATTTATTTTATAATTGTGTGAACTTTTTCAACCCACTTGTGTTAAGTATATGAGACCTACAGTAGCTTTTCTTTTTTTTTTTTTCATTTCACATGCAGCCATTGTTTTTGACCTTTACGCTCCACAATGGAAGGACGTTTGTGCCCTTAAAGTGTTGTCTTTTTATAATCTTTTCTCCCAAATGTTAATAAAAACAGCATTTGTGTGCCTTGGCTTAAGGATGGCACAATTAGCCTTTTATGAAATTGGCTTTAAAAAGGTTTTACCCCCCCCCCAAAGGATGTAGATAAACTCAGAGAGGAGCATGTAATCCCTCAATCCTAATTAAAACATGATAATCACTAAATTTAGGGCAACAGGGATTTTACCTGATAGCGATGCTAAGCTGTAGAAGCCCTGTTTGTTTACTCACTTTCAAATGAAATAATCTGACAATAACTCGTCCATCTCACCTGATCGGAGCTGTTTGATGCGACCCTGGCTGGAGCCGGGTTCAACGGGCAGGAAGTCCTTGAACCAGGAGATCTCTGGGTCGGGGATGCCGCTGGCCGCACACAGCATTGTGGCCGTCCTTGTCCGCTCCACCACCTTCAGCTGGGGGCCCATGTCTATACTGGGGAAGCCAAACGGCAGCAGGTCCTCTGGAAGGAGACAGAGAAAGAAAAAAGGATTCAGAATTTACAGATGCTAGCAGCATTTGAATGTCCAAAGTGGCCTTTAGCTATCATGGCGACAGTGTGACAGCTAAATGCTAACATTAGCATGTGTTAACATGCTCACGAGAGAATGCTAAGATGCAGATGCTCAGCAGATGTAATGTTTAACATCTTAATTTAGCATTCTAGCATGCTAACATTTGCTAGTTAGCATGCTAGAACAGCTGAAACTGATGCAATGCCAGTTTGTAATTTCTACCAGTATCAAAACAATGAAAACAAAGACGGAGTTTGATGATGTCGTCAAGTAGTGTGGAGTTGTTGTCTTCATTGTTAAACAACCACCATAGCAACATCGCGACTTGTTGTAAGTATCAACTTGGATATGATATGAACATTTATACACGACACAACAAGATATTTGCCGAAGGCGTAGTCGTGTTTAGACATTTAAATGTTGAAATGTGACACATTATATCTTAGTTAATTATTTAGTTAATTATGCAGAGACAGAATACTAATATCTGGAGTGGATTTCGAGGCAAAACATGAAATCGTTGAGAAGATATTTCACTCAAAGCCAGAAATATCCACCTCAACGTCATCGGGATTCATCGCCTTGGAAACATGAATGTATGTACAAGATTTTCCGTTAAAATTCATTAAAGCTGTGGAACGCTGAACGTCCAGCTGACTGACAGACTGCCATCCCCAGAACCACGCATGGCTAAAAAGAGATAAAGATAAAGCGATGAAGAGAGACAGAGGGCTGTCGGTTGGGGATCAGAGTGGTTTAGATGATGTGAGGCTTGCTCATACTTTATTCTGGAGCAAATCCACCGGGACAATAATGAACAATTGTGTGCACTCCTTATTTTTCGGGGCAGTTGATCTGCAGTTTTTTTTTCCCAAACACAAGCGACTGGTTTATCCGCCTGCACGGAGGCAGAGTCAGCCCTGCCATGCATTCATTCCTTACTTTCCCTTCTCGCTCACACACAGACAGTGATGTGAGAGCCACTGTTCCCCCGCCTTTAACATCTGCAGACGCTTGAGAGTAGAGATACTGGCGAGGACAGCGGAGCCACTATACCCTTCCTCATCAAAGCCATGTGTTCGCTCCTACAGCTAGCTTGTCATTAGGTGATCTGGTAGGCGGGCAGAAGCACAGCTAGGGTTTAGTGTGTGTGTGTGTGTGTGTGTGTGTGTGTGTGTGACAGGTCGTTTCTGCAGGAGTATAAACATACCGCCCAGTCAGCAGGAGTTACTTAAGTGCAGACACACAAGCGCGCTATAAACACGGCCACACACACATACAGTACACTGTTAACCTCGAAACACAGGTGTTTGGTGGCAGTGGCAGTGAACTGTGAGTTTTTCCGTGGTGTGGCTCTGTGGTGGTAATGATTCCTGTCTAATAACTATGCAGAGAGCTGCTCAGAAACAGCAGCAGCAATTAGAAGCTGGGATCAAGAGGAGGGGCAGGGCACTGGGGGTAATAAGGACTTGTTAGCAGTAATTGTTAAAATGTACCAACGATTAGAGAGGCCGATCTGGGATGTGTCTGGATATGTCTGATTACGTTGGGGTGTGTGTGGGGGGGGCAGCGGATAAGTGTGTGTTGTTTGTGAGTGTGTACATATTTGTTTCTATAGGGATGTTCTTATTAGCATCTTTGCAGATTTGTACGACATGTGGAATGATGCACACACACACACACACGCACACACACACACACCGAGGAAAATGAGGGCCCGTGCACGCAGAAAAGCAGTTGCTTTCCATTTCACACACACACAAACACTTTCACACACTTTCAGTGGTGAATGGGATTAAGCAGCTCGGTGACAACGGTCCAGATGGCCAGACACGTAATCAAGCATCCATCAGGCTTCCTGCTTCCTCCTCTCCTTACCCTTTTAACCACTCTATCTCTCTCGCACATACACACCGACACCTCCTCCATACCTGGGACTATAATTACATATTCTCCTCTCCCTACAGCAGCAAAGCAATTATCACGGTGGCAGTTTCCTCGGCTAATAAATCAAACCCACAGGAGACTCTTGATTGTCAAGCACAACAAATCCCCCCTAAAAGTTAGCTAGCTCAACAGGGCACCGCTGACAAAATCTGGAGCCAAACGCAGTCCGAGACGCAGAGCGTGGCCACGTCAACTGTCTGTGTGTTTTTCCTGCGCTGCTCTCCTCCTCCGGGCCCCCTGCTACCTAACCGCATGACAGACGTGAACCATCTGTTTCCACGCGCTCTGCGCTGGGGATGAGAGGCTGAGTGGAGATAGGATCTATCGCTCTCTTCTTCCCCTCTTTTCCACAGTCGTCAGCTTTGGAGAGACGCCTTCAGATCGGAATGTCAAGCCGCTGCTGATGGTGCGGTTGCGATCAGCAAGGAGAGGAGAAAAAAAACCCCCACAAAAGACAGGAAGGCAAATCAAAGCTCGGAGGCGGCGGCGACGTCGAGTCTGTGGTTAGAGCGCAGGTGCCGTCAAGAGCTCATATCAACCTTCTGATATCAGCCAACAGGGACCCCAAGTGGAGGGAGGGGACCACTTTGACTACCTCCCCTCTCCCACCCTCCCCCCCTGCATCCAACTTCCTCCTCTTCCACCGTCCACGACTGATCGATGTTAATGATCCACCTGAATGGAGACCACTGGTACGGCCATTGAGGAAAAAAAGGAGGAAGAGAACAGAAGGGGGGGGGTGATCGATGGGGAGGTCAGGAGGCGAGCTCCCCTGGGGCGAGGAATATGGTAGGCTTACATCTGCTCCCCCTCTGCCCTCCCCCAACCCCACCCCTCTCCTGAGAGGGTTCAGATGGTCTTTTTATCACCCCGCCGGCTGCAGCTACATGGACTCCCTGGCTGTTAATTAGAGCACGCCACTGCAGCGGGCTCGGGGCGTGTGCTTGTACGTGTGTGTGTGTGTGTAATCCTGTGTGTGGGTTTGTAGGGGGTCGGACTCTGTATTCCAGTCAGGTCTTTATCAATGCTGCAGATATAGAGTGTAGGTGGACCTTGGACTGAAGCTGGAGAGAGAGAACCAGGCAGAGACATGAGATGATTTAGATATCGCCCTGCTGTAGGAAAATAAATGTATTCCAAAGAAATATAGAATTACTGTTTTTCACTTTTGTTGTTTATGGCTAAAAGATAAATAAATATAAAAGACAGTTTACTGCGTTTCATTTAAAATGATTGTTTAACAGCAAAGACTCCATAAAATGTGTTAAGATTGGGAAAAAAAATGAAATAGCCATCACAATTCCCAAGAGCCCGAGGTGACGTCTTTGACAAGTGACCAACTGTTAAAAACCAAAAGATGTTTAATTAACACATTAATTAGGAGGCTAGTTTCCACATTTGAGAGGATGGAGAGAAAAATGCCTGATCGTTATCAAGATTAATGTCCTTTGTTCTGTTAATGGTTGGGTTTATAAAGAGTGTGAGCTCGCATGTGTAGCGCTGAAAATCATGTTTAGCATTTGAGCGCAGACGTTCTCACTGATCAGTTTGTTATTCGCAGTAGCACGGCTGAGGCTGAATCTTTAATTAATCTAGTTTCTTGATTAATCTATTAAACATTTGGTCTATAAAAAACATCAGAAAATGGAGAAAAATGTCGATCTTTTGTCCGCATCCGAATATTCACATTTAAGAATCGAAGAAATTACATTTTTCTATCAAAAATTTACTCAAACCGATTAACCCTTACCCTTAATTAATAGTTGACAACTGATTGATTAAATGCTAAATTGTTGCACAGAGGAACCTGGACGCCTGCATCAATACTGTCTTTACATATTCATCCACAATGAGAGTCAGTCTTAACAAGATTAACGTCTGTCTGTTAGACAAAACAGTGAAAAATCACTGGGACCAGGGTGATTTCTCCAGATTATTATTCTTAGTAGCACAGTAAAAGTCTGTAACCAACAATTTGTTTCATTGTTGATTAACCTGTCGGATCGTTTTCTTGACTAATGTATTAGCTGTTATCTAAACTCCTCACACCTCTCTCGTCCTCTCCTCTTCATGCGGTGTTATTTCACTGTAAGCGAATGCAAAACATCTAACCGGTGATAATATATTCTAGACGTATACACAGACGGATGCAGCAGACATGTCTGCTCTGCAGGTTCAGACAGAGCAGCAGACTCGGAGCTGTACTGGACACCGAAGTACAGTTCACTGGAGAGGAGAATAGAGAGCTACAGGTATTCAGCCCGGCTACTGGATGAGTCAGCGGCTGCTTGAAATAGATACTGCGGGCATGGCCTTGATCACACTTTTCACCAAATGAATCATTTATCAAACACAAACATTGCTGCGCAAAAAAAGCACTGCTTATTCTTCATCTCCTGGTTAAATTGATAAGACAGCCTATGGAAAAATGCGCCATGTGTGCATAAACACTGTGTGTGTCAACAGCGTTCGGGGGGGAACATTGGCACTGGCCGACCGGCATTGTTCCCTGGAGCTTTGTGTTTGTGTGTATTTGTGTGTATCAAGAGGTTGAGAGCGTAAATTTTGGCCTGGTTATGTTTGCAGAAGGGCAATCAGGCCCTGTGCCCAAAACCAGTCGGTGGAGCCAAACGAATCTGGGCAAATATGCAATTCATGCACCAGCGTGAACCCACACACACACACTGGCGCGCGCACACACACTAATACTAGGACATACAGGCACACAGACAAAGTCAAACACACAATGCATATGATGCAAACAAACAAACATGAATCCAGGTTTTCTCTTCCTGTCTCTCTTTGTGTTTCCTTCAGCCACCCAAACACAGCGCTGCACGCACACAAACACTCGCTCTCTGACAGAAAATCATCATTTGTCCCGGCTAAGAAACAGGTTGCCTATTCATCTTTCAGTTCATTTCAGCGGGGGAACGGCCATGTGCATGAAAGAAGCCTGAATAAAAGCCGATCTCGAGGAGCCTGATTCAGGATTAATCTGCCAGCGCTCAGCGGTCTTCAGAGGCTGTAATGCTTTGACTCCCATAGACTGCAGGAGGGCTGAAGGGGAGCACTTTAAATGCTAATGGCCCTTTATGATAATAGATCACAATACAATGCAGAGTCGGACTTAGCATCGTAGATCAATCCCGGCAAAAAAACAAAACAAAAAAAAAAGCCCACATGTGTCCCACACCAGCCTGACTTCGGCCTCCCTCACAGATCGAGCCGTCGGAGACTAAACACGACGATCCAACACAGAGCAGTGTGTTACGTACAAACACGCATGAAGAAGAAAAAAGGAAGAAGGGGAGTACAAAACAGTGACCAAGACAGGGGTATATATATGATGAAAGAGCCGGTTCGCCACTCAAGGAGTGTAATCCTCTCGCAGGCTGAGTTGATACTCTCAGTTGTTTTCAGACCGATGCTGCTTGAGCCGCCGGCCTGCCAATGCAGCAGACGCCTGGGGGGAATCACTGATCTGACTCTGTTGTTCATTCGAAGGGTGTTTGCCGTGGTGGCAGAACATCCCTCCTCCCCCTCCTCTCTCACCCTCTTCCTCCCCCATCCCTCGCCTCCCTTTCTCCTAAAATGGGACACTGGGAGGTGAGTATAATCAGGATTACTCTGCACAAACCAGCCCTACACACACAGATATGCACATGCACGCACCCCTAAACAAAGAGATCCACGTGCATGCATTCACCCACATACACAATCGTGATGGTGGTTTTGCATGCACACGCACACACACACACACACACACACGGATACATACATACAAGCGGGCACATATATACAGACTTGCAGTGATGAGAATATCTCGCCCACCAGAGGTTTTCAAACATGCAGAACTGCAGATATTCACATCTCCTGAAGGCGGAACAACACAACTGCAGTGTCCATAGAAAAGAGCAGTTGGGATGGAAGAGGGAAGGGGCGGGTGAGGAGGGGGTGAGGAGGGGGTGAGGAGCAGAGAGCCTGTAAAAATGCAAAGGGAGGAGAGGAGACAGAGTCCGGATAGACAGCGAGGGTCAGGCAGAATAGATGGCAGAGAAAATGAAAGAATGAATAAAACAAGAGAGAAGAAAATTAGAAACGGACTTTGCTGTGGGCCAGAGAGAGAAGGCTGCTGGAGTCAAGTGCAGAGAGATAGAGACAGAGGAGGAAGAGGAGGAAGAGGAGGAAGAGGAGCTGGTAATGGGATTGGGAAGGCTGGTGATGATGATGTTGAAGGCGCAAAAAAGAGTGATCTCCCCGAACATAACCTACCACGTCTCCATCCATTAGGCAGGCTGGAGCTGCAGCCCATATCCTGTGGCCAACCACAGGCCTCTCGCACTGTACTACACTGCTATTAGTGTCGGTCAACCATTAGAAAAATGATGAGATGAAACACATCAGGGGATGAAAAGACGGTGGTGGTTCGGTCAGTAATGGAAAGCATCCTCTCTACTTCAGCCGCTGGTGGACGTTTTCTCCAATTGAGACCCAAACACATTTCTGTGCATTCTGACATGATCTATCCGACAGTATATCACTCTGCAGACTGTAGAGTCTTTTGCAGGTGTGTGTCTGAAAGCATCCTGTTAAAGGTCAGTCAGAAGCGACGAGTTATACTTTTTGTCTGGACCGGGAGAGTGGAGTCAGCCCAACCAACGCATTTGTCCGTGACTGAGTAAGTGAGTGACAGAGTTTAACAATCGGTCGAGGCAGTTGAGTCTTAGCGCTTCGCTGGCCAATAATTTTCTAAATTAATCTGCACGAAAAGTTATTACGTCACCAAGGGGCGTACCGCCAGGAGGCGTTTGTGCCGCGAAGCGCTGCCCGCTTCCCTTATGTTCCCGACCGGGCCGTCCAGATAGAGCGCCCGGCGGCGTGGCGCTCCACGGCCGAGTGGCTGCATGTCTGAAAGGCCCGCAGCGGGCAGATGGGGACAGATGGTTGTTTGATGGAAAAAAAAAAAAAAAGTCATCAGTCTTTTTATAGAAAAATCATAATGTAAGTAGAGAAAAGTCAACTGTAAGCTTCTTGGTGATGAACGTCCGAATCTCAGTACAGAATGTAGCTTCCTGAGTTACTAACAGCTAACCTGACACATCAGAGCGTTTGTCAGAGACGTCGTCCTCGGTATCTGTCTGGAAAACAGCAAAATACTCGGCAGGTGATTTGAAGAACCATCAATCACAGACTTCTTTCAACCAATCAGATCAACTAACCATGTGATTGAAAGCCTTTTGGCGCTTGCCTTTGCTCCTATTTCAGTGAAATATACTTTCAAATTCTGGTATGACTGATGCTATAACAGCATCTAGCTAACCGCTTAGGAAGCCGCTGAGCGAGTAGTCGGCTCTTCGCTGTCGTCACATCCAAACCACGGCCGGAGCTGCCAGGAGTTCCTCGTGGGACGCTGATTGGTTGAAACCAAACCACACAGGTTGGAGCCTGAGCCAAGATCCAGCTGCCTCGCAAGGAAAGAAAACCGACACTAAACTAGAGGTTACGCTCAAGTTTAAGAAGTTTAATTACTTTACAGTTTACTTTGAAATTCTGGACCAGTTTCAATTAAACTGTGTGACAATAGCGCATTGTGTGTGTTTTTTTTTCCCCAATTGCGATGATAAAGTGTTCTGAATTGGCAAACGCTTAAATTCGCACCTCCGACTGGCTTCTCCTCCAGAGCGATTGCTGCTGAGGCTTATGGGTATTGTAATATTTAGAGCCATTAGTCATGCCAAGTGGAAAGAAAGAAACATGACTTCTCAGAAACAAAAGATGAAATAACTGAAATTTGTGGCCAGAATATAAACTTTGTTAAATTACCAAATAACAAAAACTCAAATATCTCTACAGTTGATTGAGGATATCTTATAAAACGCAGAAATAGGAACTAAAGGGTGGATAATAAAGACAAAATCCTCTATCACGGTATATGAAATTTTATCTCATGATATCAATATATATTGAGATAAAGTAACGTTTCTGAAAAATCTATAGAAATTGTTCCAATAGTGAAATATGTTGTTTGGCAAAGCCGGTGAACTAAATGACTAAAATATTGAGATACTTTAATGATGCTGATCTTAAAATCTAATGAAAATCTATAAAAATCGCCATAAAACCGCCCTGCTCATTGATTTGCAACATGGCCCGCGGTAACATAACACACCCAGAGATATTAAAGGGACATCTAGCACCATAAAGAAAATCTTCCATACTGCCAAACCAGAATATATCATATTACCCAGCGTACACGTTGGCAGCCCGTCTCTGCGTCCTTATCCAGTGTTTGAGAAATGAAATTATTATGCTGCTAACAGCTCTGAGTCTGGTTGGTGCTCTGGGTCGAATATTTGTGTCATTCATCACGGTCCTGTAGTCTATTTACGGCACCGAGCACATCAGCAGATTAGGAAGAATCAAAGAAAGCTGATTCTGTTGTCACAGGGGGGAAACGGGACGACGTCATGGTACACAGATCTCGGTAAGAGAAAAGTTTACACAAACCGGGACGGGGAACAGGCGGCCACACACGCTGCGAGGCTCGCCCTCGAGGTGTACTTTATGTGGTAATGTGCTTCAGATTGGGGCTGTGTGTGCAGAGATGATGGGCCGGGGAACAGATGGACAGGAGTCTATTCCCTGGGCTACCAGCCTTCTGCTTACCACACAGCCCTGCCAACTCCACAGTCCTCATCCATCGCCTCCACTTCTACACCCTCTCCACTACTCCTCTGACATTTCATCTCTATTGTTTCGCGCCATCCTGTTGTGTTATAAAGTCGCCCCCACCTACTCGCCCTCCATCGCACTCCCTCTCACCTCCCCTCGACCTCTTCCTCCCTCGTTCCTTCCCTTCCTCAGTGTCCCCCCGGCAGAAATAGGTTGTCTGCCAAACCGAGGCCTAATCCCCTGATTTTTCTTCATGTAGTAACAGCCCGTGCAGCAATCCCTCTATTCCTTCATCCTTTCCTGCTGTGCTGGGCAAACGGCCAGCTCTCAGATCTCAGGCTTGCAGCCACATGCTGCAACTTTACTTCATCACATGTTGGAGCGGCACATTAGATGCGTTTCCCTCCAAGGAGGCAGGGTACATTAGATTAACACCCTTTAGCTGGGAAGTGCAGTGATTACAGCAAACTGGGATGCTAAAACACCCTTCAGCTAGCACGCTAGCTGGCCCTGTCTGCGGCCAGATCACGCTCGGTCGCACTCGAGAGGGACTATAAAAAGAACAGTTGACTGCAGCCTGCTGTGGAGGCAGGGTGTGGCAGGGCTCCATTGTCACATCTACTACTGACAGTGCAGGGAACTGGGGACGACGGCTGAAATCAGGTGTGTGTGTGGGTGTGTGCACGTGAAAGGAAAGCGCCGCTCAAGTGGAAAAGGATGGAGATGGGGGGGTGCGTGTGTGCGTTTTTGTGTGACTCACCTCTGATAATGGCCAGCTTGGCAGTGACAGACACCTCTCCTTCACTGTTGCGTGCCACACACTCGTAGATGTTCTCATCTCGGGGTGCTCTGAGCGGCTGGATCCTCAGCACAGCACCTGCACCTTCATCAAACTCTACGGTCTGAACAGCCACAGAACCACAGGACAAGACACATCAGCCACAGCAGAGCACAGACCTGGATCATTATTTTGTTGTTTATCGGTAACTTAGCATCGTCTTCTCTTAGAACAATAATGTGACAACAAGACTTTTACACTTTATTGATCTCCTGGAGGAAATTCCTTTGTTTTACTTGCCCTCGCTTCCACGAGGTCAGGCCCAGCTCACCTTCCAGGAGCTGGTAGGGATTCAGTGTCTCGCACAGAGACACTTCAGCAGGGTGGATACTTACAATCATGGGGGGTTGAATGTGGGTTCTCTGGTTGAAATCTCTAACTATGAGGTCGTGTTACCGCACTGATACACAATCAGCCCTCTAATGTGACTGAGCTGCAGGAATTAAGAGCTCTGTGGAGAAGCCTGCTGAACAGCATGTAGCTGCAGGACAGCAATATGTGCATTCAATAGAAAAGAAATCATCATGCATAACCCTTCGCTCTGAATTTCTGTTGCATTACTCTGTTGTCACTGAAAACATTTTATAGTTTCTACTCAATCTGGCAACCCATACTTCAAAAATTAGCAAAAATGTGGTTCGCTTGTTAAATTTCTATTTTAAAGAAATATTCCTTTGGGCAAATACACATGTGAGCTCTCTGGATGAGAAATAGCTGTTAAGCGGGGAGTTAATTAGCTTAGCTTAGCATCAAGACTTAGAAGCAGCGGGAAACAGCTAACCTCAAAATCCACCGAGCAGCACCTCTTATTTATTATTTACTTACTTATTACTCATAATATCCGGCTTGTTAAATTTTGAAAACCTCAAGATCGCAAGAAGACTAAAAGGCTACAGTTTCAACAACCTTACAGAATAAACAAATTAACTAGAACTTGTTTTTGAGCTTCAAAGATGCAGGTAGTTGGAATTTATTGTAACTTCAGGCTAGCTCTTTCTCCCTAGCTAGTAGTCTTTATACTAAGCTAAGCTAATCATCTCTCAGTAAGAAAGAAAAAAGTCAATTTCACTAAAAGTTGAACTACTCATTTAAGAAACAAGTTTATAGCATATCTAAAACCCAAAACAGAATATTAACAATTCATATCTAAAGCCATATTTAATTTAGCAAGAATTAATATTGCAATACACAGCATAAGCTAAAAAGTATATTATATCCTATACGTTAAAATATTCATAGATCTTTATTGCTTTGCATTTCTCATGCTGCTACAGTGGGAGGTAACCGTTGAGCACTGTGACAACCACCTCGATACGCTGGGAGTTGACCTTCTTGCCCTTCTTGTTCCAGTAGACGACAGGCTTGGGACTGCCACTGGCCTGGCAGACAAACGATGCCACGCCCCCCGACACTCCGATCTGGTCTGTGGGAATCTTGGTGAACTTTGGGGGAGCTGGGAAATGGAGAAAGAAGGGAGGGAGGGGGAGGGGAGTTCATAAATAAAAACACAAGCATGAACATTGATAGTTGCACCCAGAGGACATCAGAGTGGACTCCAAAACCACAACCAGCAACGACCCCCTGCTGACCACGCCCCGCTTCGCTGTCAGACGACTGGTCAGGCCGACTTGTGCCTCTGACGGCTTGTGTGATTGTGCTTACTTCCTGGGTATCATCTAGAGGACGTGCTGAAGGACTTCCTGTGGGTCATAAATAAAAGATGGGGTTGTGCTTCAGAGGAACATCTCTCTCTCTCTCTCTCTCTCTCTCTCTCTCTGTGTGTCTGTCTCTCTCTCTCTCTCGCTGCTGCCTCCGGGGCAGGCTACCCTCGTACTGCAGGCAGCACAGGCTGTCATGACACAAGAGTGTTTCACAGGTAGCGGCGAAGTGTTGGCTGCAAATTCACAGCATATAATTGGTTTAAGTGTATTAATACCAGAGGTGTAATTTTGTGCCTGCACTCTCCTACAAAAAGGCTTTGCACTCGCACATTCTGTCGATGCTAACCAACGCGATGAAATCCACCGCCATTAGCTGTGTTAATTTTACAGGTTTGGCCTCCTGGGGGGCGGAGGGGGGCAATTTGTGCTGCTCGTTTTTTTTCAGGTGTTGTGCGACGCTGAGACGCAGCCGCTGCCCTCTGCAAGAAAATAGCAATTTCCCGAGTCTGATATTGAGCCAACAGTACTGAACCTATATTTCTCGGCTGTGGCTGAGTCAGATCAATCAAACAACTTCATGCACCCACCCACCCCGCGCTATCTGTCTGTGGCCTGTTGCCATGGCGCCCAGCTTAACTCCTCCTCAGTGCTATCCATCAGGGTGAAGTCAGGATGACCCTTACCATAGCAACCTGGATCCCTCCTCCCACCTCCCCTGAGTCTGGGTGGGTGAGGTCCTACTGTGTTGATTCACTTCTGCTCCGAAGACAGAGCACCATGTTCTGATGCGAATCTGCTCAGAACAGACGACATCCACTGCGTGTCTGTCCGTCTCAGGAGAGGGTTAGCATCCTATGTTGCTCTTCTTGAGGATTATTTCATTTCTTTTCTGTTAAAACATGTTTTTTTTTTTTTTAACAGATTATAAAGCCCCTTGAGGCAAATTGTGATTCTGGACTATATAGGGCTGAGTAAAACCGACATGACAGAGCAGCAACAAAAGAAAAATGCTTATCAAACGATCGCTACCCGACTCTAAAGCCTGTTCGCACGACTTCTCACTTCTGCTAACTTCGCCGGCTAACAGCCACACAGAACGCTCCCCAGTTTCACTACAATGCCCTGACAGTAACTGAAATAATGGCGTGTCAAAAGACTGCTCCTGCGCCTGCCGCACTGTGTTGTGCCTCTGAAAGAACCGCTCTGAATGTCAGAAATAAAGTGGTTTCATTTTATGCTTGCCATAATCCTCAACAGGAAGAAGCAAAAAGCCAGTTCAGTATAGTCAATCAGAGCACATTTATGCCCACCATTTTGGGTCTGAAGAGCAGGATATTTCCTGCCTGTTAGTCTCTCAAGAAAGGCACACACACACACAGGGAGCGTTTCCAGCAAATTGCCCTTCTTACACTGCCAACAATATGAGTACGTGAATGTTCAGAAGTCCAAAAAATGTCATGGCTGAGGACGATCTTCTCCTGGCGATGGGATTATGAATCGAATTTCTCGTGCTTCTTAGGAGCTCCTACATGGGTTTCAGTGGCTTTATGTTGAGTCAAAAACTGTGTTCTCTTAAATGCGCTTCAACACCAATCCTTGCACAAAAAAAAAAAAAAAAACCCCGACCCCACTGGCAACGTTACTACTTAAGCCTCTTGTGAAAGCCAGGGAAAAGCCCTGCAAGGCACCGGCTCCGGACGGATTTGCACTCAACAGAGACTTGTTATGATCGGATGGTTCTGGAAACCTGTCTGGAAAATGAGAGACTAATGAGGAGCTCTGTCTCTTTAATCGCAGGTTTCAGTTCGTCGCGCTGGCCGAGGTAAGTCTACCACTGATCTGCCACTGGTCGCTTTATAATGAAACACCTTTGTAACCCTGCAATCATCTGACTGACTGACTCACTACTGCTGTGCTGAGATATGCCCGTGGACCAGCAGGTAAAGCATAATAATGTCGACGGCACATCACGCGGACAAAAAGGTATCAGCGAGTCTGCTTTAATCGGAATATTACCAAGAAATAAAAGTTAAATTCGGCCTCTTAAAAATGTTCCTTTAGGGATAATATAGTTACTCCTGGTAAAAAATGTTGGACTGCTGCCTTAAAGAAACATTTTCCAAACAGTATTAAGTGCAACCAGCTGTGGTCTGACAAGCCTTTGAGCCACTTTTAATAATGCATCTCTTCCTGTTTGTGTGTCTTTGCTGTCAAGTCCGCTCGCCTCTCAAAGACAAATGTGAGCAACAAAAAATGAGCCTGCGATACAAAGATGATGAGGGAGTGTGCTGTGCAGCTGGAGGAGGGAAATATCTGTGTTTTTGCTACCGGCTTCATTTGCATTTATTTGTTTGAAAGTTAAATGTGGATCACGTTCTGTGAGGGGAAATGTTAAACGTGTTTTGCATAAAATTTCAAAACAGTAATGGAAAAGAGTAATTATCAGAAAGAGGAAAGATGAAACTTGTCGGGCCAATAAACAAATCTCACTGGTAGGACTGAATGTTATCTGCTATCTGATTAATTCATCTTCCTTCACAGGTGATTTTAAACTACTTGCCTAAGAAACTAAAATTGCTCTTACATGACATTTAAATTATTGTTATTCTTGGATATTAATGAACTTGTTTACGGGGAAAATTTATAAGAACCTAAAGTTTGTCAATCGTTGAGAATTTAGAGGCAACCCAGTCAACTCATGGAGGAGATTTGAAGAGAAAGTGTTTTTTCTTGTTAGGTGACCGTGTTGTGTTCACAAATAAGTAATTACCTTTGGGTAATCGAGAAGTTCTGCGTGACTTTGCAGCCAAACACTCCTGCAATCCAAGATTTGTTGTGAGCACAAATCATTCAAATTGGATCGGCTTTGCAGGAGAAACAGCGAAGAACAAACGTCCCTGTTTTCAATTAGTGTACATTTTTGGTTTAATTGTTTGGAGGTGGTTTAAATCCGCTTCTTCAGTCTAATTTACAAGCTGTGTGCAATTCGTCCTGTTAATGGGAGCGAGAAGAAGAACTCGGTGGATTCACTGTAGGTGGTCCGAAGGCAGAGAGCTTCAATCCCACAACATTTCAACCGAACGCTGCGTGTTGTGTAATTCTCCCTCTTCAGTGGATATAAAAATATTTCTGTTGTGACGTTGGTCCTATCAAAGGATCACGGCCTCATACTGGTCACACAAATGGAGACATACTTTTGGATAGATTTTCCATTTCCTGAGAAGATCTATCTGCATCTTTAGCCTGTATTCGCTTTCCAACAAATCAGCTTGGTTATATTTTCAGAGCAGTGACAGCTGTGTGTCTGTGTCTGTGTGTGTGTGTGTGTGTGTGTGTGTGTGTGTGTGTGTGTGTGTGTGTGAGAGAGAGAGAGAGAGAGAGGGAGTGTGTGTGTGTGTGGGAGTATGTGTGTGTGGATCACAGAGGCATAAAATCTGTGGAAATGTTGTAATCAAGGAGATGATGAGGAACATGCTGATGGGACCTCCCGGCTTATCAAAACACATTAACAACGCCACAGTCCATAGATGTGATGTACTAGCAGGCACGCACACACACACACACACACACACACACACACACACACACACACACACACACACACACACAAAAGGACAAGCATACACACATATTCACACCTTAGTATATCACATTTACTGCTGACAATTTATATCAGCTGTCATCCAAGTGAGAGACAGAAGGAGGCAGAAAGGTATAGAAAGAAAGACAGACAGACAGACAGACAGATAGATAGACAGATAGACAGACAGACAGACAGACAGACAGACAGACAGACAGACAGATAGATAGACAGATAGACAGACAGACAGACAGACAGACAGACAGACAGATAGATAGATAGATAGATAGATAGATAGATAGATAGATATTCTGCAGCTAGGTAATGCTGGATGGATGGCTAGCTAACTGTCTGCTACAACAACGCGTTTTTTAATTTGAATTGAACTGATAGATAGACTGAAAGAAACTCTTGAAACCTTCGTGGTTCAAATATATTGAAAAATATAACATTGTCACGATACGAAATGCGACTGAAAATAAGCTTTTTCACACCACGCCGGTGAGCTAGGTATTGCTAAAACGATAGCAGGCAGCCGGATGGATAACTAGCTAGCTACGCCCCAATAAAGTTTTCTTCAATTTGAATTGATTCGATAGATAGACCGACAGAAAGAAACTCCAGCATTTGTGGTTCAAATATATTGAAAAGTACATTATCAATGCAGAAAAAGTGGCTGAAAATTAGCTTTTCACACCTAGCCAGATAGCTACGTAATGCTAGCGAGCTAGAAAGCTAGCAAGCCCTCAAGATAGATAGATAGATAGATAGATAGATAGATAGATAGATAGATAGATAGATAGATACTGTACGATATGTGTTACAAGTTAATATTGAAAGATATGCTTTCGCTGTCCAAATGTGGTTGAAAATAAAATTTTAACACCTAGCCAGACAGCTAAGTAATGCCAGCTAGCTAGATATGTAGGTTGATAGATAGATAGATAGATAGATAGATAGATAGATAGATAGATAGATAGATAGATAGATAGATAGATAGATAGATAGATAGATAGATAGATAGATAGATAGATAGATCGTCATACCTGGGCCTCCACACACGCTGCTCAGAGGGCTGGTTAGCAGGATAATGAGCGGCAGCAGCAGACGCAGGGGAGAGGAGCTAAGGCGGAGCTCCAGGATGGGCCTCCTGGACTGGGCTAGGACTCCAACCGTCCCGGGCCGAGGCATGGCGCCACCGTGGGTTGGTTGGAGACGATGGTGATTCGAGTCGGGCTTCACTCAACAGGGGTAGGCACTCTGCAGACACAAAAAAAAACCCATGAAGGTCAGCCAAGTCGAACGAAAGGCACAGTTCCCTCAATCTGTGATTCATCGCTCTGCTTTTTGGAGCGACGGCAGGAAATGTCAGCGCGCCGTGAGGGGAAGAGGGGAAAGCATACAATAATTCATGCAGATGCAGAGAGAACATCCTCATGAAGAAAATTAAAGACAAATTCATGCTAATGCAGGATTAGGTCTTTTGATTTCGCCAGAGCACTTCTGACTTGGGATTAACAGCTCAGGCAGGCCAGCTCTGACTGAACTAATACCAGAACAATGGAGCCACCGCTCAACAACTAAGACAAGAAACAGACTGAAAATAGTTTTCGGCGTACTGCTTCTGTATCAATAAGTCTCCTTTTCTAGTGAGCCGTGAAATGAGCTGCAATGATACATTTTTAAGAGTTTTTTTTTTTTTTTCTTTCCCCCCCCTCTCAGACGCCCTAATAATTTCATTTCACTTTAGCTCTGGCCTAATTCCTTCTTAGCGCTCAGTATTTTACTGTTCTGGTGGCACATAAAAGTGTTAATGCAATAATACACCCGGAGCGTGCCGCAGTAATGGAAAACACTTAAACAAAGAGGATTGGAGGGGTCAGTAGGAATGCAGGAAAAATTCAATAACGGCAAAATATATCAGGAACGGCTGCTTTGATAAATGTCCCCCACCCCCCCTTGTTAATCCCGAGCCTCGGGGGGGGGAGATCTCCACGAGGATGTTTGCTCTCTTTTCCGCACACAAACACGCTCACGCATCTGGAAGTCTGGACATAATTCGGCCCTGTCTGCTTTACGGAGCTTTAGACAAGCTGTGCAGAAGCTCCCGGCCTTGCGAGTCAATATCTCCTCAGTCCCATCGAGCTCGCCGCCCCCCCCCTGCTGTGTCAGAACGCAGGTGTGGAGGCTAAATGAGAAAGGGGCCTTTGCTAACCTGCCGTATATCACACACATACACCTCAAGGATTACATATATGCTCCAGGGGAGACATTCAGTGTTTCTCGCAGGTGAAGGGGCCACATTGTGATCGGCAGATAAATATGCACACTGCGTTAAAAGCAATCTTTTCACCCCGACGTCGCCCGCTAACAAGGGCAGGAAACGGAGAAGCAGAGATCAGGGGGCCGACCCTTAACCGCCTTCACTAAACGAAAGAGGCATTTTCTGGTGAGTTACATATTCAAAGACTCCTCCGACCACTTATTGAGCTAATGACCTGCTCAAACACATTACCGTCTGCCAGTTCCACCGCTAAAAATAGCTCGTCTGAAAAAAAAACATGGCCGTCTATCTGATACGGGGCCCCGCTCTTCTTTTTTTTTTTTTTTTTTCCTTTTCGCGCCGCTCTGCCCTCGTCTTATCTGACGCCGCGTAATAGACGTCGGATAGAAAAAAGCTTTCAGCGTCCCCCCTTCTTTTCAATTGAACAATGCGATAAGAGAAATCAGATCAGGGCTCATTCAGGCACCATTGGCAGCATGTTAAGTAAATTCTCCTCTTACGGAAACTCAATTTGCTGCCGTTAATCTAACTAGGAATACTGCTGTGCGTGGAGCCGCTGCAACATTAGCATTAGGTGCTCCTCGTATGTTGCAGCGTCTGCCCTCCTCTGGCCTGTTGTGGCGGGATTTTGGCGGGCGGGGGCCTTTCATATCTCTCCCTGACCTCAGTCTAACCCGATCCATCACTCTCAGCTCATCCACCCCGCCCTGTTGTCTCTCACCTGCTGACAAAGCCCTCTCTCACCCTCCACCTAATCCTTAATCTTACCCCCGTCTCACTCCTGTATTAGTCGGCGTATTCCTGAAATCTCTCTTCTTCTACTTTCATCGCACCCCCACCACCGTCCTCCTCGCCTCCCTGGCTAACCTCTCCTCTCTTGGCTCCGTCTCCTCCTCATCATTCATCCGCTCCTCTGTCTATACGCACTCTAACCCTCGCTTGCATCCGAAAAAAATCCTCTTCCTCTCTCCGCAGCTGCCCAGCACCGGCTGCTCCAGCTGTTGTTGGTCCATTGACACAGTTCAAACAAAGGGGCTTAGAGCATCCTACAGCTGTGAATGTCGAGGGAGCGAGCCAAAAAAACAGATACTCAGACGCAGCGGCGGACCGAGGAGCAGTGTCTGCGCTTGTGACGGTGGTATTTAAACGCGTTTAAACCCTCTTCCCTCTCTGGACGGGCAGATAGCGGGGCTCGTCGCAGAGGCAGAGCTGAAAGGTGTGAGCATTGTGAGCGTGAATATTCTCATGACTCAGGCTCTACCTACGGTCTGCGCAGCCCCCTCACTGCTACAGACAGCCTGCTCTACCCTGATCATCTGGCTCAGCATCCAGAGAGAAGACAGCAGGAGGTTGGTCTTATTACCTTTTTTTTTTTATTTTTTTTTTTTTTCCCCAGCGCGACAACACAGATGGTCAGCCAGGCAGATAGATTGATGGCGGCTACATGCGCTGTTTATTGCGGGAGAGCAGATAATGACACCATAGCTCAGGTGGTGAAATGTACACCGGTGATTGTGCTCCATCAGGCTGATGAAATAACATTGTTTAGGTGGCATCCAACCTGCCCCTGCTCCGTCGGGGGCCCTGGGAAGATGACATGTTTTGTTTTTCTCACCTCGACCAACTCCCCCCCACCCTCTTTTACCCCTTTTTACCCATGATGCCTTTCACCGCAAGTGGGTTGAGGATGGTCTCACAAGGCCTGTCTCCATGACAACCAGCCAGGAGCGCTCATAGAAAGACCAGATCTGTTTTCCTGCGGCACCCAATGCTAGCTGGGAGACGGCAACACCTGATCCCCCCCCTCTCTACCTCCCCCTCGCTCTTTAATTCGGATCCAGCGCTGTGAGCAAATGCTGCATGTGTGCTTGGAGGGGGTGGTGGTGTTGAACGCCTGGTTCAGCAGAAAAAAAAGAAAGATCATAAAACTTTTTCTTTTTCATTTATATTTTAAGGGGCAACACGACGGGAGGAGAAAAGGAAATCCATCCATGAGCAATGCACCACAACGCTTTTCAGGGGTGAATAACAATATTACATCCACTGTCATTTGTCCTCTTTCGCATTTTTATTTTTTTTCCTTCCAACGACTCTGAATTTGTAGGGTACACTTCTATTTTTCCGCGTGAAAACAACCCCCATCTTGAATTATGCATGGCTTTGTTCGCCAGCTTCAGCGAGGAAAAGTTTGTCGTGGAAAAACTTTTCTTTTTTTTTTTTACGAAGGAGGGGCCGGGAGTGATATTACCTCACGTTTCCTCCTGACCCCGGACCCCGTGGGCACATAACACTCACAGGGCTACACACACACACACACACACACACACTCTCACACTCACACACACAAACAAACACAAACATGGCAGATGGCAAAGCATCATGGGGGAGATTGGCACTCACTCTCTCACACTTCCCTTCTCTCTCTCTTAAACACACAGCCCACAGACACACAAATATGCAGACACACTTGCATGAGCACACACACGTACGCACACACACACACACACACACACACACATACACACACGTTAAGGATCAGAGGCACAGGATGAAGCACGGCTTACTGCAGGCATGAGCTGCACCACCCTGGTTACATTTTTAGCCGTGGAAATAAACTATCTGAGGCTCCTCTCTAACAAGAAAACACACCTGTCACTCAAACACGGAGATTCTTTGCCCTGAATATCAATGAATCCTGAGACTCGGGCGCCTCGGCTGAAGTCTCTATCAGTCTGTTCCTAATGCTGCAGGATGCCGGAGTCAGGAATGCGGTCGCCCTGCGCGACACAGATCAGGGTTATTAAGGGCTGGTATTGACAAATTGCGATGACATTCCCATCCAGGAGCAACAATCCTCATCAGCGCTCTGAAGCTACGAACAATGTTGGCGCTCGAGTTTGAAAATCACAGCGGCGAGAGGGAACATGAGTCATGGAAACAGCGAGCCCACTCCAAACCCGTGGGTACGGAAGGAAAGCCCATATTTGTAATTATCTACCAGGGCGTTGTTTCTTCACGAGCGAGCAGTGCGCGGCTGAAGCTCATCGATCGGATCAGAAAACGTGGACGCTGGCCGTTAGGATCATTTATTCATCCTCAGTATCTGAACCGTTGAATCTGACCTTAGTTTTTTTTAAGTTTGTGTCATTTTGAACTCCATATTTTGAGGGTTTGACAAAAAAAACAACAAACATCACTCTGGTCTGTTTCAAATAATGATTTTAATGTCCTCTATTTAATTGTTGATCGCTTAAACAAAGTTATGAGTGGACGGACTAATTATCCACTGAAACAATAATTAATGTAAAAATAACAGTTACATTGAAACTAAAATGATTGACGGGAACATCAGGTGTGCTTTCTCGTCTCCGTTCTTAGATGTGGTTGTTTTTAATCTTCTCTTCGGCGTATTATTTGTTCTTCGCGCTGTGTTTTATCTGTTGCCTGAATTTTGCATTAATCTTTATGCTGCAGTCTTTGACAGCTCCGCATTGCAATAAAGGACTTTTCCCGACTTCAGCGAGACTTAAAGGTTGAATAAAGGTAAAAAAATAAATAAATAAAAACAACGAGGAAATAATCCGTTGCTTTATTGAGTCGAGAAAAACCTATTTTTTTCTTTTTTTACATAAAAAAAAATCTTTGTTTTCGTGTTCATGTGTGGAACAGAGAAGAGAAAACAGAATAATGATTTGATGGATTAAGGGGGGAACTACAGGTTAAAACACCGTGATTAATGCACCAGTCTATTTTTTAATTTTTGACTATTTTGCCTCTGAAAATGTCCAAAACACTGGTTAAGTTACAGTGGCGGACTCGGGATGTTTAAGAGGCCGGGGTGGAGTGAATAAAAAAGCCCCCCAGATCCCCACGTCCAGATTTCTGTTCTATACAATGCAAATGAGCACATATTTAATTAGATAACATTCAAAAATGAAATACCAGAAAATCAGTTTTCTAGTTGTGACTATCAGCCGGTGAAGTTTCCGGTGACATCTTCGTTAGAAACTGTTCCCTGCCTCCTCTTATAATGACAGCATGTGTTAGGTGAGCACTTGTGTTAGATAATTTCTTGCAATTGAAGGTTTTTTCCATATCGATCTGTGTTCGCACTTGTTCCGTCTCCTCCCTTTGATGGAAACATATGTAGGTATTCAGCTGTGTTCTCTGTTTGAGTCCTTTCAGCGGCTCCGCTGGGAGTTCTCCTTTCACATGTTTCATACGTCATCTTCAGAAATCCAGCAGGCTTTTTCTCATTATTATAAAAATAAAGATGTCGTAAAAATAGCTTTCTTGGGATCATGAGAAGAATGAATTAAAAATGATATCCACCCAAAGCCTCTCTGTGTCTGTCTGTGGCAGAGAGCGTGAGCTGTGCTCGAGGCCACAATTTAATTAACAGATCACCTGCAGCTAACGGAGGTAGAGGACACGTGCGCCCAGCATTTAAAGACAGAAGAAAGAGAAACTTGAAATAATGTTATAGTGTACAATTTCCTCAACTCTGCATTAAACGTCCTTCATTTCAGTCACATTGGCAGCAACATCTGACCTTTCGTTTAAAGGTGCAATATGGAAGATTTGGCCAACTGTCTAACTACTTTATGCTGCTTACTGAAGCGGCGGTTAGCTAGTTAGCTCGGTTTGCCATGCATGTAGCTGTCTGGACTTTGAGCTCGGAGCACCAGGGGAGTGTCGGCACAGGAGCTTTGCACCGGACATGTCGGGGCTCGCTGGCTCTGCAACACGGTTCATAGATGTCATGACGTCAATAATGCTGTTTCTACATCCTGTTGATAATTCCGCTTCTTAATTGTTTGAATGTTTTTCAACTAGAAATCTTACATAGTGCACCTTTAATAACAGGAAGTGAAGAACATCCTTAGACGTCAGCAGCACACTGACAGGATTACACACCATCATTTCAGACCATTTCAGCTGTTAGATTCTGTTCCCTATTAAAAGAATTTGGCGTGCGCTTCGTTTTTTGTTTTTTTGTTGTTTTTTTTTCTGTTCAGCACAGCCCCATTTCAAAGCCGAGACACCACACATGGATTCGTGATTGAAGAACAAAAGGAGGGGAGTGGAGAGGGAAGCGTGACTGAAGCCTTCTCCTTCCTCTATCTGCTAAAAAATAACCAAACAAAGTTTCTCTGTGACCTCAATCTCTGCATGTCTAGGACACAGCAAAGCTGCTGTAGCCCAACAATGGCGCTGCAAACGTACGCCCACCCATCTTAAAGGGGCTCCAAGGTCAGACGAAACCAAAACAGCTCAGAAGAGGCATCTCGTAATGGATGCATCGGCCTCGGATGAGCCCGGCAACAGATGGACTGGCTTCTGCGAGACAGGAAACGTATTACCAAATGGTATAAAAGTACATATAGGGCAGATTATCGGAGGGGATCAGAGCAAACGCAACACAGAAAAAGTGTTTATAGGCTAAGTGAAACTTACAGCTAGCGCCGCTGGGATCAAGAATAAATCTAACGTTTCCCGTGAGAAGGGGATCATTATGAAAGAAATATATAAACAGAAATATCTTGTAATACAATATTTTTAAACGGCGCTAAATTGCAATAAATTATTCTCTAACCTTTATTTCAACAAATAATGGTTCATTAATTAATCTCTAATGCAGCGCCACCTGTTTACTGAGGTGCTGCTTTCATCCACCAACTGCTTACGCTTCGAACAAAATGGTAAAAACAAATTTTCTGAAAAGGATTTTTAATAAAGCATTCTAACCCTATAAATACGTTCAAATCCTTTAAGTTATTGCTTTGCCGGTTTATGCCCAAATAAGACCTGATTCTCAGTTGCGACAACAGCAGGATTCAGGGCATAGTATTTTTAATTTTTTTGACATAGGTAAGAAAGTCAAGAGTCAGTGTGAATGTGCCCACGATCTATACGCCCTGACGCACACCGTATCCCCAAAACGGGGTTTAAAAATGGAGCGATGCGTCACAGCGTTGGGGTGAAAAACCTCACAGCTTCAATTTCCACAATTTTCATGCTTTCAAATAAGTTGAAGGATTACTTGCTCCTCCATGAGCTGACTCAATTTTTCAACCCCCTTAGGCTCATAAACCTCTTTCAAGCCCCTTAGGGTAATGCCAAAAATGCAATGTCATCCAGCTGAAACACGGCTGCCTTTCTCTTTTTTTTTCCCCTCCCCGGTGCCAAAAAATTGACATTTTGCGGATGCTGTTTCACCCGACAGGTGAAAGTTTGCCGAGCAACAAGATGTCCAGACGCACAGATGCCTGCGCAGCGTTCGCTCGACTGAAACGACAACACGGAGCTCGCAAAGACCCAAACATGTCTCATAATTTCTCTCTTTCTCTCGTTCTGTCTTGCTCTTCAGAGGCAGCCGATCCTCTGTGCAGCGGCTCATTACGCAGGCTGATGGTTGAGTCCTTGTCAACTCACTGTCCAATTAGCATATCTGAGGCTGGCACAGACTCTTATCCTAGCGGGAGAGAGAACTGTATATACATACTGATGTCCGCATAGTTATGCGCCTGCATGTACATCCCTAATTGTTAAACAGCCCCGACACATGAGGGGAGAAGATCTGTGGAAAATGATCCAATCACAGGTCGCCGTCCCCGAAACGTGCACGAGCCACACGGACGCACCGCTGCTGATAAACTGCATTTTCTTATTTTTCTGAATGAATTATCAGTGGATAAGTTTTGTTATTTCTGGGTTAATTAATGCTTTAGTTTGTCATTAATGACTTTATTCATAATTTAGTGCGCCGATTAATAATTCAGTAATGATAATGCATCGCTTATGGCGCTGTATGTGGAGATAAGAGGATTAAAAAAAGGTATGATCAGCTTTTTTCCCCCATCGTTTATTAAAGCAACACTTGTGTAAATCTATCTATCTATCTATCTATCTATCTATCTATCTATCTATCTATCTATCTATCTGGCTCAAAGGCTGGCTAGCTTTCTAGCTCGCTAGCGTTACCTAGCTATCTGGCTAGGTGTGAAAAGCTAATTTTTAGCCACGTTTTCTAAATTGATGATGTACTTTTCAATATATTGAACCACAAATGCTGGAGTTTCTTTCCGTCTATCTATATATTGATTCAATTCAAATTGAAGAAAACTTTATTGCCGTAGCTAGCTAGCTATCTATCTGGCTGCCCACTATCTATCTATCTATCTATCTATCTATCTATCTATCTATCTATCTATCTATCTATCTATCTATCTATCTATCTATCCAGCATTCACAGCTGTCATGCCTCAAAGCTTCACCATCACTCCTCAATAAAATGAATGATTAAAAGTCCATCGGACACCACACACACACACACACACACACACACACACACACACACACACACACACACACACACACACACTTGCTCGCAGTAAAGACCCGTGTCATGGAAGACACACCGCAGCCAATTAATGAGCTTCTCCCGGAGCAGGACTGAGGCTCCCTGACAACAGAGAACACCTTCATCTTCCCTGGACGTCATTGTCATCACCCCGGCCATCATCATATTTAAATGGGCGCTTCATTAATGAGACATGCCAGCCATTTTTTTTTTCTCCCCCTCCCCTGTTTCAGCTGTTTGGCAAAACCTGCACATCAGTCAGGAGACAAAGTGGTGGTGGTGGTTGGTGGTTTGGGGGGCTGTGTGAGGCAGATTTCTTTTTTTAAGGGGGCTTGTTGAGAGTGATAACAGCAACCTTGAAAACGCAGTGCTCTATTTTAATAACCTCATATTGAGTGATCGCTTCTTTCGGTATTGTGCAACGGGGATGTCATTAATGCGCGCTCTGCGGTCGGACTCCAAGTGGATACATCCTCCTATTGATATATCGAATTAATATTTTGCGAGCGGAGAACGGACACTTAAAATGCCGTCACGCGGGGCCTCACGAGCGCTGATGTGCACCGGGCGCTTTCTGTCCTTCGGCTCATGTGCTGCAATCTTGAAGCAACCCCTTAATTCATTCTTTTCTTATGTAAAAATATCTCCCGTGCCTTTGGGAGGAGGCGCCTATTAATTTCCTGGAGACACACTGTGTTTGCCCGTGATCCGGCTGTCTCCTGTGTATTAGCGCTGCCATGGTATCACCTGTACGGCTTGGGTCACGTGATGAAGTCGTCCACCGAGAGCTCATTATCTCGCGACTGCTCCACAACAACACCGAGATCATCTTCACTTAACGGTACGCTTCACACCCCTCACTGTTTGGTGCTCGACGGCCTATTCATAGCACAGACACGTTGCCAAATTACAGACAACTTACAAGGCTATTAACCTAAAGAATAGACGACTGAATGTACGATACATTTAGGACAAATCCTATTTACGTGCCACGCAGGCGGCCAGCGCTCTGCAGTTCTGTCACTAACCAGCCATTGCATGACTTCCTGATGGAGATGAGATTTGTGACGCCAAATGAATTTCTCCTTGAGGGACGATAAAGTTGTGAATAGGATTGAAAACCGGAGTAATGGCGTAGAAAAACTGCATTTGTCCTCCGTCTCACTGCTGGAATCAGACACTGTGTGTGTGTGTGTGTGTGTGTGTGTGTGTGTCGTGTGTGTGTGTCTCCGTAAGTGACGAGATGAAATGCTTGTCAAGGGTAACAGACTTGCACACGGATGCTTTCCACCGACGACTAGCCATTATTTTCACCTCCATCAAACAAATGCTTTATCCACCCCGGCATCCTTCAGGAATCTGTGGAGACGGGGTAATCATGAAATGCCACAAACAAACAAACAAACAAACAAACAAACGCAAGGCCACGCCAACCAGTCCACCGCTACCACAAACCCCGCACCTCCACACACACCGCACAAACATACCACAGGCTGCAGAACGTTCCGTCTGATCCTCGAGTCGACTTTTTTTTTTCTAGCTTTCAAGTTTTCTCTCTGTGAGTTGCGGTGAAGGAACAGCTTCCTGGACGTTGTCCCTTTCCCCTCCTGCATTGTACAGGTCTTTTAGTGGAGCGGAGCTGTCTCTCTGATGCAATAAAGATGTTCTTTCACTAACCGGCAAATGGAGGCATGCCAAAATCTTTTTCTATTCTTGGATATGTGGAGCTGAGTACAACAGGACACACTTGACTTGGAATAGATGGCACAGACCGCCAGGGCTATTTCGCAAAAGAAAATTTTAAGAAAAAAATGTTAACTGTATTGTAATGTAGAATTATTCTGATGAGACGTTTTTTTTAAAACAGGACTAAGAGAATAAAGCCATGCTAGCAGATCTGTGAGGCTGCACTCAGACGCAGCAGCGCTCCGAGCTAAATGAACATCAGCGTGCTAACATGCTCTAAATGACACCGCTAACGAGATAATGTGAGGCAGCTGTATCTTTACAATAATCAACACATCGGTTTAACATGTGAGTATTCTGACCTTTGCTAATAAGCACTGAGCACAGTGCAGCTGAGGCTGATGAGAAAGGGACAGTTTTGAAGGTATTTGCACAAACAACCTTGATGTTTGGACCCGATGACGGCAGTTCATCCTGAAAGCACAAGAAGCATCTACACCAAACCAAACTTCATGGCAGTTCTTCCAGCAGCTGAGACGCTTCCATCATCCTGCCGGTGCCAGAAGAAAAGCCGAGGGATCAACAAAGTTATTACAACTCCTCCCGAGGAGGACGTGACTGTCGGTGCCAACACGGAGCTCCGTCCAATGTTTGCTGAGGCATTTCACTCAAACCCACGATATGTGTCGATCTTTTCAAAAGTTCACAAAGAAAAGTCAGCCGACCATCTGATACATCCTGCCGAGAGCATGAATATCTGTAATGAACCTCAAGGCGGTCCATCCAATAGAAGACAGACCCACACTGCCGTCCCTCGACCTCAGAGGCGTCCGCAATCTGCTTTTCAGACAAATCATAAAGACTGCAGTATTTATTGTCTTCTTACTTCAGTTTCCAAAACCTCACATAACCTCTTCGACTAGCAGATCTACAGCATGTCAACAAACCAAATAGACTGATGTAGCCAACGAGATGTCTATGCTGATTGGACGAATGACCTCACATGGCTTTTGCACTCCACTCTTCCTCAGATAACGCCAACAATGATACATGAGTTATAGCTAGAAACACAGCAGATGAAGAACTTGTGTCAAAACCGAGTCATCTTAAATGCAATATTGTGTTTTAATGGTACAAATTGATGAATTCATTTAAAGTCTGGCTGCAGGCTACAGCTGGGTCACTGGAAAATAAGACTAAATTTGGGCCCACCAGGTGTTTTTAGCAGAGGAAAGAGAAAACATTCAAACAATTATAATTATGTTAATGCTGTTTTATGTTATTATATTATTTTAATATAATTTTTCACAATGACACTTTACGTTGGAATGTCAGTCGACCAAGAGAACTTGGGATCCCGGTACCATTTTTACGTCTTAACAATATAATAAAGAAGGTGTTTGCTTTTCGAACACAGCCGACCCTTTAAGTCTCAGATTGTGATTTCTTCTTTTTTTCGGCCCGACCATGAAGGTTAATCCTTTCGTCACTTAACAACACTGAGGTTGTAAATTGAAACTGTGTTTATTAAGCCTCAGTGCCAACAGTCCACTGTTGTGGGTGAGTTGGGGAAGCATGATGGTACGCCGGTGATACTTCTGTATCTTATGCCGGATGGCAGCAGACAGGTGGGTGATGTCTTTAAGCATCCTTTGGGCTCTGTGCAGACATCTCACTTAATAGTGATACAGCGGCTCTGACAGATTAGTAAGAAAAGGTTTCACATGACAAACACGGATCCAGTTCTTGTGTTTCGGCTTTCATGAGGCTTCATCCTACCGCATGAATCAAAACCCGAACAAAAAATGTTATCATTTAATATTTTTGCAGGATATATTTTTGGGCATCATCCGGCCCAGATAAATGCATCCGGCCCCCTCGGTGCACGCTCCGAGGAGATTTTCCCCTCCATGACTTGAAAAATACTCTTGAGGACTTGTCAAGCACTCGAAGCAAGGTGCATAGAATATTCCGCCGTTTGAACATTCGCTGGCGGCTTACAGTACACTTCAAAGCGGACGGTGCCCACTCCCGAGTTCTGATAAGGCAGTTTGTCTCCTTCTTTGTCAGCCATCTTGTCAGTCAGCCCTACCCTCCTAATGACTCCTGTCAGTCAGGGATGTAACTGTCAAACCGAGTCAATGGCTGCACTCCCTCCACCCATGATTGGATAATGAGCTGTGTGCATCAACACATTAAGCCATTTTCAGCGCTAAAAAAAATGTCGGCCGGATGAAAAGAAAAATCGTGCCTGTCGTCACGCGGCGTGCGGGAAACTTCTGCAAAAGAAAGAACTCGGGCAACTGCCAAATCTCATTGCAGAGGAGAAGAAGAAGAAGGAGAAGAAGAAGGAGGAGGGAGCTGTTGAAATAGAGAGAAGGGTTGACCAGAGGACAGCGAGGTGGCGGCGGCGGTGGCGGTGGGGGATATGATGCCCTCCTTTGCATAAGGGGAGGAGAGGCAGAAGAAGGGGGGAGGGGTGACGAGGAAGGTGAAGATGTCTTCAGATGTGGCAGCTGTGATGAAAAGTGAGGCGAACGACGGAAGACAAGAGGTGGGGAAGAGAGGAAGAGGAGAGGTAGTGAAGGGGTGTGCATTATTCATCCCTGCTGACACATGAGAATCTCTGATTCATCTGGAGAAGGGCATCAGTCAAGTCACAACCTATCTCTTAGCCTTCACTCATACGAGCACACGGGGAACGGCAGCGACACACACACACGCACACACACACACACACACACACACACACACGTGTGACACACACACACGCGTGACACACATGACTTGGCAAATGGGAGAGAAAGGGATAATTATGGGTCTGACTCGCTTCAGAGACCCTCAACAACAGATTGAGAGGCATCTTTGCACTGCGAGGCTGCGGCGCGCGTGTGTTTACTTCAACATGAATAGAAGAAGAAAAAAAAACCTGTCTTCTTAAATCACATGCAGCTCAGGAGGGACGTCAAACAAGTCAGAACTGGACTGAAAGAGAGGCGGATTTATGCTCTTTAACAGACATGGGTGCTGCAGCTGGAGGACGATGGAGTGTTATGTGTTTTAAATCATTTTTCACATCGTCATTTATTATTATCACTCGTTATTAGTGAGTATTCAGCTGTTTTTGTTGTTGTTTCTTACATCCAGTTGATATAATTTATTATATTCACACAGAACTCAGTCGTCCGCCGTATGTATTAAACACTAATTGCAGTTCAGTGGTTAAGTGGAGGCTGCAGGCTGTGCTTTTATTTTGATTTGCGATTGCAATATGATTCAAGTTCAACGGAGTGATTATTTCTTTTGGGTACACAGTTTCCATCAGCATCACCGAAGGTGTTAATATGTGGAGGCCCGAACCAAACAAACATGTTTTTCTTACATCTGGAATAACGAAGATTCGCAGGCCAGGGCTTCTCTGCAGCACCACAACATTTTCGTCGTGAAGCTGTTTCTCTTTTCACACGTTTTACCTTTGGCAAAAGAAAAAAAAATGTTGGACGCTGCACTTGGCCATGTTTTCGGTAATAACTGGACTCATTGTGAAGCCTGGATAGGAAGGAAAATTGTGAATTGAGGTTTTGGTTTTAGAACGTCATTATTGGGATAATCGCCAATTTCCTCACATGAATGACTTGCGAAGGCCGTCCAGCTCGCTCACGCACGGTTCTGTTGGTTTGCCGATTTATTCTGAATCGCCGGAACCTGTCACCACGGCTCCAACGTTAAACCGGATGTGTGTAAATAAAAACCAACCGGGAGATTTTTTAATCCTTTATTTGTGCAGCAAGAGCTTATCAGTCTGTTTTACTGTAATCTTAGCTTTTATTATCACGGTTTAATAACAATTTGGCGATTGTTGGATAACACGGTGAATCACGGCTACATTGGACGGGACAATCGTGACATGAAATCTTCATCTCTTCTCACGACTCACGATCAATCTTAGAGATTAAGAGTATTATTTCATTTTTTTCTCCAGAATCAACACACATGATTGTTCAGCTGATGTAAACACAGTACGAGCACACATAAAGCCACCAAACAGGAACTTAAACGCCTCCTTTTTCAACATCTTGAGGCAGAATTGGCTCCCAATTCTTCATTTTAGCCGCCAGAATTGTTGTTGAACAATAAAAGTGTGCGATCACGCTTAATAGTTTGATTCCACAAACAGAGTGTAAAACAATAATACTGATTTACATCCCTACTGGAGATAACGCACATCAGAAGAATCTCTGTTTGCACTAAGGTTTGATTAATAAATAAACATTAGTCATATTGGTATTCCTCTGTGGCTCTTCTGCTTTGTTAAACTGACTTGACATCAGTTTGAATATTTCCCACAATACTCGGATTAAAGCTCCCTTGTTGTGGAGCAGATATACATTTTAACATCATAAAGCCATCCTTCTCAGTCTGCTGCTCTTATAATTTCCACCATGTTTGCCAGCCCCCTCATGGGTTCACTCTGCATGCTGTACGCTTTTGTTTCCAGCCGCTCCGGAATGAACGAGAAGAGAAGCGGAGCAGACAAAAGCTTACTGTTCGGGAAAAGGCTTTGAAAAGGTCAATTAATATCAATGCCGAGACAACAACAAAGTTTCTGTCTGCTTGTAATACAGGGAGGGCCGCGCTCCCCGGCATCAGAGCCGCCTGCCTTGATGTTCTCCTTCCTGTCAGCCTGACACGGGCCAACGCAGCTAATGGAGAGTCCTGACAAAAATCCATGGAAATGTAACATGTAACACAGGGGAGGGAAAGAAAGACGGTGGAGCGGTTATAGGGGAAAGCTGCAGCGAGAAACAGGGAATAAGACTTCAATGAGGCCTTTGACGTGAAACCAAAGCTGCTCCACTGGGAGCCCGTGTCATCCGCCATATTCGAGTCTGGATGGATCTTTATGCTGGTATCTAGTTGGAAAGAGCAGGAAACCACTGAAGGCCTACGCTTGAACCCTGTGAAATGCTATTTAAGGGAGAACATGCCATCGCTGATTTCATAAGCTGCTGCTCCTGACAGCGCCTGGATGAATACCTGTGGGGCCGAGCGTCTCCCGGCTCAGGCGTATTTGATCTGAGACAGACAGACGAGATTCGCCGGCTGAATTATTCCGCTCCACCGTAATGACTTTTCCCTGTCAAAATAATGTAAATATCCAGATCTCTGGTTCCATGAAAGTATGTGGCTTGTGTTTTTTTTTTCTGCCACCCCTTCAGTGGAGCTGAAAGCCAATGAAGAAATCTTCTAAAGAGAGGAATCCATGTGTAAAAATGCCTGATTAAAATAATTAGGGATGTGGAAATGGTCTGGAACAATAACCAGCAAACGCACGGTGCCCCAGGGAAAATCTCCCCCCGTCCCCCATCTGTGCGCGAGGAAAGGAAGACCTCCCCCGGATTCACCACGACAGTGCCGATTTTCCAGCTTTACGCAGGGCCACACAGCGCAGAAACACACAGAACCTTAAACGGGGCGTTTGGAGCGCACATGATTAAATCCCAAACAAGCAATAGCCCCTCGGAAAAACGCGTCAGGATGAATCCAAGTATCGTTAAATTACACTCTGGCTGCGCGCTTGAGTGGCTGCGTTAACATCAAAATCCTGCTGCGTGTAATTATAGACATAGGAGAGGACAACAGAACCTATATGTGCAGATGGGCTTGTTTTAAGTAAAGAGCCTGAGAGAGCAGCAGATGCAGCAGCCAGTCCATTGTCTGGAAAACAGTCTTGTTAAATAAGTCCCTCCGCTTTGGCACCTGGTGCCTTCCACACCAACCAACACCACTGAATGTATAATCCGCCTGGGAGCCCTCTCAAAAGTGAGACATTAACATAAATGGATTTCTACTCTGCTGTGGCATCGCTGAACTGACTGAAGGACTTCCTCTTTTGTTTCTTTTTCTAAACATCCCTCGCAGTTCTGCAGGATGCGAGGAGCCTTTTTTCATCCCTCTCTCCTCTCCCTCTACACCTGGAGGGCTGCTGCTGTAAAGGGCCATCACAAAAAGCCACTTTAAAACGAGAGCGGATGAGGAACAAAAGGCTCTGCCAGTCTGCCCCCCCGTCCCCCATGCTGCCCAGCCAACAATAAGCAGGGAGGAGGGATGAAGAGGGGGTGGATGGTGGTGGAGGTGGAGGAGGAGGAGGAGGAGGAGGAGGGGGGAGGACGCGCACTCACTCACTGGCAGCGCTGTTGCCAACCAGCCTGGTCTGCACAGCCCCGCGGTCTGATCCTCACCCAAAAACCGCTCGGAACAAAGTCTCAAGTGATGCTCAGATGAGAGAGAGAGGGAGAGAGAGGGGGAGAGAGGGAGGAAAAAGCAAGAGGCGTACAGAAGCGGCCCTTGAGATGTGGAGATGAAGGGGTGAACGGTGAGATCTCACCCCCCGGCAGCAGAAGGTGAGATTTCATTAGTTCCCCTTAAAAAAAGGGGGACTATTCGACAAGTGCATAGGTGTGGGTGGGGTGCACGGCCGTGGTAAAGGATGCTTGGTTACCTTGGTTGGAAGTGCTCCGTCTTCTCCGCTGTCCGCTCGGTTCATGTGGGTGGATTTGCAGCTGGAAGCTTCCTCGGAAACAGCGGGGATGAATGTAATCCAGTGGCAGCAGAGCTCCACTCAGAGAAAGGTCTGCCTTTGTGGAGCGGGACGCATGCACGCATCGCCGGCGTTTCTTCTCTTCTCCCCCCCAAGCAACCGCACCGCACCACACCGCACCGCACCGCCCTGTCCGGCTGTCGACCGACCGAGCTCTCGGGAACGCAGCGGGTCACGGCGGCTCCTCAGCCCTTTTGTCGGGAGAGCATTGCTGGTCGGGCGGCCTCAGATACTGCTGGTTGATGTCATTGATACTCCCTGCCTCCTTCCCTAATGCCCTCCTCCTTCCCTCTCCTCTCCTCCCCCTCCCAGCTCTCCCTCTCTCTCTCTCTCTCTCTCTCTAACACACACCGGAGCCCTCCCCTCCCCCTCCCCCTCCTTAACACATGACGTGATGCAGGCAAGGTCTCCAATAGCAACCGTATCCCCCATCACCCCCTATTACCCCCATCACCAACACACACACACACACACACACACACACACACACACACACACACACACACACACACACACCTCCTCCTGCTCCGGCTGGATCGCTGACTGCTGCAAAGAGGTGGCCGCTGAGAAAAGCTCTGCTCCTGTTTAGCGGCGGCTGATTTTCTCCACAGTGCTCCTCGGGGGCCAAAATGAAGATAAGCACCTTGAAACCCTGTAGATTCCCCTAATATAGTGTCTAATTATAGCTGCTGGCAGGGATACAGGGTCAGAGCTCCGTGACAGCTCCTACAGAGCAGAACTCCCTCACCAAATTACAGCCGGACCCTCTGCGATCCTCTGGAGCAGGGAGACGCAGCTCACCATGGACTTTATTAGAATATATTCAGAACTCCACAGGAGGTGGACGACACAAACATAGAGACGGGGTAACTGTAGTTGAGGACAATAGATGTTAGGAGTTAAAGGTGGAATATGGAGGAAGAACTTTAAGTGTGGCAGCTGTTAGCTAGTTAGCTCAGTTAGCTGTGCAGCTAGTGGCCGACACGGGGAGTTGATATTTACCCAACTCAAAACATCGAAGGCTTTCAAACAACGTCAGAACTGTCAGTGTTTTTCTGATTACTGATTTACTGATTTTTTTTTTACTGATTTAACTGTAGCTGCTGTTAGCTAGTTAAGTCAGTTAGCTCTGCAGCTAGTGGCCGACATGGGGAGTTGATATTTACCCAACTCAAAACATAGAAGGCTTTCAAACAACGTTAGAACTGTCACTGTTTTTCTGATTACTGATTTACTGATTTTTTTTTTTACTGATTTAACTGTAGCTGCTGTTAGTTAGATAGCTCAGTTAGCTGTGCAGCTAGTGGCCGACACGGGGAGTTGATATTTACCCAACTCAAAACATCGAAGGCTTTCAAACAACGTCAGAACTGTCACTGTTTTTCTGATTTACTGATTTATAAAAAATGTTTTAAACTGTAGCTGCTGTTAGCTTGTTAGCTAGGTTAGCCGTGCAGCTAGCAGTTCAGCTCGGAGCACTGGTGTAGTGTTGGTCTTGTTCACACAGAGAATTAGCAGCAGCATGCTAACTTCAGTAGATATTTTAACAGCTCAGCACATAGACGTCTTCGAAACAACCTCGAAACAGTAATTGTTATTCTGACTGTATGAATTTTGTTTACTTTTTTAATGTTTTAAACTAATAATAATTTCACATATCGCACCTTTTGAATTTTTCCACCTTTCATAATGTGAAACAGACATGTTTTTTTAACATGTCCATTAAATTTAATGATAATAGTAGGTTTAAAAAAAAAGTGTAATTGCAATTATTTCGCAAGATATTCTGATTTTGATGTTAAATGATAATTTTGACATCACAATTTTTATTTTAACTGAAAACAAAAACAAATGATTTGAAGCTGAAAATGGATAATAGTGTGGATATATTGTCACGGTGGGACTTTGGGATCCTCCAGCAAGAGCTTGCAAGCATTACAGGGAAGAAAGACGACTTGAATACTTCTGCTTACCTGGATAAGTGGAAGAAGATGGGTGGTTGGATGGATGGATGGATGGATGGTCACCATGGACCTTTGCAATGTCAAAATCAATTAGTAAATAAAAGAGTGCAGAGACGTTTATTCACTAAACTATGGAATGTGTGAATTTTGTGGAAGGAATTAAAAAGTAAAAGATAAAATGATAATGATGTGATGTGTTTGGGTCTCTATCAATCCAACACTGCTACATCTGGGTAACTTCTTCATGTTGCTGTTTTGTCACACATTGGTATTTAAAAAAGCATTTTGATTAATTGTGCAGCCCTAATTTTAACAACAAACAAATTACTCATTTGTCACATTACATGGGCCGATCCTTGATACAAATTTGGGCTGTTAGAAAGAGAAAATGACAAGGAAGGAAACAGCGGATGGCAAACTCTTCAACCGCGGACAACAGGGTACCAATTATCCATACCTGACCTTTACTATACAATACGAACAAAGTGTAAAATACCGGGGAAGACTGACCTTTTCTTATGTGCAGATGTCACCCATTATGAATTGCACACCATGGGAAGATCCCGTTCCGGTACAATTACCGTAAATGTTCACGTCCACCCACTAATTATGCCAATCAATCAATCATTTAAAAAGAAAATAAATTGTAAAAATGATAAGAGAAGCCCCGCTGATTCTAAAAAAAACACACTCGCAGGCGACACAGGCCTTTGTTTCATACGATTTGGTCTTATTTAGGTCACACAATGTGACAAAAACAACCGCCACGAGGGCAGAGTGTGAGGTGTCGGGGCCGTGGCGTTGGAGGCTGGCGTGACGCTTCAGGACTGCGTGAACGAGGCTTTTTTCTTCTTGCCATCTCGCGTCTTTGCTGACCAACCGCTCAGCTCGGCTCTGCAGGCGGCGTCAGCAACTCAGGCCGTGCCTGGATTTTTGTCCATCCTTGATGCATTACAAATGAATCCTCAGCACTGGCCTAATGGCTTAGGAAAAAAAAAAAGTCACTCTGAACAACTCATTCTCTCTCCCGCGCTCCCCGACAAAGAGACCGCTTGACAGCAAAATTAACCAACTGCCACCACTTGTGATGGTAATTGGAAGCTACAGTTTTTGAGTCCTTAGCAGTGGTCTTGAGGGGACAAAGGCTGCCGCTCTGATTGATTTTCTTTGTTGCTACTGACATCTAGTGGGAGCTCGCTATTATGTGCTGGTGCAGTCGCTTTAAAAAAAATGAACACAAAGGGTTTTTTGAGTACAGGATCAGGTGTGCCACTGTGTCTCTGGCAGGAAAAAAAAAATGCTTCCAAGAATTATTTTAACTTTATGACGCAAAAAACAAGATGAATGTCGCACAAAGAAAATCTTTATAATTCGGGGGATGTACTTCTTATTGCTCTTTGTGCAGGAGACACTTCCTCTCTGTCCCTGGAGATGTCTTTGACCTCTTGACATCATAGGTCGAGCTTTCATTGTCAATATACTGAGGCTAAACATAATGGTTACCACATCACCAGACACCCTCTACAGAAAGGTCAGAGGTCAGGTCAGCTGAAGCAATCCCTCGGATCTATGATCTCATTTAACAGAGGTGGGGGGGGGGGGGTTGCATTTTGTCCGGGGGACTTGAACCCCTCTTTACCCAGCTGGTGTTCCTCTGCTGACTGTATCGACATGACACCTGTCACATTCACTGTATCGATAGCAGATCATTTATATTTCAGCCGGACTAATCTTTAAAATAGAAGGAGCTCAGACCGTTTCTGTTTCCTGTCAGAATAATGCCGTCTCTGTTGTCTGTGTACTGTCTCCGCCAGTCACACTGCGACCTGCCTGACTGTATAGCGTTACAGTATTCCCATTTTCAGAGTTGAAGCTAGGGCAAAAGATCCCTAAAATTAGCAGGGTAAGTGCCCTGTCTCTACCGCTGCCCCGCAGCAGTGACGTTAATTGCGCTCTATTTATACTTGAAGAGTGCAGGACTCAGAAAGATCAAGTTTCTGTTATGCATTATTTTAGTGTCCTCAGGTTCATGTGACGGAGCGGTGGAGAGCACATGTTTGGTATAAAGAGCTGATTGTAAATGGGCACTGATTGTTTTTTAATATTCTCCTGGTATCACACAACGTAAAAAGAGTTCGCCTACCACTTTTCTAAATCAGACAATTATATGGATCTGGCTGCCTTGATGGGATTGTAGAGCTTTTAATGTGAGCATTAAAATCCATCTAATTATGTATGACGATGCTCTTAATGCAACTGCAAACAGCACTTAAGATAAAGAACCCGCAGCAAGTCAGAGCAAGGAGAAGGAGATAATAAATTACCAATTTTTAGATGCTTACTGTTCAGTTACCGTATTTAAAACAAACGGTTTCAAAGAAAGCTTTTTCCACACAGCTTTTGTTGCGACACTGAATTTTATTCAAGTATCTCCAACACACTTTTGTTCTCGAGTTATCATCAGTTAAACGAATCAGTTGAGAAAGAGAAAGGCAGCGACTGTTCAGATAGCCTGAATGTAAGTTTGTCTATTTCGGATTTAGAGCCTCTCAGTGTGCAGTCGACTTGGTGGTGCTTCGCACAGACAAACAAATAAAACATTCATGATGACACAAGATGAACAAAAGAGAGACCATTTAAAAATAAGACTAAGATGCAGGAATGGAGCCGTCTGCTTCCATTTCTGTGAGCTGCATCCGAGGTTAAAGGGAAAATTCACTCCAAAAAACAGAATTGACACATGATCTTGAACAGACTTCTCTAATGGAGGCTAACCGGAGGGCTTGAGCTCGGTTATCATCGCAAAATGTTCTGTTTCTGATGCTGCCTCTCTGACAGCGAATTAGACATCTCTGGTTTTGTTAACATTACACAGAAGAAGAGGTATGTAGGCACACTTTGAGCTCCAGTTTGAAACAATTCATTTGGACATAGGCAGATATCTTAAGAAAACATTCTCGAGATGCCAATTCATTGTCAGTGAAGCAGCCCCGGATCAGTGGTCAACATCTGGTGAGGATTAGCATGTAAAACGGAAGAATAATCCCACGAAAAATATGTTCATGTAGTGAATTCATGGCCTCGAATTGGAATATCATAAACTGCATAGGTTAGAAACGTATGTGTGGAGAACTGGGGAGTGTTAGCCAAACAATGGCACCTGCTCTTTTCACGTGAGGATACCTTGAGAGGTTCCTCATCCTCAATGTTATAAAGCGGTCAAATCAAGTCACAGTCTGAAAATATCAAATATCTTCTGGAACTGGAAGCTTCACGTATCTCCTGTGTCACCTGTAGGTTATTACCTCTCCTTATAATTAAAGTTAAGTTAGTTGCTTTTCATTTTCTGCCACCAGTTAACAGTCTGTAACAGAACACGGCTGGGTGGCTGACATTTGGCACAGTAAAATCAACACCTTCCCGTATAGAGAATGGTTTCGTGTGAACAGGCAGAACCGGGCAAAGAAAAACTGCCAGCGAGCAAAGTTTGTTCAAACACATCCTTTTTCTGAATGAATTTGCAAGTGAGCTACAATATTCACTCTTCATTTCCATGCATGTTTTTTTTTTTCTTTTCTGGCTAGTTTGTTCAGGTGCTTCCTATCAGTAATGCTAAAACCCATCTTCCGTACAGTCCAGCCACCACCGAACACACACAAGCACCATCGTATCATAAGTCTCCTTTGAACTGGGACAAAAAGGGGGGGAAAATGCATTAAAGCCTACATTAAGTTGGAAGTTTCACCCAGCTTTAAACAGCAGTAGGAACCAACAATCACTTTGAAAGTCTTCACGTTAGAAGTCGAGCAATAACTGACCAGATATCAGCCAGAGATTTAAACCCCCAGCTGGATGTGTATTGCTATGGTTTGGTCTGACAGGAGCGAAGCGGACGTCAAAAAGGAGACAATGATGAAGGAGAAGGACGTCTGTGGCAGGTCGTACTAAGGTAAGGGGGTCAACAGGAGGAGTAGTGCAGGGGGGCCTCTTCATGGGACAGAAGTGGAAGTCAGTGCAGCTCAATGAAAGCCTCCATCTCCTCAGAGATCAGTCCCCTGTAGGGCAGTCTGTGCTTTTCTATTGCACGCGCCGCCAGGCACTGAAGGGTGACGTAGTTGAGCGGGTAGAGGGCCGGGTGTCCGCTGCTCTGCTCGTCCAGCAGCTCGTAGGCCGTCTTCCTCTGTGCGTTTTTAGCGTCAAAGTGAGCCCCGGCCTTCATGAGTAGCGCCATAATCTCCGGGCAGCCGTTGTTAGCAGCGATGTGCAGCGGCGTGTTGTTCTCGCAGTCGCGTGAGTCGACGTCGGCGCCGCACTCCAGGAGCAGAGCTGCCACCGCCTGGGAGGGGAAGCGGCCCACGGGGTAGCGGCCCACCGACGTGGTTTCTTTGTCTACGGCCATGTGGAGAGGGGTGAAGCCGCTGCGGCCTCGAGGGTTGAGCTTCAGCAGGCGGTACACCGTGTGCTTCTTCTGATGCTCCTGCTCGGGGCTGCACTCCAGCTTCTCCAGCAGGAAGATGAGGTGCAGGATGATGGAGAGGGCTTTGGTGAACTGAGGAGCTTCCGGCGGGTTGTCCCTCTGCGCCACCGCTCTCTCCACCTCCCTCACGCTTTTCCCCAGCACGGTCATCAGGTCGTGGAAGGTGATGCGCGTCGACAAGGTGCCTTTGGCCCGGTCTTGGAGAACAAAAGAGAAGAGCTCTGCAAACGACAAGAAACTGGAGGCTGTCATGGGGCTGAGAGGGTCCAGGTTGCTCTGCTGCATGTCTAAAGCGTATTTCCACAGGCTGATGCAGCGCTCAAAGTTGCCCGAGTCAGCGTACACAGCTCCCCTGTAGCGGATGTAATAAGAGGTGTCTGGGTGGGACGGCCCCAGGATGCGCTCTCGAACTAACAAGGCCTGCATCCTCATTTCATCCGGGTCTGTGATCAGAGCCTCCAGCTCCTCTGCAGTGTTCACCTCCTGTGCACAGCCGTAGGCGGGGATAGGGGGACCGGGTGGAGGCTTGGCCAGAGATCCGGTTTTATCCCCTGGTTGCCTCAGCTCCATGGCCCGTCTCCAGTACCTCATCGCCCCTAGAAGATCCCGCTTTTTGTCCACAAAAGTTGCCCCAAGGAGTTCAAGCGCATCGATGCGCTCCTCTCTGGAGGTGCGGGGCTGGTGGGCCAGGTACTCCACGATGTTGGTGTGACCTGTTACACTCGCAGCGAGCAGCGGAGTCATCCCGTATCCATCTCTCTCCATGCGAGCGTTGCACTTGAGCAGCATCTTCATGATGTCCAGGCTGCCTGACTCAGCACAGTCGTGGAGGGCGGTGTTCCCTTTCACGCTCTTGCGGTTGACATCCGCACCGCGGTCCAGGAGGAACTTGGCGATCTCCTTGTGGCCCTTGTAACAGGAGATCATGAGGCAGGTGTGGCCGTGGCGGTTGGCGACCTCCATGTCGGCGCTGTGCTCCACCAGGTAGCGGACGATCTCCAGGTGGCCGTCGAAGCAGGCAGCTCGGAGCGGCGTTGAGTTAGTTAGCGTTGCGTTGTTGACTGAGGCACCGTGTTTGAGCAGCGTCTTCACCACGGGGAGGTGACCGGCCGCCGACGCCGCCCACAGCGGCGGAGCCCCCTCGATGGTCTCGCCGTCAAAGTTAACCGCCCCCCCGAGTTCGACATTCGCTTTACAGTGTTCGAGGAGGTAATCCACCACCTCTAAGTGTCCGTACCTGGAGGCTATCAGCAGAGGCGTGCCTCCCTGGGTCTTCTCCTCGGCCAGAGCCTCCAGCTCCTCCGGAGTTTTGTTGCTCAGCAACTTCTGGATAAGTTTCAGCTTACCATCTCTGGCCGCGTTGAAAACCGCCGTGGTTATGTCCATTTTACAGGCTCTGAGCTGCCGCGCTGGACACCAACCCCATTACCACTCGGTTCTGGACCAACTGTCGTGTCTGTTTTTAAACAGCACCGGGCAGGAATCTTAGTTCGGACTCGGTTTCTAGCTCACATCTTTCTGCCATTTTGAGGGTGCTGTCAAGATGGCGTTTGTGTTGTTTGACAGGTCTGTGTTTACGATGACAGCGAGGCATTGTGGGTGACGTAGTTTTGACGGGATTCCTTGTTCCCGGAGCAGGAGGGATTTTTTAGCTTTACAGAACTACATTCCCCATGATGCAGTTCGGTAGTTAAAGGGTCTACCAGCTGATGGGTTCGTTTGTTACGGTTATTCGCACCAGCTCACGTCGACGGGCAGTGCCAGCTGATTCCCGGCTCACAAACCGAACACACCCCCAGAAACAAGATACGTCCAACTAATAACAGATATAGAAGAAGACACACGTGAAGGTCCTAGTTTGTCCAGCAATAGAACACAAATATGAGCTCAAAGATTAAAAAAATATATATATATATAGCCTATGTTTATATATATTTGTGTTTAATCAAATTTAAAATAACCAAATATATAATGTGATACACGGTTCATATGTATCCACAGTGTTGGTAATCAAATTATTGATTAAATGGAGCAGCTGTTTTCTTCTTTTTTATTTTTATTTTTTTCATGTTGTGAAGAAAATATGTTGATATAAACAATTACATTGAGTAGGGGAGAGCGGGGCATCTTGTCACACTCATTTTTGCAGTCAGAAGTCTGATTTATTTGGACCAGTGTTGTGAATATCAAGACTTCATCACTGTGAATGGAAAAAAAACAGGAACAACACATAAACAAATAACAAATAAACAAATATTGATAAGACTTTGCTGACCAAACCTCTTAACAGATGAACACGTCTAAAAAAAAGATGAAAAAATTACAAAAAACAAATTAATCCTGACTTACTTTGACTTTTTTCATCTACTTAATATTATATAATTATAATTTTTTTTCTCATTAAAGGCTTATTATGCACCCTGCTGCATATTTCAACCTATTTGTGGCAGTACTAACGGTACGTGAATGCACCACACAAAGTAGTTTAGATTACATGCAATTGCCCGTGTGATAAAACCGGTCCATACAGAGGTCTTTGCAACAATTAGATAATTAATTTGCCACCATCCTTTTTGCACTTGCAAAAAAGTTCTCACACGCTTTTTCAACCGCACAACATCGTTTTGAGCAGGTTATTGATCCAACATCTGGCATCACAGCATCCGAGGCTGCACACAGTCCAGATGTTTCAGAGACTCCCACAACAGAAGATGTCACTGAAACAGTGCCATGTGGTAAAAGGCGCCGTGACAGAAAGCTGAAGAAAAGCTTTTCAGTAAGTTGGACAGTGACGATTCAAAAGTCTCTCAGCGGAAGGAGGAACCGCTGATGGACAGAAAGGACAAGGACTCTGCAGCAGTCACCAACAAAGGTGAAGAGCAGCAGCAGAGCATCTGACATCCATAACTGAGATGCTCGGGACAAAAAGAAGAAGAAGAAGAAGAAGAAGAAGAAGAAGAAGAAGAAGAAGAAAGGCCAGACGACCAAACTGTTCAAGAGCTGAATGAAGACAGTGGATTTAAATGATTCCCTTATAAAGAAATAACAAGTTGTCCTTTGCAAACAACACCTACCAGATAAATATCACATCTCCAGACTCCTGTGTTCAAAATATTCATTACAGATCTTACAAACATCTACACAGTAAGAACAATGTAGTATAAAACTGTAGGCGTACTAATCTTAACATCACCACATTCCAACATACAGCCAAAGACCAGAGAGGGGACTTGAATATTGATGTACAAATTGTAAAGTCGTACAAAACATAACATTCATTGGAACTTGGATGTATTTTGATCTTTCCACTCTTTGAAAAATCATCCACCTACTTTCGTATTTATGAATGCAGTGTGGCATGCAGGACTCTGCAGCTGTTGATGAGAGTTGGGCTGTGAAGTAGGATTAGAATATGATATAAAACAAATAATACTAGTCAAAATCTGGGGGGATTTGAATGTTGGTGTAATGACATGACACCTTCGGCTCGGCAACAATCACAGAGATCTGAATTTTAACTCCTTCGTTATTAAAACCGAAAAATGGAAAAAGGAAAACAAAAATCATAATCGAACAAACACGTCAACACATTCGAGAATGTACCGTAGTCACTTTTAATAGACTAAAACTTTGAGTAGTTTACGAGGAAATTCAGGACACGTCAGACGACTGTGTCAGAATTATAATGTTGTTGGCAGAGAGGCTGTCTGATCGTCCCTGCTTGCATTTCTCGTCAAACGGCAGAGGTAGTTTTAACTTAAAATGAATGATTATTCATGTAAATGTAAATTATTCAATTTTAAAGTGCCCGGGCAGCATTTCGAGACTGACCTCCACAAAGTCTCTCCGTCACCTCTCTTAATGTCAGCTGCCCTGACGGCTGAGATTCTTCTAAAAGCATGAAACATCGCAGGAACGAGCTCGAGGTATCTCGTGATAAATGACTGCTGTTTGGCCTCTTTCATGTTTATAATCAACACAATCTGTCATCAGGTTTTTGCAAATGAGTCCCAGCCACTTTATAAGCTCCTAAGAAGAGCAGAGATTATTGTGAAATAACCAAAACTGTTTTAACGTTGGCATAAATTATGTGTTTTCAAGTAGGATCCCTTTACTTACAGTCAGTAAGTATCAGTGGAAATTAAAAAAAAAATGTTTAGAAACACTTAATGCTTCACTCCATTCAGAGTTTATTACCTTATTTTGTCTCTTTCCCATAATTTGCATTACCCAAAGTCTACGGAGGCAAAAACACTTAATTTCTCTTTGCCAGTTTTATCTCTCTGCTCTCAAGTCTGAAGCAATTAACAGTTCTTAAAGCTCACAGATGAGTGTGTCCTTTATGAGTGAATGAAGCCGGCTGCAGATCAGCTTACGACATCAGCCTGAGAGTGTTCTCAGAGTGTTTTATTTTTAAATGGAATATGTTTTTCTTTCCTTTTTCGGGGTCATCGGAGCGTCTGTCCCACTGTGTGTGAGGGCAGGTCACAAGTCAGTTAAATTAGCTTTTCATAATTCAGTATTTCTCGAGGATTGTGAGGTGTCGTTCTGGTGTTCCACCAGTAGAGGGCGCATCAAATCCACATTTGGATGATGCTCCTTAGCAGAACAATCACTGTATGCATGACAGATGTATTGGTGAGGACTACGGGGATGTGTTGTACTCTCTCAGCACAGACGTGTCTTCGTGCCTCAGCCCAAATATTGAACACATAAATAAAGATGTTTCCTCACTGTACAGACGGGCAGGAGAGTTCTTGATTCATGAGCGTCGTGATTAAACCTCATGCTGCCTTTAATATCAATTTGAAACCCCTCCGGAGGACAGGCTGTGTAGTAAACATGCCTCTGAAATTAAACAGGGAGTTCGGCTGCACACAAAGACAATATTGTGAGCAGAGATTCCGGATTTAAAAGCCTCGCAAATGACACCCAGCCTGCTCCTGCCCCCCGGGGCCCAGAATCTGAGCTGTTTACAAAAACTGGAACGCTGGAGGGGGATGGGGGGGAGTAATCATTTCCTCAGCCTCATGCTTGATCCTGAGGAATTATTAGAAGACAATCACAGAGACAAAGCTGCAGGCTGAAAAAAAAAAGCAGGAGTGAGTTTAACGTTTTTTTATTCACGTGTTCGCATGTCACCACATGTAACAACAGTCATGTAAACAGTACACCCAGGGGAACATTACAGTCTAATCCCCAAACACATAAATTCTTCAGCACACAGAGGACCACAGGAACGTGCAAAAAATCCACATGTACTATCACTGCGTCATCACTGCGGCTGATATGACACTGAGCCACATCAGAAGGAAAACACCTCAATATTTAGGCACAACAGCTCCACGGTTCACGTTGCTAATACACTGGCAAGCATGTACATAACGGTGGCCTCCGCGTGTTGGATCGGGACGGAGCGCTTCTTTATTCTGGTTGTGCGAGAAACAGCTCCCTCTTCGTCAACATGATCGGCATGCTTTCACCTGCCCAGCCTTCGTCACATCTGTGGAGTGCGATAGAAAAGGTAGCCAGAGAAGAAAAAAAGGGGCCCCCCGGAGACGCGGAGCTGCTTGTTTTCACCCGGGTCTTGACAGCGGCTCCCTAGAGGCCCGCGAGCAGCTCACTGAGCAGCACCTCCCTCTCGCCTAGAAGCACGTCTCTCCTCAGACTGGTCCCTTTGTTCACTACCTTTATCTTCATGGCCAGACTCTTCACCTGCGCCTTGGGCAGCGCGTCAAAAAAGAAGTCCTCGTTGAACACCGGGTTCCTGCTGTTCTTGATGATGGTGCTCCTCTGTTTCTGCTGCTTGCCCGGTTTCAGGTAGAGCGCCACGCAGCAGTTGATGCTCTTAAGATCCGTCTGCCTGTCGTAAAGGGCCTCGGCCGCCAGCACGCGCACCCTCAGCCGGGACGCCTCCGGGTCGTAGTGGGTGCTCAGCCTCAGTGTCCCCCCCTTGTGGAGGTTGACGGTGTGCTCGCGCTGCAGGACGTCCGACGCCGCGCCCCGCGAGCCGCTGCTTTTACATCCCCTGAAGGCAGGGGACGGGGGGCAGCGGTTGCGGCGACGCTGCATGTTGGGGCTGTTGTCTGCTGAGCTGCAGTCATCAGTGGAGAGAGAGCTGTGGCGTGCCAGGGTGCGCTTGGCACGAGTCACCTTCAGGGAGAGAGAAAAGGCAACAGGTAAACATACAGGAAGAAGAAAAACCCTCAGTGTCATTAACAGCAACTAACAATTAGAACTGTTGATCATTCTCTCGATTAATCGATTGAATGTTTGAGAGTGACTTCCTCAAATGCCTTGTTTCATCCAAAGATATGTTTACTGTCACAGAGTAAAGAAACCAGGAGACATTCACAGCTGAGAGGCTGGAATCAGAGACTCTGGACTTTTTTTCACCTTGAGACGATTAATCGATTATCAAAGCAGCCGACGGTTAAAGTAAGAAACAGCTGTCACCTTGGCCTGTGTCTGCTGTGTGATGGAGCGTAGGAGGGAGGCAGAGCGGGACAGGAGAGGGGAGTTAAACGGGGATGAGTCTGCTGACGAGCAGGTGTCGCTCTCTCCGCCGCTGAAGTACCGGTAGGGGTTGGGGTCCGCTGGAGCCAGCAGGGTCCCCCCTTGGGAGCGCCTCTGGGAGTTGGGTGAGGTGAAGGGGCTGTTGGGGTCGCTGTGGAAGAGGCTCTCCTTGCGTCGGGTGTGGGGAGACTCCACCAGGGTGGAGAACCCGTAGGAGGTCTGAGCCTTGGGGACGTAGGGCAGAGACATTGCAGTCTGGGACTGAGGGTCTGCGTTGGTGTTGACATCGGAGCTGACCCTGTCCACAGACGCTGGCTCGTCGGCGCTCTCTATCTGGATGATGTGACGGTTGGCCGACTTCTGGAGGTTGCGGGCGTCGCCCACCATGCGGGAGAAGAGGCGAGGGCTGCAGGGGTTCTTGCTGCTCCGTGCTCTGGGGCTCTGGCTGCAGATGGCGTGGTCAGAGGAGGAGGGGCGCAGCTTGGAGCAGTGCTGAGGCTCAGGGGTGAGGGTCTCCTCTGGCGGGCAGCAGATCAGTTTCGGGGGGATGAAGAAATCTGGGATCTTGTCCGGAGTGAGGACGTTGGCGTAAACAGAGACGGGAATGGCCTCTGTTGTCTGCGGGGGCTGGGATTGTGTCCCACTGCTACGGAGCTTCTCCAGGAGCCACATGCCCACTCAGACGCCTCAGCTCACAGCTTCTCTGATCACAGGGAGGAGGAGAGAGCAAACAAACACACACATGAACAGAATCACATCTCTTTGTTGAGGCTGACTAAACATTTTCCCTGAATAACAAAATAATAAGAACTTGGACTCTGTGTGTGTCACTGTCATCCACAGAGGAAACCAAATCTCTTGAACCAATTAGTGAAGGAATGAAGCCAAGAAGAACACATTCCCACCCAATTCAAACATTAAAAGACTGTCGAGAAATAGATTTTCAAATTAAATGTGAAATCATTGTGCAAACAAAGTGACATAAAAAAAATATTATACATATCTTATAACGTAATTCTCCTCTTTAAACGAGCGCTATTCAGATTTGTATCACCTAAAACAAACTCAGCGTTTTCAACAAATCAAACTTGCTGCGTTTTTCCTCAAAATAAAACCACGTTGAGTCGTTGGAGTTGTCATTACGCGCTCAAATCCTTAAAACACGAGGAAAGACGAATATAAACAACTTTTCCGAACCGAACAAAGCCCCATTAAGTGCACACGCACCACCAAACATAAACAAACCTGTTGGTCGTGCAACTCTTTTTCCTCTTATTTCCTTCGAAACAATGGATCGCCTGCGCGCTCTCGTCCGCAGCCTCTCCAAGCGCTCCGTGCGTAAAAAGGTATTTTCCCGTTCAGCTCAAGTCCAAGCGTGATCCAAAACGCCTGCCAGCGGTTAAAGGCTGCTACACGAGGTACTCCCGCTTTATATGACGGGGGTCTCCGACTTCTGAGCCAATGAGAAGGTTGTGGAAGCCTCCCATGATATTTACCATAAAATCCCTTCCCTGCGGGTGGGGGTGGGGGCAGTCTAATTTAAAGGCTGTTGCCTCATCAACCACAAAGTGTTGCACATTATCACACAGCTCATTGATTTGTCTTAAAGAGAGTGGCACAGGCATTTCATTAAGCCTACACGTGAGCTCCATCCTCTCATGCATTGTTGCCACACAGTTCCTCTCTGCCTCTGACACAAGCGCCTTAATTGGACTTCCTGTTGGGAATCTGGTGATGATGTGGAGTGGCAGCATGTTGTGTTTACATCCACCGGTTCCACTCAATTTAGCCTGGAGAAAGTTGAGATGACTGTGTACGTCGATGGTCAGATGAAGTAAACACACCAGAGTAACAGAAGTTTTGTTACATTGATTTTTTTTTTTTGCTTTAAAACTTTTTAGTGCTGCGTCAGACGAGCCTATAAATCATCACAGCTGGAAGTTTTCAGAAGGAGCCTGTTGTCAAGTCCCTACACTTGCCTTCAGCACAGTTTCTTACATCCTGCCGTTAAATGTCCATAAATCTTCTCCTGGCTGCGCCACTGACTTTGATGTATTGCTGGGATGTGTCCCTCCTAGAGACTCTCTGCTGGTGTCTTTGCCCAAAACTCTGACAGAGACCTGCGGTGACGCTGCCTGATGGTGTTGGACCCAGTCACCGGAACCGTCCCCCTACACATCTCAGTGCAGCGAGAGCAAACAAGGTGTGGTGGGGTTAGTAAAGGGATGTGACTAAATACATTCACTCAAATACTGTACTCGACAGTCTTGAGGTACTTTAAGACTGTATATGATGATAACCTCCCATATTTAGCATTTATAACCATTACAGCATGCTATAATGTGGTTATAAGCAGGAATATGTGTTTTCTTTTGTACTTGTCAGCAACTATAACTTCACCTGTAGGCTCCCAGAAGTGGAGGATGCTGTACGTAGAACGACACGGTTGTTACAATATGAAATATGTCCGCAAGTTAAGTTAAACTGTTATGCTTACATCTCCTTGTAGCTACATTATAACGTGTTAAAAACACGTTATTTTAACAAATTATGCTTCAGTGTAACAGTCCTTAAAAGATCTTAAAAGCTGAAAAAGTGTAATTCTGCTCTAACAGACTCTCACGGATAACACTGCACCTGAAATGCCTCATCACAGTCCGAATTTGAATTATTTATGCCTAGCGTTTAGTTTGGCTTGTAAGAATTGATGTAGCACAGCTGCTCTGTTGTTGTTTACTGTGCTGGCTCAGGTGTGTGTGAGCTGACCAATCAGAGCAGGCTGGGTATTCAGGGGGAGGAGCCTTAAAGAGACAGGTGCTAAAACGGAGTCTTTCAACAAGGATAGTATGAAAAAACTGACGTGTTTTTTGAGCATTAAATGAACAGAATATGTCTCCTTTAAATCATGGTTTAACGCCAGTGGAAGTGTTACCTAATATTTTAAGTTATTTACCTTGACGATCATCACTTTGAGCTGCATGTCTCGTGTGAAGTGAGACCTGACAGTCACTATATTTTTAAAAAAGTTTTTTAAAACAACACAACACAGCCAAAACATGATGTCCCTGAACGGCAGATTTTAGCACAAAAACTGCCAAATTACATAATGTGGTAACGGGGGAAGTCTAAAAAACCCACTGAAACACACTGAAACAGAACACATCCGTCACACTTTTCCTAAGAACAGCCATTCCATTCATTTTAATGCAGATGACAGTTACAAAAGAAAGCACAGTGTCGTGTGAGGACATGAAACCAGAGCAAAGTTAAGTGATAAGGTTTTGATAAGGAAGCCAAAGAACGCGTTCAACCCACAGTGTCTTTTGCCAGGTGTTAAACATGGAGGTGGCTCTGTCATGATATGAGCAGCCATCTCGTAGGAGTCCTTTGGAGAAATCAGTATTCTGCAGGGTATTTTTTTTTTTAAAAAAAACAACCAACACATTTGAGGCCATTTCATAGGATCAGTTGCTGGAAATAATAGATAATAATAACTTTATTTAGATAGCGCACGTCTTTACAATGTCACAACGCGCTTAACAAGATGGAAAAAACAGACGAGATGTAAAAGAGTATAAAAACAATATAAATAGAGAGAGTGTGAGGGCTTAAATACACAGAGGTGATTAACAAATAAAAAACAGGTGCTCGCAGAAAAGAGACAAAGACAGGAAGACACATGAGAATACAAAACAAAACAGGAAGTAACCAAAAAACAAAACAATGACACTTTACTTTGCCGGTTCATGTGTGCTGAACCGTTTTGAACTGGCACTGCACAACTATTTTCAAATAAAAGACTAATTAAAGGACAGGTCTGTATACATTTCAATTAGGAGAGACTTAATACGAGGGAACAAGTATTTATTGACATGCACAATAAAGAGGAGAACGATCTTATGGACCCTAACATGAGATCATTGTATTTTAGGGGTGATATGACGGCCTACATGTCATTGGATACCCACCTGATGGGGTCGACACTCTGGTGGCGATGCTGTTGAACAAATATAGAGAACTGCTGAGAAACACACTAATTATCTGTCTGCACATAACTTTATTTGATCATTAAAACTTGTTTATTATCACACATGGATTAGCTACTTTGTGTCTAGCTCTGAACTCTGATATTTTGGTATTTTCATGTTTTTTTCTTGCTCGCGGTTAGACTCTGCTCTGCTTGGCTGGATGCAACACAAGCTCCGGGTGAACGGGTTATTCGACTGAGATTTTATGCAGCACGTTGTCTCGGTCTTGAACAAGTAATCCGTGTATCTGACAGTATTGTTCACTTTTATTTTCCATTTTATCGCCCGTTCAGTTGAAGTGTTTTCCACCTATTGTCAGGGGAATAAAAAAGCAAATCTAATTAAAGCATTTTTTCTTTAACCTTTCTTAATCAGACGAGTTTCACTGAGAGTGCTGTTCTGTTTTTCCAAATAACTATAAGAAACTTCATCCAAAGCGGACGACTTTCATCGTAAAGCAACACTTACTTTTCTAATTACAGACAGAAATACACATTGATATTGGAGAAAAATGGAAAATACCAATTGACTCATGTTCCACAGCTCATGTAATTGAGTTAGAGGGACTTCAAGAAGCAGGTGTGCGAACCGGAAAGAAACGTACGTACAATAGACTTTCAGCCCGTAATTGCTGCCAATTACGGCTCGGCAGAGACATAAATAAACATGCTAAGTACTAATGCAGATGAAATCCATTCATGCTTTTTTTTCTTGAAATAGACTGTGGTCAATTATAGATTAGTGATGAGCCATTAGATTTGTACATCAGCGGCATGATTCATCCACTGGACTACCATCCATTCAGACGTTCGACCAGTCAACTACTAAGTGATTACCGAGAGGAATGCTTTATTTTGTGTCTACATACATCGACTGTAAAGACACTAAGAGTCTCTATACAGCAAAAGTAGAGGTTGATGTAGGAAAAAAAACCACTAAAAGCATAAACATACATTGATGATGTCTTAATGTGAAACTCACATCCATTTACAGGTTCATAATTAAGGACAACTTCGTGTGCAGGGCGACTTTAGCTCCTCTCAGATCACTGCAATAAATGTGCTGAATGTTAACGGACAGTCTTCATGAACCTTCACTGCATTCACTTCTCTGCAGTACTTCTACTTGACTAGCTTACATCACAGTTGATGCTTTGACTTCTCCGGATCAATTTATCTCAATCGGGAACCCTCCAAGTGGAAAAGGGCTGTGGGGTTGAAAACTGTAAAATACTGAACAGAATGCTGAGGTAGGCCTACAGAAATCTCTGACAGGGGATTTAACCAATAGAGCTACGTGAGGATTTTTTTTTTAACATCAGTATATAAACATGCTAATTTAATTGCGCTCATGTGCGTTGTTTGTTAATGTTTGGCAGGTGCAGCACTTACAGTGTTCAGCATCTAATTTGAGCTGGTTTGCATGCTAACATTTGCTAAATACAGCCGAGTCTGATCAGACTGTCACTAGTGCTTTTGCTGTAAAACTGAAAGGATTTAGATTTACTCGCTCTGGACTGATTCTATCACATGATATCTGTGCGTGGCGAAATTTACATTTAGCAGATGCTTGTGTTCAAAGCAATTTACAGTAATTCGTAAGCTGCTACGTGAAGTGCCCACCGGCACATCAGGAGCAGTTTGGGGTTCAGTATTTTGCCTAAGGACACTTCGATATGCAGACCAGGGTAATTGAACAAAGGACCTTCTGATAGTAAGATGCTGACTCTACCCTTGAGCCACAGCCACCCACAACAATGGTAGGTAATATATATTTGACAAATTACGGACATAGAAAGATTTGTACAGAATTACGATCACAGACAACCTCCACAATTATTCCAAATGACTAGAGGTATTCTGGTAATGCAAGTCCCGTGCGAATAGGGCTTATTAGACACATTTAAAATTTTGACGTGATGATGTTTCTAGATGAAAAGTGAGAACAAAATCACCGAGAGTGGTTACAAATCTTGAGGCGGGGGACGTGACTGAGAGTACCTCATTTTCTGGGAAATCATCCAAAAGCTGCTGAGATATTTTACTCAGGGGATCTTCAGAGTCATCAGGATTCATCCTCTGGCCACCATTTAAGTCTGTGCCAATTCCCACAGCTATATATCCAATCGTTAATACACTCTCTACACATGAGAGCCGGTCTAAACCAGGGCAGCAACAAGTTGGAGCAGGTGGAGAAGCAAATCCAGCCAACATGTCGCTGGTAGGAACTGCAGAGATGAACGTGTGAAGCAGAAACAGAGCACATTCTCTCACATGTCAAACACACTCAGTGATTAAAGAGTGAGCTGCTGGTCAGATGAAGTGACGTGCGCGGTGTCGATATAGTAACTGTAGGTACTGTAGCCTTTATAGCACAGACTTAATTGGAGCAAGAAATGGTGCGTTCGATCCCGTAGGTTGTGTCGGAGGGGGTGTGGGAACAATCAGATATGTGTGGACGGCCTCATTATACACAGAACACTTCAGCTTTGGTCCAATTAAAGCTGACAGTCACATAACTGTGCTGGCAGATGTGTGTGTGTGTGTGTAGATACGTTCATAGGTTGTGGGTTCATTGTGTTTATTTGTGTTAAAGTTTCTACACAACGCTGACGTGACAAACGTGAGGTAATGATTATGTCACGTAGAAAGGCGGGATCATTGTGTCATGAAGTGGAATAATAATCTGTGCTAAACTAGCGGCTGCATGAATGACGGGTGAGGTCTGATAAGATTAACATCATTGTGTCATTTGACAGTTTGTCATAACACTCAGCTCAGCGATTACACCGAAGTCAGTTTGCTGCTTCTTTTACTTATTTTCATTCAACATCATGTAACTTTATAGCCTCAAAACAACAGTTTCAGACTCATTTGAACGGTCTCTCTGTCACTTGTTTGTGCACTGTGTATCTTCAAAACACGTAACGCGTTATGACTGTATTTATGACAGCGGTGTTGAGCCTGATTTCTGCATAATGCTGCTTGAAAGAAGTCATATTATGCTTTTGAGTCCACGCATTTAGTAACATAACTTACGTGCGTCACTACGTAAGAGGGCATTATATAAATATATATATATATATTTATTGTAAACATATACACTCCAGTCAATCTGCAGACAGTCAGTTGCTTCTGCTGTCTTGTTATTTTAGATCACACTACCTTGCTCAGCATGACCCGCCCTACTCTGTCTCTCAACTCGTTAAGCAATGCACATCTGCAACTCTCACCAAAGATGGAACAAAGGTGAGACGTCTCACTCTGTAGCTGAAACGTAGCGTTCATAACACAGTGTGAAAATAGATACTGCAGCAATGAACCATGTGAGAATTTTTTTTTTATTAAAGTATGTAAACCTGTTCTACTAGCACTCCCAATTAAAAGTATGAACCCAAAGATTAGCATAATATGACCTCTTTAACTATCACGTATATGAAGCTTTAAATAGCACTGATAAATCAACACCCAATAAAAACACCACCACCAGCAGACATACCTGTTTTTCTGGCAAACGGATGAGTGTAAGTCATGTTTACACGCAAGCTTTCTGCCAGCTCCCGAAGGAAACATCTGTCTGTCCAGCTCGCATCTCACTCTCTACGTTCACCAGCTGGTTATATCAGAAGCTGAAAACATGATAACAGCAGCTTCCTACAGCTGGAAAATACATTTGCAGGCTGGAAAACCAAAACAATGCCCTGAAAGACATCATAGGGGGATGATAGAGTGTGGTGATTAATATCTGTTGGTTTCACACTGTTAATAGACTTTAGGTCAGTAGGTGATTTGAGCGAGCAGGCGGGCGGAGGCTATCCATCTCCATCTTGTTAGACAAACGACCACAATGCGTGACCCCCGTTGACCTGTCGCCTTCAATTCCCAAATTGCAGAGAGAAACATGAGGCACAGGGATTGTTTAGTTGAATATATTAGTCTTGTCCGCCTGACTTATTGATCCTTTATCTGACTGAGGTTTGTTAAAATATCAGTAGCCTAACTATGTTGTGTATTGATCAATCCATGGTGACGTCTCACGCACGTGCCTTTCTCTCTCAGTCCTCTTCTTCAGCTGTGTTGTCTTTTTAATCTGTAACATTCTCTAACACACTTTATAGTATAAAGTATTATATAAAATCTCAATTTATACAATATTATAGCACTAAAGGCGCTCTCTCTAATCTATAAACTAGTGTCAGCTTCTTGATAAAGTGTTTTAAATTGTTAAAATATATATTATTTTAAGAATATATTAATTTTCATGGGCGTGGTCATTTGCTTGATGCTTGAGGTTGATGTTATGTTCTTTCTTGTTTGCCATGTGTCTCTTAACATTTCCTCCATGTGGGTGGCTCAAATAAAAATCCATCTCTATGTTTTTTTTTTGTGATATTACATTTGACTTAGAGACACACACTGAGTGGTTGAACGGTGTTGCTATGATTTTTTCCGAACCTACATCTACATCTAAAAATACTCGTTCCCTCAATAAACAACACCGAGGCTCCATTTATTATCTTGAGGGGAAATTGCCTTTTGATATTTTTATTTTTTGCCTCAATATGCTCACCTTGAATGACTGAAAACATCCTCCATGAAGTCAAAGTGCTGCTATTTTCCTGGTTTTGTCATATTAGAGCGGAGGTTGTCTATAAACAGGACTCGGGGGCACAATGGGCTGAAAACGGTTGCCTACGCATTTCAGCAGCATCGCCTTCATTAGGGTTCATTCACCAATGTTCCTCGCTGTCATTATTATGGGCTATAGGTAAAAATTGATCCTGCCTCACGGAGAAAATAGCAGCCCCATCTGTTCATTTTAGATCTATTTTTCTGTACAGGGGTATAATGGGAGCCAAAGAAACTATTGATTTCTGGTCTCATTACTTGCATCGCTGGTGTAGGTGGTTGAGTTCTTCTCTGAGGAACATGACTGAAAACTTGATTAAATGTCAGATTAAATTTCACAGGAATTACTGCCATTATATGATCATGCTCCTGTCATGTATTTAAGAACATTTCCATTCCAGATTTTTTTTTATGAGCTACTAAAACACACTTAAAGTATTTGGCTCATCGCTGAACGGCTGATACTCACCAACTAAAATTCAAACGTTTACTGGCTAATCCTGTAAACCTGCTTCAAAAATATGAATAGAATATTCAAATCACTGAATACGCTGTAATGTTATCTGTGTCCATAGTCCGAATGTATGCCGCATGAATGTTTGTTTCGTCTTTCAGGCCTGAACCGAGCTCCCAGGAAGAGCGCCAGGCTTTGAAGCCAGCTTTCGTAGTGGCCAGTTATTGTGTAATTACATCGTCACGTGATGCGCTGCAGCCCAAAAAGACAGTAAGCTCATATTGTGAAATTATTTTGAGCATCACAACTCGAGCCGTTCTGTCCAATAAAACTTGGAAGGCCTAGAAGAGCTGCACGATTAAATTGTTTTATCCTCATTCAAGTAAGCAGGGAGTTAGCCTGTGGGCCGCGTAACACGGTAGATCCCAGTATTTTCGTGAATCTCAAGATTTAATGTAACATCCTTGGCCTGGACAGTCTTTAATTCTTAAAGCAATTTTACACGTCAAAGTCTGTTTACAGGTCTTGGGGAGAACTGCATGAGTTCAAAAAGTTGTCAAATTCTTTCCATGAAGTCTGATAGTAGACCTTAATCACACGGTGGCCATCTTCCTCTCACATCGTCGAATGCTCGGATTATGTTAAACTACTGTGTGCTGCGTTGTAAGTTGTATAAACGTGATTCATGATTGATCAGCAACTGAAAGTACGATGGATAGTGAACATGTGGAAGGAAATTGGGCCACATTTCAAGGTAAAACAACATATTTGGTAACCTAGAAGCACATAAAAACAGAATTATAACACAATAACATGGAAGTCCTCTTTTTTTTCTCTCGTGTGAATGGAAACTAGAAATGTTCCATTTCTAGACTACAACTCATTCAATCTACAGTGTGAATTATGCTGTGTGAATTAATTGCAGATAAGATGATAGCCCATAATGAAGTTAATGGCTCTCTGTGTGAGTCACAGCCTCCTCTAAGGTAGAGATGAGAGGATGGCAGTGAGCTGAGTCATGGTGAGACGCAGGGATCAGATTTAGTTTGGAAACAGTCCAAATGCTTTACATCCCCGCTCTTCAACATTCAGAACAAAACAACGAACATCCAGATGAATAGATACGCCACACTGAGCATACACAGGAGAACTAGATTATGTTCAGAGGATTTCAAGGATGATTTGTGAAAAATGACAAGAGTTACTGACAACTACTGCTCTTTGCTAGCTATCCTCGGCTATTGCAAGCTATTGTTAGCCGCTTAGCTCGTGGCTCATTTAGCCACTGAGCCAGCGGCCCTAGAGTTGCCTTCACGGGGGAATTACCATCGGAAATGGGGCTCAGCTCAAAGTGTGGTGTTAGACAGGATGAAGGCCCGAGCTAGCTGGTTTGCATGCTAATTTCTGTACAGGCATCAACGAGTAATGGAGGCAACAGCAGCCATGGACACTGAGGAAGATGTCGACATAGAAGAGAAAAAGAGAGTGACAGAACAAGAGAGAAGATGAAAAGTAAATCTCAGACTGGCTTTTTTTCAGCTTCGCTAAATAAAAGCCTACACAAAAGGAGCCCTGCTGGACTTGTTACTGTTTAAAAGTAGGTAGCATTAGCTGTCTGGCTTTGTTATAAGTGTTGTTGCACTTGCTTAATTCTTGGCTGTGTTAGCAAACTGTCCAAAAATGCACGTTTACGTCAACATGTTAGTTTTCCAGACATAACTTTATCGTGACGTACAGAGTTTTGTTTGTAGTTAGCTCATAATGTAACGTTGTGCATCTGACAAACTTGTTACAGAAACCTGGGATGCATGAAATGAGAATTTCTACATAATGTTGCTTTAAACCAGGAGCTCATTCATGTGTCCCACACTCTCTACCCAGCAGATATCTTTGACACATATTTGTGTTGCATTAACGTGTCAAAGGGCTGCACGATGAGAGAAAGTGAAATAAATGCCATTGCGGTTATTTTGACAGCCAACACAATGCCGACATGATACACAATTAGTGAGAATAATCATTTTTGTGTCACATATTTTCACTCTCTCTGAAGAAAAGTCAAAATGATGTGATATTTCATTGGGATCCTTACCAAACAAACATGTTTTCTCACATCTGGAGAATCAGATTTGGAAGAAACTTGCAGCTTCTTTAGACTTTTGTTGGCCATTTTGCGATTTTTGTTGACATTTGAATGAATTGTGCAGCTGTGTGTGGAATGTGCTCTGCTTCATTTCTGCTTTATTTCTTCCTCAGGTGAGGTGATGTTGCACGTGTGGAGGATGTAGCCGTAAACCCTGCGAGTGTCTGAGCGAGCAGAGAATACACAGTGTAGTTTGGCACCAGGCTCATCCTTCTGCGGCGCCCATATCCTCTTTATGGCTCGGAGACAACCGACCCATCTGGTTTCGGGGCCACTGGGCACCGAGGTAAACAAACACGAAGAACACTAACGAGAGAGTGGATTCTGTGTTGCTCATCGCCAGTCTTCGGAGCTACGGTGATGAATTTGTTTGTGGATCGTCGAACATACAGACCAACAGACCAGAAGCCGTGAGTCTACATCGCTCAAGTAAACAGGGAAGAAAAAAAAAAAAAAAAAGAGGGACCAGATGGAGAGGGGGTGAAGATGGTACAAGATGGAGTATTTACAAAGTGAAGAGTGGACCTGGACCATCTGTAAAGCAGTTGGGAGTAATAGCCTACAGGAGAGGACAACAAGGAACAGCGAAAATAAACACAAAGAGGAGCATTTCATTTCATGTCTTCCTGTGAGCTCACAGCACAGTCCGCACATAAAGCAGATGTTCTCAGTTAATAAAAGCCTCTGATGGCACACAGCTTCCAGCCGCAGCTTATTCGCCTCATTATGATTCAATCGCTCGCTGCTCATAAAACGAAGAAAGAACTGAAGACAATCTGCGCGAGGTGCAAATTCTAACCCTCTAAAGGTTATTCCATATGAACAATTACACCACGAAACAATTCCCAACCCACGTTCGAAGCAGACAAATTCCCTTTTAAAAAGACATTTAATATGAGTTTGAAAGGTTTTAAGTACCTTCACTGACTGACAGAAACACACACACACACACAGAGTTGCTTGAAGGCGTCAATTCTCATTAACTTTCACTTGTGATGAAATAAACTTCCAAATTAGCTGAAAAAAAACCCGACCTAAATCATTCATGTCAGAGCTGACCGAGGAACATTATGCATCATTCACAGCTCATCTTTAATCGTCTACGGATCATCTTCAGTTTAACGATTTGTCCCATAAACATTCGACCAAACACAAAGACACCACACCTGTTCTCTATTCATCCAGTACTGTACACCTGTAGCTCTTATTGGATCCCTCGTATCATGTCCGGCACACGCTGGGTGACATTTCACCTGTGTGCTTTTAAAGCGAAGCTCTCGCCAAAATGCAACCTAGGCTTTTTTTTTGTGAATGTATACGAGTCAAACCTTCGTGTAAAAGCATGATTACGATGAAAAAGGAGCTTTTAAGATTTACCATATTTTCGTTTTCAGGTCAAGCTAATTTTAAATGGGAGTGCATGGGGCACTTTTACGATAGCATCAAAATCGCTATTTTTAAAACACTAAGAAGGCTCGACACAACCTGAAACTTTGCTTGTAGTATCACCAGGGTCTCTACACATGAACACGAGCATTGAGAACATTGTTTGTGTACACAGAGTTTACTGAAAAGAAAGTTTTTGATCGTTAAAGTGCCCGTTTCTGATTTATTTTTAATTCTTCTGATTTATTTGTAATTTTTATTGTTTATTTTCACAGGTTAAGCGCGTCAAACATCAGAATTTGATAACGTGATAATATAACGTAACAACATCTTGTTGTGTATGTTTCAGGTTATAACAACATCACATTTATTGCCATATTGTGATAAGTTTGTATTTCATAATGACGTGATAAATACCTTGCTGCGATGTGAAATAACTTTCTTTTTAAACATCGCATCAATAATATCTCATAAAAATAAGTATGAGCCATTATTCTTTTTCTGCAGTAGATCGTAAGCACACCACATCTTGTGGATTCGATTTTAAGATCCCGCTGTAATGTCTCATCATTAAAATAAAATCCCATTTCGCATCAGCAGTACTCGTTTATTCTCTCTCCTCCCTGAAAGATTGCTGTATCAACTTACTAGCCTCCAGAAAACTGAGCCCTCTGCTTTTTATGGTTTTTTATTCTTATTGTTTCTTTTCACAGGGACAGCCCACAATAAAAAATAATTGCCCCGGAGTGAGCTAACGGCTAATGTACATCTGTTGTCTCTGGGCAAAAAGAAGCAGATGGTGTTTATTTTGGTTTACCAGACCAAATGCACCAAAAAGTACGGAGAGCTGAGGTTGTGGGAGGCGTTTTATTGGACAGTCAGAAGTAGATGGACGACATGAATGCAAGGTGGAGAGAGCGAGAGCGGATGGAGGGTGTCGTGGTCTGTGGCTTAACCCCTCGGCGACCAGAGCGCCTCAGCTTGTGAAAACATATAAAAGACTGTACGAATCAAATCAGGCAGATCAAGTAACCAGTAACACTCACATCGTTCTTGTAAACGATTTACAACACGGAAAACGTTTAAATAAATCGCTGTTTTCTTGCAGACTTTCCTCCTCTGTCACTCTGTTTTCTTAAAATGCACTTTTTAAAACGTCAAATATGATTTTTATTTGATTGGAGCTTCTTTTTCCATCAACAAGTTGTATTTGACAGACGAGACAACATCACTTCAGATCTCCCCCGCCTGCGTTCATACACTCTGCGAGCGCGTTCTCGCCGTCCCTTGCGACTGCTTGGCATCTTGACAAGTGTGTGACAGTCAGATCTGTCAACAACGGCAGCATGATGAGTCCTTACACAATATGCCGGCCATGAACAGTGTGTCTCCGACAGACAGAGAGAAAAGATGGGACGACCAAATGTTGCACTGTATATTTCTGACGAGAAGATAAACAAAACAGCCCGGGTTCATCGCCGAATCAGACAAATCGATGGGTGAATCATGGCGGACCCTGATTGGCTCCGGGACAAGAGGAGCTTGATTAGTTCCACAATCAACAAATGTCAATACTTGTTGAAAGTGCTGAACATCTCCTCTTGTCATATCATCTCTGAAAGGACAGTTTGACCTCCACTTCTATCGCCAAAGAAAAAAACATGAAGTGAAAATATGTTTGTGATCACACAGAGTTCACGAGATGCAGATGACGTCAAAGAGACAAAAAAATATCTATTTTGTTGTCCATGTAGTCTATTTTTAATTCTTTCTTTGCAGCAAAAAAAAAACATCCTGCTGCTTCTGAATTGGATTCTCAATGTCAGCACAGAGCCTGAGGGGAGATGAGGGAAGTGGGGGGACTGAAGTATCCCGCTAATAGGCAGAGTTAAATGAAACGACGATCCTTCAGGCTCCTTTATATAGTCTCTCAGTACGTCTTGAGCAACGCTTCCGCCCGCCTTTCATAAGGGTTAGGGTTGGATGACTCATTGCCCTGCTTCACCATGAAAATGTGAATGATTGCTGGTATTTATTGTAGAAGGCAAAAAGGTAACAGCAGGGCAGCAGACGCGCGGCGCTGCTCTCCAGAACACTCAAAATCCATAATTGGTGGCGGGACGGAAAACAGTCGTGACCACAGACGCTGTCCGGTTAAAATGCCTTTACCTATTCAAAGCCTGAGATTACTTTCCAGTGTTTTAGAAACTTTTTGTTTTTATGTAGACATTCTTTGTCATCACCTGCACTAATTACTTAACAAAGGCTTCAGTGAACATGTACGGGTTTTGCAGAATCAGATCAGAATTGATTTCCTTGATAAGAAGCATCATTATCATATCCATCTGGACTCTACAAAAGATTTGCAAAACATAAAGCACATTTACTGCGTTTGAAAAAGTTCACTGTACTCTACAGAGAAACGCTAATTGCTGCCTATCCACCAAACACCTCCCCCAAACAGCCGCTGTCTAATAATACTTTAGCAGTCATAACGAGGCCAGTCCTTTCAAACTGTCTCCACATGTTGAGGAGCTGCTGTGGCGTGTTTGCTTAAGTAAAGGTTGCCTGCTAATACAACAATGGAAAAGTCCTGCATTCCAAATCCTACACAAGGTACAAGGTAAGTTTATTTGTCATTGTAAAACACAGGGTTGCATAACAAAATGAGATTTGTCAAGATCTTCGTGCCACACAAGTTACAGAACATATGTACAGTTATTGATATGAGAAATAAACATAAACACGCGGTACATCTTTGGAATCTGCGTCAGGGTGAATGTTAACCGCAGCAACAAGACGGCGATGATAATGTGGTCGGCATCAAGTGGCCATCGACTCTGACTGTGTGTGAGCAACAAGCATCGATGTTGGAAAACACAGAGTCCACCTCGGAATCAACCAGCTGTCGTGCCGCAGAACAAAATCCACCTGTCGAGTGCAACAGCTTGATCTGAGATCTCCTTACTCCTTACTTTACCACTTTAGCCTTAAGCTAACGTTAGCGAGCAACGGCACACAAGGAGAGTGTGCGATTCAGGTAAACGCTCAACAACTCTGCAACGCCGACGGTGGAGATCTCTGCTGCGGTCCGGCTGATAAACAGGAATGAAGAGAAATCCACTTTTAAATCGCAAAAGTTGTAAAAAGGATCTCTGAGCTCTTCTCCTGTTGGATCCAGATCAGGCAGGATCCAGCAGGACTGTTCTCAGGTCTGTATATATAACTACTATATACTTAATATACAGTTAATTAGTGTATTAAACATTGGAGTGTTAGTGTACTATGTTTCACTTTGTTTTAAGGTAAACAAAAAACTGTGACTAATGCTTCTGTAATTAATGAGTCATCACTAGTTCGAGCCAATCAGCAGGTAGTAGAAAACTAACTAATGTTGATATTTCAGATATTTATGAACTTATCACTATCTAGTCATTCTTTAATGTTCTTCAGCAATTGATCGTTATCTACTGTACAGTCAAATCAAATCAAATCACAGTTTGTTACTCATCAACGATGAACTAACGTTCAAGTCTTTCCTGATTCATTCCTCACTCGCACCTCAGGAACTACTCACATTATTTCTAAAGTGTCACTGTGACTGTAATTCAAATGTGAAGCCAGCTTTTGTCTCATTTTGTTTTTAGATTGCTCTGAATCTGGAGTGGTAGATCACCGCTAACTGGATAACATGTTACGTGCGGGAGCGAGAACAGAAAGCTTGACGGGCAGAAATAGCAGCAGGTGAGAGAGTGGACTCGGTTAGTTGTTGAGGCTCGACCATTATTTCGCTCTCTCACCTTTGTATTGGAAGATTCACTTCTGTCTGAAGTGAAAACCCCTGTGAACCAACTGAGCGGACGGGCCCTGCCAAAGCCGACCGAGCAGACGTGATGCAACGGTTGGAAATGTGACACCTGTCACGTTCAAAGATAAACTTGACGTGCCGACGGAGATGAAACGCTTTGGAGGACGGTAATGTCGAGAAAAGGCTGCACACACTTGACAAATCTCAAAGTGTCTAGCTTTGATTGTTGGACTGTATTTATGGCTCGCCGCCTTGTTACATGCACTGACTCATTCACATAAAATGTGTTCTTGGTCGCACATGAATCACAGTCGCGGAGCCATTGTTTGTGACTTGAAAACAAACCTACACGCTCGCTGTACGTGATCAGCATGGCCCCTGCTATCTCGTTAAATAAAAAGTTCAGAGTCCTTGCTGCTTTCTTTGCCCGTTATGCTTCTTGGCTCACCCAGCGGCCGGCTAGTGGTGCGTGGTGTTAGAGATGATATGGAGGAAGGCGGTGAGACAATAACAGGCCACACTGTAACGCCACATGGCCACCGGGTTTATTTATGTTGCTAACACTCCCACAAACTACAGTTGGAGATGCACCAGCCCCGAGCTCTCTGGATTCAGGTGCCAGCAAACTTGGGTGCGATTATAAAGCCGTTGTAAAGATTTGAATGGATTATCATCTAAACCGACGCATTGTATGTCATTTTACAGGTTTTATGGAAATATAATGAACTATGTGTTGCAGTTTGAGAGCTTTTGAAATTCAATTTTTATGATTCAAAGGACCTGTTATTGTCTCTTTCTTGTTGTTATGCAAATGATCAGTGTTATGAGCCAATAAAGGGTGGACTTAAATGCTGACAACCACCCACGTAGCTCCTTCAGTGCCAATTTACAAAAAAAGAGGCTTCATCAAATACATATGTTCTTATAAGTGAAGTGCGGGTTGGTTTTCACACATGCCTTCATGCATATGTAGCGATATGGAAAAGGGAAATATATACGGGGATGTTTAACCCCCGTGAAGAAGGAGGAGAAGGGCGGGAGGAAAATTCTTTCTCGGTTGCTAAAGCAACAAGGAAATGTCACGGCCATACAAAGCCCACTGAACTGAAACTGAGGGGAAAGGAGAGTAAGATCACATTTCCATCCATGCACCGTATCTACTGTGTCTGTTCGAACCCGTCACCTCCACCCGTCAAAGCGCTCCATCCGTCCACAGGAGTCTTTTTCATAAAGTTAACTGACAGAAAAAGAAGAAAATGCATTTTATCATAACATTTCTTTGACTGACGCCCGGCAGAAGGCCGTTTTAAGGTATGCACTTGTATTCTGTTTGTTCACTCCAATGAAACTCTCTGTCAAACAATTATCCCTTCAATCAACTTTTTATTTATAGCACGGCAAACACATGCCTCCCCACTTGGTTATGCTTCCACAGGAGTGAGTAATCACTCGCGTCTCACAGCTTCCGCAGTCGTCCTCATTTCAGCCGAACCTGAGCTGATGACAAGTTAAAGAAATGTCTTTCTAATTAAATCACAATGGAGGCACCAGTGAATTGATTGTTTTGCTGCCGCGGCTACAGAACAGATATTTACTCAGGTACAGGCAGAGTTTGTGTACGGTGGTTATTTCACCTTAAAATGTGTCCAGAGGAGAATGCATTTACATACAAGTGCCATGAGAGCATCTCAAGAGTCATAACAATTATAGTACTAATATAACAATAATCTTGATTTATACGGCACTTGTATAAATCAGCCTTTCAAAGTGATTTACAACAAACACGCAATAAAGTTCAGTTTGCTTTGTGATATTCGTTTCTTCTACATAACTGACCTTAAAGGACAAAACAATTTCTTACTGTTTTACTTTGTTTATATGTGGCGGACCCTGCCATATTTTCCAGCTTCAAACATTGTTCTTGACAATTTCTGTCTCCCTGAGAATAGCTTGTTCTGGGAAAACTAATATTTATGACTTGTTGTGAGTTGTAAATATTAAAAATCTGTGTTTGAATTTCTTCTCCAAAATGACTTACTGCCCTTTATTAAAGCACCATGACGGCCACTAGCAGCCTGGCTACTGTCCAGCCAACAGAAATAAACATTTTTATTAAAAGGAAGAGTAAAACATCTGGTTGTATTAATAAGTATGCAGGTTTTGTTGCTTACAGATCTTTAGTTGTGCATCATCTACCTCTGCATTTTAACACACGGACTGTTTCTGTCTTTATCTTTCAAGCTTTCTCTGTCTTTATCCGTTACAAGGAGCCCATAAAAAATCTGAATCTGGACCTCTAAAATCATCAAAATGATAAAAGTCGCGGGTGGTCAGGGTTCGAGTTATGTGGGAGACAGTGAACCAGTGAACTGAATGTAAAGGAATGTCTAAGAAACTTTTCACCAGATTTTGAAACTTTTGAAATCTGGACCACAAAGGACAGCGAGATCCCCCGACAAACCGCCATGCTGACTCATTTTGACCCAATGGCAGATCACATTTGTATCTCATGTGGGTTCATTAATGGATTTCTTCGACTTGGACCACGTAATGAAGTAATAACCCCCGTTTGGTTATTATAGATTTATCTGTCTCTGCCCTGAGTGTGAACTGGGGCACTGGAACCTTGTACCTGAAAAGTCATCAGGGGTCTTTTTGACATTTACAGATTTAATCCCTGTAGTCAATATCTAGAAAGGTCTTATAAGATTGAAAAGAGGGTGACTAGAGGTGGAATTTACTGAGATTACTCTCCTCCACATTCCCAATGTGTCAGTATCTGCTCATCTGCATTTATATGGAGGAAACAGACTGCAGTCAGAACAAAGGGGAAGTAACACTCTACCTATAATATATTATAGGTTATGCACATGTTATGTAATGCGTTGTGTTGTTTGTCTGCAGGTTGAGTGGCAGCTACCTGCTGTGATAGATGTGTGCTGTGTACACAAGCTTTTTATAATTCATTGAAGAGAAGGAAACATAAAAGGAACTCACAGTGTGTTAGCACATTCTCACAGGGTGGCATATTATGAAACGCACACCTGGCTAATCAAACGCTTCTTTGTGTTTCTGCACTTGTACGTGTGACCTATAGGCAGGTGAGGAAAAATCACTACTGAGGAAAGTCAACTAATTCGCTTGAACGACCGACAAGAAATACAGCAGGGTGTCGGCTGCGAAGTGAGAAAGTGGGGAAGGGGGAGGAAGAAGAAAAGACAGATCAAGATGAAGAGTTAAAAAAGAAAAAAAATTGAGAGAAGTGTCAATAAAAATTGAAGCAAAAGACAAAATATGAGACATGCAAGAGCGAGGCCTCTTTTAAAGACAGCTGCAGTGGCCGGGCTCGCAGCGAGGCAGCAGGTGAACACAGGTCTCCTCTCTGCCCTTTGTGATATTGCCGATCCACTCGTACTCCCTTTTGAAAGCACGTCTCGAGCAGAGGAGCGGCGCTGCGACAGCCAGCAGCACGTCACGCGTCTAAACAGCCTAAAAATGACATGAAAAGTGCATTTCCAACTGAGGCACTTTCATCATTGTTTATCTGGCTCATGACTCATGTCCTCTTCTCTCCTCCAACCGTAAACACTGAATTTCCTCCGACGACAAAACCTTTGTGGATATTCATCTATATTCATCTGTTCATTAACTTTTGGGAAATAGATGTAGCTTCTGTTCCTTGAAATCAATTTCCTGCAACGAGCAGAGAGACTATTCTGCTATAACTTGTTCCAGCACTGATGCCATTTTGTGAATGTGAATAGTGGAGCCTGTGCAGCGATCTGCCAATCGGATGGGATGCAGAATGATCAGTCTGCTTTAAATGCCGCGGAAGGTAATGACATGAGAGTCAAACCGGCTCATTTGGCTCGTCCCACACCAGAGCAGCCACTGCCGCCGTAAATGTAACCACAAACCTGTGCAGGATCACCGAGAGGCTCTTACACACACCTGAAGATCTTAAAAAAGGCCACTTGACATTTCACTGTACTGTCAGACGGCTCTGAACCATCAGGAAACAGTTAATAAGAGGCTGTAGACATTGTGAAATGTTATCAGTTACCGTGGTGTCCAGAAATGCCACACCTGTCGCTCAGGTGCAAGTGGAGTGGGACCAGACCTACGCCAGCAGCTAGACTGTTTTTTTTTTTTTTTTACTTGTCGTGGACAAATTTAAACATAAACTAGAATGACACTCAGTAGAGTGCACACCTCCACCATGTCCCAAATGTTTTTTTTCATCAAGATCCATGCATGACCTGAGAAATTGAGAAAAATGTCCTATCTGACAGTGGTGAAGAAACCTTGAAAAGTTTTTGGATCTGTCCCAGAAGTTAATGGGGTCTATTTCATCCTCCATCAAAGTTTCATGGCAAATTATCTTTGAAGGACATTAATGCAGACTTGATGTTCACTACAATGGCCTACAGCACCGAAGCAGGTTTCTAAATCTGGAAACCTGTGATTTTCACGTCGTATGGAAATTAATTCAAATGATTGGAAATGACTGCCAGAGACGTAGGAAACATGTCTTCAAAGAGCTGAACCTCGACTGCATGGTTTGGAAAGTGGTCTGCAGTGATTAAAGGCTGTTGAAGTGTGTTCTTAAGCACTCAAAGTTTCTAAATGTTGGCAAGGACTAAAGAAGCCATTTCTGTGTAGAGTTGGCTGTGCTCAGGATCCTGTTTGACAACAACATACTCTCTCAGTCAAGTCTTTGGCGCTCTGAACCAGATTCTCCTCAATATTTTTCTCATATGCGTTTCCATTTATGTTTTACCTCTTATTCGAGTGTCCAAGTCCCCGCTGCTCAACACCAGCGTCTTTCCAGGATCATGTTAAATGGTTAATGAGCTGTGCCGGCTTTCTTCCAGACATACTGCGGCACTTTCAATTACAGCTGAAGAGTTCAGTTCTTGTTTCATCAGACCACAAAATCTTTCGTCTGACACTTGAGAGTTTCTTACTCTTTGTGCCAACTGCAGGCATGCTGTTGCTGAGTGTCTTTTTTATTGCCCGTCTGCCACAGATTTAGTTCTTCTTTTAGTACTCAAAACTCTGTCCTGACTTGTGTAACTGCACAGAAATCTGCCTTCACAACCAGGTGAATTTTTAATTTTTCTTTAATTTTGCATTCTGACCCTTTTAAAGCGGATCTTTATTCATTTTCTTCCCAGTTTTGTTCAGTTATTAGCCCAAAAAAGGTCCTGACATGATCATCTGTCCTGTTTGTGAGTGAGATGTGTGCGGTTTTAAAATAGTAGATGGTAAATGTGTCGCACCCTCTGTGGTAAAATCACCTGATGCCAGATCAATGACTTCTGCACTGTATTCTTCCCTCTGTTTGTACCTGGCATTTGGTATTTATTCACTTGACGTATTATTTGTCATGCAATCATAAATTCAACACACGTCATTTACAACAAACGGAACATTGCTGGAAAGCTGCATTTTAGTTAGTTTCGCTCAGAATAACTTCAACTCGTCAACTAATCATAGGAAGAATATGGAAGATATTTTCAAGAACAGCAGCGGGATCCACGAGGTTTGAGTTAAGAGATAGTGATCTGTTGTTTCCCAAGTAAACACACCACCCTCTTCAACTTTTGCAGACCCTTCTTACAGCCCACTGCTGCCCTTCTTTCTAGTTGAAACCACGTAACGTTCAAGATCGGTGCTTATGGAGGGGCAGCCCTCCCTGTGGACACTGCCTATCCACTCTGCCAAGTCCAGAGGCGCTGCTGAGCCGAATGGGTCGATGTGTTTACTGGGGAAAGTACGCTTGTCAATCTGCTACATCACCACCACCGGCAATGCCAGTTGCACATCTATAAATGCTCACTGTGGTGAAGCAAAGAATGCATTGCATTTTCACTCCAATAAATATTTCAGATAAGTAGTTATGAAACATCATATTTGGAAATTTCATGTTTACTTGAACCTTGTTGTGAGCTCCAAACATTTGAGGCTCAGATTGTCGGGCAGTAATTTATTTCTGGGATGCATCTGAGGGATGTGGGTGTAGGATGTAGCAAGTCGGGCTGCCCACTCCCTGTCAGTGTAATGCTGAAGCTTTAAACCTGTGTTCACTGGAGGAAGATGGAGGGATAAGGAGGCTGATCTGGACTATTGAGACGCAGTCATGGGAAACAGACTGCGGAATCTGTTGCCTTGCCAACCAAGCCCCTCAGAGTGTGAGGGTTAAATGTAAAAGAGTCTCTGCCAATGCAAATATAGGTTGCCATCTGTTTCCATTACACTCCTTTTGTTACATTGTCCAAAACATTCAAGAATGTGGTGACGGTGCTCAGATCGGTGTGTAATTTCATTTTGAGAGCAATATGAGTACCTGGAGAGCAATTATGAAACCAGCTCGAGGCCTTTGATAGCAAACATCAGGGGGGCATCATTTCTTATTGCCATCATCGCTCCAGGTGACATTTATTATTTTTTGAATGTTCTGACATTCTAGAAATGTTGCTTTCTAAGTCATGCTCAACAACTCGAATGTAAAAACATTTAATGCAAAATCGAGAATTTCTCTGCAGGTGACCAGCATCTGAAATCATGTGCCACTCCAACATAATAACATACGTTACAAAAGCATAGTTGTCCTGAAATGAGAGAACATGAAATAACTGTGAACAGCCGGTGGTCCGGCTGAAGTGATGCCAATTTTAACTCTACTCCGAAACAATAAAACAAACTTTGAAAAAAGCAGCTAAACTTTTGTGGCCTATTTAATTTCTGCCTCTGACTATTAATCTCCAGCGGAGCCGACAGACATGCAGCAAAGGCAAGAAAACAGCAAACTTGTTGCTTAGGAACAGTGAGAAATAACCCTAACTTTTCCTGAAGCATCTGATCTTATCTCCCATGGTGCGCATAGCTCTGCATGTGTGTGTGTATGTGTGTGTGTGTGTTTGTGTGTGTGTGTCATGGGGGTTGGTGCTGGTGGTGCTGGTTGGGGGAGTCAGGTTCAGCAGAGGTTGTTTCTAGGCAACTGTTTTTTTTTCTTTTAATACGAGGCATGTTTGTTTTTCTGTATTTTCCATCTCTTTCTATTCATTATAGCCTGTTTTTTCAAAAATACCATTTCTCATCATTTAGACGAGGTTAACTGGCTGTCTGGTGTATGACCAAGCAAAACTCTTTGATGAAGAAAGAGAGACGAACGATAAAGCTGCTGTCTGCTGTCTAACAGTCATTATCAGATGCTATACGTGCAGTTGTTTTTCAGTGATATAGATCAGATGACAGATGCAGTTATGTAGATTTTCGTTTTAGCCGGCCGTGTTTGGATGGAATAAAAAATATGCATACGCTCAATCGTGTGTGTGTGTTTGCTTATTATGTGAGCATCGGGGAAAATTGTGGCATCTGTCTTTATACTTTATGCTGAACATGTTGGATCATTATTTAGCTACAACATGTTCTAGTTTTGTTCTAGTTTCACATTCAGCATCCATAATGTGATATTTGAATATTTGACCTGTAACAGCGGTTGGCCTGCTGCCCAGAGCTGCTCTGCTCAGTTGTAGTAGAATAGTTCATTAAATAACCAGTAAGCTGCAGATACTTTCCTTTTCACCAAGTCTTCTGAGCGACATGAAGCCAGTTGTTTGGATGACACACAGTACGTGTGTCCTGCAGCACTTTGAAATGTCATCGCGTGACCTTATTATCTTCATCGTTTTAATTAAAGCTGCATTTGTGCCTGAGTGCGTGTGTGTGTGTTCAACAGGTGTGAACATTCCAGGGTCGCGTGATGAATTACACACACAATTTCTCAGATCCGTAATGTATTATTATTGAGTGAACAGTTGTTCTGCGCGGTTTATGTGAGGATATTAAACAATGCGCTATTTCAGTTGATCTAAGTAGGATAAAAAAAACACTGTCTGCTGTGTTTCCTATGCACAGACAGTACAGGCAGAGCAGCAGCTAATTACATCTTCTACCCCCTGCGTCTCTACAGACACACACACCAGTTGCGCCGATGTATTTTACAGTGGAAGCCCTTTGATAAGACTTTTAATTGGCTGGATGTGAGGTGTTTAATTAGGAGCTTTGAACTGATGTTTCAGGTGGAAAACCTGTGGCAGATTCTGTGTTTTGTCAAAACTCTAATTAAAATCCTCCTCCTCAGAAGACATAACCTCCACATCAAGCAAACACACTCACTGTGCGGGCCAGTTTGCATGTGTGTGTGTGTGTGTTCGAGGGCAGACATCCCTCTGCTTCCACTAAAAGTGAGTTCGCAGGCAGCAGCCCTTTAATTATCCCAGGCGGTCGTTTGCCCTCGTTACAGACAGTGCAGTGCAGGACGGCAAATCAGAGTGGTCAGATCACTTCTTATTAACCTAACGACGGGGTCTCGTGACATGTGAAACTTTATTAGTCTATGTCATTATCTCATCGCACATAGGTCACTAAGGGCAATTAATCAGAAATGTAGCTTGATCCACCGCTCGTGTCCCTTTTGTGTAAAGGCTATTTCACACTGCCATATCAGCTCACTTGTAGTTTGTTAAGACAACAGCTATTTAAAAAATACCATATGATGCTATAGATTCAGAAAGGCAGACTAGCTCGACTCACAGGCTCTTCAGCTGCTTCACCGGACAATTCAAACACAGCTTGGCAAATAGGCTGATGCCTCAATTCAAGTGTATAATCGTGCTACACATTTTTAGAAATCTTAGATTCTGGTGATCTTATTCATGCCAACCATTTCCATAAACAAGTTTTGCACTTTGCACTTCTTAACTGGGATGGTGGACGCCTTTTCATGCTGTTATGTGTAAAAAGACTTCTTTCATTTTGCAGCAGAAGCCATCATCCATCTACGGTGGAGATCCTGAGATAGCAGCCGTGTTATTGACGACTCAGCTGAGCAGATGGGAGCTTCTATGCCGGACCTAGAGCCTACAGCAGCCAATGAGTGGTTGTGTAGAATAGTGACCAACTTCTTTCTTCTCTCTCCTGAGCCTCCGGTTGACTAATGCATCATGTAACCAATGAGATTTTCCAATCCAGTAATATATTAGTTTTGAAAGCCCTAAACTTGGAAATGATGAAAGTTTGTGTAGTTCTATGAGCGTCAATCTTTGAATAGGCTGATTTCCACAAGAACTTCTTTTTGTCTATTTCATATGTAGAAAGTTAGTTTCAACAAAGAAAAAAAAGAACTATAACGAGGTTTTACCCCTGTTACTCACAGGCAGGTGTATTTTGAGGTCACTAAATGGCTTTTCTTTTTTTTTTGCTAAGTGCTTGAATATTGCCTTTGAAAAATGAGTGTGTGGAGTGTCCATTTTCTGTGGTATTGTGATTAAAGTTGAGCTTGGACCATGTACTATGTGATGTGGACCCATTGTGTTTTCCAGATAATAGGTGCAGTTACAGGTCATCTGCAGGCTTAGCAAGAAAAATACATAATTCAGTGAGTTCAAACTCCTACACATTAATGCCAGAAGCACTTGAAGAGCTTCTGCAGATTGGGAAAGAATCAGCTCATAACTTTCATAAAAGTCCAAAAACCATGACTGTACTCCAGATGGTCCAACAACAGCTTTGAATTTACATTGGGCTGCACTGGGCTAGTAGGCGTTTTTGGATAATTTTACATACAATTTAAGGTTAAGGTTAATGAAGTCATGTTATGCTTTTGGGTTTTTTGCCTTTCGTTTATTTTGTTATGTGACATTTATGTGCATGTAAAAGGTCCGCAAAGTGCAAAAGTCCAATGTCCACACCAAAATGAGTCACTCTCTCCCACAGAAAACGCTGCTCCTTTACTGCCTGAAACACCTGGTCTGGATTTGAGCCTTTACCTCTGTAACTTATGTGCATCACTATGTAACAGCCATTACATGAATACATATGTTTTTATATTATGAGAGGTATACACTCCAGTCAGTCAGCAGACATACAGTTGCTACTGCTGTGGCTGCGTTATTTTAGATCACACTACCTGACCTGGCATGACCCGCCCTACTCTGCATCTGATTGGCTACATCCTGCCTGTTAAGCAATGCGCATGTGCAACTCTCACTATAGATTGAGCAGAGGGGAGATGTCTCACTCTGTCGCTAAAACGGAGCTTTTAAAACACAGTGTGAAAAGAGATGCTGCAGTGTGAACTATAAAAATAATGTGATTGTTGAAAATATACTTATATATGATTGTTAGATATTATGCAACCAGTCTGCTTACTGTAAAACTTATTGATTGAGCAAATTATTCTTTTTTGTTTTTAGCTTTTAGGGTTCATTTAAAAAAAAAAAGTTTCTTAATATCATAGATTTATGTTCCATCGGAGTTGGGATAAAGTTTGATGCACAAATAAGTCCAGGACTTTATAGTTAGATCACTGACTAATTCTGAGATACCAAATTCAAGAAATAAGTTAGAATGCTGTTCATAAACCATTAGCAATAAACAGCTAAGGAATGCAATATGTATTTAACTTTCAATCATTGAGCTTCCCCTGAATTGAAAATGTACTTTTTTCTGTAATTATCCTTTGGACACATAAGTCTGCCTTAATGCAGAATTTAAAGGACAAATAAAAAACACCAATAAATAAAGCATTAACCTCTCTCTCCAGCTGATAACCTGTTGGTTTATATATGTTTAAGTGACTCCTTTGAGTGTTATATCCCCTCCACTATCCAATTCCAACAGGGAATACATCCAATTAAAGACCAAACTGCTGTTTCATGGGGACTTTAATTGTGGCACCAGTCTGACGTCAGATCTCTGGAGCCTATTTCAAAGCAATGGCCCAGAAGAAGGACGTAAAAAGGAATAAGTCCTTGGCCTAATTTAACTGCAGTGAAAAGACAAAAGAAGATATAGTTTTGATTAAATGTGTCTAAATCCTCCAGACTGGTTTAATTTTATGGCTCCTCCAACAGGCACACGTCTGTTCTCTCAGACTTTAATGTCAAAAGCTTCAGTTCAAGACTTGTGAGGATGTCTGATCAGAGAGTCACTAGAAAGATAGTTAATTGGGACATCTTGCATGGTAATCGTTATTCTGTCTGAATGATCCTCCATTCATTATCCAGAACAGGGTACTTTGTGATATTCATGAGATCAGGAGCAAAATGTTTCTCACGGATAAAGAAAAATGGTCTGTTGGAATATGCTGTCAGCAGAAATTATGGATGGATATTATTGTCCCATAAGGAATAGCTACGGTGTAGAGCCTTGTGTTGATTACAGTGTAAACGAAGGACCAAAATCCTGACTGTATGTGCTCACTTACTTTCAAGAGCGTTACCATCGGCCCTAGAGTCCAGCAGGTTTAATGCTGCTCCAGCCGAAAACAGACTTTGTTTGTTGAGGTTCATTATGCCTCAGGAAGGGAATGTTTTGTAACAGAATTAGTTTGCAAATCTTAGAAAAGGAGGCAGAATATCTTTTTTTTAAAACCTGAAATCGTATTATAAAATAAAATATATTGAAACCATAGACCACTACAACTGTACTTTTGGTGTCTCATAACCCACAAGGGTTGGTGGGTTTGAGTGCATGACATGAAAATAGCAAAATTAATAAATCAAATCTGTCTTCTTTTAATGATCCCTCCACAAATAGTTCAACAGAAGAACAGAACCATCAGAACTTGGTGATTACGGGCGGAGCAAGATGCTAATCCCTCTTTGATTTGTCATATTCACAGATTAGGAGTTATTGCTTGATTTTGTGACAATAAAACTGCCTTCAGTTCAGTTGTCACAGAATCTGGAACCACATCTGTCTAAAATCTGCCCTTTTACTTATAAGTGTCATGTTGCATCCAAAGACATGAATGTTTGGGACTCTGCTCATCAATCTTTCCCACAGTTAGATAGTGCCCTCTGTTGCAGGAAGAACACAACTGCAGCTTTGATAACTCGTTTCGGCTGCTCATGAACAAAAAGCCACTTTGATACCAATTCAGTTTTTAAAACATATGTGTCACTGCTCTGCTGAGAGGCAGATCTGGAGTACAGAAACTCTACAGTATAGTTTCATCCCTTTGTCATACCCCCAGTGTATTAACGGTGTTTAAAAGATTTGTAACTGAACTCCGACTTTAATTAATCCTTCTTATAATTTGTTGCTAGTTTTCCAGAGCGGATCAGTTTAATGAGTGTGTGAACGTCTGCTCTGTGTTGCTGTCCTGTGTTTCCAGGCAGCTGACTCTTTCCCAGCACGCAAACATGTTTAGGCAAGACATCGAATGTCAAATCCCCCCTGAGATCCACACGGTTCCTTCTTACTGAGTGAGTGAGCCTTTTTTTTAATTATTTCTATGAACTTATTCAACTGAATTAACACTGAGAGATGATAAACAGTTCATTCGAATATTTTCTCATCACGCACCATAGCTTGATGTTGTTTTTAGTAAATTATTATTACTAATGAGAACTAAGTGTCAGGTCCCAGAAAACAAATGTGTGTTTCCAGCGTGAGATGCACTCGCTGTGTTTTTAATGATATTACTGCACATGCTGTGAAATACTGCGTGTATGCTGTGAAGGCGGTTGCACATAATAGTTTCCTGCTATTTTAATGTTTTTGAAACTTTGTTAATTTCATCAACCTGTGGAGTTTATTGAGGTGGTTAGTTGCATTATGTTTGTCATAGCTCATATTGATGTAGAGTGAAAGAAGATGATTGGCTGGAAGGAGGAATCAAAAGGTAGAGGAACTGGTGATGAATGAAACACTAATGAAACTTATTGGTGAGCAACTGGCCAAACGCAAACACCCGTTAGCTATTAAAATGCTACTTTGGTTGAGAAATTCTGCTCAGTATGCTTAGATTGTGAAAAACAAGCAGTCATTTATTATTGTTAGGCCCGAGCACTATCAGTGCCAGAATCCTATTGTTTCCTGTAAGTTCAAAATGTTTGTCTCCAGAAAAGAAGTGCGTGTTTGTATCATCCTCAGACCTTGAAAATGAAAAGTTATTAAAATCTTTCACCTCCATTAGACCTCAATTTCGATGCTTCACCACAAAGCAGGAAGTCCTTATAACTCCAGCATACACTTTCTTATCTACACCAATTGGTCACACAGGACACAGGAAGTGAAACTCATATCAATCCTTCTGACATTATTTATGTAGCACTTTCATACAAATAACATGTAGCACAAAGTGCTTTACACAATAGATGCAAGCAAAACAAAGCAGAAGTAATAAAAACACAAGCCACACACACACACACACACACTTTCTATCACAGATAACACATGCATACTTTTTTGAACGAAAGCAACTGAAGCACTATCTTACGCTCAGCCATTAGCAGTGCAAACAAACATCATCCAATATACACGACATTTACAGGTTGTTTTCTCCACGTCACACACTACAACATGACATATAACTGATGGGTGATCTCTAGCACCACATAGTGATTTTTTTTTGTAGAGAATCGTAGACAAAGTCTGAGGCACTCGAGAGGGTAATGAGTTAAAAAGCCTTTAATCAATCATGGCTGTTTAATCACAAAAGCAGTGAAAACATGCCTTTGCGTTTCAGCCATTAAGGCCTTCACCAGGTCAGTACTGATGTCTTATTGGCTTGAACGTGACACCAAAACTTTTTATTGAAAATCTGTCACTGAATATCTTTCTCTTCTGATTAAAATATCCTTCTCAAAACTACATAGTGCACCTTTAATTAGCCGCTGCTGCATCTATATTAAAGGTGCCTTGAGAAAAACCACTGTAATGACAAAAAACTGAATCAAACTGAACTATCTGAATAGCAGCTAAACAACCAAAAAGGCTTTTACACTCAGGAGTTGTTAGAAACCAAAAACAGATAACAAATGAACGATAATGTTGCTCTGTGACTTCTGGATGTGAAGATAAGCAACTGTTTGCTGAAAAGGGCCTCCATGAATTTGTTATCATTGCCTCTAGAAGTACAAAAAAACCTGATTAAAATGCTCAGATCTAAAGCTTAATGACAAAGGCTCAAATGTATTTGGGTAAAGAAAAAACACATTAAAATGAAATATTAATAAAAAGTACAGGGCTCAAAGTATATTTCCAAGGGTGGCTGAGTCATGACCCGCCCTGCTCTGCCTCTGATTGGCTACAATCCCTTGAAGATTGGTTGGGTTTAAGGATGATGAATGCAATTGGCTAGAGTTCGGGGGAAAATAACATGTGAGCCAATCAGAGGCGGCGAAGGGCGGGTCCTGCCGCCGCTGGCTCAGTGGGCGTTGCGTAAAGATCTTGTGACAAACTTCGTCACCGTCGCCGACATGTGGATAGCACGGACGGCGCTGTTGTTAGGTTTGGTCGGCAGCAGAGGAGTCACAAGAACTATGGTGAGTACAGGAGCACGGCGTTGTGTGTCTGTTTCTGTAATTGGGCTGTGGTTAAAACATTTCTGTTCCCGCAGTCGAGCTACACGCTGAACTGACATGTAGGTCAGATATAGGAGCTCTATTTTTAAATGCGGTGTAACCTACAAATAGGTCCGATGTCGGAGCTGCAACGAACCGTTAGCTTCGCGTATCGAAGTGTCGCAGGCGCAATGTTAGCATGTAGACACAAGTGAATTAACGGTTTTAACCCTCAGAGTAGACTCAGACGTCACATTTTCTCGGTTATGAAAGCGTGACTGGGGTTCCTAGCTTGCTGCGCTGTAGCGTTAGCGTCGTTAAATGGCTGAAGATGCTGTTAAAGTTGCTAATAATCCGTGGTGATAATCTACAAACCAGCTAATGGCACATTTAACGTTACATCGGACCAGGAAGCTGCATTCTGGTGGCGTGCGGGGACAGTTCGACAACGATTCAGTCAGTTCTTGTAGATTTATTTACTTCCTCAAACAGGACATATCGTGCAGTTGACTAATTATGGTGTTCAGCCTAAAACAGTTCAGGTGCTTAAATGATTGATGACCGTGCCAAAGAGTATTAAATCAGAGTTTCTCCTCCTGGTCTTTGCTCCGTCTTATCTGGTCTTGTCTTAGACTTGAGCTCACTTTGGACCCTTGTTTTTCTTTTCCTGGGCTTCGGCCCTGACAACTCCAGCTGTCTTACACAACCACACACACTCATACAAATCCCATTGTTCATCTCCGTGCAGTGTGCTCAGGTGGGAGATTGGAAGAGTGCCAAGTCCATATACGAGTTCTCTGCCAAGGACATCGATGGAAATGAGACCTCTCTTGAGAAATACAGGTAAGGTATAATTTCTCCTTATGCTCTAATTAAAGCTTAGTAGTAATGAGCGGTGTACAATACATTGTTCCGGATCGATATACTGATTCAGTCATCAACAGTTTGCTCGATGCAAAGTGAAAACATCGATTCATATCCTTAAGATACGCCTTTACTTTGAAATTCCCATGGCACAACTGTGTTACAGTTTTCATACATGGACAACTCCTTTTCCAAACAACGCTTCTTTTTATTAAAAAGAACAGATTGTTTTCCAATAAAATGTCTGGAACCATTGATGGAATAAGATGTCCACTGAGGAGTTTTGTCAAATTTGGAAAATTGTCAAATCATAGTTGCTTTTTATGAATTGATATAACTGTTTGTGTTAAACGGGCATATCATATCATCTTATATTGATCGCAGGCCCCCGTATCAAATCAAATCAAAATCATATCATCGCAGACTTTGTGATGTCAGCAACTATTCGTTGTCCAAAGAATCTATATAATATCATATCTTGATAAAACATTTACACCCCTAGCAGCCGTGACTTTCATAGTGTTTGAGAGACGTGAATATTTCTTGCAGTTGTCATGTTTAGACCACACAAATGATCAGTGTGTAGTATAAAGGTTTTCTCAGTCTAACCTCTCTTTTTGTTCTGTGTTTTCCGTGCAGAGGGTACGTTTGCATCATTGTAAATGTCGCCTCTAAATGAGGAAAGACCCGCGTAAACTACACTCAGCTAGCAGCAATGCACGCCTCCTATGCTGAGAAAGGTTTACGCATCCTGGCCTTCCCCTGCAACCAGTTTGGAGGACAGGTAATAAGAATAAACACGGAGTCAGCACAGCTTTTGTTTGTTTTTTGTTTACTTTATTTGGTGCTATATGTTATTTAATATTGTGAGTGTTACCATTAATGAAATTCACGACGGTAAACTGTTAAGCTACTGGCTGTTCATTTTAGGATCTGTCGACAGACATAAGGTTATTTCTCCAAATGGAGGTTTATCTGTGTGTATTGGCCTTTTTCGCCCTTGTAAAAAACATTTCAAGTCATTGAAACAGATTTTTATTTTTTTAAATGATGACACAGACCTGGCTAAATATGCATTATGATATTTGAGAATATAAGTTTGAATTTAGAGAGACTAAAACATTGAAATGCAGTCATTGAAAAGAGAGACACCAATGGGTGTTGACGATTTAATACATTTAATAAAAATCACATCCTATAGGAGGATTCTGTGAAGAGAAGTCACATATCTGCCTCATTCATAGTATTTCCTGTAACTAAGCAAACAAGCAGAGTTTACAACAGTGTCTGCTTCCTAATCTCATCTGAATGCAGGTCATTTAGATAATTATTACCTGGATTCTTGCAGATATTAGATACATTTCTGAATTCATTACTGCATTAAATGTGAAGCTTTATCATCTCTGTTGTAAAACTAATATTTCCAGTTTACTAATTTTTGTTTTGTTTTGTATGATCCAGGAGCCGGGGACAGAAGCAGATATTAAAGAGTTCGCCAAAGGTTTCAATGCCGAGTTTGATCTCTTTAGTAAGATTGACGTGAATGGAGACAACGCCCACCCTCTGTGGAAGTGGATGAAGGCGCAGCCCAACGGCAAAGGGTTCATGGGAAAGTGAGTCATTTCCCTGTCTTTTTGTTTACTCCTACTTTCACTTGCCTAGACTTGATGCACTAGAGGTCCCATTTCTTAGGAAATATGCTCCGTTATTGTGACAGGCAGTTATGTGTGAGAAGTATGTGTCAGCTGTGTATTTATACTCATCCTGCAAGAGACGCCACACAGTTCCAAAGATTGCCAACATTAGACATTAGTTATGGCTGTAAGTGTTGTATCTTCCTCACCAGTTTTACCACTGTGTGTTGACAGTTTGTAAAGCTGGGAGTTGCCATGTCTCCCATGTCTCTATTTGTTGTTGTTGTTTTTTTAAATGTAGCCAGAACTGAAGGCAATTGTAGCTAAAACAACAAGAACATGAACCTTGTTGGTTTGGTATAACCTTGGAATTGGAACATTGAGACTTACACTTCCTGTTCAGGTTATATTACTTCATTCCACTACTTTCCTCTTTGTTTCCTCATTCACTTTCGACAACAACACATTTCACAAATGCTTACCAGGAATATGCTGTCATCGTTGCGTCATAACAACAGCAGACTGAGCTGGTGTTTTTGCGTCAACACTAGTCATGTCAAGTCACGTACTGAGAATTCAAATGGAAAAGCAGGAATGGGTGGAGGTTTTGTGAAGAATAACTCGTCCACCCTGGAAAATGGTCACTATTGTTATAATAATAATAATAAGAATAATAAGAATAATAATAATAAGAAGAAGAATAATAATACATTTAATTTATATAGCACCTTTCAGGGCACCCAACGACACTCAACAATAAGAGACTTAACAATAACTTAACAAAGAATAAATGGATAAACAAAAAAAATACATTAAGGAAATAGAAAAGTTGCTTGATGGGGCTGGACCTTTTTAACCTCCTTATTAAAAAGATGGGCTTTTAAGTTGTTTTGTTTGTTTTTTTTAATGGGGGGTTGTTGGTGATTCTTTATCTGGCTGAGGTTTGTGCATGTTAGAATCTATGAGCCTAAATATCAGCAGTCTAACTGTGCTGTGCCGTTTTCATAAATCCATGATACGTGGTGTTGACACAGCAGACATATTAGTAGTTATGACTTTGCCTCTCAGTCTCGCCCTTCTGTGTATTTTGTCTGGGATCTATAATCTCTTAACTATATGCCATGAATTCTTTGCCAGTGACAGTGTTGTCACCTGTACACTATCGCAGTGTTTTCCAGTCATAATGGCCCCTGCCCTGCATTTATTTTTTTAAATTTTTTTTATGTTTCCCTGCTCCAACACACCTCATATAAAACATCAAGCTTGTTACCGAGCTCTGATAACGATCAATCCTGCAGGTTGTGTTAATAGTTTTAATATCTCTCGCTCATTCTCTTTCCACAGTAACATCAAATGGAACTTTTCAAAGGTAATCATGCTATTCTTGGCACTATCCCTTTTTAAAATAAGTATCTTCAGGAAAAATGTGGTTGATTTTTCTTGCATCAACAATTGAAAATGACATGATGCTATAATGGGTTATTGTGCTCTTCCTCAACAGTTTCTGATCAACAGAGAGGGAGACGTGGTGAAGAGATATGGCCCAACAGATGATCCCAGCGTATGTGGCTCTCGCTGTGCTTTTAATTTTTCTGTGCATGCTCCAAACTTTGTTTTATCCATATTGTATTGAGCGTTGTAGTGAACAGTTCTTCTCTGTCCATGGTGCTGAAATGTAGCCAGTCACTGTCTGTCATGGTTAAATATTGACTTCTTTCTTTTTGCAGGTGGTGGAGAAGGACCTGCCTAAATACCTGTAATAAGAGTCTCTCCTGACCTCTCACACGGACGTCCGGGTATTGGTGTGTGTGTGTCTGGACCAGTGACGGCCTGTCTGTAAACTCAACATTGGGGAGGACAGGCCTGATGATCTCAGCGTGCAACAAATCTCCAGAACACCCCACACCAAACCCATAAGACCATGTGAGAGGACATTCACCAGCCACTGTTCACATCGTATTACAGACCGACAACCATCATTCCTTTTCCTACAAACACCACCTTCTGAGTTTCAAGTGACAAATACATTCACGTGTCAATGATAGTTTTATGTAAGGACAGATGTCAGATGTAAGTAAGATGCTATAAACTCTAAGATTTATGTAAAACTACTGATAATTTTTTTTGCACTTAACTAGTTGAAGGGATCTTTGTTATGTCTGTAACTTATGACTTATCATGTGATGAAATTGGAAAATAAATTCACTCCTGGACATTGAAATAACATGCACCTGTTCAAATCTAATTTGAGTGATCTCATTTCTTTTTCACTTTGTCAGTGGTTACCAAAGTGCTCTGTTTTTTTTGTGTGCATTTATTTAATTAAAATAGCATATTTATTTAGATATTTTATAACTAATACAAGGATTTACATTACAAATTGTTAAACACTGAGTTACTATTGGAAAGGTAGGTGAAACTTTAGAGTTTCCTCCCTCACTGTTTACAGTTTTGCATCAAATTTCAATATTGCCCCAATTACCAGTCAACTTTTAGTTCACTGGTCCTTAATATCCCCAAAACCTTCCCAGAAGGTTTCCCAGAAATCACCATTTAGTAATGGGGAATATAGATATTTCCTCAAGAGAACTGTTTTTATTAAACCAAAGTAAATAATAAATGTATGTGTTACTGGAGACTCTCATCCCACATATGTTGAATGGTATTCTTCCCTGTAAACAAAATTCACATTTTATCTTCAGCTGTGGTGTGTGCACTGACCGAAAGAGACAATGTTATGCTGGGAGTGAAGTTTACCAACTGAACTTGAGAGAGCCGTCCTCCAAAATGAACTGTTTCCATGTAGATTTGGGTTGTAAATGACTTCATCCTACTGCTGCACTTAGGAAGTTACTTCCACCAGGAAAAGAGACAATGGATGGTCAATAAGACATAGTCAAAACCTGTAAAAGTGCAATATGTAGTTTTCTTGGGGGGAAAAAAACCCAAAACAATTCAAAGTTAATATCTACCACACAAGTGTGGTATTAATACAATATCCGTAATAGTTATATTTACATATAAACTAAAGTCTTTGACACTAGAGGGTCCTGCTGACATAAAGACAGCACAACAGTACGAAATAGTGTTGGCCTTTTTGAGGAAAGTTTGTTTATATTGTTTATTGGGTCATAAAATTCTATAGGTTTAGATTTTTCTCCTGTAATATATAAGATTATATATAATATGTAGCGGACCCTTGGCGTCAACAAAATGAGGCGGAGAGATTCTGACGGGTGCTTAATTTTTATTGAGTGTTGTAGCACCGTGAAAACTATGAAAAGGGAATAAAAAGAAAAAATAAAGAGGCTAGATTAAATACATGAAACATTTGATTTACAATTTCCTAATACAATTTCCAAACCCTCAGTACAATCACCCCCATTCAATAATAAAATACAAAAGAGATACATTTATTAGAAAATGTTTACAATCATTGTTAAACTTGATCAACAAAAAATAAATCTAGACACCTCAAGGATAAAAGTAATAGCCCAAAATTTGAGTTTCACATACCTCGTTCCACTTTACCAAGGGAGCTAATTGTTTGTATGTTGAAGGTGCCGTTTGAAAGGCCATCTGCCTCCTATTAACAATAAACAAACTTAAGACAGACTGTAGCAACCTAATCAACATAAAGATGGTACGTGATTACAATACACTGTTTAAAGCAAACTTACTGGGAGTAGCACAGATAATCCAAACAAAGAAAAGACGCAGCACAGATGCAGCACCAACCCAGCGGAGACAAAGGAGACGGCGATTGAGATGCGCACAGGTGAAGATGCGCACAGGTGAGCTTACAGGGTTCATAGTCTCCTCCCTTTTATACCTTGCTAAAACTGGCCACTAGATGGCAGTCCAAGGTCATTCACGTGCTCAACAGACAGAATACAGAAAGGGGCTGAGGAGACAGGCTACAACAATTTACTGTTCTTTACATAATACGATTAAAGTGTTATCATATATAACATATAGACTATAGTACATATGATCTATACATGTTAATATAACATAAATTAAAGTGTTATCATATATAACATATAGTCTATAGTACATGTGATCTATACATGTTAATATAATAAGATAGATTAAAATGACCCCAGTGACCACTTTCTCTTTCTGTTGTTTTTCTTAAAAGAAAAAAATTAAAGTGTTGTTATCATATATAACATAGGCTACAGTACATATGATCTATACATGTTAATATGATAATATAAATTAAAGTGTTGTTATCGTATATAACAGACTACAGTACATGTGATCTATACATGTTAATATAATAAGATAAAGTGTTGTTATCACATACAGACTATGGTGCAGGTTATCTATACATGTTAATATAATAAGATAAATTAAGGTGTTATCATATGTAACATATAGACTACAGTACATATGAGCTATACATGTTAGTATAATAATATAAATTAAAATGTTATCATACATATCATATAGACTACAGTACATGTGATCTATACATGTTAATATAAATTAAAATGTTATCATATATAACATATAGTCTACAGTGAATTCCACATGTTAATATAATAATATAATCATATATAGCATATAGACTACAGTACATGTGATCTATACATGTTAATATAATAATATAAATTAAAATGTTATCATATACATATAGACTACAGTATATGTGATCTCCACGTTGATATAATGATGTAAATTAACGTGTTATCATATATAACATATAGACTACAGTGATCTCCACATGTTAATATAATAATATAAATAGTGTTGTTATCATAAATAACATATAGACTACAGTGATCTCCACATGTTAATATAATAATATAAATAATGTTGTTATCATATATAACATATAGTCTACAGTGATCTCCACATGTTGATATAATGATATAAATTAAAGTGTTGTTATCATATATAACATATAGACTACAGTGATCTCCACATGTTGATATAATGATATAAATTAAAGTGTTGTTATCATATATAACATATAGACTACAGTGATCTCCACATGTTGATATAATGATATAAATTAAAGTGTTGTTATCATATATAACATATAGACTACAGTGATCTCCACATGTTAATATAATAATATAAATAGTGTTGTTATCATATATAACATATAGACTACAGTGATCTCCACATGTTAATATAATAATATAAATAAGTGTTGTTATCATATATAACATATAGACTACAGTGATCTCCACATGTTGATATAATGATATAAATTAAAGTGTTGTTATCATATATAACATATAGTCTACAGTGATCTCCACATGTTGATATAATGATATAAATTAAAGTGTTGTTATCATATATAACATATAGACTACAGTGATCTCCACATGTTGATATAATGATATAAATTAAAGTGTTGTTATCATATATAACATATAGACTACAGTGATCTCCACATGTTTTGGTTAAACGGCCTGCTGTGAGCTGCTGTAGCTGCACGCGCATCAGCCGTTGCGTGCAGACGTTGACGCAAAGCGGCGGCGGAGATGATCAGCAGCGGCGGGTCTGAACGTGACGCTACGTTTGCCTGTTTACAGCGACAAATACACGTCCACGGAGTCATGTAGTGTGTAATTCTGGAGGTAAATGTCGAGGAAGGTGAAATGACAGGGTTTTCTGTTCGATTCGAGAACGTTTCATCTTGTTCTCAGTGAGGACACGGCTGCGCGTCGTCGTCAGGAACCGTCCGGGAGATGGACTGGGGGACTGCGGAAACCGGGGATGACGGGAGGACGAGTGAGGAAGCCGCCGCTGGCCACTGCCTACAGCTGGACCTGGAGGACAGCGGTACGTATGCTTTCCAGTTTCCATAATGGTTATTTATTTTTTTAAAGAAATTATCAGCTACTCTCTTCACTTTGTGGGCGTTCAGACTCAGCTTCCGGCGGCAGCAGGTGCACTGGAGGTAGAAGTTGGACATTAAGTGGGCAGCATCAGTCATGTGTCAGTTTAGCTAGTAGTCACATTGACTTAAGAGACCACACCACAGAAAATAAAGGATATTTTCCACTTGTGAGCACAAAGAAAAGTGTAGCTCCAGGAACCTTAGCTGTGGAAATGAATAATAAATTGCCTGGTTAGATAACAGTGTCAAGATTCAAGTGACTAATGGCTCATAGTGTCACTGCAGGATGGCACCAACACCATTTGCACAGCAGGGAATATGTTCAAACTGGACCTGATCACCACTGACTGCTGTGAATGAATGTTGGCTACATTTTACCTGAACGAGTGCTACACACACACACACACACACACACGCACATGCACACAGCAATCAGTACAGTCTTCATCATTCTTACCAGTCTCTCTCTTCCTCTTCCAGGCTAAATCCAAAGAGTGCTTTACATAATCTGATATGGAATTATAGCATAAACCACACACTAATCCCCCGTGGCTATCAATGCCAAGCATTTCTGTGTATGTCACAGCTACAGATACAGTGCACGGCCGAACGTGCGTTGCAGCTCTATGATATTTAATGTCAGAAAATGAAGGCACATGCGGTCCTGATCAGTTTAGCAGGTTGGACAGGTTGTAATTTGCATGTGCATGCTGATTTGTTTTACGCAGCTGGTACGCAGGATGTTTGTGCACTGATGATTATCAAGTCCAGCAGATTACACTCGTGGGCAGAGAGCCTTGGGGCATAAAAATCTACTCTTGCGTTGAGTGTCACATTAATGTCACAGCAACAGGCTGCCACTTTGTCAGCTAAGGGAGAGATCTAATCCTCTTAATATGACACACACTCACACACACACAGGCCTTAAGGCACGCCTCTCTTAATGTTGATACAGAATGTTTTATTCCAAGAATATCTAAGTGAGTTGACAGTAAACATGCTATTCCTTAGAAATATAATAAACCGTCTCACAGGATGCCTGTTTCTAACATACGTAGTAGTGATCAGACACGCAACAATGACTTTGTCTTGTTTGTTGCTTGCAGCTCAGCATCACGTTATTCTAGCCTGACCCTAATCCCACTGAGACTCTTTGTGTGTGCAGATACTCCTTCTCATTGTTCTGCCCGACAGGCTCTGATGCAGCGTTAATCTGCAGGTTACAGGTGTGGCCCGCCATGTGTGTCCTGTCATTGGAAGATGCAATGTTTCCTTTGGGGCGATTGTTCCAGTCCAGTTTGTCTACCTCCTTTTCTTAGGCTTCTTTCATACACCAAATCATTCCTCAAAATATTCTCTTTCACATCTTGATATGTTATTTTGGTTGCATTTTCATTAGTCACAGATTTTATTCCTTCTTTACACATTTACATGATGTGTCAAGAATTTAAGTTTAAACATATTATTGGGTTTTTCTAAATGGTAAAGTTAAGCGCACCAGTGCAACCAGTGTAAATAGTGAGTCAGGAGCCCTGATTTCACATTTTTGCATTTTTGAAAATAAGTTTAATTCCTGTAGTTTATGCACACCTGAGGGTAAAAGGCTAAGATGTAGTGAGCAGAGATCTATGGTATAATGTTCCACAGCTGTAATAAGACTTGTATTAAAACTCTGGAGATATTCCCTCCTCTCAGAATCTTTGCTGAGCTGTACTGGTTCCTCTTCTGTAAAGGGGCAGACCGTCCGCTTCTGTGATTCGTGTTAAGTCCATGAAAGCTATTAGGCTTTGTATTATTGTCTACATACAAATGAATATACAAATCACGATGCATTGCCAACAGTAACAATAAAATGCAAAGTGTAGGAATTGTGCATTTTCTCACTCTATTGTGGTGTCATCGTCACAGAAATCGATATGAACTGAGATGAAATAATATATAAACAGTGCAAAGGGTCTTAGCTTTGTGCCTCTTCAACACACAGACTGCAACTTGTCCATGTGTGCCATCATGTCATTGTTAAATAGCCAAAAAAGTGCAAAATTATTATCAATCTGTGTACATTAAGTTTACAGAAGTTTGCATCACAAGAACTTATGAAGCAGTGAGGTGATTCCGTTCTGAGCACCTGCATGTGTCACTAAAAATATCAGTATTTGGCGCCAGTGTATCGATTAATCATTTATTATTGCAAGAGGAAGTGATGCAGGTATTGATATTTTGTCCCCCCTTGTCATTCAGAGCCATCATTAGTGCCAGTGCTTAATAACATTTCCCATCAGCCTCACCTTTACTCTGTGTTTAGTGCTAATCAGTAAATGATAACCTGCTAACAAGCTAAACTAAGATGGTGAACGTGGTAAACATTGTCACCATGTGAGCACTTCTGTATGCTGATGGTAGAATTCATCTGGAAGTGTTGCTGTGCCTCAGTACAGCCTCACAGTGCCGCTAGTGTAGCTGTAGAGCTCTTAAGTCTTGTCATCAAGGCAGTTGCTGCTGTAAAGCAGCTACAGAGTCAGAGTAGTGTCAAACTACCATACTCCTGTCATGAAACTTAATTAGATATTCTGTATTTTAGTTTTTTAAGAATTCAGATTCTTGCATTTTTGCATCTACTGACCCACCAGCACCAAGTCATGTTGTTGTAGCTCAGCTGTTTTTGTGTTGTGTTGTGCCTTGGCGATGACAAACTCTGCTACAGTGTATGTTGTTCTTTAATATGGCTTAAAGATTCATTATCCATGCTCTGTCAGCTGGACTTCCTTAATCCCTCCCCTCACATGACATTTAGCACGATGAGGAGCCAAATAGTTCATAGTATTGTCAAGTGCAACAATCTGCTTCTTTACACAACGCTCTTTTTCCTTGTTTAAACGCAGACACATATGGACACAGTCCAGTTTGGTCCTTCATGTCAGTGGGAAAGATTCTTCCTAAATCCTTGTGTGTGATTGGTTGGCGACGTGATCTGGAGACGTCAGCCAATGGCGGAACTGAGATTAGGGGGGAAGTCAATCCAATAGAGTTTTTACCTTCTCGGTGCAAATCTCACTGATCCAGGAATAGAACAAGGTGGCTGCTCTCTGCAGTGGTCTGACTGATGAATGTCAGGTTTTCTGGATTATCAGACAGTTGGTAACCTGTAGGTGCTGAACGCTTCTGCTGGTGAGTTGACCACCAATTTATTTGGAACCAGACTGATGACTGAGTTAATATGAAAGTTACTGAGTTAGTTTAAAATAATCAGGTCAATTGGTAGCTGTTCTGGAGCTTTCGATCGTATTACACAACCTTTTTCAGGTGATTATGTTATTTCCAGTTATCATGGAGTTGCATGTGTTAAAATGTCTTTAACATATTTGCTTGATTTGACATATTCCTTTTAAAATGATAAAGGTCTCAGGTTCAACTTTTGTTTTTTTTCTTTACTGTTAAGTATTTAGTTATAACTTTGCATAATTGCGCATTGTAATGGCTGTAGAATAATAACACCATCAGCATTTAGATTTGTTCCCCATTAACCACACTTAGTTTTTTTCAACGTTAAATAAGTGTTAAGTAAATTAAATTAAAATGTATGCCCCGATGAAAGAAATATACATTTAAATAATGAAGCGCTTATGATGGCATAAATTTACCTGGGTAACAATAATCAACCCCAGTGTGAGCTTTATGTCAAAGTTGGCTTTCCCTGCTAAATCATTAAATGCTGAATCCTGTTAAATAATGTACCAATGTGGACACTTCTTAACCCATCTTCTCTCTCTGTCTCTGCCCACAGATTCAGCCAGGAAGGGTCAGATAACAGAGGTGAGAGGCTTCTTCACACTATACACCTGTCTTTGTTGCCATCGTCTTCTCCTTCCCTTTTCTCATCTGTAAACCCTTAAACCTCGAAGGGACAATATACATTAGAGCAGTACCTATGTAAAATACATATGCATTTCCCTTTTTTTCCCCCCTTGTGACAGATGCCGTCTCCGTTTGGAGTGGGCCCCGCCCACGAGAAAAAGATCGGCCACAGGAGGGTAGATGCCTCTGGAGAGACAACATACAAGAAAGTAAGCTTTTTTCTCTTTATCTGCCTCTCTGTTTGTCTTAGATTTTTGTTTTTAACACTGTCTGTAGGTTTTTTCTGCATCACGATTTCACCAACTATTTCCCACCCACACCTTACTCTGTTGTTCACCTCTCTGTTCTCCGCCTCCAGACCACCTCCTCTGCCTTGCAAGGGGCCATCCAGCTGGGTATTGGATATACTGTTGGCAACCTCAGCTCCAAGCCTGAGAGAGATGTGCTGATGCAGGACTTCTACGTGGTGGAGAGCATCTTCTTCCCCAGGTGTGTTTGCATGAGTGTGTGTTGCCGTTCTTTATGTGTGCATGTGTGTCACACTTTTTCTAATATAATCTTTATTTCCTTTACTCTTTTTCTGTTCGTCCTATCTCACTCCAAACAGTGAAGGCAGCAACCTCACACCAGCCCACCACTACCCAGACTTCAGGTTTAAAACCTACGCCCCTGTAGCCTTCCGCTACTTCCGAGAGCTGTTTGGGATCCGACCAGATGACTACCTGGTGAGATATTATGTTCTCTGATGTTCCCTGATGATCGGTAATGCACAATATTTAAGCATGTTTGCAAACAGTTACACATCACACATAATCTCTTGCTTAAGAACACCTATCCAACTAACTGTTAGGACCCTACTCTTAAGTTGTATACTGAATACTGAACTTGTCAGCACCGGCCAGTTCGTAATATTTAGTATACAGTTGGACGAGAGCCATACTGAGGCATTATATGTTGGTATTATATATTTCCACCAACTATTTGGAGTATAAACATATTTCTATCGTGATATTTCTGTCTATGAACACAAAAATAAAGATATATATTTTTAATCATTTTTAAATTACATGTTAATACATCATATTTTGATGTATATTGGAGCGAAACGACAGCTTAATTAATTATATTTAAAACAAAGCCATAATAAAAACAGCAATATTCTTTAACATTCATTTGTCTGCTCAGAGATTTAAAAATCTGCAAGCTTTACTCTTGCTTGTTACATTTGAAATTGATAGCAGTCGCTGTTGTATAAAGTACTCAATAGTCTTACTTCTATGAAAGTAAATATAATGTTATATAAATGACTTTGGCAAAAGTGAAAGTCGACCAGTATCTATTATTAACTGTACTTAAGTATCAAAAGTAATTTTCTGCTAATAGATGTAATTCAGTTGTGATAAAGCACAATTCAAAGTAAACTGATTAATTATACAGATACAGATTTACATGTATGTATACACACTATACTGAGTCGGCCTTTTATTGACCTGGCTGTTTGACTGATTTTCAGAATCAGTGCTTTTTTCTTTTTATAATCCATTTGCTGATAAAATAAGTTATATAGAAATTGAAATGCTTTGGCTCTGCAACATTCAATTTGCAAAGTAACTGCTCACTAAAGTTATAAATTAAACGTGGTGGAGAGAAAGTTTCAAGTAGCCGAAAATGGAAATGCTCCAGTAAAGTAAAAGTGCCTCTAATTTGAGTAAATGCACTTCCATAACTGATACCAGAGTAGTAACACTGCGTGATATGAAAACATGCCGACTGTCCCTTCAGGCTTCTTCTGCTCTGAAGATGAACATTAAAAACCTACACACATAAATAAATACACTGTGATCACAAACAAACAAAGTCACACACTCCCTCATGTCATTTGCATGTGAGGGAGCAGTCATGCACACACACACACGCGGGGACACACACAGTGTCCTCTGCTGCACGTTGAAGCTCACATTCTACCTGTGCCAGAGGCAGATTAGCAGACTAAAGCTTTCTTTTTTAAACTCAAGTAGTGGTGGCAGAAAGTCAGGGCGTAGTTTGTGTCTGCATGCGTTTGTGTCGATGGTGGTGGAGCAGCAGAGGTCGCGGCACCAGAAAATTGAATTACTTTGTCAGGCAAATCAACTAAAAGCAATGGGTACTTTTTCTTACTTTTCAATTTGAGTCTACATTCAAACTCATTGATTTTTTTTTTTTAGAAAGTCTTAATGCCTTCACTTCACTGTTAGATATTCAGTGTACATTTAATCCAGTTGCTGCTATTGGAGTGTTTATGTTTTGATAAGATTCACCTCCGTTTCACACAATTCCTTATAGTGCACACAGTATTTAGCATAAGTGGATGAAGGTCACATTTCCACAGTTGAGTCAGTAACTTCACTGCACTTACTAATACTACATTAAAGAATTAATGTCATAATGCACAATTTAAGCTCCTCTACATGTGTAATTCTTCCCACTCACTCTCTGCCTTTTTGTACTCAGCGGCGTATACACACTTGCAATTAAAAACTAATGTTCTTTTTTGCTGCTGATGAGCACTGCCGTGTGAGTGGGTAGATATATTAATCTTTTGGCTGTTTGAAAGCTTTTTTGGATCCATCAGCCCTGCAGTACCCACGTAGTGTTAATTACACACTCGTAAAACACGAATTCAACAATAAATAAAGTCTGCTTCTGTGGCTGTATGTTGAAACAGTCTTTTTAGAGATCGTGGATCAGACTGTCACACTCGAGGTTAAATTTGAATCTTTGTTCGTTCCTCTGTGTCTCCTGTCTTGCTAGTATTCACTGTGTAACGAGCCACTGATCGAGCTGACAAATCCAGGAGCGAGTGGCTCCATATTCTACGTGACCCGCGATGACGAGTTCATCGTCAAAACTGTTCAACACAAAGAGGCTGAGTTTCTACAGAAACTCCTTCCTGGATATTATATGGTGAGTTAAACTGAGCTCCTCCCTCATGAGAATCAGTTTTATAGCCATTTTCTATTATAATACATACTGACACTTGCGTACAAATATATATGATATGAATACAAATGGAAAAAGAAATGTGAGACAAGTACAGTAAATGTATAATTTCTACTAAATGACCCCTCTAGAACTAAAATATTTAAACTTTTTGATATCTTGTCTATTAGTGATTCTATTCAGAGATTTGTCTGTTTGTGTACATGAGTGCTAGCTTAAGAGTAATGCAGCAGCTGAAACTTCTAGTCATCTTTATCCTCTTTGTCCTGCCCCCCCTGGGGTTGGCCTCGGTCAACAGTGACGCCAGCAGGCGGCTTTGTAATCAATCTAAGCAGGGAGGTTGTACCTGAGCGAGACCCGGGCTAAGTACTTTTTAACAGGCTAAGCATGAACACAGCAGAGACACACAAGAATGGGCTGAGTCCTGCGGATGGGTCACGCCACCTGGCAGGTGCATTTTTCCTGAGGCCAAAACACATAGAAACAATAATGTGGCTTAAATCTTTCATTCTTCCTGTCTCTTTCTTTTGTCTGCTGAATGAACACCACCTCCCAGAACTTGAACCAGAACCCCCGGACACTGCTGCCAAAGTTTTTCGGCCTCTACTGCGTCCAGTGTGGGGGCAAGAACATCCGAGTTGTTGTGATGAACAATATTTTACCACGCTCTGTACGCATGCACCTCAAGTTCGATCTGAAGGGCTCCACATACAAGAGGCGAGCGTCCAAGAAGGAAAGAGAGAAGTCCAAACCCACCTTTAAAGACCTGGACTTTCTGAACGACGTTCCTGAAGGCCTCACTATGGACCAGGACACATACAGCGCCCTGGTCAAAACACTACAGAGAGACTGTCTGGTGAGAGAGAAAAGGCTTACCACACATGAAATATTGAACTATTTTCTCAGAAACAGAGGAATAGAACATAAAAAGAGAAGGGAGAGGTCATCATCTTCATGCATGAAAATGTTGTATAGTTTCTCAGGAGCTGGTGAATGTTTTGAAACGTCATGTATGTGTTCCACCTCAGGTTCTGGAAAGTTTCAAGATCATGGACTACAGTCTGCTGTTGGGGGTCCACAACAAGACCCAAGCAGAGCGAGAGCGTTCGTCTCAGGGCTCTCCTGCAGGAGGTGGAGGAGGAGGAGGAGGAGGAGGAGGAGGAGGAGAAGGCGGGGATGAAAAGAGGCGTGCTGCTCAGAGAGCCTGGTACTCCACTGCCATGGAGTCTATACAGGGAGGCTCCACATGCAGGGACACACTAGACCACGACGACACGTAAGTCACCATTTTTATCTGTCTGCTCTTATCATCACATTGTTTTCACAAATGATGGTGATGTTCTCCTGTCTGTGTGCAGTATGGGTGGTATCCCAGCTGTGGGTGGGAAAGGAGAGCGCCTCCTGCTGTTCATCGGAATCATCGACATCCTGCAGTCCTACAGGTAGGCAACAAAATCATCCGAGGTTAAATGTGTAAATACGACAGCATCTGTTCTCTGTCGTTGCAATCTTTTTGTGTCTCATGATGGGTTACGCGCTTGCATGCCCTCAACTGGTACTCAGAGAACCTTGGTTACACAAATAACCAAAAATATGGCTCTAAGTGCCACAAAGCCAGATTTTGAGATTGCTTTAAACTCAAACTTTAACTCAAAATGGAAAAATATTGCTGTTCTTTTAGTGTAAACAGAGCTTTCAGAGTTTCTCAAGATGTTGATCTACTTCACATGCTTCCAACATTTCTAAAACTAAAGAAAAAACTAAGGACCAGGGAGGAAGACAACTCCAAGCTCCAAGTTCCTACTTCAGCGCTGATTATCGCTATTGTGCTTTTAATTTTAAAAGATAACATAGAAAAGTATCGCTCACCGAGGGTTGCAGTGAGGTTCTGATCACCAGACTTGATAGTTGGGAAAAAAAAGTGTCACACACTGGCTCCATTTGCATTTCTCTTTTATTCAGATGATATTTAGTGTGTGAGACACTTCTACCTATTTTTATATTTAAAAAGACACACAAACCATTAGTTTGTCTGATTGGCTACCAGTTGTCTCAACAAGCATATCATATTTTCATGATGTCCGGGTAAATTTAATAATGATGTTAATTAAAGTCTCTGCATATTACCTTAAACCTCTACTTCCTTCTTAGTCTGAGCTATGCAAAGGTTGCACTAGTCATTTCAGTCTGCCTTTCACCAGACAGTCTCTGCTTTCAAAGACAGGAAATGATTACTTTGAGCCTCACGGTAATCCTGGAATTATGTGCCTGTGAGGAATATTAAAAGATGGAGAGAGATCATGAAGAAAAAGCAATCCCAAACTTGTCATATCATCTATAAATAAATACAAATGCAGGAGACACATAACAGCTGTTGTCTGGTCATAAGAAATGTGGTGCATAATATAAGATCTACATTGCAAGTGGGACAGTAGCCAATGGTTCAGGCCTGAGTTGCCAGGTAACAACAGTAAGTCGGTGAACGAGTTTAACTAAATAATTTAATTCTGTTGTCGGACAGAATGATCAAGAAACTGGAGCACTCTTGGAAGTCCCTCATCCATGACGGGGTGAGTTAGCGTTTACATAACTATGATCTAACAGCCTGTGTCTTAAAACAGAACTCACTAAACCATATCACATTTTAATTTTTGGTCATTTATGATTGCCACTGTTTCCTCTCCCTGCAGGACACAGTGTCAGTTCACAGACCTAATTTCTATGCCGAGAGATTCTTCAAATTCTGTAGCACCATCGTCTTCAAGAAGAGCTGCTGTGAGTTTACAACTGTGCATGAGCGACGTACCCCTTTTTACGTTTAACGACACAATGCCAGTAATGCAGTAACAGAAGGAGAGTGCATGTATACTATCTCCTGCTTTCACAGCATTGCGATCATCTCCGTCTAAGAGAGGACGAGGTCCTCTCCTCTCCAAGTCAAGTGCTGGAACTGCTTCAGCTGGGCATCGTCCCTCAGTGAGTGATGAGAGGCAGGAGAACCAGGACAACCTAGAGAACCTTCGAGGAGCTCGCAGCTTCCCAATGCTGGAGAACAACGGTAGTTTTGTACAGTCATATACAGTCATGACATGAACACAGGGTTCATAAAGGTCGTTTTTTATCCCAAGTGAAATGGGTTGGTTAAGACTAAACACCCAAACACAGAAGTATGGGATTGTTTGACCCGCAGCCTCTGTTAGTGTTTATGAAAGCTAGCTGTCCTTGTCAATCAGTGAGAAAAGGACCATGAAATATACTAATTCTGCTTGAATAGAATTGAAGAAAAATAAAGGGTGAACTGCTGAGTTCTGCTTTTCCCCTTGTTACATTGTAACTCTGAATTTTGCGCACCATTAGCTTCAACTGTTTGCAGCTAAGAGCTCCATTTTCTCTCTAATTGAAATGAAGTTAGCCTTTATTGATCCCTGTGGAGGAACAGGAGCAGAGCAACAGTGTAGAAGCAACAGCAAAAGAAATAAAGTAAAAGTAGAACACATCATGACCAGATAGATTTTTAAGCTGCGATGGTAAGTCAATGAATTCATTAGTTGATCGAGAGAATACTAATATTAATCACTTCAGTCATTTTTCAAGCAAAAATTTCAAACTTAAATGTAAAGATTTGCTACTTTTCTTTTTCCTTTCTGGCAGTAAATAAAGAGTTTGGGGGTTTCAGAATGTTTGCTGGACAAAAGATGCAATCTTTGCAAGGAAGAAAATGTTTGAAAGCCTCGTCTAATTGGCTGGAGTATAATGTTATAAAGTAGTTTGCTCAAATATCCGCTTTGAAGGACATCCTCATATTTAATTTGATAATGCTGATTTAAACCAATTAATTCTTGTTTTTGTAGTCTATTCTTATCTCTTGCATATATTTCATTGTGCCTTCTCTTTGTCTTTTTTCTTGGTTAATTATGCATTTAGGGAGAGAGCCACCCTGCACTCCTCCTTCCTTTGAAGATGCTACCACAGCTTCTATTGCGACCACGCTCTCCTCCAACAACTCCTTACCCACCACGCCGTTCGATACACCGGAGCACCCACGCTACAGGAGACAAATGCTTTCCCCGAGTGTGGCCAGGTGAGAACGGCTGTTTGAACATGCGATTATGTATCTGTGAAGACAATATTCCCCCTAATGTTCTTGTGTACTTTCAGGTCACAGAAAGTTGAGGTTCATGGGGAAAAGCAGGACACAATAACAGTGGAGGTGGAGCTCAGGTACACATCTGTACAGCCTCAAATCTCCACAGCTGCCTGTGTAACAGTATACTAACAGTGTTCTGTGTTTCCATACAGTAAAATCCCAAAGAGCACGGAGCTCACACAGATGACAGAAATGACCTCCCCGAGCCACCTGTCACCTGATCGTCAGCCCCATGTCATCCCTCCATCATGCACCCCTCCCTCTGTTAGTCCATCCTGTCCATATCCCTCCTCCTCCACCCTTCCTTCTTCATTTGCATCTCCCTCCTCTGCTGCCCAATCACCCGGCCACTCATCCTCCACACTCTCTTCATCCATCCGTCCGTCCACCAAACCTCTCACCTCTCCCACAGCGGCTCAGTCTTCCACCCTTTCTTCTCCGGTTTCACGCTTAGCTGCACCATCCACACGTCTTGCCTCAGCTCGAAGCACCTCCACCCTCCCTCCTGCGTCAGCATTCACTCCCATCTGCCCTGCATCTCCTCATGCCTCCTCCGCTCACCATCTCCCCACCACCCCTCCCTCCTCCCAGCCTCCGAGCCCTCAGGTGCCTCAGCCGGCGCCACGTGCATCGTGCAATCAGCTGTCAGTGTCCAGCAGCCACAACTCACTGGATGGGGAGGTGCCGGTGTCTGACATCTACTTTGTAAGTCACCTTCATCATGTGTCGGTGCTTTGTTTTGTTAGAGATGATTTTATTGTTGATTTTTCTTCGTCTGTTTCTTCCTTTAATCTGCTGGGTCTCCTGCAGTGGCCCAGTCAGGACAGCGTGATAGAGTTATGATGGTGAGGGGGAGGGTGTGTGTGTTGCAGTATGCACGTACTCTGGGGTCGCTCTTGCTGTCCGAACTGCTTTCTTCCAAAGCACGAGGCTGCCACTGGTCATAGTTCATGCTTTCGAATGCATCAGCACAACGCTGGGGTCGTCTTTCTTGCACAGCATGATGTCTTCATATCTGTCAATCTGCATTCATGCATTCTGTTTTCATTCTTCATTTTCCATTTCCGTTCCTTTCTCTCATCTCACCTCATCTTCCTCCTCTGTTGTATAATAACTCATTCAGTCCACATTTTATACATCTGTGTGTTCATCTGCGTGTGTGTGTGTGTGTCCATCCATCAGTATGCAGATGGCAGATATTGGGTGTACTCTCCAGTTCTTGGCCGCCGTAAGCTAAACTCTAGCTCGAGTTACAATGTAAGTCACCACCACAGTAGTTAGAGTCATTCGTTCCATCGCAGTGCTGGTACCAAACACAGCTGCGTGTGGATCTTCAGAAGTTTTTACGAATGAAGCCACAGTGTATTCTTCACATGACTTATTTAGTGTTAAAGTCTGCAAAAAGGAAAAAGGCTTTGCATATTCATAACTGCAGCTTCTGAAGGGCCATGTGCATTTAAATGGAGCATGCATCTTTATGTATGCTTTTTGAAGGATCCTGCAGTTGGTTTATTGTAGATTCTATTTGTGCTTCTAGTGATCCCTCAAGTGCCACTCTGCCCTGTAGCACTCAGGTAGCACAGAGGAGCTGAAGGGCTGATTAGTGTCGACGCTCTGCTAGAATGAAATATTCCCTCTGATGTTGGAAACCATTTGTTTTTCAATTTCATACTAAATAAGCAGCAATGATTTTAATGTGACAAAGAAACTTTACTAAGAATGATTTCATAACTCAGGATAACTAGGATAAGCGCACAGAAGTTTGTGACATCACCTATTTTCAATCTAGTCCCGCCCACTTCAAACCGCACAGAAATCTGTGAGGTGAAACGATCAAAACTCTTCCAACTGTCACAGGAAATTGTGTGTTAATGAGAGTCCCATCTGTCATAATAAGAAGCTGATTCAGAAAGTATTATTTAACCACTCCATGCATGATGTCAGCGGCATTGGACAGATATCTGGAAGCCATGTTTGACTATTTAGTAGAGTACAATGTCCGAACCACTAGGTGGGGTACCGCCAAAGCAGTGGTCAAAATTACGTAAGTCATTACCTTTGTATGTCAGTTTTAAGAAAAAAATATGTAAAAGAATAATATTATTAAAATCTGGATAAAAGTATTTCTAGCGTGTGTTTTTACTGAAATCTAAAGATGCTCTAAGTAAGAATGTGCCACTGAAACAAAAATGTTAATTTTGGAATGTTTTAAACAAAAATTCTTACATATAGTCCCTTTAAAAAATTCCACATGTTTTATACTGTTGATGCATGGTGTCCACTGCAGTGGACTTTTATGTAACATCTTCTAAATAAGATATATTGAAAAAAAAAGCTATTGGCATGCATCAAGGTTTAGAATGAAATGACACCAATCTTCTGAATTCTATCCTGAATGTTTTAACTGAGACCCTTTAAAAAAATTTTTTTTCACCCAATGAAACTTCAGATTCAGTCACAGTCTCATTTAGAGCTGGTGATGCTTTAAAACATAGAAGAACAGAAGGTCCTCTGAACAGACTGTGAGCACAGTACAGCTGAGAGGTTCATCTTGATGCTTTCTGAAGCTCCCAACATGTAAAACTGCATCGCTTCAAACCCTCCAGTGTCAGAGGAACATCTTTATAAAAGCATCTTTCCCCAACTCCTCTCTAATCATTCTCCTCCTGTCTCCTCTCTCCTGCTGCCGCTGCCCTCTGCTGGCTGTGTGCGATCACAGCAGAATCAGGACGACCGGAGCTGGGTGTACTCTCCTCTGCACTGCAGCTCAGGGTCCAGAAGGGGCTCCGACGGGGAGAGTGAGACAGTGAGTGTACAGTTCATCCATTACTGAGCACAAACTCACACAACAGATGAGCGTCTACAGTGTTTGTTCAACGTTCTCTCCTCTCTCCGTCTCTCTGCTCTTTCAGTAACTCACAGTGGAGACAGCAGTGACGGGTGGAGCCAGACGCTGTCTCCACATACGAAGAAGCTGCGAGCTTTGGATAACGAAGCCGACGGGACTCTGTGAGAGTCAACGCTGGTCGCCCCAAACTGCATGTGGGAGCTTGCTTTGCCAACTGAGACTAGAGGAATGAATTTAAAAGAAGCATTAAAGTGTAGAACAATACAAACATGCACACCTTAAAAACAAAACCTACAGACATACAACTGTCAAAATATTATGCAAGGAAAAAAGCAAATCATAAAGGATCAATTCCTGGACAATCTGTGAAATACACTTAAAATCGCAATCAGCTGATCAGCACTGTGAAGGATCCTGGTGGCTGGTATCATTGCGGTGCTCCTCCCTGCTGTTTTTAGGGTGTCAGTGTCCATGAGTCACGCTGCAGAGTGCCAGCTCCGCCTATGCAATACAAGACATCCTGATTATTGATTTCTTCTTTTGACTAATGCTTCTACAACCTCCTCAGAGATTATTCACGCATTTATTTTCTCACTAGGGTCATGTCAAAGCTGTATATACGTTTTATTTTTAGCACTTTACTGATGTACACGTGGCTGCAGTCTTATGAAATCGTACGTGTTTTGTTATTTTGTCATCAGGTAACGTTTTGTTATGTTCTGTGTGGTGGTCCACCCAAGAAAACTTTGATCTGACAGTGAATGGTTGTGTTCAAAAAAATTGCCTTATCGACAAACTCATTTTCATAACTGTTTTTGATATTTCGGTCACCTGTAATATTTGAAAAAAAAAAAATATATATATATATATATATATATAAACATAGATATGAACATACAGAGCATTTTATTGAGTGAAAAAAACAAAACAAAAGCAGAATTAAAACAATATAGCAACCATGTATTTACACCTTTTCAGGATTTAGAACCAGGAGATGAAGAGAAAAACAAATGAAAAAAAAATATATCTTTTGTAAATCGTAGATAAATTGTGTGTGTTTGTGCTTAAACACATGAATGTCAGTCAGTACGTGCCCTTACGTCTCTGTCCGTGCATGTGTTTGCATGCGTATTGGTGTGTGACTGGGAGACATGTAAGTGTACGATGTTTGTCTCCCGCCTGTCTGTCAAACTGTCCAAAGGTGAAACTTCCATTTGTTGTTGTGGGCGGTGAAAGTCTGAAGCAGCTATGAGCATGTTGGCTGTGTGAGAAAAGATTAAACATAGGAACTCAAGTCTTTAACGACGCTGCATAAATTATTATTATCCAACAAACAGAGCTCGACTTAAAATAACCTCAATTTTTCTATACAGTTTAGTAAAGAACATAAATCCTTCTTCCATTGTCTGTCGATAAGCACTGCTGTAACATATGACTGTATTATTTGAGTCTGCTGGAGCTAACCTGCCTGTTTGTAGGCGACAGTGTTTGTAGCTGATCACTGTGTAAACGAAAATAAAGACTATATTGTGTAAAAAAAAAAAAAGTTAAATAGTGTTGTTTAAGGGGCTCTGTGGAACTTGTGTGTTGTGCTGGAAGCCGGTCGTTTGTTTGTGTTGTGACTCTGTTTCTTAACCAACACTGGATACTGTTGCTCTGAGACGAAGCATTTGAGAATGTCCACTAAGTCGCATCCTTTGGACTGTTGCTGTAGACCTCCACAGTCAGACACCTTAAACAAATCATCCACAGGCCTGTAGGACAACCGAGAGAGACGGGGAAGGTCTCATTTTTTTCCATCATCTGCTCACATATAGCTGGTAAAAAAAAAAGTGATTAAAGATGCAATATGTAAGAATTGGCCACCTATCAAACTAATACAGATACATAATACAGCAGATAGGGGGCAGCATATCGCCAGAGTTAACGCTAACTGCTGCTAACTTTAGCTGCCGTTAGCTAGTAAGCTCAGTAGAGGACAGGCTAGCTGGTTAGCATGCCAACTTCAGACGTGTTTGACATGATGCCTCATTTCTTCACATTCTGTCTGTACTTTCAGGTCATTTTTTAATGTTTTACACTAGAATTCTTACATAACGCACCTTTGATATATGTTAATTGCAGCAAAATCGTTACACAGAGCTCCTTTATATGACAAACCAGCTGAAAAAACGAGTGAATCTGTTGGTTGTGAAATGTTATTTGCATCATCAGCCCACTAGATGGCAGCACAGTGTCTCAGAAAGTATGATCCTCCATCCGGCCACATCCTGTGCAGATTCTCATGCAGTGTAAAATTCCTCGCTCGTAGTTGTTTGCAACATTAAATTGCACAAAGATGCATTCCAGTAAACGGGCAGTCCACGGGCCATAATTCATTTTATTGTGTTGTTGATGGACCGTAAAAAGGGGAGGAGGGGGCTCACACTGGCTTTTTGAACACACACAATCATAATGGTATGAAGTGTCGACTGCTTTACCGGGGAGGGCGTTTTATTTATCTGCACGGGCTCGGCTGCTAAAAATACACCGGAATAAAACAGACAGGGATCAATATGGCTTCAATCAAAACAGCACATTGAGATCTTGGCTCGCTATGTGCAGTAACACACACACACACAGACACACACACTCTCTATATATATCTACTACAGTATACACACACATGAAAACAAGGAAAAGTCGAATTTGTACATTCAAGTGAGAGAAAACATGCGCTGACTGTGTTCACTGCATTCTTGTATGTCATGCACATGTATTGGTGTGTGTGTGTGTGTGTGTGTGTGTGTGTGTGTGTGTGCGTGTTTTATGTGTAAGCTCCGAGTTCCGAATGTCACTCAGGGTGACAAGTCAGCCATGTCGGCCATGATGGAATGTGTGATGGACAAGGATCAACAGCCGCCTTCCCCATTGCCCTGGAATGAAATTGTCCCTCTCTCTTGGTTTCCCCTCTCGTTTTGTCCTTTCTCCTACCTCTGATCACAAACACACACACACACACACACACACACACACACACGCCTAATCCCTTTGCTCCTCTCCTGCCTCCTCACTTCTGTCTCCCTGACATCCAGGAAGATTTTCCTTCAGCAGTCCAGTCGTGCAGCTGACTCATTAAGAGGAAGAATTACTAGACAACATGTTTAGTGATATTCTAAAATGTTTCCTGACATTTTCATGTCAAAAAATCACACAAAAAGTTAAAATTTTGTAGCATATTCTTCTCTGCCAGAGTTCCGTTATTAATGTATGTATGTAATGCATGTATTCACGAGCCACAGACAGGCTGGTCACGTTAACAGAGGTATTGAGAAATGGACCGACGCGTTGTTTGCAAAAATGTAAAATATCATCAGCCAAAGTTCTTCCACAACAATAACCGTAACTACAGCAGCCAGGCTGACAGTCAGTAGAGCGCAAACCTCCGCCTACGGCCCAACAGTCGTCTTAACTTCAATCCAGCCTAATATTAAAACAACTGAAACGTATTTAAATCTGCTAGATCAGGAGGTTTATCTGTGTCTGCATCAACAATGTTAAAGAAAGTCCAGAAACCTTTGGGCTCTGTCCCCGACCAGAAGGTAACGAGGTCTATTCTGGGCCGAGACCCATCCTCCATCCAGGTTCTGTAGAAATCTGTTCAGTAGTTTTTGTGTAATTCTGCGTCAAACAAACAAACAAACAAACAAACAAACAAACAAACAAACAAACAGATGGCAAATGACGGCTAATGGATTTCAGATCGATCTGATGAACGATCGAAAAGCCGACAGCCAATCAAAATCCATCGTCATGGGGCCAATCAATTAGCTTGATTTGGGGGACTTAAGATATTGGCTTCTGATTAGCCTAGCCTACTAGTCTTTTATGCTAATTGATGGCACTGATGAAACACTTTTTAGACTCTAATAACTCTTTCTTGGTTATTTAAACATCTCATTAAGCTCTTATATTATTTACATAAGCCTGCAAATTACACATTAAGCTACCTGCTACCTGACGGGTCTCTGAAGTGCGTTTCGTCTTTCATGTTGTCCTCTTTAACGATCTCCCAGATATCTGATGTCGACTCATACGCAGGAGAACATCTGTATTCAAAGACAATAACTCATAGAGTGCCGGATGTTCCTCACTCGTCTGATCTCTGAAGAATTTCATAAAACCCGTTTCCTTTTAAGTTTGTTTGCGACGCACAACGTACCGCAGCAACAGGTCAGCGGAGTCCATTTTTTTTAAGGTACAGACGCAGCCAGAGTGCACAGCTCGTGCTTTGCAATGCAATTTATAGAAAGTTATCAATCGTCAGTGTTGGCGCTGAGGGTTATTGTCGTGGTCGTCCTTGCAGCGATCATTCTTGTTGTGCTAATGCCGGCTTTGAGCTGGATGTTCTCCCAGCGTCCACTTTAGGCTGCTCCAGTTCGCTCCTTCTTCTGCTCCTCCCGCGGCCTTTTCCATCAAGTGCATGCTGGGAGAGGCTCCAGAACACCTGTGACTTTGAACAGGAGGCACTAACACCCTGATTATCATTTCTAAAAAAAATATTAAATCAAACACACACAGAAAAAGCTTAGCATGGAGCGAGGAGGCAGTACGTACAGATGACGATAAAGACGTGGTTCTTAAGTCTTTGTTTTGAAAAAGATTTCATGAACCCGCAGATAAATGGCGGCGCGGCGGCGTGTGTGTGCACCTGAGGTGAAATCAGCCGCGGCGACGCTGAGCTTTCATCTGCAGGAACCATAAACAAATGTCTTTGTTCCTTCAAAGGAGAGAGGGGCGAAAGGCACAACAAACAGGGCCAGGGTGTGTGTGTGTGTGTGTGTGTGTGTGTGTGTGTGTGTGTGTGTGTGTGTGTGTGCACGTGAAAAGAAGAGAAAGACAGATCAAAGCGGGGGGTGGTGGTGGTGGTGGTGGTGGGTGTGTGTTTTGTTGAATCCTTGTGTGGGAGTTGAAGCCTCACCTACCCAGAATGCCTTGCCTCACTCCTCGCAGCCCACTCAGGTTTTTGAGGAGCATCGCTGCCTCTCTCTTCGCAGCGAGCGCGTTCTGATGCTGCCTCTCCTTCATCAGCCGTCTCCAGATATTCTCCGAGAGTCTTGAAGCGGTGACGCGGTGTGAGCCGACGGCTGACCTCCGACCTGCGGCACAAGCTGGACTCGCCCACGCTCGGCTCCACATGTGTATTTCAAGCGTTGCGATGCGAAGGGTGGAAAAAAAAAAAAGAAATCCGCAGAATGTGAACAAGATCTTGGTTCCACAGGAGAAGATTACTTACTAGTTGTTGGATCAGAGCCCATCCCCCCCCTCCACCATCTCCTGATCTGGTGAGGGGATCGAAGTGTCTCTTTTAACTCGGCGTGAGAAGCTGCTAACAGATGTATGTCCGTCCACACACAGCGGCTGTGCTGCCCTCTCACACACCCATGAAAAGCCATGAAAGTCTCTGCGTTGCGTTCGTCAGTGTCTTAAGGCAGTGTTTATCTTTGGCAGGCTGAAGAAAACAAAGCCATCGATTTCTAATCCTAATCCCCTTCTACTGCCTCTCTCCTATTGATCATCTATCCATCCTTAATGAGATGGAGGGATAGAGGGATGGAGGGCTGATGAAGGACAAAACTCCCCCCCCCCCCCTCCACCCATCTCTTTTCAATCCGTCTCTCCGGCTCGTTGGGGGGGCTTTCATTAACTTCTTTATGCTGGGATGGAAAATAAATGCAGCTTGGTGAATTTTGTGGAGGTTTATCAAACCTGGAGGCCCGCGGAGCGACGCAGGTTCTGCTAAATATTGAAATTGGATGACATGGATGGATGCACAGAACACACAGGAGCACATGCGTGCACACACAGCGGGAGGGGATCGAGCTTTAGGTCCAAACGCCAGTAATGGTATTTCTGCCTGCGTCGTACACTGACTCTGAGTCAGTGATGCTCTCTGATAGCGACCAAACCAACCACACAGCACAGGGACGCATTCCATTTACATAAAAATGTCTTCCATGCGATCTTTACATCCACAAACAGATCAGGAGGTCGTCAACGCCTCGATCCTGAAGGTATCTAGAAGATATCGAGCGCTGGATGTACCAACTGCCGCAGTTTCTGGCCAAAGAGATGTTTTAACCAACTGTCTTCATTTAAAGCTGCAACAACATCGTCCTGGACTGGTCCCATATTTGTTTTAGCTAATCTTAAGTTAAGTACGTTTGAAATTAGCATTTCAAGTACTGTTACCTTCAACCTGGACTCATTTATCTATGGAAAACTCTTCCCATTTAATTGAGGTTCACTCTTAAAGGCTTCACGTTACTCCGACCGGACACGCTCAGTCCTGCTGTGCACTTTACTCTATTAGCTCTGTAGCTGTTAGCGCCCAAGGACTCTGCTGCTAACAGCTAACTACATTTACATTAAGGACAACTTACAGTAATTCATACGTTCATATACTGATGGCTGCCATGCAAGGTGCCGAGTAGAACACTGGGAGCAGTTTGGGGTTCAGTATCTTTCCCAAGGACACTTCGACATGCAGAATCGAACCAGTGACCTTCTGATAACAAGACGCTGGCTCTACCCCTGAGCTACAGCTAGCTAGCGCTCCTCCTGCCAATTCTAAGGTGGCACGTCCCCCATCGATGGAGAGTTTACTGCATCCGTTTGGATTTTAAACGCTAATTATTTTTTGTTCATATTCACAAGTACGTGCTCGGTTTTAGTCAGCGCTTGGTTCAGGTTGTCATATGCTGCAGGGACGATCTCGTCCTCGTCTGTCGAGTGACTACCTAATAAAAAAGGTGTCGCCCTGAGTGATGAACCCACAGAGATTGATGACCCAGCTCTGCAGCTCCCCTCCATTACATGAAGCATTTTAGCGTCTTTAGCTGTTTTGGTTGTACGACCAACGCTCAGCTGTGTTTGTTTCTCTCTCATCATCCTCGTTTTCAGCCACCGCAGGCGTCCATTTAATTCATGAAAGCTGTGATGTGCCCACTCGGTGCTACCTGCCCGTCACCAGACGGCACACAGCAGCAGTTCAAGGTGAATGTGTTGAGCTTTTAGCAGCTAAAGAGGAAGATTCTCCTCTGAGGAGTTCGAGTGGACACGAAAACAGAGAAGAAAGAAGAAGGTGACTTTCACCAGGTGCTCACTGCAGTGGCCGAGGTTTGACTGCTTCTGCTCTCGTCTTAGAGGCAAAAGCTACTTAAAATCCAACTTTAACTACAACAACAAAAACAGTTTTAGAGTGCGTGATACAGAATTTATTAACCTCAATAAGGCATTGTTCGTGCTTTAGAAGCAGCAGCTTCACAAAGCGTGGTTAATTGTTAATAAGTGCATAAATATCTGCTTGTAAATGATCAATGAAGCGTATATTAATCTCAATAAATCAATAAAAGATCCAAGTAAATGATTAACTTACTGCAAGTTGGCCAATTCCCACATATCGCACCTTTAACACTTATATTAAGTCTTATTAATGTTAACACAGATGATTTGAGGACTTTCAGGGATCTTATTATACCAATATCACTCAGAACTCGACCAGAAAAATAAATCTGCACGCAACAAAAAGTTAATTTTGTCACAAGCACGTGAGCCAAAAGTTAAAATCTACCGAGCGGCTTCCTGAAGAGACGATTTATCTCCGTTCAAGTAGTTTCTGTTGCTCTTCGTTCCTGCTGAGAGCCATTATTTTGTCATCATTGTACTGTATGTTCTTTGCTCTCCATATGGCAGTTTTTTTTTAATTTTTTTTTATAAAAACTCAAATGTTCAGCTCTTAATTAGCAGTTTGGGATTCACTGTCCTCATGAAGGACACCTTGGCTGTGCACTCTTTCTGGCACAGAGATCTGAGTCTTTCAGAACACTGCAGCGAGCCAAGTAGGACTTTTCTTTTTACTTTTTTTTTTGTACTTAAATCTGTGGCACCTTTTTTAGCTTTTAAGTTTGAAGTGCAAATGTGTGATTTAAATCCTCAAATTCATAAAGGTCCCCTCTGACTCATACTGTATGTGAGCTACTGACTGGAATAACATGTTAAAGGGCCACTGTGTAGTTTTGGAGGAGAAATTCAAAGTCAGATTTTTAGTATTCACAATATTAATGAGGTTATAAAACAAACTTGGAAGTATTTATTTTTTTTTCCATAGATGAATAAACAAGCTGTTCTCTGAGGAAAATAAGGTCCCAGAACACTGATTGAAGCTAGAAAGGCGGCAGGGTCCGCCACATATAAACAAAGTTAAACAGCATGAAACTGTTTAAGGTCAGTATTCAGTTGATGAAGATCTTTCTCTTCTGATTGAAATGTCTTCCCCAAAACTACAGAATGCACCTTTTGACACTCTGATCACAGCAGGGAGGGAGAAAATCTTGGAAAAAATGACCACGACATTTAGAAGTTATATTATCTACGGACCTGGTCGATCCACCTGGGCTGAACTCTGAACCGGCGAGATTGGAAAGGCGTGGAACACCTGCTGTTGACGCGATAGAGATCCTGAGGGCGGCGTTTGTGTTATTTGTGCGCAGACTTGTAGGATTAATGTTAATCGCAGCCGCATTCCCTCTAGGATCACACGGGTAAACAATGAGGCTTGATGTGGGAGGTCCGCCAGCCACAACCCACATTCCTCCAACGTCACCTCAGAGAGAGAAGACTCACGCACATCCTGGACTGAACTGGAGGTCGTGACAAAACAAGAAAAAAGGTGATCCTGAGTGTTGGTTTTTCACCAAACACACACTCTGCTCTGCTCCACTTCGCTCTGCTTTGCTTTGCTTGCAGAACTCTGGAGAAAATTGGATGATTTTGGATATAAGAAGGCATGTCGAAGCAAAAACGGCACCCCGGGGATGTTTCTCCCTAAGTGTGTGATAATGGCTGCGGCAGGAGTCATTAATAGCAGGCTAATGTGTGTCAGATGGTACCTGTCCAGCAGCAGCAGCAGCAGCAGGGGAGAGAGATCCAGGACACGAGTGACTGGCCAGCATAATGAGAGGGACATGGCCTGCCAACTTGGGCAGCTGCTTCTCTAGTGGGACCGAGTGTGTGTGTGTGTGTGTGTGTGTGTGTGTGTGTGTGTGTGTGTGTGTGTCCTCACATCTCCCCGTGCTCTTTCTGCTTCTTCTCTCCATGTATTTCTCATCAGCAGCATCCAGAAATACAGCTCACACACACTCAAGAACACACACACAAACACACACACACACACTCACACACACACACACACACACACACACACACACACACACACTCACACACACTCACACACACACACACAGACGACCTCATCAGGGTTACCGTGGGAATGCCTGTGGCATTATGTCGGTCTTTGAGGTGATGCCTTTAATCCTGAAACAAATCTGGACTTTGTGTTGTGCGTCTCCGGCTGTGTGTGAGCGAGCGTGCCCGTGCGTGAAGCCCAATCTCACACCCATTACATTACGGCTGGCCGCGCACCAAAGACGCCCCACCGCCACTCCCACATGGAAGAGCGGGGCAGGATTAGCGAGCTCCACACCCGCCCTAATCTGGGGACAAAAACCCACAATCGCCTCCCACCGAGACGCGGAGACAGAAAGATTCAATTTGATCTGCCCTCCTCCAGACAACAAGAGTGTCTTTTAAGGTTAAAATGACTACTGCTCACTCTACCATCGGTGCGACGCGGGATTCAGCCCTAAACGGTGTCCTTTATGTCCCTCTGATCGACGCCTTTCATCGCAGAGTGGAACGCTGCGGCAGCAAATGGAAGAAGTTTTTAAGGGGCGTGAAGACACGCTAGCAGCTCTGTGAGGCTGCGCTGAGCTAAATGCTAACGTGGGCACGCACGGGTCACCATCTTATTCTAGTGTGTTAGCATGCTAACTTTTGTTAAAGCGAAACTCTCACCAACCTAGGCTTTTTTTGTGAATGTATCTGAGTCAAGCCTTCGTGTAAAAACATATTTATGACGAAAAAGGCACTTTTAAGATTGACCGTATCGACTCAATTTCAATGGGAGTGCTACGGGCACTTTTACGATAGCGTCAAAATCTCTATTTTTAAAAGACTAAGAAGACTCGACACAACATGAAACTTTGCTCGTAGTATCAACAGGGTCTCTACACATGAACACGAGCATTGAGAACATTGTTTGTGTACACAGAGTTTACTAAAAAGAAGGTTTTCGAACAACTCACGTTAGCAGTTGCTTGTTCTGCTCGCCGCCGTCCTGCCAGCCGAGAAGTGTCGATCTTAGAATGCGATGTAACCTGGAGGACAGTTAAGGTGGAACTACTGTCTTCCTGTATTGTTTCTTATATGAGGCTTCTTTTTCAACTTCAAGATCAATATTGTTTTTCGTTAACGACAAAACTTCAAGCAAAGTTTCATGTTGTGTCGAGCCTTCTTAGTGTTTTAAAAATAGAGATTTTGATGCTATCGTAAAAGTGCCCCTAGCACTACCACTGAAAATGAGTTTGACCCGAAAACGAAAATACAGTCAAACTTAAAAGTGCCTCTTTTGTCGTAATTATGCTTTTGAACTAAGGTTTGACACATATGCATTCACAAAAAAAAGCCTAGGTTGCATTGTGGCGAGAGTTTTACTTTAATTAGCACTGCAAAGAAAGATAAGGTGAGGCTGAAGGTGATAACAGCAGGTTTGAAGAGAATCAATCATAATCCAAAATCACTTGACTTGACTTGCTGGAGCAGAGGACTTTACTTTACACTTTAATGGATCAATCTATAAGTTGCAAAACAGAGTAAGAATAGTTTTTATCTAAAGATCAACGATGGAGGACACGACTCTCCATGTTCGTCCTGATGTCCCTGGACAACTTCTGTGTGCTAGTCCACCTAAACACTTTCTTTAGTCAAAAGTTGGGTATTTACGGAAACGTTTCATGTTGTAGCACAAGACGTGAAGTTATCTTAAGCTTGTGTTAACCTCAGACCTCATTTATAGCATTTAGCAAAAATAAAAACATTAAAAAAGCCCACAGACTTTGAGAGGAGGGAACAGGAAGTGCAAAAATGCTAATTGATATCTGTTTTTTAGCATCACAATGAAAATCGAAAACAACTATAGCGTGCTGAGAAAAAGCCCTGCGGATGTTTTTTTCTGTTAGAGGTGGAAATACAAACTTTCTGTCAACACGTGTGGCGCCACGTGACAAAATCTAAATGTTTGTCTTTGGAAAAAAAAAAAGAAACTTCACAGCAGTTTCCAAACTGCCGTTAGTACAAATCCCAGGTCTCTAACTATTAGTCAGACGTATTGAAGGTTCTAACTCCAAACAAAACTCATGACGTCGTAACAATATTATGTGTTGAAGTAAACGTGTGTAACGCTGTGATCCGACCCTCACACTGCAGCCGTTCAGCCTGCCACACGTCACCGTGCCATCGACGTGATTTTGAAGCTGATATTTTTAAGGTACAAAAGTTACGTAATGTTGCTTTAAACATCCATTTGATTGCTGACAAAAAATGGCAAGAAAAACTCAAAAGTGCAAAGTGTTTCTTTCCCCCGATATTCTCAGGTTATGAAACAAAGGAGCAGTTTCAACTCACCTAAAAAGTAAATCATTAATAATAATTTCTTGTCAACCATCCAGCAGACTTCAGTCTGGAGCAGAAGCAGCGGACAGACGTCGACCATCATCTGTGCTGCAGTCAGTCACAGTGAGTTTATCCGCCGTTTGCTCGCAGTTATCTTTCCACACAAACAGATGCCTTTCTCTTATTTTCAGGCTCAGCGTGTGAGGCATCACCACAAAACGCTACCTGCTCGCTGTGTCGTCAGTGTCTCATTATGTGACAGAAGCGGCCCGTCTCATCGCCCCGAGCCGAGCCGAGCCGACTCCCCCTCCGCCTCTCCTCCTCTCTCTGTCTCTTACTCAGAGGCATCTGCCTCATTAACCACCATCAGCATTTTGTTTGCTGTGTGTGATTTGGATGTATTAGGAGTGAGGCAGGGGGTGGTGTGTGTGTGTGTGTGAGTGTGTGTGAGTGCATGAGTGTGTGTGTGTGTGTGAGTGTGTGTGTGTGTGAGTGTGTGTGTTAGTGTGTGTGGGTCTGAGTGTGTGAGTGTGTGTATGTGCAGGCAGCGCTCATTAGGCTGGAAAAACATTGACATTTTTTTTGCCAGAATCCAGATCATATCTTCTCTTCCTTTATGTATCAAAACGTTCCTCCAATCAACTCCCTGGTGAGTGTGTGTGAGTGTGTGTGTGTGTGTGTGTGTGTGGTAGTGTAGTGTGGGAGACAGATGTTTGCTGATTCGGCAAGTATGCGCTGCAAACTCAGCCCAATTTAGCCGGCAAAAAACATGATGCCACACAGACGCTCATGGTGACAGCCCACTCTTAATTTTCTCTCCTTTTAATTCAAGCTCTCAGTTCTTCCCTGCGACTCTTTCTTTCTTCCTCCTCCTCTTCTTCTTCTTCTCTCTCTGTCCGTCCTCTCTTTCTCAGCTCAGTGTGATGACACCAGCAGCATTTCAGCTTGGTGTTCTTCTGGACTTGTTTTCCTTGTTACAGCCACCTCTGACTAAGTCTCAGCTCTCAGAGGACACTTTCTTCTTCTGCCAGACTCAGACATCATAAATATGAAAACGCTCGGGGCTCCACCGGACGCTCCGTCTACATTACAACACAAACTTTACATTAAACACACTGCGATTGCAAAAGTTTGAGTTAAACAAGATTAAAACCTACGGACATGGGACGAGTTTCGGGATTTATTGCAATGCAATATGGCAAATCATTACAATATTTCCTCAGTTTCTATTTTACAATGTACAAACTAGATTTAAGAAAAAAAAAAAAAAACAAGACCATAAATAAAACAAAATGCTTCGTGTAGCTAACTCTCAGCCAAACACACAAGAGACACAAGCGACCGACACAGATGGATGACGTTCTACTCTACATGTCTAAAACCGACAAAAACAATAATTTGTACAATTAAAAAATAAAAAAAGAACAATAAAAAAAAAACAGCAAATCATACAGTTTGTTAGTGTGAAACAGGTAAGAGCTCGTAATGATACATTCTGTCCGGCTCGTCTCACACACACTCTCGCTCTCTCATTCTCTCTGTAACGTTGCATATTCAGAATAATCAAAGATAGCTGACGTCTTGACAGGAGACTCCACGTTCAGTCACGCAACGCACACACACAGACAAACACACACACACACACAGACAAACACACAAGCAAAACACATTTTGTTCAAGTCAAGCCCGAAGCAGCGGAAAAAAAAAAGGAAAAGTTGAAAGCCATTCTGCTTATGCACAGCCTTAACATGTCAGCCTTCACAAAACAGATAATAAAATAATGAGAAGTAGAACGGGGTAAGAGGATGAGGCTTCAGTCTGAGCTCGCCGTAGCTTAATGCTATCTGCGGCCACGTCCGCATCGGGGGGTTTTCAGAAAACTCCACAGTATGGAAGTTCACAAAAAGTGCTGCTTTTCTCCTCCCTTCGCTCCGTACTTTTACTTCGCTCCGCTCGTCGTATTCCCACCGGTGACAGGGTCCCTCTAAAGTGCATGGATGAGGTAAATGAAAAAAATTCTTCTGGGTTTGTATCCGTCCTTCGGCTCAGACTGGAACCATTGTGTGTTGCATGTGCTGCATTTGAGACAACATTTCTTGCTGCGCACTGGCAATTAGTATGTCCTGGTGTGACGGTGTGATTATTCCAAGTCTGTCCATCTCCCTGTGGGTGCAGACACAAACATGAATGTTCACACACACGGAGAAAAACAACATGTATTCAAAAGCATGAATCTGGACGGGGATTATTCTCTTCATCAGCACCAATTTCAGGAAAAATACTGCCAGACATTTTCATCCAAAGAGACTCTAATCCCCAAGACAAATAGCTATTTGGGGGCTCAAGGCCACATTTAGCCAGCGACGTGACAATTAATAGCCAACTGGGTCTACCAGTCGAGCTATAACCATTGTTATCAAGCTGTCTGTGCAGCCGGAGCCTGTTATAGTTTGTGCCTTTGTGCCACGGAGCTCCACTGTCATTCAGAACTATTAAAAACACTTAAAAGAGCAAAAGCAAGGCAACAAGAAAAACCACATCCCCCAGCATGGCTCAGCGACACCAACATGCAACAGGGACCGCATTCATTGCAGTTAAGCGATTCGCCACTCGCGCGTCGGTGTGATTCTTTAATGTGTCTTTAACAGATTGCGGAAGACAAAAGAGCTCTGTGACTACATCAGACAAAACCATTCAGTTGGGTAAACTCGTCGCCGGTTTTTGGGGTCTTCAGAAGAATTGCACAAAGATGAAACAACACTAGATTTATCCTGTAATTAAAGGAGCATTTCAGTGAGAAACCAGCTGACGTTACTCACTAAATGGGGCGATTAGAGCACACCAACATGTTTGTGTAATTACATAGTGCAAGTGCTCTAAGGCATAAACTGACATCTTGTAAGAGTTTCAGTGTGCTTAGTGGATCACAGTGTAAATCCTCCTCCTTTCACACGCGGCAATTAGTCAGGTATGCAGAGGTGAGAAGGTAAGCAGACGCCGTGTTTCATTCACTCGTTCTTCACGTGAACCGGTTTGTTTAAAGCCGCTACAGGGAACTTTTATTTTCTGGCGCCCCCTGTGGACAAAAGCAGTATAACACCAACGAGCTCTTCACCTGGCTAGCACGCGCTTTTGTTGTGGCAACATTTTTTCAATGCTATTTGACTGAAGTAAATCAAATTGTTTTGTGTTATTTGCTTATATACAGTCATACAGTGGCATTTATATTAAACTGAGGCTGTTTCATAACAAGTTAAAAACTTGTTGCAACACGTTTAAGCATACTAAATCCTAAAGGGTGTCAGATACAGACGTTTTATGGAAACCTGGTTTATCTCTCTCTCCTTTATGAGTCAAAATAATCATGTTTTTGCGACTATAAAACCACAAAAAACAGTCGGTGTTTGGATCTTTTCTCCACCAAAGCAGAGACACGATTCTGTTTGTGCAGCTCCTGTTTTTTTTTTCTTTTTTTTTGCACTAATAAATGTGATGAGTGAAACTGACTCTCACTTTCATCCATTTTCACACGTAGGTGCACTTACTGGTGTGTGAGAGCCAGGAGGCTGTCGAGGCCGGTGTATCCCGCCGCCGCCAGAGTGTCTCTGTACCTCTCCAGCCCGATGGACTGCAGCCACACACACACCGACCAATCGGGCACACACACCTCCGGTACGACCGACACACACACCTCTGACGCCACCCCTGACTCCAGCATGGTGGCTGTGGGTCTGTGGAAAAAAGAAAAAAAACACGAGAGACGGTGAGAGGAGGCAGGTTGGTGGTGAAAGTGGAGTGTGAAATCATAATTAAAGGGAAACTGTGCAATGGAGGCTTAATAACCTGGCTGGGAGAATGTAGGTGTGGGTGTGAGTACTGTATGAATGTTTGGCTTTATTAAAATGATATTCATGCATTAGTCTGTGATTCTGAAGCACTGTTCCTGTATTTGCATGTACCTCTCCCCTCCTGTGCGGCGCAGAGTCCCTGGGTTACGGATGAGTTTATCCAGCATGTTGAGAATCTGGCTGAAGGTGGGTCTCTCTGCTCGGTCTCTCTCCCAGCAGTCCAACATCAGCTGGTGCAGCACCACAGGACAGTCCATGGGAGCAGGGAGACGGTAGCCCTCTTCGATGGCTTTGATCACCTGAAGGAGGGACAGAGGTGGAGGATTGATTTTATCATCAGGCTCGATCCAAAGACCTGGATCCAGGTAGAAAATGCTTCAGTGACGCCTGTGAGAAAGCCGTATCAGTTCTTACAGACTGGTGGGGAGTCCCCGGCAATTCATTCTCTGTGGGGTCATTAACGAGTCTGTGGGGTCGTTAGAAAAAAATAAATTGCCGGGGACTCCCCACCAGTTTGTAAGAACTGAAGAAGCCTTTAAATTGGGAGGTAAGATGTCTTCATGAACTTCAAGCAAGTCCAGTCTGCTTTGTTTAGCACTCAGATGTGTCACTCATAACGAACCAAACAATATAACCCAAGAAAAAATAGACAATTGTGCAGCAATATAAGTGTTTGTCCCATTTCCATACAGTACACTATCAGCTATTAGTATTCTAGTGGACTTAACGCCACAGTTTTTCCTGTCTGCAGCTCGAATAAAATAAATCAATGTCCATTACAGTTCTGTACAGGAAATGATGAAATGCGTGTGCCAGCAGACATCAATCAAGCCGCCGCTTTGAAGCGCCACTGCCAATTAAATTTCACAAAAAAGAAAGAAAAACCTTTTTGCCGAAGATTTATTACTTTTTTGTTGTTTTCCGAGATCTTTCCAGAGCTGTCTCGCCACCATCTGCAATTTATTTCAATTTTTTGCAGCTGTGAGCGGCTCCTCCATTTCCTTTGTGCATTATTCTGTGGGACAATACTGTTCGTCAGGGGCTTTCAAAGTCTGACACTGTGCGCCCCCCCACTCAGACACAACAGAGCCATAGTGTCAGACAGGAATATTATATTGCAACATGAAAATGGTTAATATTCATGGTTTTTGTAACTGCTGTTATTATTCTTTGTCTCACCTCTGTTTGGGGAATAATCGCAGTCCCAGTTTTGAAACTAGAGTATGAGTTTGCAGGTTGTAAATTAGGAAGATTTTACAGGTTCTTTGGGTGTAAAGAGGACGTATAACATCATGACAGTCAGTTAGTTGTAAACTCACTATCGGCTACAACTTAATACCCATTTTCAGCCTGTATTTGTTGACAGTTTGGTTAATTAGCACCATTAAAACATGCTAAGTTAGCTATTAGCAGTGTATGTTTTCCTGTTTTTCACTCTTGGATGCACAGAAAACTCTGACACTGATGAAAAAAACATTTATTTATTGACGTGTTGGTAATGATTCTCAGTCGTCCAGGCCGTGTTAATTCTAAGTGCTGCATCGTAGGCAGCTGGACTTGTTTCAATTCCTTGAAGACGTTTCACCTCTCATCCAAGAGGCTTCTTCGTGAGCTGTGCATCAGAGACAAATCAGTCAATGTTTCTGACATGAAAATACTGCGTGCTCAAACCCTGCCTTAGTATGGAATTGGATCGTGGTTCAGGAGATACACTAAATTATGAGTTTTAAAGGTGCTTTGATTATATTTGTGAGAATTGGTCAGGTTCATCGCAGCGATTCTAAAAAAAGCCGCTCAGCGTGAACTTATTCGCTCCGAAAAAGAAGAGAGAGTAAATAAGATGGATAAAATGCCCGGAGATCGGCGCCTCAGGAAAGTTTTCTCAGACTACATCAGAGCTGCAGATGAAATCAATCATGTTTGAAAATATCCATATGCCAGCACGGCTCCTTGACCCACTCAGACTTAACGAGCTTTGATAGCAGAGCGATTGCAAATTTGCCCTGAAATAGGATTTTTGTCTCAGATCTCGAAAACTGTTCAGAACAACTAAAGTGGCCCTTAATTTATATATAGGGCGTGCTCGGCAGAGGGATAACACTAAGCTGCAATTTCTTGTCTTTTTTTTTAATGAAGTCTAAATATTTACTCCAATAAAACCTCCTCTGACTGCTGAACAAAGTCTTGGCTTAGTGCCCTTTCTGCAGATGATTTAAATTTACATTTTTTTTGAATGGCGCAGAGGTCAAAGACAGCAGGTCAGGATTCAGAGGATAGTTTATTTTCCATCCAGAAGTCCTGTCTTAAAAACACCCTGAGAAGTGTTGCCTTTTACTGTTATCTGTCCGCTAAAATGAGGTCAATTTAAGCTGGAAGCTAAAGTTTAACTTGAATTAAACAGCACACAGATGTTGATGGATTAACAGTTATTTGACTTGACAAGAAAGAAGCTTGGGTTTTTTTGCCATCTTCTCTGTGAGTTGTGAAAATATTTTAGTTACCAACGTGGCTAAAATGTGACAGATAGAGAATGAGGAGAAGAAGTTTAATCAGCACGTTAGAGTACAAAGAACGCCGCTGGTGATTCGGGGCGTCGACGTGAGTAATCACAGCTTTTAAGCGAATCCCCGCTTGGTGCTGACTTTATCATATAAACCACTTATTTGGAAAAGAAAGTGAAGGTGAATCTTCAAGTTATTACTCAAACCGTAAACATTCATTAGATCTTAAAGAGCTGCTTCCTTCTTTGACATGCCGTATCTCCAAAACACACAGCAATGGAAAACAATTTGGGTTTGTGTCAACTTTGTGTTTACTTTTAGATCATGTGGTTAAACTGGAGGTTTACAGAAAACAGCCCGTGGAGAACTCTTAGTAGAGTCATCCATATTCTGGATCTAAATCATTCATACCTTGACTGCATTACATAATAATAATGAAGGTGATCTAGTATTTTGATTTGACATTTACTTTAAATATGCAAAGGGTTTGAGAAATGAGCTTTTGTCTCTGAGGCGACTCACAGGTGAGATGAAACAGAAATGACTCACGTCCTGGTTGTTCATGTCCCAGTAGGGTCTCTCTCCGTACGACACCACCTCCCACATGACGATGCCGTAACTCCACACGTCGCTGGCCGTGGTGAACTTCCTGTAGGATATGGCCTCTGGAGCCGTCCATCTGATGGGGATCTTCCCTCCGGGAGAAAGATACGTTCCTGTGGCCTCCTAAAACAGGGGAAGTGAAAGATGTCTGATTGCTTCATCTGAAGGGAGAAACTGTTTGCCTTTTTTTCGAAAAAAAGTTTTACTCTTTGATTGAAGCCTGTGAAAAGTCTATAAATGTATTTTTCCAACAGGCTGTGGATGTTTAATTAAAGTAATGAGCAATAATGAATTTGGAATCAGGAGAGAAGCAAACAGCAGATTGTGTTTTCACATCATGAGTGAGTGTGTGTCTGTAAATTACTTCTGTGAGTGTGTGTCTTACCCTCGTAGTGTAGGCAGCTTCCGGGTCGTCCTCCAGAACCCGACTCAGGCCGAAGTCGGACACCTTACACACCAGGTTGCTGTTGACCAGGATGTTTCGAGCTGCCAGGTCTCTGTGAACGTAGCTCATGTCTGACAGGTACTTCATGCCCGAGGCGACGCCGCGCAGCATGCCGACCAGCTGGATGACGGTGAACTGGCCGTCGTGTTTCTGAAATGTTGAAGAGGAACAGGTTAATGTGGCGTAAGAGCATTTTATATGTGATTTTACTGCTAATCAAAAGTAAATGTATGTTTATCACATTTTGAATAAGAAAATGAAACACGTGTACCCGAAGGAAAGCATCCAGGGATCCGTTCTCCATGTATTCTGTGATGATCATCAACGGCTTACCTACACAGGTAGAGAGACGAGGCTCCATGTGAACATGCAAAGGACCAAAACACTTTGACTGAGAGCTTTCAGATTTATCCACAACTCACATCTTGTGACGACGCCCTCCAGCCTGATGATGTTCGGATGGTCGAACTGTCCCATGATGGAGGCCTCGGACAGGAAGTCCCGCCTCTGCTTGTCGGAGTAACCCGCCTTCAGACTCTTGATGGCCACGTAGATCTCCCTCTTTCCCTGAGCGCGCAGCCGACCACTGCACACCTCCCCAAACTCTCCTACACACATCGAGCAAAACAGCAGCGTCAGCGCCAAGTAAGCATGTGTGTGTGGGTAAGTGTGTGTGTTTGTGTGTGTGTGTGTGAGAGCATTAATGCCAAGCTTACCCATGCCAATAACTCTTTCAATGTGAATACTGCTAACATCAATCTCCTTGGCGAACTCATGGATGGCCTGATCGGGGTCTTCGTAGGTGAACGGGTCCACGTAGATTTTGACTCCTGCCAATGGAGGAGGAGGAGGAGGAGGAGAGGCCAGGAAACAAGGGAGGAGAGGGAGGGATGCAGAGGAGGGTGAGAAGTATGAGTTGTGTAACTGCTGCATATGTTATGTAAATGTCTTTGGCAGTATGTGTGTATGATGTGTGCAGGTGGACTGAAGAGAAGAGAACTGAGCATCCATCTGTCTCTCTGCTCTTTTTTGGAACAGTACAGTAAATCTGTGTGTGTGCGTGTGTCCGTGCGTGTGTGTGTGTGTGTGTGTGTGTGTGTGTGTGTGTGTGTGTGTGTGTGTAGTACCTGGGTTAAGATGTTTCTCCTCCTCTGAGTCCTGCTTTGTTTTACTGTATTTACTCCTCCTGATGGCACAAAAGAAATGATGGACATTTAAGACAGAGACACGGCGGCCTGTCAGAGCGCGCTTCTTTTCACTTCTCACGTGTTTTTGTTGAGATTTTCTTTCTACAGTTAAGAGAGCAGACAAAGGGGTGTACGCGTCACATTGTTTTTAAAATGTGTTTATTTTTCCTCCCAGTAGCGGCGCGCATTCATTGGGGTTTTTCAGGATTTTGCCGCAATGGAAGGCGATGACAATGAGAACAGAGAGGCTGCAGGAAAGACAGAGCGAGCAGATGAAAGCGTTTAAGGGAGAGAGGGAGGAGGGGCAATACCACAGGTAGAGAAAGATAAAAGGTGTTTTCCATTAAACAAAGAAACTGTCAAAAACACCTTTGTGTGTGAGCAGGTGTGTGTGAGTGTGGGCACTCGCGCGTGCTTGTGCTTCTGCGTGTGTGTGGTGTGTGTGTGTGTGTGTGTGTGTGCACGCGCCGGCGGAAGCTGACACACAGGCTGTGCCGCTGAAGAGACAGTAATGACAAGTCAGGGACAAAGGGATTATCACTGTCTCCACTCTAATCCCCTTTAAAAGCTCCAGGTAACACACACACATTATTTATCCACACAATAGCAGGGGAGGTGTGTGTGTGTGTGTTGTTTGTGTGGACTGGGGTAGTTCAAAAAGCAGTAGTTAAGGTAGAAGGCAGCACACACACTGACGTCAGTGATGTGCTGACAGGAAACTTCTGGCCAACCTAACAAGCCTATAGGTGTGCCTGCCTGTATGGATGCTTATATGTGTGTGTGTGTGTGTGTGTGTGTGTGTGTGTACCTGCGGCTAATGATGAAAACAGCTGCAGATATCAGCAGTAAAATTCCGACCCCGCTGACAGACAGCAGCAGGAAGGCTGAGTTTACTCCTTCTCCAATCAGAGGGAAGGGATCTAACGGGGAAGGACACAAAAGTCAGCGATCAACAAAAGTTGTGAACGACGTCACGAAACTTCAATGCATCGTCGAAAAACCACTGAAGGTTATCGTCACAATACCTGAATTGGTGGAGAACTCGAAAGGGGTGCTGAACTCTCCGTATCCGGCCGCCGTGCGAGCACGCACATGGAACACGTACACCGTGAGGGGGTTGAGACCCGTGACATCGACGCTCCGGGAGAAGGTCCTCATTATGCGGTAGGACCTCTCTCTCTGATCCTGATTAGGCGAGACAAAAAGAGAGGCCGCGTTTCAGAGCCTGACTGCAAATCCATCTCTGCCATCAGTGAAACACAAACAGCGTGCCAATTTATTGACATTCCACACGGCATCCTGAGCTGCATTAACCTGCGGGCGGCTCACCTTTTCATAGAACTTGACCTCGTATTCCAGGATGACCCCGTTGGGTCGATCCGGCTGTTGCCACGCCAACGACAGACTGTGCCTGGTGACATCGGTGGCTTGGATGTACGACACCGGAGAGGGAGCTGAGAGGAGAGATGGGGAGAGATAATTCAGTGACAATAGCATAACTTTGTGTATTCTCTGATGCTGCAAATAAGATACCATCTACAGTATATTAGTTTTCCAGCCCCGCACACAACTTAAAAGGTATCTATGGTGCGTGTTTGTCAACAATCCCATTGACCCAGTGCACCTGAGAACTGACCTACATCTCATTCCTTCCTGCTCCACAGAGACACGCCTCATTCTCCGCTCTCTCTCCTCTTACATCCCTACTTTTCCCAGCCTTTTACAGCATTTGTCCTCCTTTGTGGCTGTTCATAATATGATATAGGGCCATATGGTGGTGCAGGCTGGACCTGACACATTCCAGACAGCTCTCATGCTGTGCACACACGGCTAACTTATTTCCCCGGGGCACCCGGAACTAAGCAGGTGTGCCGTTTCCTAAATGCCACAGCAAAGACTTAAAGCAACGACAGTTGAGATGCAACAGCGTGCGGAGAAGGGGAAAAAAAATGAAAAGCAAGCGCCGAAAAACTAATGGGGAGCATGTGTGAGGAGCGCCACACACCAGCTGACACCTTCACAACTAAAATGAAACACGCCATAAAATCTGGGTGATTTTTCAAACACTTCCGCGGTCAAAAAGCTGACACGAGGAAAACCCCACCCGTAGATACACTCGGGCTGTTATGTGTCGACAATTTCTCCGTGTAGCGTTGTAATTTACTACGTCGCCGCTGCTTTCCCCTCAGCCAGCTCGGTCCATTTGTATTTAAGAAAGTGATTTACATTTCCCCACAATGCTTTCTGACATCCTCTTGAACACACCCCTATAATTAATTCAGCTGTCGTTAGGTGTAGGAGGACAGAGTAATAACTATGGCAGCTATGACAGTGATAGTAGTTGAGAGAAAGCAAGAAAAATGTCGTGTAGCTGCGTTTCATTGTGTTGACGCCGTTGTTAGTGGAGGGACTGTTGTCTCTGCCTGTTCCATGATGGATGAGCCCTTGCATAACTGATCAACTTCAGTTTTCTTCTATTAAACTCTGTTGTAGCATCACTTAAACATCGCATCTGGAGCGTGTTTCCAACATGCAGTCTTGTTGCACAGTATTAAACAGTGATGTGGTCATCTCGTTTATGCTGCAGAAAAGCTGCGCTAATCAATTTTAACTGCACGTCAGATGTAATGCAAACACATCACGGGTCTCTTTAAATGCAGAGCTGGTTTTCAAAATGAATTTAGTCAATTTTTCTTCATCAAATTTTAACGATTCTCTGAAAATATCTTTCAAACCCAAACACATGGCTCAAGTTGATTATATGAAAACACATTAAAGTTGCACTCTGTGGTTTTTGGGAAATAAATGTATAATCAGAAGAGAAAGACGCCTAAATAAACAAAATAAACAAACTCTCTTTGTTTCCATGACTGAATAAGCTGAATAAACAAACTGACCTTAAATGAAATTCCTTACTGTTTTACTTTGTTTATATGTGGCGGACCCTGCCACCTTTCTCGCTTCAAACAGCGTTCTGGGATCTTATTTTCCTCTGAGAACAGCTTGCTTGTTCACTCACGGAAAAAATATACAATTCTTAGTTTGTATCATTACCTTATTAATATTGTAAATATCAAAATTCTTCTTCATAACTACATAATGCCCCTTTAAGATGCATCAAAAATGTATACGGAAAGCACCGTGGTGAAGAATATGTATTATTCTGAAAGCAGAAATACTTCACAGATAGCCGTTTTCCAGCTCTGAAGTGTTGAGGGCGTGTACGAGCTTCAGCGTATGGAGTGTGGAGCTTCATGCAGAGCTGGTTCACTCAGTATCATGCTTCCATGGTTCTGAACATTACCCATGGGGCCTTGCTCCCCTGTGGGCCCACGTGCAGTGAACAGCAGTTTGCATTGTGCTGACCCACTTACTGACAACATCTATAAGCACATTTTGTGTTGCTGCCACAGTGAAGCACATTCATCACACGCAGACATGTCTTCTCACCGGCTTGGTTGGTGGTGACAGTGACAGACACACTCTGGGCCGACCCCGCTGCACCGCTGGCCTGGGAGACCCCGTTGCGCGCGTGCACGATGAAGGTGTAGTGTGTGTGGGCCCGGAGCTCGCTCACCACCACCCTGGTGGTCTTCAGGCCCGCCTGGCCTGGAGAGAAGAGCACGTCAGAGCCACAGGGCAGGCAGAGCTGAGAGCTGGAGCTGGAGCTGAGTCTCGGGTAATCTCCTGGTGCTGGTCTGCCCTGGAAGACACCTCTCCCTGATTGGACTTCAGATCCCACAATCCCCTGGTCTGACTGCATCCCAAGACCACTGTGCTGAGCCTCAGGCTGGGAGATGCTGCGATTCCTCGGGAGGGCTTTGCCTCCTGTCTGACTGTGGCTCCCTGTTTGACAAATGAGACACTCCAGACTGTAGCTGGTGTCGCTTCGTCCTCCCAGGCGACGAGGGGGGGACCACTCCAAGACCACCGAGGTCTCGTTCACCACAGAGATGAGCTGCTGCGGAGCTGATGGCGGCTCTGGGGAAGAGACAGGGATAACCAAGCTTACATTACATACAGTACATAATGGAAGTGGAAGCATACGGGCTGTGTGGGGGAGGGGGTCGCTTTGAACGGCTGGCACGAGCTGAAATGTAGACATCTGGCATCAGACTGAAAACCATACTGTTCAGAGATGTTTTTGATGGGCTGGATGTTTTCTTCTGCGGTATTTCTTTTTTGTGTGCGCGTGTCTGACAGACAGAGTGTGTGTGTATGTGTGTGTGTGTGTGTGTGTGTGTGGTGCGTATGTGTGTGCGCGTGTTTTCATTTTTCCCAGGCCAAGGAAACCATGTGCTGTATATAGGCATAATTAAGTTTATGACACACAGACCGAGGTCTCGAAGTCTGTCACACAGAACCTACTCAGAGAGAGAGAGAGGGAGAGAGAGAGAGAGAGGACATTTATTCACTTCTCAATGTCTTTAGTTATCACTCCCAGACAGGATGTAGATGGTGGCTTAGTCATAAGTAATGGGATCATGAAACAGGGGTGGCATTCAGACAAGTTTGTGTCTCCTTCTGTTTGTTAGAGATAGAGAGGTAGGGAGACAATAAGTGTGCTTTTTTGTTTGTATTTGCAAGCAATGCACACAAATATGGTCTGTGTTCACTTATGTATTGTCTTACTAGTGTGTGTGTGTGTGTGTGTGTGTGTGTGTGTGTGTGTGTGCGTGTGTGTGTGTGTGGTCTTACGGGTACAGGCCATGGAGGGAGGGTCGCTGTCAGCGCGGAAGAATCCGGAGTGGCAGTCGCAGACAGTCGCCCCGTCTCTGAGCGAGTGGCTGTGCGGAGGACACTTGGAGCATCCCGCGTCTGAGGACCTGGCCTTGTAAAAACCAGCAGAGCAGGCTGCGGAGGGACAGGGACAAAAGAGGAGGACAAGGTCCAATAAATAAAATTCCAATAAAGTACAATGCTTAGTCAGGTACGCCAGCATCAGAAAAATGTCAATAGAGACCAATCACGCTGACACAAAGCGTATGCTACAAACTAAAAAGCACTTCTTCACAGTGCTTGTTTAAAGTTTTGACCACAGTGAGTAATATTTTGATGAGCAGGTGAAGGTTATACTTGTATGTTATGCTCATCACCATGTGAGACAATATCAGTAAGAACCCATTAAGCTAATTGATTCATTGTTCAAGTAATTTTTATAGTAAAAATGCCAAAAATCTTTAGTTTTAGTTTATAAAATGTAAATATTTTCTGGTTTTCTTTTTCGACTGTGGTTGCAAATAGAGCCCCACCAATACATTTTTTTAAAGTGATAGAAGGAAGTAGTTAACTTTAGCAGTTCACTGAATGTCTCTGGTTTTCTGTTGGTTGCACAGAATAAGCCATTTGAATACATCAACATGGGCTCAGGGGAATTGTGATAATCCATTAGGGAAGATAATAATCAGTGGATTAGTCAAAAATGTGAAAGCAAATCGTTAGATGCAGCTCTAAAGAGCACGATCACACAGGTGACGGTGCAGGTTTCCAGTGTCACGTTACCCTACTGATAAAACGCTGGTTCAGAATACTCAAATATTTTATGAGAACAAACACAAGATAACTTTAAGAGATCCATGTTATTAGTGAGTTTAAAGCAGTTTAAGTGGGTTGCGAGCAGGGCGGTCAGCATCGACTCGAGGCTTGCTGACCCCTGACCCCTGATACACTCTCTGTTGTCCTCCGTATTGACGGCTCAGACGGCCCGGACAACAAGTTAATCAACACACGGGCTGAGTTTCAATCCAAAAGATAAACAACTGTAAAGACACATCCAGAGGGAGAAATAGATCTAGCGTGAGGGGGAGGGGCACTCTGACTTCTTTTATCTTTGATTTTGATGAGCAAAGAAAAGAAACACCTAACAGAACACTTAGTGATGAGCTCCCACTCACAAACACACATACACACACAGAAAACCAGAAACACCAGAACTGAATACATCAAAACTCCACAGTGCCGGCAGCCCACACAAATATAATTGACATTTAAATATATGAAAGAGGAGAAACAGAGAACGAGAGAGGGTGAGAGAGAGACAGAGGGGGAGTGAAGGGAGAGAAATCTTCTCTCTGTATACCAAGAAAATTCAAGCATTGACAGAGTAACAATACAATAAATGAGTGCATAATTATACTGCTTGACATCCACTGGTGAAGCAAAAGAGATGGCAAAGCGTGGCTGGTTACTGCCATTTTTTTTTCCTCCTCCCTTTAATTTCAGGAGGAAACCCTCCGTTTGTTTCTAGTGGCAATCATTTTTTCAACACCTTCTTTTTCATCATCACACCCTATTCATTCTCCTTCCTCAATCCCACCATCTCTTCCCAGTTCTCCCCCCCCTCCTTTTTTCCAACCCCTTCAAATTTCCAAGGGAGATGAAGACATCCTAGTGGGAGTGGGTAGGAATGTGGGAATGATGTGTGTGCGTATATGTGTGTGTGTGTGTGTGTGTGTGTGTGTTCGAGTGTGTCATGGTGCTTTATGACACTCTCATCAGTAGATGAGAGGGAGGAAGTCTTCCTCTGTAATCTACTCACACCGACCATCCTGCCCCATCTGCGTGAGCCTCCGTAGAGTTGCTCTTTCACACACTCATTTGCCCTCCCTTTCACATTTTTCACAACCTCCCTCATTCGCTCCCTGCTCACTTCCTCCTCGACCTCTACTTATCTGGCTCTGTGTCTCTGATAACTCTCTCGCTGCTGCTGCTGCAGCTCTTGTACTTCCCTCTCCTCTCCGAGCGTCGACCTGCCGGCGAGCTTCGGAGCGCCGTTTATGGCTCGGTATCGATACAAACAAAGCTCAAAACTGCATTTTGGAAAATCTGTAAATCCATAAACACATTTACAGCTGATGAGGTTGGCTTTCATCTAGTGAGTGACTCATCGTAATGTGTCAGCCGATATCATCAAATCCGAGATAAAATAGAGTATTATCTCGCCTGCTGTGGCGCACATTCCTTTGTTTTTAATCATCAATGTAAGCCATAGATGGGAAAGAGAGGGAACTAGAGGGAGGAAGATAGAAAGTATTTGACCTGCTAAGGACTTGATTATAGGGCTGAACAAGGCTCTGCCAGGGGGTAACACAGGCCTTTGTCTCTGTCCCACCAAATCCTCTATCCTTGTCTCCAACACAGAGGAGGGAGAGAAAGAAAAGGAGCCAGTATCTGAAGCCATAAACTTCCTTCAGTGCCCTCTCATGTCTCTATTCTCTCTGTTGTCTGTAAGTCTTTTGTGTCTTTTTTAGCGGCGGACCCGACAGGAGGGGGTGAGCGCTGCTGACCTGGAATAAGAGCTCATGAGGGTGTCATTAACCCGGCATTAACCCTGCGCTACCGAGGGCCCGCGCAGAGCCTGAGCACGACCGGCAAACCTGAAAAGGCGACGCTAACGTACGCACGGCGCTGATAAGATAGGACGAACGATTGTTTAGATATGTCGCTTATGAGCACGTTCACATTCAGCCTGTTAGCGGCAGGAGTGAATAGACCGCAATCAGCTGTTTGAGACAAGTGGGAGAAAGTGATGAGATTGTAAAGGACGGAGAGACTGGGGCAGAAAGTGAGAGAGTGAGAGAGAGAGAGAGAGAGAAAAAAACTGACAAGCAGCGATAAAGAGAGATAAAGAGGTGAAGAGAGACAAAAAAGGGAGCGAGGGAAGAGGAGGGAGAAGAAGAAGCGGAGGGAAAGGTGCCCTTTGATTACTATCAGCATTGTCGGCATTTGCATATGCATTCTTCTGCTACCTAATATGCAAATGCAGCTCGCCGCGAATCCAACTAAGAGCCTCGTCGGCGCACTGTATGTGTGTGGGGGTGTGTGTGTGTTCTCCTTGACCCCGTGTTATCTGTCATCATCCCTTGTTCCTGCCCAGCGGAGGGGTGTGGACGGAGGAAGTACCCCCGACCGCTCCAGTCTGACACCTGTCTCTGTGATGGATGGAGGGGAGGGAGGCACGGATTGACGGATGGATGGACGGATTGATAGACTGTCACGCGAGAGGGCGGGACACTATTAATCACAGGAGGTCGTGCCCTGTTAATTAAAACCAACAAACCGGCAGGAGATAAGATGTGATCCTTATCTCTTCCCTACTGTATGTCTTCATCTAAAAGGAAAAAACTCACATTCGTGCAGAGCTTGCTATCTAATTCATCTCATTTCTTGCAGCGGCACCAGCTCCTCGCATCACTTTGCATTTAAAAACTGTCGGAATGTGCTCAGTGGAAGCCGCAGCTTTACGTTTGTCTAAATTTAAATACTCACACAAAAAAGTGGTGCTTTAAAGAGAAAATGTGTGTGGATTCGTGTTTGTGTGCGCGCCTGCTCGGACATTAGCATGTGAAAGGAGCTCTACAACAATAACCCTCCTCCCCATCGCACTCAGATCAACCCCCCCCCCCGAACCCCCTGCCACCAGCAGCAGCAGCAGCAGCAGCAGCAGCAGCAGCAGCACCCCCCCCAAAGTACCCCTGACCGTGGATCAGGGAGAAGAGTTAGGGAAGAGAAAGGAGAGATAATGAGAGCAAGACGGAGAGCCGGAGAGGGAGAGCGGGAGCTTGTTCCGATGCCAGGGAGCTACAGACGGACTGGTGGAGCTGGCAAACCTCCGCTACATTAAGAACAACCTGGGAGACGGAGACAATAGCACACACACACACACACACACACACACACACACACATACAATCAGAAAATAACACACTCTTTGATTGTGATGGTGGAATGCAAACCATTCCCCCCACCTGAGTTTGGCTTGCTTCACACAATCACTTGTGCCATTCCTTTGCAGGCTTTGTCACCTGCCATACGTGAACACACACACACACACACACACACACACACACACACACACACACACACACACACACACACACACAAACACACACTTCTCCTCCCTCTCTGTTTGCCCCACCACACTCTTCTCTAGGCATTCCCGGGCAGACCTCCAAACTGCGAGTATATGGGAGGGAGGGCTTTGTCAGGCAGAAAATCAGAGATACGGTGCACACACACATATACGCTGCCACACACTAAATCAGCAGTCCAACATGTCCAGAGTCCAGAAAACGCGATGCAATAATTAGAGGGACTGAATGCAGCGATTACGCACTCTTTTCTATCATCCGCTCACTCTTTCTTTCCGTCATCTCTCTTTCACTCTGGCTGTCTTTCTCTCTCTCCTCAGTCTTTTCATCACTCTCGTCCAAAAACGCTTTCTGCTGTTGACGAGACACTGCAGGTGCGCTGGAGAGAAGCACAGGCATGAAATCTCTCTGGACACACAGAAACACACACACACACACACACACACACAGAAACATTCCAACCCTCCCAGGCAGTGAGCAGAATCGAGGCAGAATCAGACGACAGAGAAAAAGGAGGCCAGCGGAGAGAAGAGTGAAACAAAAAGCAGAAGGCTCCGCTTTCATTACGCCTCTCTGTCCGCTCACATTTCGAATTCTCTCTGTTGTCTCTCTTCCCTCGTTTCCGATCCTCCCAGACGGATCGCAGCTGTCAAACTTTTGACGTCTCCATCTACCTCGGTCATGACCCTGCACTCTGCAGCTACTATCCGTGTCGGTGTGTGTGTGCGTGTGTGCGGCTGTCAGTCAGAGTTTTTGACGTCTTCATCGGGCTCAGTCATGACCTCGGTCTTAACCAGGGGTTTAGAAAAGAGGGGGAGTTCCCTCTCTCTTGTGTTTCTCTACTCGTCCCCTTTGCACCCGGTGACGGACCCCCAGCGGGGGGAGGGGCAGCTCTGTATTGATGCCTTCTGCTGTCAGTGGCCTTCTTTCAATCCCCCTCTCGGCCCATTCAACATCTAATCCCTTCTTCCTCTCCAGAGCTGCTCCTCTCATCCTCTCGATGCTCATTACTCTGTGTCAAGACTGAGAATGAACTTTTCACATTTCCCCGCTTTAGCTAAGTCTACTCTTGTTTAAGTTCAATTCAACAGGAGCTTTTGGGAATGCTGAAGTGCATTAGAGAAGCAACAGTGTGAGGCAGACAGTAAAAATATTAACACAGAAGCAAACTGTGCATGTCGAGAGGGCTTTTCGCCTTTCAAAAAGTAAAACTATTAACACATATTTAATTTAAATGTTATCTTTAAAAGGCCACATTTCTGATATGCAGCTTCTGGCAGTCTGTGAAGGTTCTCAGTGATCCAGGGAATGGTAATGTTTGGTAGATAGATAGATTTAACTTCTATTAGTGCTGCGAATAACAATCATTTTCATTATCGATCAATCTGCTGATTATTTTCCAGATTAATCTACTAATCTACTCATCATAGCTAACCTGAACCTAATCGGATCCAAACCAACTCAAACCCAAAGACTCTTCGTTTACTCTACTTTGTCATAAATGATAATGAAAAGCAGCAAATCTTCACATTTTAGAGGATGGAAACAGCAAACTTTTGAAATTTCTGGTGGAAAAATGACTGAAACTATTAATCTGGCATTAGTCACTGTCCTATTAGTTACTCACATGTTTGTGTGATTACATAATTTTTTTTTTTCAACGAGGAGCTTCAGACTTATTTAGCTAAAATTTTTAGTATTTTGTAGATGAACATAAAGGAACAGTTTGACATTTAGGGAAATACTCGTCCTCGCTCTCTAGCCAAGAGTTACATGGAGATGCAGCTGGCCGGGCTCTGTCCAATAGTAAAACAATCTGCCAACCAGCACCTCAAAAACTCGAAACTAAACATGTTATATATCATGTGTTTAACACAAACCAAAACCAAGTGAAGGAACAACAAGTTGCTGTCACGCGGATGGTTATGTGTGGGACAGTGACTTCCTCGTTTTAATCTAAACCTTGAAGAGAGAGCGAAGAAGCTAATTCTCCAAATGTTGAACAATTCCTTCAAGCTACAACAGTTTTGGTGTGTAAAGAACAGATACACGTTTCTTTTTTTCTGCATTGTTCAGTATGAACTGAGCTGTAATCCCAGGTGTCTCTGCCCAATCTACTGTATATTCACTCAGTTTCTGTCCATCTGTCTTTGTCGTGTCGTACTGACTGAATGAAGGTACGCGAGTCGAGGAGGTCCGCTGACGAGAGGAGAGCCAGGTCATCTAAATCTCCTCTCAAATCTATCTCTCCCCTCCCCCTCCCTTTCTCCTTGCGAATTTTCAAACTTAAGATGGGAGAAGCGTTAAGGCGTCTATCCAATACTGCAGGGTCAGAGTTTTCGCTGAGCGGCATTCGGTATTCACCCGGACTTTGATAGATTTCCACTGAGGCAGCTGAGCCCGGCCAACAGCGCCTGACAGGCAGCGAGAGCGAGGGAGACAGAAAAGAGAGCCGCAGATAGATAGATGGCACTTCACATCTGCTAAAGGTTCAACAGAGTCAAGGGTCCCCTCCTAAATCTAGTTGAGGAGGAACATCTTTCAGGCCTCAGGGACCACCCCGCACACCTCCTCCTCTTTTCACGGAGAACAAACGGGGCGAGCAGGGTGGAGGTTTGAGAGAACATTTGTCACACGGAGATATTTGGCCGCTGCTCTTCTTATTGCGAGAGAATAAAAAAAAGTCAAGTTTTTTTTTTTTCACTCTTTATCGCCAACTGGCACCGACTGCATAGCTCTCTTTATGTCCATCTCTCTGTCTTTCTCTCTCAGCCTGTCTTCTCTTCCCTTTGAATTATGAGTCTGTTTGTTATACAATTAGCCTGCTGGGATAGGCTTCATAAATAAAACTGAGGGAGCAGATCAGTGAGTCGCTCTCCCCTTTTCTCTATTGGTCTCTGTCCATCTGCGTGAGTGCATGTGTGTGTGTGTGCGTGTGTGAACGAACATGTTGTGTGTCTGTTGCATATGTGACTGAATAGGGGGAGTGAGGCCATGTTGTAAAAATGTCTCCACCGAGTCTGTTGTCCCCCTTTCACCCAGCTTTTCTCACACAAGCGCGCGCATTTAGTAGCCCTCACTGTCACAACAGTCAAACATTACACGTCATCCACGCCACATGTATGTTGGGGAGAGGTGTGAACAGCTTGCCCATTCGTTACTGTAAAGTTCAGACCAGATTTGTAAGTGATAGGGAGACATTTTTGTCCAGATGGCTGTTGTTATGTCAGCACACCTCACACTGAGACCTGTGAGCTTCTACTGATACTGCACGACTTATAAAAAACTGTTTACATCTTGGATTTATTTAAACATGCAGTATAAACTGATCGAAGTTATTAAAGTTTCATGACATAACAGTATATCCGCACTCAGTAATATAATGTGATTGCCGTTATTGGGGATTACTTTTCAAAAGAAGCGGAAAATACAGACTCCCGAGCAAGATGCCTTCCAGAGCTTCTGCTAAAAATTTAATGATTGTTCCTGCAATCTCCTACAACCAGCACAGATGAATATTTTACAGGAATAGTTTGGCATCTTGGGAAACAAGCTTATTTGCTTTCCTCCAAGAGAGTTAGATGGGAGGATCAATACCATTCTCATGACTGTCTGTTAAAAATGAGACTACAGCCAGAGGATGCTGAGCATAAAGCCTGGAAACAGGAGCTAACAGCTAGGTCGTCCACCTCCCAGCATCTTTAAAGCGCTCTCATCAACAAGTTACGTCTTTTTGTGTTTGATCAATACAGAAAACACTGTGTAAAAATGACACATTATGGTTTTGTGAAGTGTGTCGGACTCTTGACCGGGTGCAATAACTCTCCGGAGTCTTGTCTTCACTGTGAGGTTGCCAGGCAACATGTGCAGCATCAATAAGATAGACTAGGTTTATTAATGAGCTTCAGAGATGCTGGTCAGTGGACTGTTTCCAGTCTTTGTGTTTAGGAATCTATCTCCTGGTTTTATATTCATACTGAACGGACAGATGTGATATGTGGTATCAATGTTATCATCTTTGCAGTAAAGCAAAGTGGATTTCCGAACAACTTGAATTGATCTAGAGACGCAAGACAACTGATAATGAATTACTTCTTATGGTGGATACTAATGCGATAACCAAGAATTAAACATTTTATATTTTATAAGAAGTTCTTAACCTGTAGTTTATGCAAACCTGAGGGTAAGAAAGGCTGAGGTGGATGATTTAATAATCCATAGCTCTAATAAGTTAAAACTTGTAGACTACTTCTCCTCCTCTCTGAATCCCTGTAGAACTGAATCGTAAATTGCAATCGTGTTGCAATTTATTGGCTATAGTTTCATTATTGGCAGATAACCGCAGTGTTTCCCACACATATAGTTTACGTGGGAAAGCCACCCAGGCGTATTTTGCTTTTTTTATTTGGATGTGAATGTTGAGATTTTGCCGTTCCGCAGTTAAAAATCCAAATACTCATTCCCTTCAAATATGTTTGACTAATGAAAATGTGTAGCTAATTTTAACCATTAAAAAAGGGGGATTGTTGTCATCGTACTCTGTAACATAGTCTTGCGCTGACAATTTATTTCAATCCCAGAAGAGATTTCTAACACAACTCATTATAATTCTGCAAACATTCACAGACATTAATTAGTCGAGGCTCTGTGGATCATAATGCACTCTCCCCTTTAAGATGGCGACAACTCCACTACACAAAATCCTTAAAGATAATTACAACAACCCACAGAACAATCAAACAGGTGATAATCACTACACACAAAAAACAAATATCTCTTGTTGCGTCGCATCATTAGCGAATGTGATGGAAAACAGTGGAGTGAATTAGTGTTAACAAGAGCGTTGGTGATTGTTGCTCACAGAGACATGGGACTCAGAAGTGGCAACACAAGAGGAACAGAGAGCTTACAGTGTGAGGCCAATACAGATGAGTCAGACTGCCACAAAAACAAAACAACAACTAATTAATACACAGTAGCTCTGCTGCACCCAGCGTCACTTACCTTTGCACGTGCCACTCTTCTCTTGATATCCTGGGCTACACAGACACCCGCCAATAGGAACCAGCCACTCTCCATCGGCACCGCAGTACATTTTAGGCTCCTCTCTCTCCTCTGATTGGTTGACACAAGAGCCCCTGACCTCCACTAAGGAAGACGTGTCGGCTCCGGTGACGGTGTCGGGAAAAGTGGCCAGGTTGCGGACAGTGAGCGGGCAGGTTTTGTAGAAAACTCTGACGGAAACCAAAGCGATGCAGGCGCCGACGTCCTGGAAAGCCAGGTAGAAACCTTTCCGGGTCGTGACCTTTACATCTCGCACCTCGGTGTTCAGTTTCATGATGCGGTCGCCTACATCCACCTGGATGGAAAAGACAAATAAGCTACATTAAAGAAAATGTGCAGTAGACTGTGTCAGCCCTTATTAATTCAATTTGCCTGTTTAACTTAAAGTGGGAGTTGCTACTGAACCATGGCTGATCTTCACATTTTTCAGCACTTGGCTCTCGCCCAGTTCGACTTCTATTGACTGCAAAAGGTAAAATAAGCTGTAATGCCTACAATGCTAAAATCACAAGTAATTTTTGTAAAGACTAAGCAGAAGCACCCTGCCAACATTCCTGGGACGGCAGAACGGACATCTGAGATAAAAGCGCCTGTAAAAAAAATAAATAAATAAAAAAGGAAAAATCACAGCTAAGTGCCGCAGGGGGTTTTATTTTCAAGACAAGAGCAAATTAAAGGGAGCGGAGGAGGAAGGATAAAGAAGTCAAAGCCTGACTCAGTTGTTTAGTGTTACCTGGGTGAAGCTCTCGTCTGCTGCCACAGTGTCCACCTTAATGAAGCTGCTCTCTTTGATGTAGCTCTCTCTGTCTTCGTTTGATTCGTGGTAGTACAGATTGAATGTCTCCTGCAAGACAAAAGGGAAGGGGGGAAAAAAAAAAAGTCAGACTGAGGCGTCTATTTATCATCATCAGCGCTCATCTTTTCTCTTAATATGATAATGAGTCAAAGGGGGGTTTGTGCTTGAATAACCAGCAGCTGTAATATATAATAAAGCTCCATTAGCTGCAGTCTGTCCATTAAGTAATTATCCTCAAAGTTTACACGTTAAAGAAATTATGCCTTTTGTCGAGAAAAATCCTTGTTGTCGTCTAATTTAAATAAAACAATGAGCATTATGTTCTGTTGTGACATTATGAGGATGTTCCTTGTACCTTGCAGGTGCCGGTGACCCCCGGCAGGCTGTTACAGTCTCTCAGGGTGAACTTGACTTCCACGTAGACCCGCTGAGCGCCGGACCGAGGGATCCAGTCCGTCCTTAGCCAGTTGTTTTGGTTGGGCTCTAAGACGTTGCACACCTGGTATGTTCTGATGGGGATGTTCTTCTCATCCATAATACTCACCTCCTCCCACTGCGAACAAACACACACACACGACTGTATTATACACCTGTGAGCTTCTTAACAAACTCTGCATATTTAATGGTCCAGTGTGAAGGATTTAATTGGATCTCTTGGGATAAACGGATATAATCTTACAGTATAATCTCAAAGGGGCTCTATGTGACAATTACATGTATTGATCACTTTTTTCATGGCCATGTGTGAGCAAAAAACGAGACCTTCCCCGTCCTTCTCTTCTTGACAATTTGTTTTTTTAAGGCTGTTTAATGCTGCTGGACTGTGGGTTTCTCTATAAAAGACTTGGGTCAGATTTTACGCAACAGTCTGAAGGATTTGACTTTACGTATGTCCTCCAGTTCCTTATCTCAGCACCTCTCTCTGCTCTTCTAACAGGGAGCAACAGTAGCTAGTGTTAGTTGGAATGGAGTCCTCGAATATAAACTAACAACCAGCCTCCAGCTCAACACACAAGTTCCACACAGCCCCTTTAAAATAAGAGTCATTGTCTGTTAGTTACCTACTGAGGGAGCAAGTCCAGCATGTTTCTACAGTAGCCCAGAGTGGACAAAGCAAACACCGGCTCTAAAGAGGGTCTTTCGCCTTTTCAGCAACCGCCGTGGGGGAAGGTGAGTGGTGACAATCTGCAAATACACCGCTGGATGCCACAAAACCCAACACACTGTTCCTTTAACATGAGAAGCCACCAGGTTGCAAAATGTACACTAAATATCCCCAGACATCTACTGGTTCAATTCATGCCAACAGTATGAAAATCGATTTGTAGAAAAAGTCAATAAGGTGATCATTAATCAACTTTTTGTTCACTAAATTGTCGAGAAGTTCAGGAGATAAGAGCGGGTCAAAACTTTTTCTAATGCAGCGAACTTTGAAATCTTAAAGTAACTGCCAAGTGTTTTTAAGCGATGTCAGAAAAAAATGAACCTGAGACACAAACAAATACGCACAGATGTTGTGAAAAGGATAATGTGAACACGGAGGCGTCTTGCATTGAAAAGGTTGCTGACTCTCAAGTTTCAGATCTCTCGAGTTTCTGACGAGTTCTCAAACGCACCAACATTCAAGGGTTTAAAAACAGTTCCTGTTGGCAGCTGCAGACGATAATGTAATCCAAAACTTTTTTTGTGTGATGATGATACAGAGAGGTTAAAGTCTCCGGAAGTTTCTCAGTTTACTGGCGTGGACTCAAACCGATGGCATAACACAAAGTTTAACTCTAAACTTCAGTAAACTCTCATCTCGTAGGCTTCGTAGACACAAGAATGTGCTCACCGTAGAGAATTATCTACGTTTTCTATCCGCTTGAGCAAATCTTTGGCCACATAAATACAGAAAAATCAAGATCAAATACATTTCAGATGCTCGGGCGCCTCTCCTCTAATTCACGCCTGTCGCTTGAAAGCCACAACGGCAAACATTCACTCTCCGCATCAATATTCTGCCGCGGACAGTGGTTCAGATTTGTTGCGACTCCAAGGTTTTTTACAGGCGCATTTCCATACAAGTGGAACGGGCTCAACCTTCGCTGCACCATCCATCTCAATAGAGCCGACTATTTGCCTTGTACTGTGACCCCTTCAAATGACCGCTGAGCCTCCCAACTCCAAATTGGCTTTTTATTGCCACTGAATAATAATCTGCTCTGGTGAGAGCCGTATACACACTAAATGCAGCGTGTCGAAAGAGGGAAAAAGAGAGGGAGAGGCAGAGTGTGTGTGTGTGTGTGTTGGAGGAGGGGGGTCTGTGTGTGTCTAATTGAGCCTGATCGATATGTCATCAGAGCTGATCTTATTGGCTGATGCTGGCTTATCACAGATATATTGATGAACGATTACTCGGCTATATGTTGGAAAATGTGGTAAAAAACGCCTTCATTTTCATGTCCATCTGATCTAAACTTTTCTTAATTTCTCTTAATTTTTATGTTTTTTTTTTAAATATTCATTTGGCTATTTTTGTTAATTACCAGTGAGTGGTTATTTTTTGACGGTAAAGATTATTTTTTATAATTATTATTCGCAAATATCAACAGTGTTATCGGCCTTAAATATCTGTTATTGATCCGACTCTCCTTCATGTACATGTATGTGGACAGAAGAGCTTGTACGCATGAGCGCCGCGCATGAGCACATGGTCAGGTCTTTGTGTGTGTTTGTGTGTTGCTGTATGCTACATACATGTGTGTATTTGCAGGATGTGTAAAAACAAAAAAAGAAAGGCTGTCATGGGGTATGATGCCTCCTTGTCTGGTCTCTTTTAGAGTCTTTGTCAGCCGACCGAAATCACAGCTGTCAGAGGGAAAAAAAAGCTTTACACTTGCACCAACCACACAGAGATGGTGCTTTGTGTGTGTGTGTTTGTGTGTGTGTGTGTGTGTGTGTGTGTGTGTGTGTAGCTGATGCGGAAGGTGGTGGGGGGGGGTGCCTGTAATCAAAAGCTCAGTGCGTGCAGACCAGGACCCCGTCAATCAAGCAGCATGTGAGAGAATGAGAGCATGGTGACTAAAGAAATAAGAGTCAAGTTCACCAATAACTCCTAAACCAACAAAGAAGAGAGAGAAAGAGACTGGGCAGGAGGGAGAGAGAGAGAGAGAGAAAGAGGAGGAGAGGAGGAGAGGAAGAGGAAGGGCAAATAGATGGCAGATCGCGATGTACCAGCAACAAAAAAGTACAAAAAGATGATATAAAATAGATATTTCCAGGATTCATTCTGGCAACTGCATGGTAGTAAGACTCCCTTAAAAATGACACCCACCACCAAGCTGGTTTATGCCTCCCCGCGTGCCAAACACGGCGCCAGCAATCTCATATTAGCACTTCTTGTTAGGCATCGGCAAAACAACAGCACATTTCAAAAATCTGTGGGATGATTTTCTTTACAGTTTCCAGACCGAGGAGAGTGTGCAAGCCTGTGTGTGTGTGTGTGTGTTTAAGTGAGAGATACAGTAGAGTGTGTGTGTTTTTGAAAAAGAGAGAGAGAGAAAGAACAGGTTGTAAACAATGTGTCTGTAGAGAGGAAGAAGAGGAAGACGAAGAAGAATAACAAGAAGAAGAAGAAGAAGAGCTCCCACTCACCCCTCCCTCTGAAGGACTGGCTGCCCATTTCAGCTCTCCTGGCACCGTCCTGGTATCCAGCAGGGTCACTAAAATGCACACATAAACACACACACATAAACGCACACACATAAACACACACACATAAACACACACACATAAACACACGCACACACACACGCAGGTGGTTTTAGGGGCAAACAGCCTACAGCGCCTCAGTGATAGAAATCATCTAGCAGTGAGAAATGAGTTACATTTTTTCTACTTGGAAAGACTCAATAACAGCACAAATCCACCGCTAAATAAATGGCTGCTGAGCTTGGGATGAATATGGAATCAGGAGGATGTTTATGCTGCAGTACAAGACTATCTTTATTAATAATTACTTCAATAATATCGTATATAATAGAGTTTATATAAAAAACAAATTTCTAGCATTGATTTAATGGCATTAAACCTTATTAGTGCGTACAAAAACATCAACAAAAGTATGAGTTTGCAGGTTTAATTTAAAATAAAAAGGTAAGTCTTTCAATTTAAACTGTTTGCTCTACGCAGCATCAGGAAATATCCAAGAATTTCGAGATTCCGTGACAGCAGCGTGAGAGAGCAGGCAGGTGAACTCCTTTAAGCGGGAGGGGGGGATGCACAACTCCGCCACAAATACCAACTGAATGTCCCCTCAAAATCCAACTTTTCTGGCAGTTTCATGCACATTTCGCCCTGCTCTCTTTAACCATCCTAGGACGCGCACGGAGCGCACGCCGCGGTGTCTCCAAGCCGCGCCGGAGCGGAAAGGCAAAAAAAAAATAAAGCCCTGAACGCGTCGCGCAGCTCGGACGATTCCACCCTCCGCACTCACCTTCGTTTGGAGGATAAATCCTGGTCCTGGAACTTGAGACGAGTGTTATTATCCAGAGGAACGTGGAAAATATTCGCCTCAGATTCGCAGCCATGTGTGCCGCGTGAAAGCGTGTGTGCTCCCCGTTGGCTGTGCGCGCTGGCTGAAGCCGCTCCATCCCGGTGGGAAAAGTGTGTGTGAATGAACCCAAGTGTGAAAGCGAGTTGGATGCAGCAGCGGATGCTGGGGCGGTCTCTCACACTCAGATGCTTCCCTTAATGCTAATTCAAATGACATGAGCCAAATGACATTACAGTGTTGTGGTCCATACGAGTGTCAGCGTCTCATCTCGACGGCGTGTTTAATCCGAAAATAAAAATAAAAAAGTGAAAAGCAAACGACACTGGCATGGATTTAAGAAACAGTGGATGTGATTTGGTGGATGTATCTGAAGGCTCAGGGGATTAAAACAGTGAACACGGATGAGTATCAGCACTCTGCAATAACCTCAAATGAATAAAATAATGCTGACTTGTCTCCTTTTGTTTAAGCCCGGAGCCGCACTGAGAAACTGTAATCCAAATAAATAACCGAAGATAAAGTTAACAAATGCACAACTCCTCCAGAGAGCCGCCGCTGCACGTCAGAGGTGACATTTAGCAGTGATAACCCTGCAGGCTGCCGGCAGGCATGGGGGTCATTAAACGTCACGTCATCAATGGCCGCGGCCCCTCACATGAATACCCAAACATGAATCTGTCAAAAATTCTCTGATAACGGGCTGAACTGCTCGAATTTGTTTGGTACCGGAGGCTTGTTGGAGGCTCTTTGTCCTGAGGAGCACAACAGCGAAGAGTGTGACTACAGCGCCACCTGTTGATGGATGCTGGAGGAAGGAGGAGAAACCCAATGAATGCTCAGGGATCTTTACAACAAAAAAAAAAAAAGAGGCTGTTTGGATATTTTTAAGGATGATAAGATGAGCATAAGGAGCTTCAATCACTCCCTCGCCATCTGTCCACGACACTTTTGCCATTTTTTTTCATCGATAAGCTGGATGTGATGAAGAAATTGGGGAGAGATTTAGTGTTTATTAGTGAGGCGGTTATGAAGGAAAAGGCCTCGTGCAGAAGTGTGTTGGACCTAACAAAGAGCGGGCTCATGACCCGTCCTCCCACACTCTCCCGTCTCTCAAAGACGCCGTGAACAATCACTCTCGATGGAAGCGCAGCTTGAAGACATAAATACTTTCATTTACATTGATCTGGAGGGGTTTTCCCCGATATGTTGTACAACTTATGCACAAAAGGTCAAACAGAGATGTGCTCCACTTTCTTGAGTCCTTATTTAACACGAACAAGGATGAGGTCTTATAACCTTTGTTGAAAATCCAACAACACAGTGCAGCGAACAGCAAGTGTGGTTGATTTCAAGGCTTTAAATGGGGACCTGTTTGTGTGCGCTCGCATTTGCATGTATGTGCTCATGTGAGCCTCCACTCGGCCGGTCTCCATCTCGCTTTGTGTCTTCGCAGTTGCTACGTCGAAACCATCTCGATCCCCTGTAAGGCATCATAATGGGCCCAGGAAGAGCATCTGGCGCTTTGAGACGCCAAAAAAACGATCTCCCCGCTTCGACCTGCCACTCTTCCCCCATCCACCATAATACCGTTTTCACGTTTCATTCTCCCACAGCGCCACGACAGACTGCGCAATCACAAAGACCCAATTAGCCGAGATGGGATCACGATTTCGCCCGGGGACCGGTGGGCCAATCGCATCGGGCGGCGTACGGCGGGGGCCTATAGGGCAGCGGCGCAGGTGGGTGGGACATGGCTGTGGGGCGGAGGTGACACGGTGACACGGATGGAGAGCGCTCCGTTGTTTCTGGTCATTTGTGTCACAGAAGTTTTGATTGATGACCGTCGGGATGTTTTTCCCACTCTCCCTTGAGATTCCCAGCTCTCCGGAGGGGGGTCTACACAACGGGCCCCCAGCTTCAAACCCTACTTTAAGTTTGGCCCATGGCCCTACACAACACAAACACACACCTACACACACAGAAACACACACAAACACACACTTACTTTTTGTTCCCTTTGGGGCCCCAGATGGCCGCTGCCCACACATCTGTATTGTAAAGCACCAAAAATAGGCCCTGGGTCTGTTTTTATTTGTATGTGCGCACACGTGAACCTGCCTTCATTACACATACAGCATCTCCAAGTGGCTAATAACGGGGAAGAAAATGGAACGGACGGGAAGAAATGAAGCAAAGTAAATACGAAGTAGCCAAATGTAAATGCCTGCATGTGTGCGGGAGTGCAAAGAGAAAAGCCCGAGGGACGGTAGGTGCGTGGGCGGCTGAGAGAGATGAACAAAAGAAGCAGAGAAGAGAGATGAGGAGCAGCGCACTGCCAGTGAGGATTTGATTGGGTGGGTGGGTGGCGGTGGTGAAACAGGGGGGGTGGGTTGGCGGTGTTGGGTGTTGAAAAAGGATCTTCCCTCAAAGCCTGGCTAAGATATTCCTGGAGCGAGTTAGGGCTTCATTTGGCGTGCAGTCCTACACAGAGTGCTTCTATCGCACTGGGAGCTAAAACCATTTAATATTCATGTGACGAGGCTGATATTCTCTGGGTTGTACCACAGATAATAGTCAGATTTTCTAAATCTGTACTGCGTGAGTGTGCGTGTGTGTGTGTGTGTTTCGTTTAGCTCCACGGGGTCGACAAAGCGTCATTAGCATGTCCAAGGCGTTTTTCGTTAGTACCCGGTTCTCTTCCTAACAGCTGCTAGTCTGACGAATTACTACAACTCATGTGTGCCTGCGTGTGTTTGTGCGTTCAGTATAAACAAAGGAAGAAGCGAACAGACGGTTTCATCAAAAACACCAAAACACCAAAAGTGTGTGTGTGTGTGTGTGCATCAAGTGCTCACTTTGATGATTGAGGAAATCTCCATCAGCATCTTGCTTTCAGAGCGTATATGTGTGTGTTTGTGTGTGTGTTTGTGTGGCGTGTTTGCGTGCGATTGCATAAACACGGTGTCAGAGTGATGAGATGTTCCCTCCATCCATCTGTTCTGCTGGCATTTACATCGTCAGAGGGCGACAATAGAGGAGAGATAGAAAGAGTCGGATCGGGAAGGAGAACAGAGATAAACGGCTGATTAAAGAGATTCTACGATAGCGATTTCTGTCAGTCAAAAGAGCAGCGAGTCTCTCTCAGGTCACCTGTGGCAGCTCCGTCCTGATTTGATCTATCGAACACGTCTGCGGGTTCCTGAGTATCTGTGAGAGGATGTTGTGAGAGTGGAGCTGCAGCGTGTCTTCCTGGGGATGTGGTTTGTGTCTTTTTTCGTGGACCGTTTGAGAGACAGAGAGAACTCTCATTGTTCTGTGCCTCCTTATCTGCCGTCTCGGCGGAGAGGCCCGTGCTGTTTCCCCCCTCAGCGATGTGACCCGGCTGTGATACCGCACGCCCTCGTCTCTGCAGATAACAGACCACCCTAAAAATACTCCTCCTTTCTACCACTCCGGCACTCTTCCCCTCTGTTCTCCTCACCTCCTCTGGCTCACTGTATCCTCGGGAGTCTCCGTAGCCAGGACTGAGCTCTGCCAGACTGAAAAACCTCGGGGCGCTTCCTAATGTCACGGAGGTCCTTTAACTCTATATTTTCCCCCCTCTTTTCTTCTTCTACTCCTCGTTTCTCTCGGAGGCCGTGGATGTTACAGTGTCGGCCCGAGCGGCAGAAGTGCAACTCAGACTGTTACATCACAAGTTGTCTTATATTTTTTTTCCACAATAATTCCTCATCGCCCCCCGCAGCTACTTCAGTCACCCACACTCTGGACACACAGGGCAGATGGGATGTAGGAGGAGACGGTGAGGACAGAATCTGCCCGGCTCACATAATTATACATCAAGTAATTTAGCATAACTCCCCAATAAAATATTGAAGAGTGCATTGTTTTCCATGCCTCACGGGTTTGACAGTCTGGAACAATGCTAATTATGATAAACTAGGCTTTCTTTCTTTTTCTTTTTTTTTTTTGAAGATCACACCACAGCCAAGTGCTTTGAGAGCTTTTTCATCTCTCTGCCGCCTCGCTCGCTGCCTAAACTCTCCTCTGTTGTGAGGAGCTTTTAAGGATCCCGACAGTGACCCTTTCTGTAGTTTTGAGGAAGTTTCTTGCTAATTTGAACCGCTTTTACTCCGAGCTCCTTTGCCGCATTTGACATTTGGGGTTAGAAAGCTGTCGTTTTTGTGTTCTTTGTGTGTTGTGCGGTTATGTGTGTGTGCTTGTGTGTGTGTGTGCACGCATCCTCTCCCTTTCTTTTGGCCCAAACCCACGCAGGTGACCAGAGGGGGTCTTGTGTGGGTGGACAACTCAATGGTGAGCCCCTCTCTTTACCCTCACCCTCCCATTCCCTCTTTTCTTGCCCTCCGTCCACCAGTGTGAGTCCAAAAAGAGGGAGGAGATGGAGGAGAGGAGGAGATGGAGGAGAGGGGGGGCCCGGGAGGAGAAAAAGTCTGTTTCACACCCGCCCTCGAGCAAACACACTGGCCAAAACGTTGCAATCGGCAAAATAACAGCATAATAAGGAAGTGTGATTAAAATGCATGTTTGCCTTTGATCGTGAAGCAGCAGCTTCTGTACAGATCAGAGACAAAGCCGGAGAGGCTGTCAGGAGTTTCGTGTGAAGTAGTGTTCAGACAATTAGCTTGATTAACCACTAAACAGAACATTAAACTATGACTTTTTTAATAAGAGACGCGCACTGATTTTTATATCAACAACGGAGGAAAGAAATGAGTCCGTCGTAGCGGCGAACCAGCAGAGAATCACCACAGACTCTGTGTCCCGTCGGCTCTGGGGAACGTTCTGGAGGAATGCTAATGAGGCTTTGTGTCTGCTGGATGTGTAATAGGCAACTGTTTGCTAACGCATCACCCAATCAAGTTGATAAGGTGATAATTTGTCAGTGTTGTGCTTACAGCTTGTTAGACTGCCCAAAGTGGCCAAAAAGAAGAAAAAAAATAAACTGCTAAGTCATTGTCTGGATTCTCAGGGCCGAGGATTTGATGCTTGTCTCGGTTTTTCAAAGCATCGTCGACTAAATATCTCCACATAATCAACCCTATCTGCCTCTTTGGTAACTTATGAGATGTGTTTTTTCAGGTATTCATTATTGTCGGACTTAATGATTTAGGGTTGCAACTAATGACCATTCTCACCATTAATCTGCCAATTATTTTCTGAGATGACATTTTCAAATTGCTTGTTTGGACCAACAGTCCAAGAATTATTTATTTTACAGTGATATTTAACGGAGAAAGGCAAAAAAATCTTCACATTTAAAAAGCCGGAACTGAATATTTGGCAGGCATTATGCCTCAAGATAGGAATGCACCAATCGCGAAATACTGATGATTAAAATAACAATTTGGCAGATAATGAAACTTGTGTTTTTTTGTTTTTTGTTTTGTTTTGTTTTGTAAGACCCCTTTTGTGCCAAGGACACACAGAAATCTCCATTATAAAAAATAAATGAACTCATTCAGCCCCTTCATTACATCATCTTTGAAAGAGCACTATCTTCTTTCACATGGTGGATTTCAGCCGATATAGAGAGGCGAGGAGAAACACAGTACAAATACTCTGTTGCCGTACTTAATGAGGTTTTTCAGGTATCTGTAATACAACTTTTTTTCTCCAGACATTTTAACACAACAAACTGTACTTTATACTCCTTACATTTTCAAAACAGGCTCATTGCTTTAGTTTTAATGCATCCGAGGGAAAATTATGGTTAATTTTTATTTTGCGTCGTTGCACGCCGCCTTCCCATCATCACAAGACTGATATCAACCTATCAACCTATAACTTAGCCCACAGACTGAGATTCTGAGAAGCAAAACATTCCCTCTTTGAATTATATTAGTATGATGTGAGGTCCGGTTAGCTTTGCACAGAAGTGTCCAGTAGAAATGTCTCTCAGGGGGTTAATTTATACTTTTATACTTATAATTATAATAATTATAATTTCAGAGCCTGTACTTTCCTCAGGAAGTTGAATCTGTACTTCTACTTTTACCAGAGTCTTTTTTATGCAAGTATCTGTACTTCTACTTAAGTAAAGAGTGTTTGTACTTTCGTCATCTCTGCTGATGTATTACTTGAACGATTACAGATTATCAAAGTGATTTTCAGTTGATTGAATAATCGATTAATTGACAGATCGTTTCAGCTCTAGAATGATTTACTGTGAGATATAAACAAACGAACAGTAAATTAAAAGTAAGAATAACCATTTGACGGAGTGCTGTAGCCTCACAGGAAGGTGTGTTTGTGTGTGTTTCACAGAGGAAGACAATCTAAGATGATAAGAGTCCGTGTTTTACGGAGGATTAGTAGGGATTAGGCTGTCAAACGGACAATTGTCCAGTTTATCCTGTTACCTTTCTCTTTATCAGCAGTCTGGTCACACAAAAACATGAGAAGAGGAGGATGAATTAAAAGCCAGGAGATAAACTGCCCCTGAACATGTGAAAACTCTGTCACACGCCGGGTTTATGATATGATTTATCTTGAACAGAATTCCCTCTGGGGGAGGATGTTTAGGTTTCTCCCAAAGTATCCCTTTTGTACTGTTATAGGTATTGTTACTACACCAGTGTTTAAACTATCTTACTCTACAGAGAGAGAAAAAAAAGAAGCTGATTTTCTTTTCACATATGACAATCAACCCCCTTTTGTTGTCATGACGGACAATCGCCTTGTGTGGGACACTCACTTCACATCCATTTATCATGTCCGTGCTTGACATCCATCAGTGGCCCATAGCAACACTGCCCCCCGATGGGCGAAGGCGGCAAAAACTGCTCTTGGACATCATCAAACGTGGCACGAGTTTGTGTGATGTGCTAAATTAAGACGTGAGTGGGCCTGACTGCCAAGTGGGAGGACTGAGGAGGTTTCAAGGAGGGCGCAGAGTTGGGCAAGTCATCGCGAGGGCATAAATGAGTCATGATCTTTGAAACTCAAAAGCTCAAGACAGTCAAAACTAATTCACGCTTCCGAGACCAGATGAGGAGATAACAGACAAAAACATACATTCAGTTCAGGAGAGAAAAGTTACTACGAGGTTGAGTCATTTCAGTTTGTGTCTGAAGCCGCTGGAGACGACAATTACCGACTTACAGTACACACGACAATTAATCACAGCTACAGCTCAAGTGGTGGAGACTCAGTCCACTGGCAGCACGGCCTCCAGGCTCTGACAGCCTTCATCTGCATTCCTGAAGTGCCCTTGAGCAACACACCCTGAATCCCCCGTCAGCTATAGCGGCCCTACTCTGCTACCGACCTTCGCACGCTTGATTTCCTTGTAAAGAGGGCAACAGAAATAGACGTCTCCTTCAGGAATCAGTCACTCTGAACAGCTTGCAAGAAAGATCAGTTTAGTTGTACGTGTTAGCTGGCAAGATGCATCCACACGCTGTATGCAGCGTAACAGAAACCCCACGACGACGGCACAGCAGTCATGAATCCATTCATGAACGTCACTTTCACAGTATTCAACGGCGCCGAAGGTGTCAGTTTTCAGTCATTTACAGCTCGTACGCGTAGTTTTTTTAGATGTTCATTACGCTATCGTGCGTTTACAACTTGACGATGTTGCGCCTATCTAGGTCAGCTGAGCTAGATTTGGAGTTGTCAGCTTTCTGCAGACTAAATAGGTCATGCTAACGAGGTGGGGGGGTTTTGACAAGCCTCTCAGACTCCATCAGTTCTCGCCACAAAACAATCTCAAGATTGCTGATTATGTAAAACACCCCGGCCCCAGCTTTAAGCTATATAATGTCAAATTATGACAATGGATATTACAGTCACCTCTGTCAACACTAGAAAATCTATGAAGACAATATTTAGTGTGACAAATTCAATGTAATTGTAATTATGCATGCATATGCACTGAGAGCTAAATATGAAGCAATTTACTGATGCTTTGGAGAAATCTAAGCGAAGCGGGGAATGTGTGCTGATTAGAATCTGCTGGGCTTTTTATGAAGAGCTTCACAGCATGATTATTAACCCAGAGAGCATAAATATAGATGAGAGTCCAAGGAGACAATATGAACGTGATGCATCAGTTCCACAGTGATATTCAAACAAACCCACATAAAGATATGTAGGTGTTGGCATAGAGGAGTCTTAATTTCAAAGTGCAAACGTCTGCAACTATTGGCTGCCATGATGCAATATTGGGCTTCCTGTCCTCAATTTATGAGCCACAGGTTACGAAAAAACACGAGTAGCACCAAAGGTATATATATATGTGCAGGGGCGACATAGAAAGTTCTCCTCTGGATCTTCGTGCTGTCAACATGACTCCCATAAAAGTGATGAGCGTGGCCGTTCTCCTCTGCTTCGTACTGGGTCTGCTCAGTCCAACTTCATCTGCCCGTAAGTGTGTTTCATCACATTTTGACTGCTCGTTAAGAACATTATTATACACTAAAAATGACATGAAGACTCTGATGAGCTGATTCATTTTGTGTGTTCATGCGAGCACACAGCAGGTTTCATCAATAGCAGAGCTTGTTGTACGACATACAACAGGAAGCCGATACCCTTCCAGCGCATCAAGGGCTACAGAGAACAAACCACCAAAGAAAACTGCCGCATCGAGGCGATCATGTAAGACTCTCTACCTACGAAACCATCAGAACTCCAACCCTGCCGGCCCCGAGCACACTATGATATTTGAATCACTGTCGGAGCACGTAAAACCTTTATGAGGGGTTCAAGAAGTGATTCCATTAATTTAATTTATTCCAAAATTCAAAACGCACTGCGATATTTAGTGGAAAACATGTTGTTGCTGCTGAACTTCTTGCCATAAATAAAAACAAGCCATTCCATCCGGTCTACCACGACACTTTGCTGTCAGAACTTTCTGACTTTCATAACTCTAAACAGGCAGCTGTGTGTCTGCTCCACATCTCCATAAATTATGTTTATAAATTATTTGCATCCAAGCTGTCTCGTGTTCAAGATTGTCAATATCCGATTACACAATAGAGCTTCGTATCAAACCCAGGGCTCCAGACAAGAAATTGCAGTAACAAGGTTTTTGTTTTTTTTTAACATTTCTTTTTATCTGATCTATCAAGCGCAACCAATCAGAATGTTAAGTCCCACTTGACAGATTGTTTTGTGACGCTCCTCTGAAGCCCTGAAACCTTAAGTACCAGCATTGTCAGTGCTGAAAACTGGAACGGAATACTTGGTCAGAAACTTTCGTTTCGCCTCCTTTTTTCAATTTGATATTTCATTATATAAATCATGTGATTTTACTTACTTCTGTCAAGTTCTTGTAATGCTGCATTATGTTACTGCAGGACAAAAGATTCATGCACCAGATTAACTTGGCTTATTTTTTCTAAAAGACAAAAGGTTTTGTAGAAATACGCTAATAATCCTCAAAATGAGTGATCACTGAAGCATTGTTTAACTATCAGTACTGAAACTCTGGTATTAACTTGTAGTATACATCATTTAATAAACTACTAATAAACGACCCGTGTAGTAATATTTTTTAATCCTTTATACAATCATGTGTTCCTGAGCCTTTCGAGGACGACCCTTTCACACCCAATCATGACACCATCACCTAATGAATCATTAGAAATGTCTGAAACAGGTGTTTTTTGAATATTTCAAAACTTTTCCAATCTTTCGTCGCCCCTGTACCAACTTGATTGACATGTGTAGCTGATGAGGTAAAATCAGGGTTGTACTTATTCTTGTCATCCTTCACTGAATAGAGAAATACAATGTTCTCTGTGTTTCTAATGATAATGATAACTTGTCTCACTACTGCAGTTTCTACACGGTTAGGAAGACTGAGGTATGTGCGACTCGCAAGGATGAGTGGGTGAGAATAATCCTGGACCAACTCAGGTACGAGACTCCCACTCACTTTTTTCAAATACCAACCAGTTTCGGTTTCAACACGGAGCTTAAAATCAGGCCAAGCTCTGCGTGTGAACAGGCTTTTTATTTTGTTCTGGGGGCATTGTGAGTAAAAAAATCCTCTCTTCTTTGTAGTTCAAAACTGAAGAAAATGTCCAAGGCCGGCCCTGCAGCAGGTGAAAATCAGATGAAGAAAACCGTGAACCCTCCGATCAGTGATGGAAGTGGATCTTTCTTCAACGCCACACAGACCTTCCCGAACAGCACTCAAAGTTTCTATTAGCAAGAAAACAGGCTGTGGCCTCAGAGATTTTAAGCTAAATCATTTTTGAAAAAAAAAAAATGCTAATTTGAGCAAATGTTTGAGAAATTGAACCCACTATAATCCAGTCATGTTGGGGATATTATCTCTGAGAAGGCAAGGAAATGCTAATTACTTTGACTCACTTAAAAAATATGCAGCTTTGGCCCTGATACTCCATTTAATCATGACTTAGGGGGAACTTTAGAAGAACAGCTTTGAGAAAATTGATGTAGATTATGTGCTTAGCCATTTAGCAAATGTTTATGTGACCATATTCAGTCTATCATGTTTTATTCCCTGCTATGAATCTTCTGTTTAATCAAGTTTATGTGCTAAAATGTGCCAATAGCAGTTCTCATAAACCAATAAAGTGACTTACGAACTCCATTATTGTTGTCCAAGTTTATTTAATCAAACAACAACACTCTCTTATTTAGAGTCATCTGATGTCCAATGTTGCCTCAACAATTTACTGTTAAAATACATTTTTACAGTGAATAAAAAGCGATTCATCCTTGTAAAAATGACAGTCGTGTCAGTGGAACAACCTGTGTTTTTACTCTCGACCCTGATCCTCATCACTGGATACTCTTTGAAGTTTTGGGAAAAATTTTCATTCAGAAGAGAGAATCTTCATTGAATAATTGTTTACATGACTAGATAAACAAACTGACCTCAAAGGACAACACAGTTTCATACAGTTTTACTTTGTTTACATGTGGCGGACCCTGCCACCTTTTTAGCTTCAAACAGTGTTCTGGCCCTTATTTTCCTTGTTTATTCACTTATGGAAAAAATACATATTTCCGATTTTTTATTATTACCTCAATAATATTGTAAATATTAAAATTCTGAGTTTGAATTTCTTCTCCAGGACTACACAGCGCCCATTATTACAAATATCAAATGCACAGGGTCCACAATGTGTGCAAGCTGAGTAGACTGTGGTTCTGCATGGTGCATGTTTTAGTTGCGTGACAAACACTTAGCTGCCAACACATCTGCTGGAAGGTGTCTGAGAACTTTTCGAGTAGCTGTCCAGCCTCCCTGAGCTCATGCAAATGCATGACAGGACTGACAGGGAGGCAGCCTCTTTATTTTCTATTTCATATTAGCACCACAGGGGGTTTCGTGCTCCAGTCAGACAGGGTGACAAGCCAATCTCACCAAAAACTGTCCTGAAGTGATTCCACGTCCCCACTAGATGGCAGAATTGATCTGTAAAATCTGAGCCTCTGTCAGCTACATCATGTGGTCCTGATGGACATTTGCTAAGCACAGCTACCTCTGATTATGCAATAACAACAACACATGTGCATAAAGGACAAGAACATTTATTTAGTTTCACGCAAACAACAGACATGAAGGACACTTTTTGTATCCTTTATCTCCAATAAGCCTCATTTTAACTTAACATAGACAGCAAGGTTGTCAGCAAAATAGAAGAACAAATAAATATTGCTGCCAATAAATAATAAATATCCCAGAATAACATCAGAAAGCATTTTAAAGCATTTTAAATAGTTTAAATTACTACAAGACAGTCAGCTATAGATTTCCACAGTGGTGAGGAGTGCTTTCTAAGAGCTTGAGGTTTGAGTGGAGGGAGCAGCAGTAGAGCTCTTCTTTGCTCTGCGGGCCTGCCTGTAAAACACACAAAGAAGACATAACCGTTAGAAAAAACTGTTTGTGCTGCACCAGAGACTTTGTAATACATCGTGTATCAAACTGTCAATACTAGAGACTAAGTGATATGATAAAGGCCTACTCACTCTAGCTCCTTGATCTTCTCAAACACCCAGTCCTGTCTCCAGTGGCTGCAGACGTCTCCCTCCGTGGTCTCAAAACTGGGTGGAAAAAAGGAAAAGATCAGTCACAAACTCAAACTAAGATTTCAACTGTACAAAGTTTTGGACAATTGCTGTGTGTAACAAAACAAGGAGGTGATTATTACATGACAGCGCGGACACATGGGAGGTTCTTCCTCTGGATCCTGTAGCCCAAGATGGGAGCGGTGACGTTCACGATGCTGACCTCAGTGCAGCATTTGGAGATTTTCACGTCTGTTTTGCAGGGAAACAAGAACTGGTTATTATAAGCATACGTCTTTTTCATTTCTTACATCAAATCTTAATAAATATAATTAAAATGTGTTTCAAATGTGCATGGCAAGCTACAAGCTCCTGTGTGGATCTTACCATCAGCCGTTGCGGCCATCGCCAGAACCCCGACGAGGAGAGCCAGGCATGCCAGTCTTCTGATGCACAGCTGCATGGTTACTGCGTGAGATGTTCCAGAGGGTCTTTACAGAAGATGACTGCTTGATCTGGCAGATGGAGACGACTGATCTCTTCTGACCAGACCTCTTGATTTTATACAAATAAAAGAGGAACCGAGAAAAACTGGACGGATGCATCGTCTCCCGGGCTTTCTACAGAGTGTGTATGCATCGGGGCGGAGTGACGGACGCACTTTGGTGACACTGTAATCTTCCATTTCCTTTTTTGCGATTTCATCATTTCATTGACTGAGCTCACTAAGACATTTACAGAAATTGAGACTGCATGTTAAGGATTCACTTTTATAACTTTTTCAATGTCCACAAACAGCAAACTAAAAAATCCGCCTCCACCGAATGATATAATAGATTATCACCAGGTTTATTCTATGCTTACTATTTTTTAATTCTTAAAAATCTCTGACTAATGCAAAAAGTTTTTAAATCACAAATAAATAAAGACGTACATGAGGCGTGAGACATAAACATCCACTGAAGCTTCTGCTGAACTGAAGAGAAACCTCGAATTTGTGTGGAGAGATAAGAAGACTCCAATTAATAAACTATCTGAGGTATGACTGGCTCTAGTTTGATCACATCATCTTGCTCTTCTGCAATGGCTTTAATGGCACCTGACTTGAAAATAGAGAACCAGCTGTTTAACTTAATAAACGAAGCTCAACTTAGCAACATTATCCACTCACACATACATGGAACAGACATTGGGTGCGATCTGGGTTCAGTGTTTTTCTGAAAGACACACAACATGCAGTCGGTAGGGTTCAGCGAAGTCTACACAGTTGGCATTTGCCGATATCCTACGCGAAACTGCTTGTGTTTCAGAATTTTAGATGGTGTATTAGTTGGCCATTAGCACACCACTGCCGCTCTGACCCACTGAACCCAGCAGAGCAAACTGTCTCCGGTCACCACAAACAAACTCCCTCTTACTGTGGCTTAAAAGTGTCTTCATCCCTGCACCACATGGGTGTTATTAAAGTGAAACTCTCACCAAAATGCAACCTAGGCTTTTTTTGTGAATGTATATGAGTCAAAACTTCATGTAAAAGCATAATTATGATGAAAGAGGCGGTTTTAAGATTTACCGTATTTTCGTTTTCGGGTCAAACTCATTTTCAATGGTAGTGCAATGGTAGTGTTCTCAATGCTCGTGTTCATGTGTAGAGACCCTGGTGATACTACGAGCAAAGTTTCATGTTGTGTCGAGTCTTCTAAGCGTTTTAAAATGAGAGATTTTGATGCTATCGTAAAAATGCCCCATGCACTCCCATTGAAAATGAGCTTGACCCGAAAACGAAAATACGGTCAATCTTAAAAGTGCCTCTTTCAACATAATTATGCTTTTACACGAAGGTTTGACTCATATACATTCACAAAAAAAGCCTAGGTTGCATTTTGGCGAGAGTTTCACTTTAAGTTGTGTTCAGCCTCAGGAGCTTGAAACAAAGTTAGCTGGCTAGCTATACTGAGGAAGCTATGCTAAGAAAATGCAAATAATAATAGTATGATTGAGGGAAACAACAGACCGCAGAAGAAAAAAAAAACAGCTGGCAACGATGTAACTGTCTTGAGTTTGTCAAACTGAGTTGGTTTATTGAGAAAATGCCAAATAGGACATGAGGCAAACTACTGTTTTCTGTTCTCGGGTCGGGGGCCTTTTAAATCACAGTGATACGATGTAAGGACTCAGAAGTCAATGACTGGCAGCCATAGGCGATCAAAGACGCTACTGTCTATCGGCCACACCCTAGCAGCCGGTGCCAGGGATCCAAACACCAACCCCTCCGATTTGCAGGAACGACCGACTCTACCTCCTGAGTCACAAACACCCCGAGCATTAGCTCTGTGATAGACTGGCATCTTGGTATAAGTCCTGCTGATTTCAGCAATAATGTAAAAGCGGCATCATGTGCCGGTCACTCTCCCCAATGTGTCATCTTTTTCTTTTCATCCCTCCTCTTTCTCTGGTGCTGGCTCTCAACGGTCAGAGCAGGGGCAAGAAAAGGGGAAGGAAGGAGATTCTGAGGCTTTCCACCACAAATTTCCAGACATCCTCCACCCAAATTTGGTCATATGTCCTTGCATGCTCCTTCACTGCAGTTACAAGTCTCAACTTGTTTGAGGGGACCTTTATGATTCAGACAACTCAGAAAATATAAGAAATTGAAAATTACTTTGCAAGTAGAAATGTATATCTGATTTACTACAAACTGCATGAGGAGGTTGTTTTTTTTCTGAACTTAAGTGAACTTGTAGCTTCAAAATAAGTTATCCAGTTATCTGTCAGGCTTTAAATTGTTTTAAATAGTCCTTCATACATTGTGAATGTTTTATATTAATGCAAATATATTCCAAATATACTGTATTTTATTGTTAAACTAATTGTCTTAAAGCATCAGTAAGTTATCTGTGACTGTTGTAGATCTCTTTCCGTGACCAGTAAGAGCTGCATTACAGGAACTCATCTCCACCGACAAGTATCTGGCACAGAGTTCAGTATGTAGCCAAACAGTATATAGTTTACTAGGCAGGGTTAACAGAACCGCTCATGGTCATTTCTGTGTTTTCAATGAATGATTAAACATGTTTTAAAAAGTTAGTGCACAGTAATAAATGACAACCTGTGGACTGAATGAGCTAATTTCCCCCCTCATGTCTAACAGTGATGCATCAAAAGAAAAGGCCCTCCAAAAAGCAGAACTCGTGATCTCAGACTTTTCTCAGCATGCTCCGATGATGCCAAAAGAATAATTTCATAAGAAGTTCATTTCGGAGAAGCTTGCAGGGCTGAAAAGAGCTTGTCTGCTATGCCAAAGGGTAAAATGTGCTGATGACAAAAAAAGGGAAGAAAGTCACTGCATGGTTTCACCCTTAAGGGACTAATCGTTTAGATTTTGAGCAAGTTACAATAAAGACGAGGAGGTTTGTCATGTAAAGCAAAGATTAACTGTATCGAAAATGCACAGTTGAGACATCTAATCTGCTGAAAAGTAGCTTTCATCCATAAATCTCAGCACCTGGTGAGGAAATCTTATTGTTACCAATCAACAATCCTTATCAACCTCTAACATTAAGATCTACAAACAATTAGGCTTCAGAATATTGATTTCTTCTCTGCAGTTCTTCACCTTCCTCACCTGTGCAGTCTTGGTTTATTTCTCACCAGACTGCCATTTCAAAGGTTGCACTTAAAAAAGCTGATTTCCTTTAACCAGCGGTGATAGTTTCGTGCTGGTAACGTTTTCAGTTTTTGAGACTGCGTGTGCCATTTTGAGAACTTTGTCAGGAGTTTATATGTCTGTCTGTCTGTGGACGGATTCTTTTAGAGTTAGTGTCAACACTCTTGCAAGATAAAATCCCCAAAACTTTACAGGTTTGCAGTTGAGCCAAGTATAAGAGACAGGTGCCATCTAAGGAAAAGTTGAATGTAACAATAATTTGCACTGATGAATCTTAAAACATGCAGCTTTACACAGCAGGCCGCTGACAGTGTCAGCTGATACCGGGCATGACTTTACTGGATTTGGAGTTCTTGATCAAAACGTTAAAATTCCTTTTCAATCAGAAGCAGAAGTGATCCTCAAAATGAGGAAGGAAGCATGAACAGTGTGGTTGCCTTCACTAAAATGATGATACAATTGCACAACAGGGTATGCACTGACTGAGTGGGGAATGTAAAAGAAAGTTCTCCTTTTTTAGGGACCTCATTCACAATTTTTTATCCTGCCTCAAGGCTTTTAATCTAACAGATTAAACCAGATTAGTACTGTAATGTCTGTCAATGTGTAAAAATCTGATTCAACAATCCTGGCAGCCTGCTGTGCTGGGCCATGACTTCTCTCATATCATTACCTTTATGGGCTCAAGCCGACTGCCAAATGATAAAACAATACAGTACAACACTTGGTAGAACAATCTTAAAGTGACTGATTGCCCAGCAGACCTCAGCACTCTGCGGCACAACTAAAGCATATATCAGTAAGTCATAATAACAGACTGTCATCACACAGGGACAGGATAGAGTCAACTAAACATTATGGATCCATTAAAAGTACCACTCACTTTGTTATATCAAACGCAACAGAGCAGCTCCATTAGTCTTTATCGAGTGTAAGATAACTTCTTCAAAGACACGGTGGCTGCAGGAGAATTGAATTCCTCATTTTAGTTTTGTGTTCATCTTATTTTGCTGCAGAAGTAGCTCTCTTGACTGACAATACACTTTATGTTCTGCATAACTTATTAATATTGTTCTATATTAGTAATTTACATCACTTTGTCTCAGCGGAATTAGAAATAGTTCATAGCTCAATAGCTTTGTGAATAGACTCATTCACAGAAGTGAAAGTGAGCCCCTCTGTGTTGTCTTTATACAAACTGGTAACATACTACTTATAAAGGAATCAAATGTGAATAAAACACAAACTACTTTGTAGAAATAACAACACAAACTTATGTACAAAAAAATCTCGGCACCTACTCAAAATTAAATGACAAAACACAATGTTCGTCATCGCCTGAGTCTTTTCTGTTCTTATGTAAGTCCTTCAAACTTTCGTTTATTTCCACATCCAGCAGTTACAGACCAACATCATCATTCAGTCGGAGTCTCTTCACAGACTCCTGAGGGAAGTATCAGGATCTTTACCCGCTTAATGCTCCACTAAAGCTTTCACCAAATGATCACTAACTTTCTCTGTCTGCTGTTTTTATTCACAATCTCCTTCTTTCACATTGTCAAATTGTTTTCACATTGTCATTTGATACATATGTTTTAGAAAATCATGGATTGTGGCTGCTTTAAGAAGAGGAAATGATTGCTCGAATGGTAAAAGCCCTCTACTGTTCACACTGATGACACAGGGCTGTTCTGCCAGACACAGTTTGAACCACATCATCAAGTTCACAGATGACACAACAGTGTCGGGCCTCATCAGTGACGATGACGACTCAGCCTACAAAGTACATCTACTTATCAACTGGTGTGACATCAATAATCTTCAACTCAATGTCAACAAAACCAAAGAAATAACTGTGGACTTCAGGAGAGAAACACATGCCACACACCCCACTTACCATCAATGGCAGTGCAGTGGAGTCTGTGAAAAGCTACAAGTTCCTGGGGGTGCATATCACAGATGACCTGACATGGTGCACCATCACCACCTCCCTAGTCAAGACGGCACAGCAACGCCTCCACTTCCTTTGCCGGATGAGGAGAGCTGATCTCCACCCTTCTGCCCTCACCACCTTTTACAGAGGTGCTATTGAGAACATCCTTACCAGCAGCCTCTCAGTCTGGTACGGCAGCTGCCCTGTTGCTGACCAGAACGCCCTACAAAGGGTGCTGAGGACAGCAGAGAAGATCACCAGATGAGCCCAACCATCCATCCAGGACCTGTACCCGTCCCGCTGCCTCAAGAGACCCACCAATATCACCAAAGACCCCACCCACCCAGCAAACAAACTGTTCACCCTCCTACCATCTGGTGGGCGTTACCGCAGCATGCAGTGCAAGACTACCAGACTCAGCAAAAGCTTTTTCCCACAGGCCATCAGACTACTCAACGCACTCAAGAAAATTCAATGAACATGACAACCCCGGCACCCACAAAGACCAACTGAATTTAAAAATTTAAACTTAATGTCTGTACTATGCTCTTTATATGCACACTATCATACATGTTTACATTCCTCCATGCTGCTATTCTGCACCTCAGTAACATACCTCAAAATTGAATCAAACTCTGGCCCACTGTGAATATTCTATTCTGTATTATGTATAAGCCCACTGTCTGTACTTGTTGTGTTTATTTGTTTATATCTGTGTGCAGTATTATGTTTTTGTTGTGTGTTAAATATTACTTGCACATTTGGAGTATGGGGAAATGCAAATTTCAATCCTCTTGCACTAATTGCATGGTCTTATTGACAATTAAGATCACTTTGGCTTTGACTTCGACTAAAAAGACAACTTTTTTTCGCAGATTTTGTGGCGATGGCGTCACATACTTCCCGTTTGTTCATGGCGGACAGGAGTCACCACTGTCACGGCCACTAGACATACCATGACATAGACATATCATGAACACATGTCGTTGTGGTAGTGTTGTCAGGATACTGGAATTTGAAACTCTGATACAATAACTTCAAAAATGTCAATATTCAATACCATCATCAATACCGTGGGGAAACATTGACACGACCTTGGGAAAATAACATTTCAGATTTTTATGGAAACAAAAATAAACCAATACTTGTGTCTGCAAGTTAACAACAACGGCATCTGAGTTAATTTATTTCTGGAGACGGTACGACTATGTGGGAGTCGAAGAGGAGCACAAAAAAACCCAGCCAGTACTGGTTTATTTATATGGAAAAAGTTAGTATTGAATGTCTTCATATATTCGGTATTGATATGTATCCATCTTTGGATATTTTTGACAGCACTGAGCTGTGAGCATTTCAACGAAACTGTCTCTTGTGACAGTCACAAGAAAGTACCTCAACTGAATTTACCCTTCATAGCCTCAGTATCAATTTACTTCAATAAAATACAAACATTAAGGCATTAAAATAACATACAGCTCTCCCTTTAGTCAAAGTCTTCAGAACCCCAAACTAAAAGATACCAGGTAGTTTAAATTCTGTTGTGCTTTAACATATTTCATAGTATTAGTGTAGATAATTCTGGGAGTCACATACTGTTTTTAAAGTCTCTTAAAACTTGCCTGGGATAAAGTGAAGCATCCTTGGTGTTGGTCTGTGCGTTCCTCCATCATGTGGTGTTGGTCAGCATCGCCCAGGCTCTCACACAGTCTTGACCACAGCTACAACCAACATATCAAGGCAGAATATACAGTAAGTAGTTACAGACATTGTCTTAATGTAGGCTAAGCTGAACATTAATTTAATACATTACAACATTAATAACAGAATGAAAGCAGCAGGAACTACAATAAAATATGGCTATGATGAAATTACAGCGTTGCTATGGAAACAAAACTTTACCACCTAGCTAGCGAACATTAGCATCAAACTTGTACTCACCAAATAAACATTATCAATCAAACATGACGCATTTGGTTTCGTTTTAGTAAAAAAACACGCGATGAGCCACAGTATCCTAAAGCAATATAAAGTTGGTCCTGGTTAATTTTGACGTCAAATATGAGATAAAATACGAACTTTTACTCATCTTTTAGCTAGCTAGCTAGCTAGCTGACCTGCAGCCATCTTGGATGTTTCCTTCCTCTCTGCTGACGGACGTCGTTGAGCGCAGTAGCGCCCTCTGTCGGACTTTGAGGAAAACTGCACCCATTCAATGTCACATTAATAGTTACAGTGGCTACTACAGACATTATTTTACTGATAAATGTGGAGTTAATTCATTAAATTAATGGCTCTTATGTTTGTGTGTGTGGTTAAAGTAGGTGTAAACAGGTCGGGCCTCCTGATTGGTCAGTTCGAGGTGATTGCTCCCTTTGGATTGGAGCAGAGAGATGTCAGCAGCCTTCTCGCTCCACTTCCAACAAACAAGCAGCAGCATGTTGATGTTGTGTGTGTGTGTCTTCAGTTTATCTGTGAGGAACCCGGAACAAGCCTGTTTAGTGAGTTTTGTGAGGTAAATTTTGAGGCAGCATTGAATTGGACCTTATAGAAGTGGTCATTTTTTCCTCTCGCTTATTGATAAGGAGATGAGGTAAGTTATTTGTCATTTAGTTACTTTTGTTTTCTCTTTGCAAGAGGAGTTTAGGGCTGATTATCACTTTTATGGGGTTTTTGTTCTTGTTTGTTTTTACTGTTTTTGGCCTATTCAAGGCTTTTTATTCCAGGCTTGACAGAGGACAGGAAATGGGATGAGACGAGGGGGATGACATGCAGCATATGGCCGCATGTAAGACTCAAATCCTGGGCTGCTGCAATGAGGACAAAGCCTTTGTACCCTCAAGTACCTCAAAGCTATAGAGAGCCAAAGTCGGGCTCCTTCCAGTAGAACTCATGGGACTTTTTTTCGGAAAAAAATTTGTATGTTGGTGAACGGAGAGACACAAATAATGACACGTACGATGTTTGAACGATACATTATCAAGTCTAGGAAGTCGTAGTTTGTTGTAAATTCAGTAAAATACCATCTAGCCTTCTACCGCTCAGCGAACTACACTGTCTCGCTCAACATGGCCGTGAGTGAGATTTCTGAGCTGCTGATATAGAGGACGTTTTTTCTGAAAGTCCCATAAAGGAAATCGAAAGGGGCTTTTCTTCGAAGATGAAGATTTGGGTGACCTAGTTGTTTAACCGTGACTGTGTACCACATGGGCACACAAGTATCAAGATAACTCTTACAGTGTCTAACTGGTACTGTGCCTCTCAATTAGCCTACCGGATATAATAACCAAAGGCAGCCATGAATAAACAACTGGGGACAAGTCAAAACGTTCAGAACATGCGTCTGCGCTGCCATGCTTCCCCCTCTTGCATGAACGAACACGTGAGATCAAACCGTGTGCTTCATAGTGGAGCAGAGCAACATGGTTTTGTGTATGTGTGCATGTGTTCGTCTGCGTAAGCTTTCACATGCCTGAGAAAAGAAGAAGAGTCTCTCCTTTTCCCCCTGCATGCACTGTGGTTGCAGCAAAGAGTGCGCCTCAGCTCACCTCAAAAACCCTAACAGTAGAAAGCTACTGTTTTAGAAAGTGAAAATACACATGCTGTCGGAATGAACTGTGACCTTTGCAGTTTGTGTGTATCTTCTTTAAGATTCAGAAGGTTTCCAGGTTCTGTTGAGTTTGACAAGTTTTCAGTTATCTCTTTTTATTTATATGAAACTTTATCGGGTTCTTTAGTCATCCAAATCATAAGAGCTGTCCGGAAAACTTGCAGAAAAGTGCTGACAAAATGTGATCCCTTTCAAAATGATGTTTCGCCGACGGAAGACAATATTTTTACTGACCATGATGATCAAGGGTCACTTGTTTGACACCGTGGTATCACCCTTACCGCTTTTACAGGTAATTTCCACACAGTAATTTGAATTGTACTACATACTATATGCAGAGACCACATCCTCCTGCAAGTGGAACATGTTCTGACACCCTCAGACCACCGCTGATGAGTGAGTGGAGGGGCAAGGACCGCACCGGTGAGCTGCTGTAGGAGGAAATGAGCACTGTGTTTTCCAGCCGTGTGCGTATCTGTGGGTGCAGCGTGCTCTACTTGCAGACGGCCTAAATGATTGTATCGACTGCGGCGGTGGGGCTATAAAAGTGTTGCAGTGCAGACTAACACATATCTGTTTGAGCCACAGACCCGCGATGACAAGTCTCGCCTTTGTCTCCCTCCTCCTCGTAGCCATCATGGCGTCAACAGTCTCATCTAATGGTAAGAGCATTACGAGCATTTTTCTTTATTTGTGTGTGGTCATTTCTGTAATATTTCACTGCTAATACGGATTATTTCATTTTGGATTGTGGAGAAGATGATGATGCTAATGGACCCTTGTGTCTTTGTTCAAAGGTGCGATAGCCAGTTGTTGTCTAACCACCACAAATACTCAAGTCCGCCGGGAAAATCTGATGAAATACTACGTACAACAGCGACCACAATGCCCGATACACGCAGTGGTGTAAGTTCCTCAATCTGTTCATTGTCTGATTTAGATGCAAAGTTTCTGATGACATTCTAAAAAATACATCTTTTTATACTTCTGTTCGTGCATGTTACTGAATCTGTCAATTTTCAACAGATTTACCACGATTAATTTCAAGAGAATCTGCGCTGACCCCGACAGAGTGTGGACGAAGACCAGCACGGCCTTCATCGACGGAAAGAACTATATTCGTCAGCAAAGCTCACACCGTCGCTGACAGTTATCCACCTGCATACAAAAAGACGCCACTATGGATCTCAAATTAAGCGCTCAATTTCTCTGAGCTCCACAGACTTTGAATGTTTTTTTTAAATACATATTTTCGGTAAATGTTTTACCTCATTACATGATGTCTATCAAATGTTTATGTATAAATTTTTCATTATGTGTCCTTTTTCTATTCTGTATGAATGTATGATTATTAATAATATGTTGATTTCATTTCACAATGATAATTAGTTATATTAATAAAAAAATAATCACATTTTAATGCCTAAGCTTTAATGATTACGAGTTGCAGGATAGTTATCGGGAGTCCGCGTACGGAGAAACCCTACAGTCTGTGTCTCAGCATGCAGAAGTACCTTCTCCTTATCTCATCTCTCTATGTGTTTCATCTCCACATAAAAGGCTTCAAAACACAGATATTCACCATGGTAACATAACTGAGTCCACGATCTCTCTTAGAAGAGTGAAAGATAGGAGAGATTTTTTTTGGTTGAAGAGCATCCAAAAAATTCTTGGAGGATTATAAGAGTGAGCACAAAGACTGCTGTGGAGGAAGAATTCAGAGCCTTGGACCACCAGACCGTCGCGCTCAGAGAATATTTATAAAAGTCTGTTAGCATTATCAGTAACAGCACTTAAAAAGTCTCATGTAGAATGCAGAATAGTGTCTCTTATTACATCTTACATTACTGATGATGCATTAATGTGTAGTTGGCACAATTTTCTGTCATTGAAGTAGGGCTACTTCGAACTGTTTTATATACTATTGGGAAGTTTAATCGAAAAAGTCCATCGTATTATTTCTACATAAAATCTGTATTTATAAAGTAACTGTAGCTGTCAAATAAAACCAGTGGAAGGAAGAAGTGCAACATTTTCCACCACTGGCCAAAGCAAAATTCTTTAAGTTATTCTTGAAATAGAAACATATAAAGTAAGTCGCTCTACTTCTCTGTAAACACTGTAATCTCATTATATACTGTTGCTCTGCGATACTAAATATTGATTGAACCAGGAAACTTAAACATGTTTAAGTCCTGGGTGCCGTTTGGCTCGGTTGGTGGGGCGGGCGTCCCGTGTGCAGGGGCTCTGTCCTCGCTGCAGCTGCCCCAGGTTCGAGTCCCGGCCTGGGGCCCTTTGCTGCGTGTCGCCCCCCCTCCCTACCATCCTGTTTCCTGTCACCTCTTAAGCTGCTCTATCAATAAAGCCATATAGAGGCCAAAATTATTTTATTATTTAAATTATTATTAAATTATATTATTATATGCAGTATAGTTGCACAGTAAACTGCACGGGCCTACAATAATGTCTGCAGGGACACCCACTGCAGTTGCTCCCCTGGTTTGTGAGCATTTCCGAATCCGTCATGATTGGTGTTCGGTTAAAAAAAAGCCATAAAAAGCCTTGCTCACATGGATGCATTAGGGATCATGGGCTGTTTTTTTTTTCTCTTTCAAATAATACTTTAGATTTATGGCTATGATGTTTATTTTAGGGATATTTTAGGGATACCTTCAAAAATAATATGAAACTGAATTTTTTGCGGCCCCCCTGCAGTAACTCTGAGAACCTGCTAGGGGTCGCACCCACCTGCTAAACATCCAGGGATCAAACATTCCCTTTAAAAACTATTATTGTAAACTCAAAAATAACTACTAATTAATAACAATAATGAGGAATGTGACTATTAATGTAAAATAATGTTGAATTTGTGTATTCAACTCTATGGTAAACGTTGGCCTCATGGTGGTAAGTCGGGGTGTTGATACAAAGCCGGTATACAAAAGTGATGTATATGGTATTTTAAATGATATCTAGATAAAATGGAAGATTTAACAAAATATATATATATATTGTTATATAGTCTCACCAGTTAGTATGTCAAATTCACTCAGTAATCTCAGACTTGCTCTCTAACCACACTCAACCTTTAAATGGCACTCTCATGAGACTTAAAACCACTTAATGAAATGCAAACACCAACACACAATTCACTTACATCATAAGTCTACAATATAGGCTTGTGTTCAAGACCGCGGGTGACTCACAGAGTTCAATGATTCTCAACTTTTCTGGTGGCCGCCATTTTCCATCTCCCCTCACTGTGATGCTGTGACATGGTGGGCTTCATGCCGGGAGGGGGGGCCTTTAGGGGTTTTTAGTAAGTGTCTTTCCATCATTGGGTGGCGCTAATACTTGATGTGTGACTAAAAAAAGAAGAGCTTAAAGAACAAACTGTTATTTACTAAGCGTGGGCGGAAAGAGAAAGTACAGCTTGGTGTCGGAGTGCAACAGCTGGAGGAGGTTTTAGGGGCTGAGAGTGGAGAGTGTTTGAGGTCGGTGCAACGCTCGCTCGAACCACAGTGCAATGGGTTTTCCCCGCCCCTACGCTGGTGGCCCACCGTTGTTGTAGGTTGTATGACTGAGCCGTTGGACACATAAATGCAAAAGTGAATTACAACTTAGGCTGTGATAAAAAAAAAAAAGTGTAACTATAAGCGTGAATATGCTGTACAGTCATTCTGATACAAACCAATGAGGGTCTGAAGGCCTGGCTTCCACGTGCCACGTCTGGTGTCATTTTATGGCCATTATTCTATCAGTTATTCAATAATAAAGTTATGTCGAAGGATGCTAACTCGAACATCTGTTGTTTTGGTGACTAGCCGCTTTTGCAAAGGATTCTGGGACTTCCTCGGCTCCGCCTTGTGCCATTTCTGCCACTTTCGACTACTTCAAATGGGTGAAGTCACAACAGTTACACGTGGGACTTGTAGGGTGGGAATATTTGTCTGAATGTGTGTGTGTGTGTGTGTGTGTGTGTGTGTGTGTGTGTGTGTGTGTGTGTGTGTGTGTGTGTGTGTGTGTGTCTAGCACTAGCAGGAAGATTCATTTCTTCCCATGCCCCAGTGAGTTAGGTTCAGCGTGACGCTGTGTGGAGAAGAGAGAAGCGTTGTGGTATCGCACTTTCTTCCTGATGGGTTAACCACAAAACACTTCTCCGGTGCACACACATACATGAAAGCCAGACTCAGACACAGAAGTATAGGAAATAAATACATATTCTGCACACATCTGTGTTCACTGTAAACTTTTCCCCCGTGAGTCTCTATGTTGGGTTTATCTGTCCTCATCATGTGTTGTCTCAGCTCAGGTTTAATCTTCCTTTGAATCAAATTAAATCCTTCAAGGACCCTTTTTTTTACTGATATTTCCCTCATTATCTATTGGTGTTAGAGATGAGATGTTTCCCTATTTCATACTAAAGAAGTCACCTCAGCCTCAGTTGGACACCTTTGCTGCACATCACACCCTACTCTCACCCCGGTTTCCTGTCTGCCTCTTGACTGTCGCCATCGAATATAGGTAAAAAAAAGAAATGCGACCAAAATAATCTTTAAACCTGCATTACCTGACTGTTTTGGCAGCTTGGGGGCAGTGCAATAAACACAACCTATAACCACCTTACAAGTTTAGTATTTATTTATCCACCAGACATGGAGCAACATGAGAATTCAATGACAGTCATCAGAGTCCTTTAAGAGCAAATCTTTCCACTGATCTTGGCAACGCCTACGGGCAGTTATTTCAGGCGCCAAGACCACCAAGAGTTTCCTAAATTAAAGGCTTCAAGGCAACATCATTTCTACCTTACAAGTCATTTTGATGGTTCAGTGTCTCGTAATAAGACTAATAATGACTGGTGTCTCTGTCTCAGCCCCTCCACCCTCCCATCACTTGTTTCTGGACTATGTGACATAACATTGTTTTAGGGTAATGATTTTGCTTGTAGCTAGCACCTACTTTACGTCTGACAAACTGTTAGAGACGTGGGATTTGAATTTACAAGAGTGGAGTTTCACTCAAAACCTGTGAAGGGGGACAAATCACACAACATTTTCTACTTAATGTTGCTTTAAGTGGTTTGTTCGCTCTCTTATAACGTCTGTGGAGTCTCATCTCTGACCACCTGATGAATCTAAGTGTATTATTCACTCTTTTGTTTAGCCCTGTTGGGGCCTATGCCAACTCTTCAGGGCAATTCAGGCTCTTTAGCTGCTACACACTATGTTTACCAACTAGTTGCTAACTTTCTGTGTCTGCTGTTTGTTGCGGGGATGGTAGCATGAAGTGCAGTGAGAGGGAACCAAAACATTAAAGCTGTAGGACTGTAAATCCAAAACAATCAGCTGAAAGATGCTAAATGAGCAAATGTCTTGGAGCTACAGAGTCGGAAAATACTTCATCACTCCAAGCAGCACATCTGACATGACTAATAATAATTTTAACTGTTAAAATAAATAAGTGCAGCATATTTGTATTGGTACAAATCAATATCTCCTCCGTTATCTCTCAGTTGTGTGTATGTGGCTGACACATCGGTCATACGTGCTGCGTGTTACAAGACTGCTTTGACATTTTGCTGCTTTGGGCATCATTTTCTTAGAAGAGAGGAAACAGTCGCTAATACCCTTCTGCTGAATCGCTGACCACAGACATGCAGCCCTTCACACATTCACGTATTCATGCTCCTCTGAGCGTTCAGGATGTGGTCGCTGTGGCACCATGGCCGCCCTGACAGTTTCAGGTAAACTCAGCCCTGAAACAGAAAGGAGATGATATCAAAATAAACACACACATAAAACAGTGCCCCACTTTTAGGCTCCAGGCACAAACGTACGTGCCTTCTCTGCATTTGTTTGTGAAGTTATGTGTCACCTTTAAATATTGCTTCTGTCGGGGGGGGGCTGAGAAGGGGAGAAAAAATATTGACCTTGTGTCATCGAGCAAATGACTGTTTAATTGTTTGGCTGATGACCTACAGGTTTACATTGATAAATATTGGGGTTAGGGTTAGAGAAAGAGTAGAACGAGATATATTTACTATAAAAAATAACTTCATTTAAAATTATTATGGAATAATTAATTCTGCGATGCTTCATTTTTGTTAGCACAACTTGTCCGACTTAAGAGTTCGCGTGTTGTGATGTTGTTGACTTTCACATTCAGGAGTTTTTGTGGTTTGTTGTGTGCGTCACAGTACGTTGAATGATTTGTTGACATGTTTGATGTAACATAGATTAGATCTTAAATTTCAAAGGTACTTCATCAATAAGACTCAGAGCATAACAGAGGAAGACAGCGACTGACAGTCAGGACTTTTTATTATCATTATCATTTGGCATTTTTCTATGGCTGTATTAGACGGGACAGGTTAAGAGTTGAGAGAGAGTGGATGACATGAGGCAAAGGGCGACACATCGGATAGGAATCATGGGCTGCTGAAGAGAGGAAGCGTCTGAAGCGTTAATGATGCTGAGACCTGCTCAGTTCCAGGACTCACACTTTCTATAAGATGCAGTAACTATGCAATGACCAGTGTTAAAATAACAAAGTGTTTCTTAGAAAGCAGTCACTCAAATCTCCCAATAAAGATTCAGACAGTCACCTCTGTACATGTCATATATACTTCCACAGTAAAGCCACTAACCAACCACAATGTGTAGAGTTAACATTTGAACTCTTTATATAAACTCTGTATGTTTGTTTGTCCAGCTGTTCATCTTTGTCTAGATTTGTGACCTTTATTGAGCTGTGTATCTGTTGTTTCCTTATTAATTGCAATGATATCCAAGACAACAAGAAATGGTGAACATACGTTTGAATATATCTGATATATTTAATCATTGATAGAACAAATGTATAAAAGCCTGACTTAGTTCCACATGTGTTTACTGTTGATGCAGTACAGCAGGAGAAGTACATTAGTAAAGAGCAATGTTTGCTGACTGTGGTAACTGTGACTTGTGTTGTGATTCCTCAGACAGAATGTCTTTGGCCCGTTCTCCCATTGGACTTTCGGCTTTTCTGTGAGGTGCAGTTTGGATGTGATGTCGCTTGTTGCTCCCTCATCGTTCTGTCCATTCTCTCTATTAACACATATGTAGAACAGATTGATTTTCAGATTCAGATTGAGCACCGGTTCGATCAAAGACATCAACCACAAGTTTAGTTATTTGACAAGCTGGAATGAAACTGAACAATCAACTATCTTTCTCCAGAATCACTTACTGCATATTCATAGAGGTAGTTCATCAAAGTAAGCATGATCATTTTCTCCCAGCTGTCTCCTTCTTTATTGACCTTACCTCTGCCTTGTGTATGTTGATGTGATGGCCGTTGCTGGTGTGATGTCGCTTGTTCCCCCGTCATTCTTTTGCAATATGTTTTTTCTGCCCTCCTTGTCCACCTTGGCCTTGGCTCTTTTTGCCCAGCCACTTTCCGGGTCAGAGCAAATTATTTTTCCTTGCGTTGTTACAAACCTGCAATTGATTGGTATCTGTTAACAGTATTGTAATACTTTTTATTGACATTTTTTTATGAAGTTCAGACAAATCAGTTCTGAAAGGTGAGCTTCACAGCTGTTTGAAGAACCTATGGTGCACATAGATTGTTTGGATAGGTTTTAAAATATCACAGCGCTGAAAATTTGTAGTTAAAAAAACAATCAATGCTCCATTTAAGGACTGAAACTGCAAAAATTAAACTTGAATAAAAATAAAAACATAAGAGTGAAAATAAATGTAGGTATTCATTTATAAAATGTAACATACATTGATGTTTATGCTTTAATTCGCCCCTGAATGTATTACCCTTGTATTAATTGAATTTCTTATTTCTTATTATTTCTTATTTATTTCCACAAACTTTATTTATCTCTGTGTTTACTTTTTGTATTCCTTTTTTTAAATTTTGCTTCATTATTGAAATCAGGGGGTTGTCATTAAAGATAGGGAGCAGGTGTGGCTCAGAGGTAGAGCCAGCGTCTTGCTATTGGAAGGTTGCTGGTTCGATTCCCCTGGTCTGGATGTCGAATTGACCTCGGGCAAGATACTGAACCCCAAACTGCTCCTGATATGCTGGTCGGCATCTTGCATGGCAGCCACCGCCATCAGTGTGTGAATTACTATAAGTCACTTTGGACAAAAGCGTCTGATGTAAGATGTGTCATACGGTCGACTTTTTTACCTGACATTTTTGACACAAATTTTTCCATTGCTTACATCAGAGCTGAGCGCGTGCCTTTGTAAATATTGCACGTGCAACAATGTAAACACAGAGAGCAAGCGACAGTTAGAAGGTGGTTAGAGGTTGTTATCTAGCTAGAGTAAACGTTCGTTGGATTGCTCCTCGTGCTAGCAACCCCAACTGCAACTTTCTCAAGGAGACAGCAGCAGTTGGTTAAAACAGCCTTCCCGTTTTACCTTACATCGCCACCTATTACGGAGGTATTCTCCGTTATTTTATTACACCACTCGTGTGGACGCGGAATTTAATTTAACAAAACTTTGGTTGCAAAATAACCTGGTCGGGTGTGGACAGGGCCTAAGAGAGTGATAAAGAAACGTATAAATAAAATGGAAAAACTAATCAAATTACAGCATAAATATCAATCAACATCACATTTTGGTGATTATTCATGTCTAGTTTACTTCTAAATTGATTTTGGTGCATTTAGAAGTTTTAGTCCTTCATAATAAATGCCATGAACAGCCTCGTGTGTTGCGCTGGCAGAATTCTCACAGACATTTACTGTATTTGAAAACCTGAGCAAATAAAACCAAACCTGTCTGCACGCCTGCCCTCAATGTAAGTGAGAAAATGTGTTGGGGGGTTTAAGCTTGTGATTTCGGTTAACCTACTCTTTAAAAATAGAATTTATTTTAAAGTACATGTCAACATTTATTCTCAGTTGAGACGTGTTTTAATTATATATGGTGTAAAGTTGCAGGACCACTTACACAATGGCTTCAAATGGACACGGGCCTTTATTCTGAACTGTATGATCTGCATTCCCTCCTATTTGGATTTTGGTTTTGGAAAAACTCAGACAACATCTTCTCACTTTTCCAACCAAAAAATGAACCAAAACTGTCAGTACGGCTACATACTGACTACAGGGAAAAGAAAAAAAGAGTTGCCAAAAATATGTTTTCTTGTGCTTTGGGTGTACAGGATGAAGTATTTTGGAGTACATGTTGATATTCATTCTCAATTGAGACACTGTACAATTTACATTTTAAAATATCAGGATCACTCACCGTATGGCTGTGATTGGACAGACGCCTTCAAACTGAACGGTATAATTTGCGATTCTTGTCAGTTGGACTTTGGTGTTGGACCAAACCACACACTTACAGTCTCCCAGCAGCATGTGAGCTAAACAAGACAAAAACAGAGAGAGACAGATTAAGCTACTTTCATTTTACCTTGCCAAAAACTCAGACGTATGCTCATTAAAAAATCTGGTACTTTTTTACGGTACTCACGTTGGACGCTGCTCTTCCACGTGGTGAAGCAGAGAAGAGTGGCAAACACCAGGCTGACCCTCATAGTCAGTATTACACCTCGACTTTGTCCGTCAGTGGCTGTGTGGAATATCTCTGAGCAAAAACCTTTCCTGAAAGTAGACACTATGACTGCACAGTAGGGACATTTCACCACCATAAGCCAACAACGTCAAAAACAGTTCACCACAGACCTGCCCACAATATGTAGACTGTAGCATCACCTAGAAACAAAAACCATCATGTGTAAGTACATACACGCAGGTACATACACTCTCCTTTGCACACTGAGAGCCACTTATTGCCTTTGTTTAACAGTCGTTGATGTTATGAGACATTACTGAATAAATAAATCTTACATTAAGTGGACATTTCTTGAGGCTAATCACTTTAGATGGATGTCAAAGTGTATCAGTTTGTTTCGGAGTGATTATTAGATTTGCTCACAGAGGCAAAGTCAACATGGAGGTGGACTTCGGTGAATGTTGACATGTGAGTTTGGGCTGTTTGAAAACTTTAAACCCTCTTGACAGGACTGATCTTTGACTTTTCCACATAGAAGGAAGTTATGATGAGCGGCATTGCACCATCTGATTTTATGTAACCCCGCTCTACCAGAGCATTGCTTATTACGGACGGAGGAGAGCTTAGATGATGTAGGAGGGATGGAGGATGAAGTGAGCATCGGGCTTTAAAGTCAGTCTGATAGAATGGAACACAATTACCTTACACTGTGACAGAAGCAGCTGTAAAATGTTGGATAACTTTTTGAGTATCAAAACTCTGTAGAAATGACTCATTTCACTTTCATAACTTCAATTTGTTTATTCAAGTTAGCGAGGGACTATATCAATAGTTAGCTGTCTCGGCTGCTGGACGTCTCTGGTCCACATACTCTATGGGCCCCACAATGTGGAGAGTCCAGGTATTCTTACACCTGGGAAGTCAAGCTTTTTGGTCACAAACGCCACTGAGCAGCTTCAATATAAATAAAAGGGGCTCCGCCTCCAACACTGCCCCCAGATTTCTGTTATTAAATTGATGGTTAGAACTCAGAATGACGTAGCCGTCTCTTAATGCACTCATATATGACCTCTATACAGTAGAAGATTGGCTATTTTCTAAAGGGCTTGAGCATTGGCCAGTGTGAAGGCCCTACTGTTACACTCCAGATGAATTGTATATTTGATAGGCTAAACATGCTTTACGTCTCATGAAACACAGGTGGTTAATCCTCTGTCTCAGGCGGTCAGTATCCTCCATAGGATCAATTTTTTAATTTACTTCATGAAGATACATTCTTGTTGTGGGGCTCCTCTGTTCTTCAGTGGCTTCAATGCAGGTTTTCAAGTTTTAACCAACTGTGAAGCATGGCAAAATGACAATGTAGTGAATTTAAGGCTTGAAACAAAATAAAATATGGTTTCAGTGAGAGTACTTATGGTTACATGCAAACAGGCAGCAACAGACTTGTAACCCAGTAAGCATCAAGCTATCACCGACAGCAGTAAGGAGTAACAGTTGTGCAGGGTAGCCGATTCTGACTGGGTTACACTTATGATAGCTATTTTGCATATGTTTATAGGATTGTGGCACGGAGTTATTCATTTATGTATTTATTGTTATTAGGCTAAAACAGGTCAGAGAGCTGGTGGATATAGCAAACTAGCCGCTAACAAACACATCTCCTTGCTGGCAAGTGAGAGCGACAAGGCAGTAGATGTAGTCATGCAACAGATTTTCATGTGTTTTGGAGGAGTGGCTGAAAGGAAGAGTTGTTTTTTTATTGTAGTTATTCTACAATCTAGCCAACACCAGCTTTAAGAAAAGCTAAAAGTCTTAAAAGCTGCACTAACATTGTTTTTTGGCAACATGGGCTTAAGTAGACATCTCCAGAACACAATACACACATGTCTTTAACATAAAATCAATGCAGTTGTTTCTTCCCACTGTTCATAATGTTTGTTTTTCATGACTTAGTTCATTCTAGCCACATCTCCCTGTAAGACTGCTCTGGTGGTTTTTCTACCGGTGGCCCTTTAGGAAGTCAGGTGATATGGGTCAAAGATAGACAGAGACTGTTCCCTCAACAAGTGTCCCTGAGTGAATGGATCTTGACAAGAGTTCATGTCCTGTGTGTAGGAAGAGTTTGTGACCTACTGAATTGATATTTTCCAGGTATTTAAGAGAATAGTCTTAGTTTTCAGTCACAGTGGGCCGGCGCAAGCTTGGAGCAGACTTTATGTGACTTGAAAACTCTACTATAGTACACAAAACATCAAAGGTACCATTTTTGCAGCAATTTATCTGCTTTTAGTTTGTGCACAAAATGAAGCTATTTGTTTTTGGTGGTGAACACTTCTGTCACAAATGTCCAGTGCTAGTTGATTGCTTGAACTAAAAAAAAATTTCAGACGTTGTTTAATTCTCTAAGAAGAGCGGAAACAGTCTCACTAATAATCTCCTGCTGAGTTCTGTGACATGCAGCCCCTCACGCATGCGCACATTCATCCTCCTCTGAGCGTTCAGGATGTGGTGGCTGCTCCACAGTTTCAAGAAAACCCAGCACCGAAACAGAAAGACAATAATATCAAACATATCATAAGAGGCAGACAGCGATTGACAGTCAGGACTTGTTGTTATTATTATTATTATTTGGCATTTTTCGATGGCCGTATTGGACGGGACAGGTTAAGAGTTGAAAGAAAGTGGATGACACGTCAGATTCGAATCATGGGCCAGGTGGTGAGGACACAGTACCTGTACATGGGACTCACACTCCACCAACTGAGCTGCTGGGGCACCTACAGATCAGACTTTAACGATTAATGATGCTGAGACCTGTTCAGTTCCAGGACTCACACTTTCTATAAGACACAGTCACCCTGCAGTGACCAGTGTTGATATAACAAAGTGGGTCTTAGAAAGCAGTCTCTCAAGTCTCCCAATAAAAATTCAGAAAGCCACCTCTGTACATGTCAAATATCATTTATTATTTGCACTACTTCCACAGTAAAGCCACTAACCCAACCACAGTGATATACAGTTAACATTTGAACTCTATATACTCTGTATCTTTGGTTGTTTAGCTGTTGTTGTTCATTTTCATCTTTGTCTAGATTTGTGATCTTTATTGAGCTGTGTATCTGTTGTTTCCTTATTAACTGCAATGATATTCAACACAACAAGGCATGGTAAACATACGTTTGAATATATCTGATCTTTAATCATCAATAGAACAAATATATAAAAGCCTGACTTAGTTCCACATGTGTTTACTGTTGATGCAGTACAGCAGGAGAAGTACAATAGTAAAGAGCAATGTTTGCTGACTGTGGTAACTGTGACTTGTGTTGTGATTCCTCAGACAGAATGTCTTTGGCCCGTTCTCCCATTGGACTTTAGGCTTTTCTGTGAGGTGCAGTTTTGATGTGGTGACCGTTGTTGGTGTGATGTCACTTGTTGCTCCCTCGTCGTTCTGTCCATTCTCTCTATTAACACATACGTAGAACAGATCGATTTTCAGATTCAGATTGGGCGTTGGCAGGTTCGATCCAAGACATCAACCACAAGTTTAGTTATTTGACAAACGGGAATGAAACTGAACAATCAAATATCTTTCTCCAGAATCACTTCCTGCATATTCATAGCGGTAGTTACTCAAAGTAAGCATGATGCTTTACCCCCAGCTGTCTCCTTCTTTACTGGCCTTACCTCTGCATTGTTGTTACATGTGCAGAACACACACCAGAAGCACACGTAACAGTTGTGTGTGTGGATGTGGTGGTCGTTGCTGGTGTGATGTCGCTCGTTGCTCCCTCGTCGTTCTGTCCATTCTCTCTACTAACATACGTACAACAGATCACATCAACCACAAGTTTAGTTATTTAACAAGCTGGAATGAGACTCAACAATCTACCTCCGGAATTACTTCCTGCCTATTCATAGCGGTAGTTTATCAAAGTAAGCATGATGATTTCCCCCAGCTGTCTCCTTCTTTACTGCCCTTACCTCTGCGTTGTGTATGTTGATGTGGTGGCCGGTGCTGGTGTGATGTCCCCTGATGCTCCCTTGTTGTTCTGTCCATTCTCTTGCCATGTGTTTTTTCCGTCCTCCTCGTCCACCTTCAGCACGTCTTCTTTTGCACAGTCGCCATTCCGGTCAGAGCAAATCGTCCCTCCAGTCTTTGTGTGAAGGCTGCAATTAATTGTGAAATGCAAATGGAATTGTAATGCTGTTTGCAACATTTATTTTTAAACTGTTTTTGTATTTAGTTCTGACAAATAATTTCTTAAGGGTACCTAGGGATTCTAGAAAAAAATAGTCCATGCCGGCCGCAAATCCATTCATCACATGAGGAAGTCAGATGTTACTGATGACTGATAGCTAATTGTTATTAAACCCACTCCCAACTACTAACACATACATAGAACAGTTTAATTTTCAGATTCAGATTGGGCACCGGCAGGTTTGATCCAAGACATCAACCACAAGTTTAGTTATTTGACAAGCTGGAATGAGAATCAACAATCAACTATCTTTCTCCAGAATCAGTTAATGCATATTCATAGCGATAGTTCACAGAAGTAAATCATGAGCTTTCCCCAGCTGTCTCCGTCTTTACTGGCCTTACCTCTGCTGTCTCTGCGGTCTCTGCGGTCTTTTTCTGTCCTCCTTGTCCACCTTCAGCGCGTCTTTTTTTGCACAGTCGCCATTCCGGTCAGAGCAAATTGTCCCCCCAGTCTTTGTGCGAAACCTGCAGTTAATCATAATGGCATTGTAATGCTGTTTGTAACATTTATTTTTTAACTGTTTTTTTATTTAGTTCTGACAAATAATTTCTTAAGGGTACCCAGGGATTCTAGAAAAAAATAGTCCATGCCGGCAGCAGATCCATTCTACACGTGAGGAAGTCAGATGTTAATGGCTGACTGATGGGTAATTGTTATTAAACCAACTCCCAACTACCAACACATACATAGAACAGATTGTGCAGGTTTCGATCCAAGACATCAACCACAAGTTTAGTTATTTTACAAGCTGGAATGAGACTCAACAATCAACTATCTTTCTCCAGAAACAATTATTGCATTTTCATAGCGGTAGTTCACCAAAGTAAATCATGAGCTTTGCCCAGCTGTCTCTGTCTTTACTGGCCTTACCTCTGCTGTCTCAGCCATCTCTGCCATCTCTGCAGTCTCTGCAGTTTCTGCAGTTTCCGCCGTATTTTTCTTTCCTTCTTGTCCACCTTCAGCGCGTCTTCTTTTGCACAGTCGCCATTCCGGTCAGAGCAAATCGTCCCTCTGGTCTTTGTGTGAAGGCTGCAATTAATTGTGAAATGCTAATGGAATTGTAATGCTGTTTTCAACATTTATTTTTTAAAAGTTTTTTTATTTAGTTAGGACAAATAATTTCTTGAAGGTACCTAGGGATTCTAACAAAAATAGTCCATGCCGGCTGCAGATACATTCTACACGAGAGGAAGTCAGATGTTAATGGCTGACCGATAGGTAATTGTTATTAAACCCACTCCCAACTACTAACACATACATAGAACAGATTGACTTTCAGATTCAGATTGGGCACCGGCAGGTTCGATCCAAGACATCAACCACAAGTTATTTGACAAGCTGGAATGAGACTCAACAATCAACTATCTTTCTCCAGAATCACTTCCTGCATATTCATAGCGGTAGTTCACCAAAGTATGCATGATGATTTCCCCCAGCTGTCTCCTTCTTTACTGGCCTTACCTCTGATGTCTTTTCTCAAAAAATATTCTGATCCTCTCTATGGTGTCCATTGTCCAGGGATTGACTGGGTCAGCGCAAATCCTTCCTTTACTCTTTATGTGAAACCTGCAATTGATTGATGTCTGTTAACAGTCTTGTGATGCTTTTTATTAACATTGTTTTTATGAAGATGAATCATTTCTGAAAGGTGAGGTTCACAGCTGTTTGAAGAAAAGCATGTTTTCTCAGTTATGATGCACACAGATTGTTTGGATAGGTTTTAAAATATCACAGTGCTGAAAATTTGCAGTTAAAAAAAAACAATCAATACTCCATTTAAGGACTGAAACTGCAAAAATGCATTTACTCTAAATTCATTTTTGGTGCGTTTAGAAGTTTAAGTCCTTCATAATAAATGCTCTGAACAGCCTCGTGTATTTGAAAACCTGGGCAAATAAAACCAAACCTGTCTGCATTCCTGCACTAGCCGTAAATGTGAAAATGTGTTGGGGGGGTTTTAGCTTGTGATTTCGGTAAACCTACCCTTTAAAATTTAATTCAATTTGAAGTACATGTCGACATTTGTTCTCAGTTGAGATGTGTTTAAATAAAATATGGTGTGAAGTTGCAGGATTACTTACACAATGGCGTTGATTTGACAGGAGCGTTTAGTCTGAACTGTAAGACCCCTAATCCGTTTTATTGGGATTTTGCGCGGGGAATACTTCAGACAACAGTTAAAATAGGCTAAACAGACAAAGAGAGAGAAAGACAGATTAAATTACCTCAATGTTACCCTGCCAAACACTCAGATGTATGCTCAGTCAAAAATCTGGTACTTTTTTACGGTACTCACGTTTATGATCGCTGGTCTTCCATGTGGTGAAGCAGAGAAGAGTGGCAAACACCAGGCTGACCCTCATCTTCAGAATCACACCTCGACTTGGTCCGTCAGTGACTGTGTGGAATATCTCTCAGCAAAAACCTTTCCCGAATGTAGACACTCTGGCTGCACAGTAGGGAGAGATAACCTATCATAAGCCACCAACATCAAAAACAGTTCACCACAGACCTGCCCACAATATGTAGACTGTACCAACACTTGGGAGCAAAAACCATCATGTGTACACAGACACGCACGTACTCAATACTCTCCTTTGCACTTTCTCTGAGAGCCACTTATTGCCTTTGTTTTGCAGTCCTTGATAGTATGAGACGTTACTGAATAAATAAATTGTACATAAAGTGTACATTTCTTGCCGCTAATCACTTTAGATGGATGTTAAAGTGTATCAATTTGTTTTGGCGTGATTATTAGGTTTGCTCACAGAGGCAAAGTCAACATGGAGGTGGACTTCGGTGAATGTTAACATGTGAATTTGGGCTGTTTGAAAACTTTAAACCCTCTTGACAGCACTGATCTTTGACTTTTCCACATAGAAGGAAGTTATGATTAGCGGCATTGCACCATCTGATATTATGTCACCCTGCTCTGCCAGAGCATTGCTTATTACGGACGGAGGAGAGCTTAGATGATGTAGGAGGGATGGAGGATAAAGTGAGCACTGGTCTTTAAAGTCAGTCTGATATAATGGAACACAATTACCTTACACTGTGACAGAAGCGGCTGTAAAATGTTGGATAACTTTTTGAGTATCAAAACTCTGTAGAAATGACTCATTTCACTTTCATAACTTCAATTTGTTTGTTAATTCAAGGTAGCACAGGACTAAATCTATAGCTAGTTGTCTCGGCTGCAGGACGTCTCTGGTCCACATACTCTATGGGCCCCACAATGTGAAGAGTCCAGGTATTCTTACACCTGGGAAGTCAAGCTTTTTGGTCACAAACACCACTGAGCAGCTTCAATATAAATAAAAGGGGCTCCGCCTCCGACGCTGCACCCAGATTTCTGTTATTAAATTGATGGTTAGAACTCAGAATGAGGTAGCCGTCTCTTAATGCACTCATATATGACCTCTGACCTACATGAGCAAAGTAGAAGATTGGCGATTTTCTAAAGGGATTGAGCATTGACCAGTGTGAAGGCCCTACTGTAACACTCCAGATCAGTTTTTTTGATAGGCTAAACATGCTTGATGTCTCATGAAACACAGGTGGTTAATTCCCTGTCTCAGGCGTCACTATCCCCCTTAGGATCAATTTTTTTATATACTTTATGAAGAATTTCTTCCGGATACATTCTTGTTGTGGGGCTCATCTGTTCTTCAGTGGCTTCAATGCAGGTTTTCAAGTTTTAACCAACTGTGAAGAATGGCAAAATGACAATGTACTCAATTTGAAGCTTGAAACGAAAGAAAATATGGTTTCAGTGAGAGACCTTATGGTTACATGGAAACAGGCAGCAACAGACTTGTAACCAAGTAAGCATAAAGCTCACACCTATGTGTATTCATTATCATTAAGCTGAAACAGGTGAGAGAGCTTGTGGATATAGAAAACTAGCCACTAAAGCCTGAAACCCACTGGATCAACCATTGGCCATCTGAAGCGTTTGGGGAGACTCAGGTGAGTTCGGGAACAAATCTGTTCGGTGTGTTCAGCTGCGTTGGAAGCTTTCAGAACCACGTGGACAGCATCTGCTCCAATTCAACTCACGAAGTCTGAGAAGGTTGGCTGTTGGCCGTCTGAGCCATTGGATACTCTAATTGGTTGTGTGCTAGCTGTATGACCATTCTGAGGGGCCGTCCAGGCGGACGAATACGATCTTTTTTTCCTCCGTCTTCCTCTGCATTGTTTCAAGAATATCTGTGGCCATACGGATCCACTGAAAACGACCGAAAACGCTGTTGTTCATATTCCAGCCTACAGGTGGCGCTTGACATTCACCAAAAACGGAGAAGAAGAGACGGAGCATGCGTATTAAGCTTGGGCACTGTAAACAAACACATAAGACGGAGAAACCGAACACAACAAGAAGAAGATGAAAATGGCTAGTGCAAGGAAACCAGAATCGTTTGTGTGGACCGATAATGAGGTCGAACTGCTGCTGCGACTCACACTCAACTACAAGGCGAGTAAGTTGCAAGAAAAGCTCAATATTTTCTGCGGCACGAACACAAGCATGTAGTCCGCCATTGTTGTTGTTGTTGTTATGAGACGTGGCAGGGTTCAGAGGTCGGAGGCAGACGTCGAGGGGTGGGGCGATGGCATCATCGTTTTGGAAAGTATGCAGATTTGCTGTCCACACAAAAAACGGGAGGGCTGCGTTTTCGGATTTTTCCACCCTGAGACCCGTTTTCAAAAAAAGTTTTCAGGCACTGCGTTTTCAGTATCCGTGTGGACGGTCGCAATACTGTGTGCGCCACTGAACTCTAAAGTGTAGGCTTTGTTTTTCTATGCACTCTGTTCTGTCATATCCTGTTTTCATGTTTTGGATTACTGGGACGAGACTAGATATTAAGTAGACTAATTGCATCTCACGCAAGCGCAGAGCATACACACTACTGTGGAGCTGGCAGTCGTCGAAAGGGTATGTTCAATGCAACTTTTCAGCCGAATGGGTCAGGCGAGAGTCAACGGAGTGGTCGGATAAAGGCAGTGTGGGGGTCTTAACAAACACATCTCCTTGCTGGCAAGCAAGATCAACCAGGCAGTTGTACTAGTCAGGCAGTGCATGTTTATCTGTTTTGGAGGAGTGGCTGTGGTGGGAGGCCTGAATGGAGGTTTTTTTTTTTTTTTTTGTAGTTATTCTACAATATTACCAAAGCCAACTTTAAGAAGAGCTAGTCATGAATTTAACACGAGAGTCTTAAACTGCACTAACATTGTTTTTTTTGCAACATGGGCTCAAGTAGACATCTCTAGAACACAATACACACACGTCTTTAACATCAGTGCAGTTGTTTCTTCCCACTGTTAGTCTTTGTTTTTTATGACTTCATTTATGAGTTCATTCCAGCCATATCTTCCTGTAAGACTGCTCTGGTGGTTTAGTGAGACGTTTTCTACCGGTGACCCTTTAGGAAGTCAGGTGATATGGGTCAAAGACAGACAGAGACTGTTCCCTCAGCAAGTGTCCCTGAGTGAATGGATCTTGTACAGAGTTCATGTCCTGTGTGTAGGAAGAGTTTGTGACCTATTGAATTTATATTTTCCAGGTATTTAAGAGAATAGTCTCAGTCACAGTGGGCCGGCGCAAGCTTGGAACAGACTTTATGTGACTTGAAGATTCTACTATAGTACACAAAACATCAAAGGTACCATTTTTGCAGCAATTTCTCTGTTTTAAGTTTGTGCACAAAAGGAAGCTATTTGGATTTGTTGAACACTTCTGTCACAAATGTCCAGTGCGACTTGATTGCTTAAATTAAAAAAAAATGTCAGACGTTGTTTAATTCAGTCAGGAAACAGTCTCACTAATAATCTCCTGCTGAGTTCGGTGACATGCAGCCCCTCACACATGCGCACATTCATCCTCCTCTGAGCGTTCAGGATGTGGTGGCTGCCCCACAGTTTCAAGTAAACCCAGCACTGAAACAGAAAGACAATAATATCAAACATATCATAAGAGGCAGACAGCGATTGACAATCAGGACTTTTTATTATCATTATTATTATTTGGCATATTTTTCAGGACACAGTACCTGTACATGGGACTCACACTCCATCAGCTGAGCTGCCGGGGCACCTACAGATCAGACTTTAACGATTAATGATGCTGAGACCTGTTCAGTTCCAGGACTCACATTTCCTATAAGATACAGTCACCCTGCAGTGACCAGTGTTAATATAACAAAGTGTTTCTTAGAAAGCAGTCTCTCAAGTCTCTCAATAAAGATTCAGAAAGCCACCTCTGTACATGTCATATATAATTTATTATTTGCACTACTTCCACAGTAAAGCCACTAACCAACCACAGTGTATACAGTTAACATTTGAACTCTATATACTCTGTATCTTTGGTTGTTCAGCTGTTGTTGTTCATTTTCATCTTGTCTAGATTTGTGATCTTTATTGAGCTGTGTATCTGTTGTTTCCTTATTAACTGCAATGATATCCAAGACAACAAGGCATGGTGAACATACGTTTGAATATATCTGATATATTTAATCATTGATAGAACAAATATATAAAAGCCTGACTTAGTTTCACATGTGTTTACTGTTGATGCAGTACAGCAGGAGAAGTACAATAGTAAAGAGCAATGTTTGCTGACTGTGGTAACTGTGACTTGTGTTGTGATTCCTCAGACAGAATGTCTTTGGCCCGTTCTCCCATTGGACTTTCGGCTTTTCTGTGAGGTGCAGTTTTGATGTGGTGACCGTTGTTGCTCCCTCGTCGTTCTGTCCATTCTCTCTATTAACACATATGTAGAACAGATTGATTTTCAGATTCAGATTGAGCACTGGCAGGTTCGATCCAAGACATCAACCACAAGTTTAGTTATTTGACAAGCTGGAATGAAACTCAACAATCAACTATCTTTCTCCAGAATCACTTCCTGCATCTTTATAGCGGTAGTTCATCAAAGTAAACATGATGCTTTCTCCCAGCTGTCTCCTTCTTTACTGGCCTTACCTCTGTGTTGTGGATGTGGATGTGGTGGCCGTTGCTGGTGTGATGTCGCTTGTTGCTCCCTCGTCGTTCTGTCCATTCTCTTGCAATTCATTTCTTTTGTCCACCTTCAGCATGGCTGCTTTTACCCACTCACTCTTCGGGTCGGCGCAAATTTCTCTTCCGCGCGTTGTGTGAAACCTGCATTTGATTGATGTCTGTTCAAAGTCTTGTAATGCTTTTTATTAACATTGTTTTTCTGAAGTCCTGACAAACAATTTTTGAAAGGTGAGAAAAGCATGTTTTCTAACTTATGATGCACACAGATTGTTTGCATAGGTTTTAAAATATCATAGCGCTGAAATATTCCATTGAAGGACTGAAAATTTAAAAAATTAACTTAAATAAAAATAAAAATTCAAGAGTGAAAATAAATGTATCCATTAATTCATAAATGTAACATACATTGATGTTCATGCATTAATTTGCCTCTGAATTTATTATCCTTGTATTAATTGAACTTCTTATTTATTTCCCCAATTTTATTCATGTATCTATTTGAGTATTTCCTTCTATATTCTTATCTCTTTGCATTTTTCCTCTTTTTATTTCCATAAACTTTATTTATCTCTGTGTTTACCTCTTATATTAATTTTTTTTGCTTCATTCCTGAAATCAGGGGGTTGTCATTAAAGATGGGGAGCAGCTGTGGCTCAGAGGTAGAGTCAGCGTCTTGCTATTGGAAGGTCACTGGTTCGAGTCCCCTGGTCTGGATGTTGAAGTGACCTTGTGCAAGATACTGAACCCCAAACTGCTCCTGATGTGCTGGTCGGCATCTTGCCTGGCAGCCATCAGTGTATGAATTACTATAAGTCACTTTGGACAAAAGCGTCTCATAAATGTAACATTTAAGATGTGTCATACGGTCGACTTTTTGACTTTGGTTTATTAACATCAGAGCGCAGAGATCGTGTACATATATATTTTGCTTCCACATCAGTGGCCACTGTCGTGGGTCACTATCGGCCTTCAGCTAACAGAGGGATCTCAAACTGCCGACCCGCCCTCCCCCTCAGTCCTGCTATAAACCAGGGGTTCTTAACCTTTTCGAACTTGAGGCCCAATTTTTTCAGTGCAGAGTGGCCCGGGGCCCAATAAATATTAACACTGTATATGCAGTGTTGGGGAAGCTACTTTGCAAGCGTAGCTTGTAAAACTACATGTAGTTCAGCCTGGCAGTAGTTTGAACTACATTTTTACCTCTGGAGAAATGTAGTTTGTAAAACTACTGCTAAAAAAAGTAGCTTCAGCAACTACTTATACTCATTATAACTCAGCGTTAAATAAATCAACACATGGTGTATATGAAAAAAAATATAGCCTACAAAAATTCACATACATACAAATATGCCTCTCAACTAAATTTTTATTTTTTAAAGAACAACAGCTGACATTTTTGGTCAACATCACAGGAACTTCAGAGGCAAGAACACTGAGGCACTAGAACTAGATGCCAGGGCAGAATTGCTTGTTGACAAAGTTCAAAGTTTTTATCAGACAGCCGGTTCTGTTTGTTTAAAAGCATCTTTACCAACACTAAGGAGACGCTCACATGTTGCACTGGCTTGGACACCAGTGATGTACTTTTTCAAAGAAAAATAAAATAAAATTTATATTATACAAAAAAGAATGTTTGATGTTATTGGCCAAAATTGTAGTCTGTAAATTGAGTAGTTAAACTCCAAAAAAATGACCCAAAAAGTAGTTGAATTACTTGACGCAGCACAAATTATGAATGTTGTTTAACTACCAGCAAGTTACAGTAAATTGTGGTTAAGCTATGAAGTTCAACTACATGTAGTTTAAGTCTCCCCAACACTGTGCATAGGTTGAACTGATCTCACTCTCGGTTTGATTTGTATTCAATAATAAACCAAATCCACTTACAGTTTAACATGGTATACCTTAATAAAGTTTAATAAATAATAAAATTACACGATTAATCGTGATAACCACAAAGACTTTTATTGTATTTATGTTATTATATGTGGCAGGCTCGGAAAAAAGCCTGATGAGACGGATCTATAATTTCTATACGGGTCCGGCGCTATTGTCATAGTAACGTGCACAGACTGTAACAATTCGAGCCCTCAAGATTGAAACGTTTCATGAATATAACCACCCGTCCTATCATACTTGGCCATGGTGGCACACTGCAAAATTAATGTCTATGCCAATTCAACATCAAACATCTTCAGAACACAACAACAACAGTCAGAACATGTACAGGAAGTATCAAACCGAAACACATCACAACAGCAGTCTCATCAACACTTACGAATTCGCTCCCATGAGTCTTTGCGCCATCAGCGCTCACCGTCCGCAAACGGCACTCCTCGGTCTGAGGGCTTTAATGGTTCGTTAGAAAGTGTCAGACCACAGTCCACACACTGGGCTCTCTGCTCTGCCTCGCTACCTCCGTTTATAAAGCCGTACTTGATGAAGTCAGAATTATACTTGCGCTGTTAGTCTTTTAGTCAACACCACTGTTGTCTTTAATTTTTTTTTGTTTTAAACTTATCCATCAGTTTTGCTACAGGTGAGCGGCAAGCTGAATGTCTTCTTCTATTCTTCTGTGAGCTTCTTAAACAACTTACCGACGCATGACCAACACCATGTGGTCGGAGGCTGCATTGTAACTGATCGTCTCACGGATAACAGCTTTTCTCTGGTGTCTTCAGTTGATAACCTATGCAGTCCCGCGGCCCTCGCGGCCCACAGGTGCAAAACTGAAAGTTTTTTGCGGCCCTCTAGGTGGCGCTTGCGGCCCTATGGTTAAGAATCACTGCTTTAAACCATATAACATAATTCAACCCACAAAAAAATATATTTAAAAAAAGAAAAATAAATCTTAGTTGCTTCACATTAATTTAAACTAGACTTCATATTGAGGTGTCTGCATAGTTACATATTTAGAGCTATGCTTTAATAGTGATAGTTGCTTTGCCTAACTGTGAGGTAAGAGAGGTGGCCCTTGCGATGTTTACATATCTAGGGGCCCCGGAGCAATAAAACAGCTCTCTGTGTGTGTACGTTAAAGTTTCGCCGGAGTACAAGATCCATATGGAGCAATAAAGCTGAATCTATCTCCCATACTAGTTGTTTAGAGTTGATTTAAGATATACATCTCCCTATAAGCATGAAGAGAGCATCTGGTCCATTTTAGGCTGTAAGTTCCAAGATTTGACCTCACCGAGGTTAGGTAATGTACGAGAGGAGGCAGTCTAATTTCTCTTTTTACTATTAGATAGATGGACCCTCAGTCTACCAAAGTGACCAATTGGAAGAAGTGGGACGATGCGAGTGATTAGACTTTAAAAAGGCCCACACAAGCGGAGAAGTCAAGGTGGCACTTTGTAGATTTTCCTTGATCGAAGACGATTGGATTTTCTAATAGAGCAGAGGGCAAAGCATTGGGCAGAACTTAAATAAATAAATTGAGAAACCCGGATAACGGCCGGCCGGACGCTGGCAATTGAGATCTGTTTTCAATAAAGATTTCTCTATTATTCCACCCAGCCTTGCCTCCGCAGAATTCTTTTATAAACATACTACACACCGACACCTTTGATGAAGAGAGCCCAGAAACTACAATATGCAAGTGAAACATAATTCTATTTTAAAAAAGTTTTGAAGTAGACTAGTTATAGGAAATTAAATGTCTTGACACTTAGCTCAAAAATGTGTCTACAGACGAAAACAGCAGTCGAAAGTGGTTCAGTTTTATTCAGTCTATGAGAGTAATTAAAAAAAAAACGTATACATAAAATGGAAAACTAAATTGTAAAATAAATAAATTGGGGCATAATTAAATTTAAATAAACAAAAAGTCAAATGACAGCATAAATATCAATCTACACCACATTTTGGTGATTGTTCATGTCTACATTTACTTCTAAATTTAATTTTGTGCATTTAGAATTTTAAGTCCTTCATAATAAATGCTATTAACAGCTCTGTATGTCATGCTGGCAGAATTCTCACAGACATTTACTGTATTTGAAAAACTGGCCGAATAAAACCAAATCTGTCTGCACGCCTGCACTCAAGGTAAATTAGAAAAAATGTTTGTGAGTTTTAGCTTATGATTTCGGTAAATTTACCCTTTAAAAATAGAATTTACTTTGAAACACATGTTGGCATTTATTCTCAGTTGAGACGTGTTTTAATAATATATGGTGTAAAGTTGCCGGACCACTTACACAATGGCGTCAATTCGACAGAAGCCTGTATTATGAACTGTATAACCCTTAATCCGTTGTATTGCAATTTTGTGCGGGAAATAGCTCAAACAACAGCTTTCAGGGACTAAACAGACAAAGAGAGGAAAAGACAGATTAAATTAACTTAATTTTACCCTGCTAAACACTCAGATGTATCATGCTCAGTCAAAAGTCTGGTAATTTTTTATGGCACTCACCTTCGTAGACCCCGCTCATCCACATGGGGAAGCAGAGAAGAGTGGCAAACACCAGGCTGACCCTCATCTTTTGAATCGCACCTCGACTTTGTCCGTCAGTGGCTGTGTGGAATATCTCTCAGCAAAAACCTTTTCTGAAACTAGACACTATGGCTGCACAGTCGGGACAGTTCACCTATCATAAGCCAACGATGGCAAAAACAATTCACCACAGACCTGCCCACAACATATAAACTGTAGCATCACCAAGAAACAAAAACCATCAGGTTTACACATATACACGCACGTACTCAACACTCTCCTTTGCACTTTACCTTTGTTTTACAGTCCTTGATAGTATGAGAATACTGAATAAATAAATCTTTCCTTAAGTGGACATTTCTTGCAGCTAATCACTTTTGATGGATGTCTCATGAGAGAGAGAGATGTTAAAGTGTATCTGATTTTATGTAACCCCGCTCTACCAGAGCATTGCTTATTATGGACGGAGGAGAGCTTCGATGATGTAGGAGGGGTGGAGGATAAAGTGAGCACCGGGCTTTAAAGTCAGTCTGATATAATGGAAAATTTGTGTGATGACAATGTCACATTAGGCACAGGGGCCGAGGAACGATGACCTTACATTGTAATAGAAGCGGCTGTAAAACATTGGATAACTTTTTGAGTATCAAAACTCTGTAGAAATGACTTGTTTCACTTTCATAGCTTCCATTGTTTATTCAAGTTAGTCAGGGACTAAATCAATAGTTAGCTGTCTCGGCTGCCGGACGTCTCTGGTCCGCACACTCTATGGGCCCCACAATGTGAAGAGTCCAGGTATTCTTACACCTGGGAAGTCAAGCTTTGTTGTCACAAACGCTCCAAAGGGGCTCCGCCTCCGACGCTGCATCCAGACTTCTGTGATTAAATTGACAGTTTGAACTAGAATGACGTAGCCGTCTCTTGATGCACTCATATATGACCTCTATACAGTAGAAGATTGGCTATTTTCTAAAGGGCTTGAGCATTGACCAGTGTGAAGGCCCTACTGTTACACGCCAGATAAATAGTATTTTTAATAGGCTAAACATGCTTGACATCTCATGATAATTTACAGGTATTTAAGAGAATAGTCAGTTTTCAGTCACAGAGGGCCGGCACAAGCTTGGAACATGCTTTATATGACTCTACTATAGTACACAAAACATTAAAGGTACCATTTTTGCAGCAATTTATCTGTTTTAAGTTTGTGCACAAAATGAAACTATTTGGATTCGTTGAACACTTCTGTCACAAAGGTCCAGTGCTACTTGATTGCTTAAACTAAAAAAAACAATGTCAGACGTTGTTTAATTCTCTTAGAAGAGAGGAAACAGTCTCACTAATAATCTCCTGCTGAGTTAGGCGACCCCCAAACATGCAGCCCCTCACGCATGCGTAAATTCATCCTCCTCTGAGCGTTCAGGATGTGGTGGCTGCTCCACAGTTTCAAGAGAGCCCAGCACTGAAACAGAAAGACAATAATATCAAACATATCATTCATAGCAACAAACTAGTGCTCCACATTTACACTCCAGGCACAGATGTACGAGCCTTTTCTGCATTTAACTGAGAACTTATGTGTTACACTTACTTAAATATTGCTTCTGTCGTGTCATCGAGCAAATGACTGTTTCATTGTTTGGCTGATGACCTACAGGTTTCTATTAGTAAATATTGGGGTTAGGGTTAGAGAAAGAGTCTGTTTACTATAGAATATAACAATTATTAAGGAATAATTCATTCTGCAATGCTTCATTTTTGTTAGTACAACTTGTCTGACTTCAGAGTTCATGTGCTGTGATGTTCATGACTTTCACATTCAGGGGTTTTTGTGGTTTGTTGTGTGCGTCACAGTACGTTGACTAAAACGTTGAAATGTTTTGGTGTTACAGAGATTAGATCTTAAATTTCAAAGTTACTTTATTAGTAAGACTCTGAGCATTACAGAGGCAGCGAGCGACTGACAGTCAGGATTTTTAATAACTTTTTATTAGAATAAATTATAAACTTTTTCCCTGGCTGTATTGGACGGGACAGGTTAAGATTTGTCAGGAAATGAAATGAGAGAGAGTGGGAATGACATGAGGCGAACGGCTACACATCGGATAGGAATAATGGGCCGCTGTGTTGAGGACGCGGCACCTGTACATGGGACTCACGCTCCACCAACTGAGCTGCTGGGCCACCTGACAGATCAGACTTTAACGATTAATGATGCTGAACTGTTCCAGGACTTGTACACATCCCTAGTTAGCGGACAGTTGTGAGACCAGCTATTTGACATCCTGATACACTTTCTATAAGACACAGTAACCCTGCAGAGACCAGGGTTGATATAACAAGGTGTTTCTTAGAAAGCAGTCTCTAAATGAATATACGGAGAGCCACCTCTGCACATGTGATACATCATTTATAATTTGCACTACTTCCACAGTAAACCACTAACCCAACCAGTTAACATTTCAACTCTATATATAGACTCTGTATGTTTGTCTATCCAGCTGTTTTCATGTTTGCGCCTCTCCGTTGCACAGAGCTGCTGTATCGACGACCTTCATCTCTGTCTAGATTTGTTATCTGTATTTAGCCATATGTGTGTGAGTGTGTTGTGTTCCTTCCTGTACATTTGTTATTTGCGCCAAGCGTAAACACATTAAAACAGGTTGTGAGAACCTGTGTTGTCTCTTTTTATACGCATGTGTGTCAGCTTACTACGACCAGATCTGTTTCACTGTTTGTTCCTCTTGTTCATAACAGAAGCACGTTTACATTTGATTTTCTTTAAAAGACTTTATTGGCAACGACTGGAAGAAGTAAAAACAATTAATCTAATAAACATCTAAGACAACGAGGTGGAAGGTTAACATGTTTTTAAATATATATTGCATATATAATCATCGACAGAATAATATATAAAAGCCTGACTTTGTTTCATATTTGTAAACTGTTGATGCAGTGCAGCAGGAAAAGTCCAATTGGAAAAAGTAAAGTTCGCTGGCGGCGGAAACTCTGATTGGTGTTGTGCTTCCTCAGCCGCGTCTTCTCAGCTGCCTCTTCCTCCATTTCCTGGATCTCCTTCCCAGCAGCCTCCTTTTTGTCCAGCCTCCCCTCTGCGGTGCTTTTCTTGGCATGGTGGCCTTTTTTGACATGGTGGTCTTTTTTGACGTGGTGGCCTTTTTTGACGTGGTGGCCTCTACTGCCGGCGTGGACTCTGCTGCTGGTGTGGCTTCTGCTGCCGGTGTGGCTTCTGCTGCCGGTGTGGCTTCTGCTGCCGGTGTGACCTCTGCTGCCGGTGTGGCTTCTGCTGCCGGTGTGACCTCTACTGCCGGTGTGGACTCTGCTGCCGGTGTGACCTCTACTGCCGGTGTGGACTCTGCTGCCAGTGTGACCTCTGCTGCCGGTGTGGCTTCTGCTGCCGGTGTGGACTCTGCTGCCGGTGTGACCTCTGCTGCCGGTGTGGCTTCTGCTGCCGGTGTGACCTCTGCTGCCGGTGTGACCTCTACTGCCGGTGTGGCTTCTGCTGCCGGTGTGACCTCTACTGCCGGTGTGGACTCTGCTGCCGGTGTGGCCTCTACTGCCGGTGTGGCTTCTGCTGCCGGTGTGACCTCTACTGCCGGTGTGGCTTCTGCTGCCGGTGTGGACTCTGCTGCCGGTGTGACCTCTACTGCCGGTGTGGACTCTGCTGCCAGTGTGACCTCTGCTGCCGGTGTGGCTTCTGCTGCCGGTGTGGCTTCTGCTGCCGGTGTGGACTCTGCTGCCGGTGTGACCTCTGCTGCCGGTGTGGCTTCTGCTGCCGGTGTGACCTCTGCTGCCGGTGTGACCTCTTCTGCCGGTGTGGCTTCTGCTGCCGGTGTGACCTCTACTGCCGGTGTGGACTCTGCTGCCGGTGTGGACTCTGTTGCCGGTGTGGCCTTGTCCTTGTCCACCTTGGCCTTGGCTTTTTTTGCCCAGCCACTGTTCGGGTCGGAGCAAATTATTTTCCCTTTTGTTGTCTCAAACCTGCAATTGATTGATATCTGTTAATGGCATTGTTGACAAATAGTTTACTAAAGGGACCATAAGTGAATCTGGACAAAGATGATTGTTGACTTTCATTCCCAGTCAGTCAGACTGATCATGACAGCTGCTGATCCATTCTACGCTATGTGAATAGGTCAGGGTGCTATTGCCTATATTATGGGTAATTGTTCCTCTCATGTAACAAAAAATTGTGATGAAAATACAAAATTGTCAGTACAGCTACTGGCTACAGGGAAAATAAAAAAAAGTGTTGCCAAAAATATATTTTCTTGTGCTTTGGGTGAATTGTAAGTATTTTGGAGTACATGTCGATATTCATTCTCAGTTGAGACATTGTACAATTTACATTTTAAAATATCAGGATCACTCACCCTATGGCTGCGATTGGACAGACGCCTTCGAACTGAATAGTATAATTTGCGATTCTTGTCAGTTGGACTTTGGTGTTGGACCAAACCACACACCTACAGTTTCCCAGCGGCATATGAGCTAAACAAGACAAAAACACAGAGAGAAAGATTAAGTTTCCTTAATTTAACCAAGTCAAACACTCAAATATACACTCAGTCAAAGACCTGGTACTTTTTTTTTAGAGTACTCACTTGCATGGACGCAGCTGTTCCATGCGGTGAAGCAGAGAAGAGTTGCAAACACCAGGCTGACTCTCATCTTCAGGATTACACCTTGACTTTGTCCTTCAACGGCTGTGTGTAATACGTCCCAGCACAAAGGTATCCAAGTCGCTCGCAGATGATAATTCACTGCTTGGAAGTTGTTATCAGAGCGCTGAATCAAACTTAGACGTGCTCAGGCAGCTGGGCGCATATCTTCATGGCTTTTTCAATTAGTCTCTCTGTCTCTCTCTGATAGTTCTCTTATAAAAGAGACCCCTTCCGCCCCCCCAACACCCCACCCTCACTCGTCACCATGGAGAGTTGTGGCCACACGATGGGGAGGGGAAACAATGATTCACCTCTCAAAAACCAAACATGAGAAACAGTCCATTCACCACAGACAAGCCCACAATATACAAAGTAGCATCACTAACACTCATGCGATGTATACACACACAGAAACTCAGCCCTTTCCTTTACACTCACTGTGAAAGCCACAGGTTGCCTGTACTTTTAGAGTCAATTGGTGACTGAAATGCGCTTTAAATTTTAATAAATGTTAGATTTGGTCAGGGGGGAAATTTTCTGTGGCTCGTCTGTCAAGACAGATGTCACACACACGATATGTTTTTTTTTTTAATCAAAAATGTTTGTACTTAAAATAGCATATTTAATCTCACCCACGCAGGTGCTCGGGTTATTTTTGGCTCTTTGTAAAGACTGCGTGAGTTTGTAGAGACTGTTTGAGTGACATCTGCATGTCTGTTCATTCATTTCACATTAGCATTCACAACCATGAACTTGGAACATTTCCAATGGAAATACATTTGTTAGAATGTGAGTTAAAATGAAAGTGAACTGTGGTGAACTCAGGCCTTTAATCCCTCTCGACGGCGCTGACCTTTGACCTTCTAAGGAGAAAGGTTGAGTCTCTTCTGAGTCTGATTCTCCCAGAGTCCTCTCTCCATGGTTTCTCAAATCTAACCAAGCTCAGCTTTAATTTCCGAACTTGTGTCTTCCTCAATAGGCCATCGGTCCAATGAAAACAAAAAAAAATGCACCATTTAAAGCACCTGCTCAGTGTACATCTTTTGCCAAAGAAACACTGTATATAATTTACATAGTCACATATACATGCATATAATGTACATAATACACCCACATCATGTACGCAGGTTTATCTTACTTATAATGTGTTGTTTATAATGATGGTCACGGTGTTTAATATACTGTATAAACAGCTATTTTCTTCCCACGTGCTATTGTAAAGTACAGTCCAGACCTTTCTTTCTTTCTTTCTTTCTTTCTTTCTTTCTTTCTTTCTTTCTTTCTTTCTTTCTTTCTTTCTTTCTCATTCTTTATCTCATTTGTTCAGTTTTTGTCGTCTTGTTTCCAAGTTATGTGTCTCTTTCCTGGTATGTGAACACACTGTGAATGTCAGAATCATGACATGTTGCTCCGTCTAACTTTAACCTGAGCGACCTTTAATGAAACAGATGTTAGTTTGCAACCTGCTTAGACCACGAGGAAGAATTAACTAAAAACATACAGAGCGGACGGGGGAAGAAAATCAGTACTAGAAAGCGCACACATCGAAGAAAGACGGGCGTGAATTCAAAAGACGTGTGTCAGTCCTCAAGTTCTATCACAGCGTCTAGCCAACCGTAACGACAGGCTAACTGGCAATATAATGGACTCAATATAAAGCCTGAAATGAAAGAGAGGATGGATTCAGTGAGAGATAAAATGGAGGGAGAAGACGAAGAAGAGGAATAAGAAGAAGAAGAAGAAAAGGAGGAGAGCTTCAGAGAGGCACAACAGGTGCAAAGCAGGGAAAAACGAGAAAAGAAAACAAAATGGAGGAAACCTGCGGTGTGTCTCTGAACACTGTGGGGCATCTCAGCCAGCACATCATTATACCAGCTCAACAATGACGACGTAAATAAACCCCTTATTGGTGCTCCAGCTGGATGGAGAGCAAATGTTAGCTCCGTGGCCTTGACTCCTTTAGTCAGCAACAGCAAATCCCAAGGCAAACAAACAGCCGTCCTCCCAGGAGTCCAGTCATTAAAATCATTGAAAATCCGGCTGGTGTGTGCCTTCACCAAGCACATTTTACACACAAATACACACACACACACACTCGAGAATATACCTACCTATACAACCCCACACAGGTCTGCAGCCACTCATGCAAGCGAGCTACACATGTTGACCTGCCTGCACTCACATACAAACATGCTGTATATACGCGTTTCTCCACACGTATCCCGGCATCATCATCATCATCATCACCATCATCACCATCACCCGTGGCAACCTGTTTGTCAGAGCAGAAATGCCTCGCCGGATTATTCGCTCCTCTCGTATTCATTAGTTGTTGTCCTGGGCAGCAGCCTGGGCTGTTGGCCGACAGCGTAGCTGATAGGAATTAGTCTCCTGATAAAGCAAGAGAGTGGAACGTAGCGTCGCAGGAAATTACAATCAATACTGGCTCTCATATCCTCATCCTATATCGACCGCGGACGGGAATGAAATGCACGTTGTCGAGTCCCTGTTCGTGGGACAGGAGGGCACGCTTAAGAACATATTAACATACGGATGCATGTTAACACACACAGATGCACATACACACATTTTAAAGGGGCAGTTCGACTAGTAAAATCCAAAATACACATTTTTCCTCTTACCTGTGACGCTATTTGTACATCTAGATTATTTCTGTGTGAGTTGCCGAGTTTTGGAGATATCGGCCGAGAGATGTCTCTCTTCTTTTGTATGTAATGGAACCAGATGGCACTTAACTTGTGTTCTCATGTCCTCATGACCCGATTACCCCACGGATAATCCAGAGACCTTGTTGTGAGCATTGTAATGAAGGAACTTTTAATTCTTTCTGCTGTACTACACCTGCCAGACAAACGGAGGAGTACATCTGCTAATGGCTGACTAAACTGACCGACGCTGCAGCTTTGCTAAGGAGGACCAAAACCTCCAGGATGAGCACCAGGCCTTTATGCTGAATTGCAACAAACTGTGATGCACAGAAGCCCAAAAAGACTTTAAAGCTTTCGTTGTTAAAAGAACTCCATCGCAATAATGACTCGTTCACACTGGTGGACTGTTTGATTCGGAAGACGTTGCGAAAGTGCCCTCTCGGACGGCTTCTTAGAAACCTTTCCACTCAAACATCCTGAGTCCCCTTCAAGTTAGCGGAGGGCTAAAGCAGAAGTTCGTCTCAGGAAGTCTCTCGCGTGAACGCTCCATTGGTGGAAGATCTGAGTCATTTTGTACTCAGATATTGAACTTTTTTAGCTTCTTGCCCCACCGAGCAGCTTTTGAAGGAAAACGAGGGTCCCTGCTTCTGATGCTGCATCAAATTCTCTTCAAATATACCTGAGGAGGACGCCTCCTCGGCTGAACTGTCCTGAAACGTTCCTTGCTGTCGTGATTCGAGACGCCTGTGTCTCCAAAAACTCAACAGCTCACACCGGAACAATCTAGGTGGATGAATAACACTGCAGTTAAGAGGAAAAGTAGGTGTTTTAAAGGTGTTTATGTCACAATCCTGGTTTTGTTATCATGTTATTTCCTGTTTTATTTTGAAATGTTGCCCTCATGTTGCTCTTCAGTTCCTCCCACTGTGTGATTTCCCTCCTTCCAGTGTTTTTTATACGTTTTTATATATGTGTGTGTGTGTGTGTGTGTCTTGTCTTTGTCAGGCCGTTTTCTCCTTGTTCCCCCGTGTTTCAGCCCAGCATCCCCCACTGCTCTCTAGCGTTTCTCCGTCTGACCTCGCAGTATGTTGTAGTTTTTTTGTTCCTTGTGTGTTTTCATTGATTTGCACTTTGTTAAAGCTCTTGTGTTGCTGCTTTGTGCTTTTTGTCCTTTTGACTCATTTTTAGTTTTCTGGATTCCTTGGTTTTATTGGATCGTTCAGCTTCTGTTTGATAAAGCTCGCTTTTATTTCCTGAATCGCGTCTGCCTGCGGCGTTTTTTTCTGCATCTGGTTCCTAACCTTTTTTCTCAGAACTGCAACAGGTTGTATTTTTTTGTTTTCACAGAGGCCCACCTCATGACCGTGCACAGAGCAGAAGCGAGAAAGCGGATACTGAAAGCAAACTCCTCTACCTTCGAACCACGACTCAACGATTACAACTGTTTGTTTCACAGCCCACTCATGCGTGATTCACACGCTCTGAGTCGTGGCTGTGCCCTCTGTGTAGTCTTCCGTGCCCGTCTATTACAGCAGATATGGGGCTTTTAAGATCCGGCCGAGGCTGAGAGAGGCATTTCCTGATATGAAACACACCGGTTGGCGCGGCACCTCAAAGCAAACACACACACACACACGCACCTGCAGGCAGAGACACAATGTGAGTGGCATGTCGAGTGAATGAGAGCAGTAATTAAAGTAGCGTCTCATCAGATGGATATATGTGACTGTGTCTGCTCCCCCCTCTGTTTAATAAAGAATCCAGACAGATCAAGGTTTTAATTTTACCCTTCATCCGGCAACTGAGGAATTTTATTGGTTCATTGTGAAAGCTGAAGATACGCGTCTCCTTTTTTTTTCTCTTCGCAGAATTATAATGATCAGCCGGCCTGATAAACTCCGTCTCCTCCCCGTCTGTGCGCACACACTGATAAGTTCATCTCGAGGAAGAAAAAACAGCCAGAAAAAACTTCTATAAAGGCCGGGTATGCTGTAACAAAGAGCTATGTGTCTGGGTTTTGGAGTCTGGTGCCTTAACGTGACGGGCCCGAGCGGCCGTCTGGGATGGTACTTGCTGTAAAGAGCACTCCGGGTCATTTTCAGAACAGGGGAAGTGTTGGGAAGAGCAGAGATGTTTTTGATATGTAACGGTGGAGCCATGCACACCGATCAATACGCCGACCTTTCTCAGACTGATTGCACGATGTTGTGCTTTGCCCCCAGCACCGGCACCGACCAGAGGTCCATCAACCATCAAGCACTGTTATTCTCTGATTCAGCCGGCAAGGTGGAGCTGGTTCTCTTTCTCGGCCCGTGTTTCCTGTTCTCTGCTGTTTTTGTTTTATCTCCGTCTCCTCACTGACACACGTACACGTTGCTTGTGTACAGACTAACAGACGATAAAAACTACAAATAGACTATAAAAACGCTCGCGAGAGGCTGATCCTCAACAGATAAAGGTCTCCGGCTCACTCCCCAGGGCCTCTACCGATGGATCTCTATATATTTCTGCTCGATACCGGATGATGAACAGAAATCCCACTTGGAGTTGAGAAATGTCACTCACTTTCCAATTAATATTTCAATTAACGGAAGTCATTCCCAATTCATACCCTGAAACCAGTGGAGTTGAAATGAAGCTGACCTCCTGCCCCGGCATCAATCTCGCTGCTATTGACCCCGGCACACAAAGCTTCGGTTGTGGATCAACCGTCCATTTAGGGAAAGCGTCAATAATCGACTTAAACCGGCGGTCTGTATTAGCATAGACATTAGCATAGTGAGAGTGACTGACCCGCCCCGGCCTCCGGCTCACGGTCCAGAGGACGCAGGAGCGCGTGGAGTCTAATCAATAAGCCCTTTAATTATAGCCTCGTGGTTCTTCACGGTTGGGAGACGCGCAGTGCCACAGCTGATCCAGTGTGATCATTTCAGACAGAGTGGGTTTTCACCGCTTCAGTGACCTGTCTCTTTCGACCAGTGCTATTATAGACAGCAAATTGTCCACTCCTCTCTTTAGATTTGGTAAAATGGGGCCGATTAGTAGGGAGGTGAAGCCGCTTCATTGCTATTGTGTTGCTGCTTTGTGCTGGTTCTTTTGTAAGAATAAATAAAAGTACCACAACACTGAAAATATGTATAATGTTTGTTGCAGTCAATCTGATTTATAGTGTATTATGAATGTTAGTGTTTATGGGATATATTAATATGTTAAAGGGGCTCTGTGGAGCAATTTGTAGCAAATTTAAATGTATAAATATTTGTTATTAGCCATATTTGAGCGATTTTTGACATTAAAGTAAAAATGAGACCCTCCCCGTCTCTCTCAGTTGCTTTTACAAGCCTGAGGATGATTTTTTTTTAGCCCCTATAATAATTATAATTCTACACAGTCCTTTAAATCGAAAGCTATAGAGAATACTCTGGCTTCTGCGTGCAATAGAGGCTTTATTACAAAAGAGCTCCAGGTACTTGATGTTTATGACTGAATCAGAAATAAAAGTGCTTTAATGATGTATAACGGAAGAGTTTTATACCCCAAATGTTTTGTCATGATACCAACTAGACAAAATAGGTAACTACGCACTAATGGCCACAGAGCCCGACGTTCACAGCAAGATTTCAAAGCTGTGTTAAATCAATTCTCACGTGCCAAATTAGCCGACAGTGTGATGTCACAAAGTCAAGGAGTTAAAGATGTGGGCTGCTGACGAGGCGTTTCAGGAGCTGTGTTTCTGTGGGAGAGAGGAGCTTCTGTGGGGGCAGACTTTGACCTTTTTAACTTTCAAGATCGTTTACATTAGTGCAATAAGCATCTGTGGTATTTAAGTGTAGATTTCGATCCTGTGAGGGAGCGTCCTATCACTGATGATGAGACGGCCTCCGTCTGGACTCCGGAGCTACTTGATGCCTATCCTGACCTGTAACAAACCGTCTGAGACGAAGCTGAGATGTAGTTTTGTGGTGCTGCTGAATCGTTTTGCATTCTATTCATCCTATTTATCTCACTAAAGACAAGAGACAGAGAGACAATTCTCTTTTTAGTGCAATATGGTCTAACAACACCTCAGACGACATCCTCCAAAACGAATATAAATTCGAATCAACATCTCTGTGAAACAGTCTCAGGATAATCTGAACATTATAATCCTAATGAAGGCAGGATTTATTGCATTAGTCTTAAGACAACATTATGGATCATCATCAACAGAAACTCCACACAGCTGCTCTACTGAATCAAATGGATCGGCTGTATGAGACAGCGCCGTGCTCACTGTCAGAATCCACTATGATAATCTTTTTCATTGATGTGCAGCATCTCATCATCCCACTGAATGTCTGATCCACACACTGTTATGTGCTCCTCATCTACCCTCCTGTACTTTCTGTTTCCTTTCTGACTTTCCACTCTAGTTGCACTAGATGGCGTCCTTCCCCTGCAGAGAGGAAACAGGCCATCTGAGCTTGACAGGCTCTGAGAGAGTCATCCAAATTTAGCCCGGCAGTCTAGAGTTGCAAAAATACAAGCGCTGCAGCCCCTAGGCTACAGCTGACATTACTCCGCTCTTCATGCGCGATACAGTAAGTCGTGAGGCTAAAGAGATAAACTGTCAGCTGGCCTTGAATTATTCAGACTTCCAAATCTGGACACCACAACGCTTAAATGTGGGCTGCCGGTGCTCGGAAAGAGTGCTCAAAAACTCAAGTGTCCCTTTTTGATTTTTTTGTGTGTCTGCTCGCCGGTCGTGTGTCTCCCCTCGGTGGTGGTACTGCACACCAGACTGCGCTCCAGAAATGTTGTTAAAGGAGGATCAAAGAGCGCACGTCGCTTTTAGACCACCGAGCTCATTCACGACTCGACTGCAGCCAGTCCCCATCTCTCTCTCCCTCTTCATCTCTCTCTTTGTCTGCTTTGATCACACAGCGGGTTCACATCTCACCCTCTTGCGTCTTGTTTCTCTTATTTCAGCAGGCGAGCTCTCTGTGTGTCGAGCATATGTCCCCTGATTGCCCACTTTCTGTCTTTTTCCACCCACGTAGACCCCCCTCAGACCCTCAGGCTACGAATCCTCCAGCCTCCAGCCCTCTCTTCCCCTCGCCGCTCGCTCCGCTGCTGGGTTAAGAAGGGTCATATTAAAAGCCTTAATGCCTAAATCTGTGTGTGTCTGCATGAGAAAGCACGGTCCCTCCTGCCTGAGCTAGATTATTCTAAGTTCCTGACCTCTGGGTGGTGAGAGGGGCCCGTGTTTGGAAACACAGGCACTTGGTCTTTGTCTCCTGAGCCCAGTGGGGGAGCTCGAGCAGGGGCCTCGAGTCCACGGACGCACTCGGCCTGCCGGTCGGGTCCTCTGATCCCCTACCGGCACCATTTTAATATTAACAGCCGTGAATAAGCGGACAGCTGGTTGGGCAGGCACACACACACACACACACACATTTTCAAACACACACAACAACAGGATGTGTTTGGCTTGCAAGCGAAAACATTGATCCTGAGTCGCCTCACTGTGAGTCAATCTGGCCCCAATGGCCATTCAAGTGTATCTGCTTGATCTGATGTTTCCCCGATAACACAGATTCCTCCCAGGGTGTGTGTGTGTGTTAGTGACAGTGTGTGTGTATGTGCGAGTGTGTGTGTGAGTGTAAGAGATGTATTGATTGTTGAGTGACATGGCGCTATAGATCCAAAGCAGCTGCTAAGAGTTTAAATGAGGCCTTAAACATATTATTAAATCCCACAGCAATGTTAAATGAACTCTGGTAAAGTGTTTCTTCATTCTCTAAAGTTTCTCTCTCGCACTGTAAATACATCCATACGAAGGTGAAAGGTCAGCGGGCCAGAGGTAAGGACGCCCTGCTCTAACTGAGGACCATCAGATCGATCAGCCTCCGTGTGATTGGGGTGCAGTGACCTCGACCTGAGACGTGCAGAGGCCCAGCATCCTCCTGAACTTTACATCATTTCCTAGATTTGACCGAAGAGGAGCACACATAAACAAGTTGACTGTTGTTTTGTTGTTCTGTTGCTCATTAGCGTTAGCATTGTATACTACTACAGTGTATCGTATTCAAATACTTTCCTTCCAAGTCAGCTGGAATCACATCGGTCTTCAGAATCTTTGTAACTGATTCCAAGCAGACGGAGCAGCACACGTAAACGCCTTTTCACCAAGTATATCGCAGACTTAAGGGACTTAGAGCGAAGTTCGTCACTTCCAGTACTGTAATGGAAGATGTAGTCCAGGATTAGTGCATCCTATCAATAAACTTGTACGCTCCAGCGATTTGAGATAAGGGCGCAGCAGAGTGCAGCGTCCAACAATAATCTGCGATTGGTTTGAAATCTGAGCATTTGGAGTTTTTTCCCACACAAGGGGCCGAAAGTGCTACTATTATATGAGGTTGGCGGATCAGTGTTTTGGATTTAACGTTAACATCAGCACGCTAACATGTTCATAATGACATTTCCAAGATAATAAGAGGATACGTGCATCCTAATGCCGAATGGGACAGATGCTAGATCACAAAAGAGGTGAAACAGAGAGATCAGAAGACTCTCCCTGAGTTCTAATAAAAGTTCTCAGACGAGAGCTCTTTGTGGATTGCTCTCTTTTTCAGCACAATGACAACTAACATGCTGATGTTCACCGTCTTCATTGAGCATGTTAGCATGCTAACATTTGCCGATGAGCCCCACACACAATACAGCTGAGGACGTCGGTAATGTCATTGGTTTTGCAGATATGCAGCTATGAATCAAACTGAATTTTGACTTGATGATGAGACTAAATGAAAGGATCATCAAAGTTTGTTTTTTGTGCCTTTTATGGTTTTATTTGTAGGACAGCTTCAGAGATAACAGGAAGAGAGAGGGGGGAATGACACGCAGCACAGGGCCCCAGGCCGGGACTCTAACCCGGGGCCGCTGCAGCCAGGACAAAGCCTCTGCATGTGGGACACCCGCTCTTCCATCTGAGCTAATGAGCACCCCAGGATCACCAAAGGTTATTACGACTTTCATGGCAAAATATCCAAAACTTTGACTCCAATCTGGCGCCAGAGAAAAGGTCTAAAGGGTTAAAGTCTCAGGGGATTCACTGAACTTGAATGTTGCACAAAATTAAACAGCAATCCATCTGGTACTTGTTTAGATGTTTCAGTCTGGAACAAAGTGAGAGACCAACAGTCCAACCAACGCGATCCCCCGAGCCACGAACATTAAAAAAAATGCATGTTAGGTGACATGATGATGAAAAAGATTGCTGGTGTCGTGTCCGCGGTGCACCCAGCCGCTCATGTCCACTGAAAGCTTTCTCTGCAGCGTTTTTATCCTTGAGAACTCTCTACAGAAAAGTAGAGAGAGGCGACGGAAAATGAGTGGAGACAGCCAGGCAGGAGGTCGTGGGCAGGTTATTTTTTTACACATCTTCAACTGTTACATGTTTCCCAACATGATTTTTGATTAGATGGCTTTTTTCTCTTTTTTTTTTTTAGCTTTGAAGAGTACCGACAATAAACTACGCAGCTGAAAGCAGCCCTTTGAAGCTATTCTTCCGATTTCATCTTAACCTGGTGGTCTTGATGATGATCTCTATATTCATGCAGCATGTCATCACTGAGAAGCGTCGACCTTCCTCTTCACACAACTCTGTGTGAGTGTAGTATTTCCAGAGGACACGTCCAAGGCCACTACAGCGCCGCCATCACTGAGGAGGAAAGTGTTACCGCTTCTGTTTCCATTTACTTTGGCCGGAAAGGACGTGTTTCATACATATTTGTATAGAAGAGCTTCACACACACACAGACAGACACACAGGCACGCAGGCACACACATAAACTTCCAGATGGCAGAGGTGCTGTGGTTCTGAGCGGCGTTACCACAGGTAATGCGATCACAGCGCAGACAGAATGATGTGTTTATATCATCAAGAGTGAGGCAGGATGGAGGGAGGACGGAGAGTTGCAAAGGGGAGGACATACATGACGCTGAAAAAAAAAAGGGGGGGTGGAAGGATCGGAAGGAGTAGCAGACGAGATTAGGGTGGAAAGGAGGAGAGGAATGCATACGGCAGGAGGGAAGGAGGGAGGGATAATGAGAGAGAATGAAAATGGATGATAAACGATGAGAAAGCGGGGAGAAGACAGAGAGGAGGGAGGGAGTCGGCCTGTCAATCAGATTACGAGCCAATCATTTTGAGCGAGGATTGCTTTGACCTGAAACCTGGCGGATCACATTCACTCCGATCACACACACACACACACACACACACACACACACAGACTGGCGGATGCACTCAGCGGCGTTTCCACACAAGTTGCATGGAGATAAATGTGTCTCACTCGCATCCAGTCTGGTGTTAAGTGCACGTATTAGGGCGTATCAGCATTCATGTATGTGCTGCCTGTACGTGTGTGTGTGTGTGTCTGAGTGTAAGTAAGTGAATGAGTAATGAGTGAGTGATGGATGGACGATAATGCACATTTACTCTCTCTCTCTCTCTCTCTGTCTGTCTCTCTCTCTCTCTCTCTCTCACGAGGGCTCGAAGCGCTTAGATGTCTAGCCAAACTCACACATACACGCCGCGCTTGATAAGACGGCTTCCCTCTTACTCATCGTGCACCGCGCGTACGTCTCTCCCTTTTGTGTACGCTTGCTCCTCGCCACATTCATCTTCCTCTTCACCCCCTTTATTTTGGCCCTTCTCTCTCCCTCTCTCTCGCTCTCTATCTGCCTCTCTCGCCCCTCGCCGCCTGTCTCCCGGTAATGGAGCTAATTTGTTTAGCACACAAAGAGTGTCCGTCCATTAACGCGGGCCTGTCCGTGCCAAGAGAGATGGTGACAAATCACACCAACATGTGTATCTGCTCTGTGTACATAATTGGGTTTCTGATTGTGTGTGTGTGCGTGTGTGTGTGTGTGAAGAGAAGAATCCGCACTTCCTTTTGGAAAGTGTTCATTTTGAGTTATTTTGGGACTCTAACTTTGTTTCTGCCTCACTGTTCTGGTTCTCCGGACTCAAGCAGACATTTTCCGATAGACGTTCTCTGCACACCTGCACTGTAACTGGAAGTTGAGCTGCCTTTGTGCCGGCTGTAGAACCATTATTTTCTACCTCTTAAAGGGAAATTAATGCAGCACTCATAATTAACAGGGTTTTTTAGTTTAACCTTCAGCCTGCATCCAACTTCTAAAGGTAGGTTGTTTGATTTGAATTTTAAGATCCTTTATTTTTCAGAAACACAAGCTGTGTTGAAGGTAGTCTTGCACAGCCGCTGCATCAGTGCTGGAGAAAGGCCCGGCTGCACCGGGGGGAAAAGAAACACTCCGGCCTGTTTGCATGTCTTTAAACCCATCACAGTCATCGCGGTCGGCACTTAACCCAGGATGCAGGACAGAACAGTGTTAGAGGAAATGTGGTTTGCACTTGGCCAAACCCCTCGCTAAAGAAAGGCTGGCAGCTGTTGGCTTGTCTGCGTTCGTTCTGTTAGCGACCAGGATGCTGATAGAGTAACTCCAGTCAGTTTCAGCATGTAGGCTGCTCGACTTGGAGGTTGTGGTTGTTTTATGCAGCAGTGGGGATTTTGACAGCAGTACATGCAGATGGCATAAGGAAGGGGTGGCCAATGACAGGCTTTACATCCGATAACTCAGGCTACATTAAGGAGAAGTCTCGCTCTGAAACCTCGTCAGGTGAGTTGCAGCCGTTGCTGTCTCAACTATCGACTTTTGGAATACATTTTTGTTGACGGATCCTCCAGGTAACGTTTCCACCGTAACTTTCCTGCAACAACTTAAAGATTTCTGAGCGAGACTTCAGTTTCTGATTGCAAAAGAGGATCTTTTTGTTCAACAAAACAGTCCGTCACAGTAGGAATTGTTTCTGCAATTTGGAATAGCAACATCAGCCGGTCAATGGCAAAAAAAAAAAAAACGAGCACTGTCAATGGATGTAACTTTTGACAGGCGCACAGGCCCCAAACGATCACATTGCAGCCACTGCAGCCAGCGGAGGCGATCTACTGGACCGATTCCAATACCTTTGGTAAGTACGAATCATTAATCATCATCAGTCAATACAGGGCAATGGTTTAAAGAAGATGAGTTAAGATGTTGGACATTGTATTGCAGATGTTGAAAGATGGACATGACTTTCATTTTAGAGCTTTACAAGGTGAATTCATTTGACTTACTAATTATAGAAGTCAAAACATGATGTAATCCAAGCATCAGAATATTAAAGTGATGTAACTTGATTACTTTCAGTCACGCCTGGATCCCGTCGATACCAAACATCTGCAAGTAAAGACAAGAGAAAAGAAATATCAATAGGATCGTGTGTTTCACTCAGGACCAGAGTGACTTTGTGTGAGAATGTTGTGTGTAATCCTGTTAGTGATCCCCCTTTTTTTTACTGAACGAATCTGCAATCTAATTACTAATCTAATTGTAATGGAATACAACAAGTTATCTGTTTTGTGTCCTAATTATGTAATCCTGTTACATGCAATCAGCTACTCCCCAAACCTGGTAACTGATGACATTAAGGGCGGCTCCTTTCTACTCGAGCGTCCCAGCATGTACAGCCAGTCGCCCCTTTTAGATAGAAAAGGTGGCACATTTGCAGCAAGGTAAAGGATGCAATGTCCCGCCTTGTCTATCTAAAAGGGAGGTGTAATATTCCTTCTTTTCCAAAAAGCCGCCACTTGGCCGCCACTGGGGTAGGCGTAAACATGTGACGTGACGTGAAGCACAAGGTTGGGCTTGAACAGTGAAGCGGGTCGAATTTGCCTTCAAAATAAGAGCTTTACATTGCACCCCATTGGAGTTAAGAACTGGGTTCTTAGCGGGGGGCTTTTAATTTGAAAGTAGCGACAGCCGCTACAACGACAAGCGGACAACGAAGACAGCTACAGAGACCGAGGGGACGCTGCATCTCCCGGATGTCAGCGGCTGTCCAGTTGCTCATCTTGATGTCCGCGGATGAAGTGATGGACTGACTGCTGTGATCAGCTGTTTCCTGGTTTTAAAACTCCCCGGCTGTGGGGCGCACAACAGTGCACGTCATCGACACCTCAGCCCATCTCACGCTATTGCCGGCACACCGACGGCTCAGATTTACACAGACATGGAGGTGGAAATAAGTGGCGTCAAACTGGCGGACCAAAACAGACCGCCAATATTCCGCCTTCTGTCTAAATCAAAGCCAAATTGGCGGCTTGCTGCCCAGAACCGTCAAAGTGAAGCAGCCAAACAGAATTCACTCATTGTATTATTTACGCCCTGTGCTGTGTGACATGTCAGAATGTCTTCATCGGCTCTTCATACATCTAACATCTTCCCGTTAAAGGGAATAACGACCGTTTGAGGTGATTTCTCCCTCGGCGGCTCTCCTCGATCTGCGTCCTGCATGGCTTCAGACACTATTGGACCAAGGATTAGCTGTCACGGAGACATCAGCATCTGCAAAATCCTAACAAGACTGGAGACCTAATGACAGCGGTAGTGTGATCCATATGCATGACAGCGGAGCTTAACTCTCTATTCATATTCTCCTTGATCTGAGCCGGTCCATCAATACAGGGCACTGAGCAAGCAGGAAATGATGGAGCTCTGAAGTTGGCCATCTCCGCCTACCCGCTCTGCCAACGGACTGTCACTGTTTGGGCAAACTCCAATTTGTCATGATGACTCCATCCTCCTCCTTATTCATCCGATCCGTCTCTTATTGTTTTTCAAAGGCACACTATGTAGAATTTAGAGGGATTTATTGGCAGAAATTGAATATATTAGTCACAGTTATGTTTTTGTTGGTGTCTAATCAACGTCAATTAGGAACGGTTGTGTTTTTCGTTAACGTAGTATTAGCCTTTTCTATCTACAGTGGGACGGCCTCCTCTTCCACAACACATCTTCATGCCGGAACTACTGAATCGACTGCTAGTGACAACATAAATGACACATAACATGACAGCGTGTGCAGATTGGTTGTGTTTAGGCAAGAATACTACTTGGTTCGGTCAGGATGCGTTACTTACATAACTTCTGTCGATGATCGCACACGTTACTTTATGTACATGACGTAACTTTACTTCAACTCGAAATAACTCACTTTTGACTTTTGCTTTCACACTGGACACGAACAGTCGTATCCTGAGGTAAAGACCTGTGCACGTTTGACCCGACCATCCGTACTCGACCTCCTCCCTACGCGTACTTGTTGCTCTTTCCTCTATCCTCCTTTGTTGCTGTGATATTGACTACGGCCACTAGAGGTTGCTGTCTGACAAGAAACGCACTGTAAGCGTAAGCTGTAATAAGTCATCGCAGAGTAGCCCAGACTGGACAGACAACCCAAACACTGGCTCTACAGAGGGACTTTCCAGATGCCACTAAAAACCCACACACTGCTCCTTTAATGCCGCTGAGCAAAGCAAATGACACAAGCGTCCTGACGTGCTCCTATTTGCTTTTCATTTCAAGATACATGCGAGCGACGTGCGGCACAGAGAGATACCGTCTTATTCAGCGGAATCAAATTGTTTTGCAAACGACCTTGTTATGGTGTTCAAACTGTCTCCCCCTCCTCACCTCCCCTGGCGAATCTGCATGTTTTCTCATCACTGGATAATAGGCTCGGCTCGGGCAGGAATGTGATACAGGAAGGCAAGGTCAGTTTCCATTGATTGTTAAATCATTCCTCTGTTTGAGACGAACACGATTGAGACAGTAAGACACTGACTGCTCTTCCCCCCGCTGACTTACGGTAAATATCCTTCCTCCGGGCTCAGCTATATGCCAGACAGCATTCACTTTGCCTTCGAGTCAGCAGTTAGCCTAAGTGTGTGTGTAAGTGTGTGTGTACGTGCTGGTGTGTGTGTGTATCCCAAATATTTAGTCTCTAGCAACCGGAGAAAACACGGGCCAGATGAGGAGACGATTGGAACAGTGTGAATGTCCTCCTCTCTCAGCCTTTTCATCCGTCTGTTGCTCTGTTTGTTTTTTCGCTCTGTCCACACAGCCGGTGTCACTCTGAAGGAGATCCTCCTTCTCCTCACTCCTTCTTTCTCCTCTTGTGGCTAGCGCTGGCAGAATTTCCTCCCTGAATAGCTGTTTTTATCTCCTTCTCCCTCCCTCCATCCCTCCATCTCTCTGGCTGAATGACTGTCTCGACTGAGCTAAAGGAGCTTTTTTTTTTTTTTTTTTTTGCTTTTTTAGGTGGGGGTAGAAGCTGATGGTGAGATATTTCGGGCACGTTATCTAAGAAGTCAGACATTTCGGGATTGGAGGCCGCAGTTTAAAAAAAAAAAACGTAACCGTATGCTGCTTCGCAAAAAAATGACCCGAAGTAAGCCGGTATATGGAAGTAGAAAGGTTCAGGGAGATTGGCTGTGCGTTTGCAGATGGGGGGGTCTTGAGGACGACAGGGGTGGGGGGTTTGGTGCTGAAGGGGCTCTCGGGCTGCGTATGCAACCGAGACAGGGAGACAGACGGGGGCAGGGAGGGCTTTGTGCACCAGCCCTTTCCCACACTCCCTTTCACCTTTTGTTGTATGGCAGCACCGGGGCTCTCTGACATGACGAATCGCCCTGCCTGCTTAACAGAGACGGTAAAAAAAGTAAGAGTGGAGTGGAAGCATGTGTATGTGTGTGTGCGTGTGTGTGTGTGTGTGAGTGTGCGTGCGGTCTGGTCCTTTAATCTTCCTGCCCGAGTCCGCCCCCGCTTCCCGTCCTCCGTCCTGCAATTCTGTGCTCGGCTGTCACCGGGGCTGGAGCAGAGGAGTCGAGGTCTCAATGCTTCCAGCTCTCTGGTGGGCAGATTCCACAGCGGATGAGCCAGACACAAGCACACACACACACACACACACACACACACACACACACACACACACACACACACACACACACACACACACACACACGCCTCATATGCACACTAATGCCTCTCTGCCCAAATGCCAGCACCAAGCTGTTGCCCATAAAGCGTTCAGCCTGTCACAATAGAGACATTACCACATGAGTGAGTGGCTTTGAATAGAGCTAAGGGTGTGTGTGTATATAGAGAGTGGTGGCTACGGGGGGGGGAGTTCCTGGCAAGGCAGACGACCCTGTCATCACCTCTGCCCCCTTGTCAAACAAGCGATCGTCGGCAGTGCCACATTCAAGCAACACGCGCATGCATGCACACACTCGCACATTCTACTCCTGCCTGTTGCGCTTATCCAAGTTCCATCTCTACTTTGTTACAGTCCAGGCCGGAGCGCTCTGGGGGTGAGACGTGTGTTTTCAGGGGAAAGGGAAGGCAGGGTGGCTCGTGAGAGAGTGACCCGTCGGAGGGGGTGAAGGGTGAGAATTTAGAGGTCGAAAGAGGAGGGAGAGGGAGTGAAAGAAGAGCTCCTTTGAAACATGGGATGAAAAGGGGGAAGAGATCAGCACTTCCTCGTGGAAATAAATTCTGCAAGCGAAGAAGAAAGCGTTGCGTGCAGACGGAGGCAGCTGGAGTCACGTGCGAGGGGAAACGCACGATTTACAAATGTTTGTTGTGCTGTCGCTCAGCTCCGTCAGCGCCTTGTCACTGCACGGGTTTGTGTGTGAGCGCGCAGCCCCCGAAATGTCATTATGTAAAGAGCGATGCTTTACGCCGCCTAGATCACTCTTCCACAAGGCATGCAGAATGTGTGTGTGTGTGTGTGTGTGTGTGTGCGCGGTGGGGGGAGTGACAAGGGTTTAAGGGGCCGTGTCACGCTGTCACTGCTGGAATGCATGACAGCAATGTTTTGTCACCCCACGGATGAATGCGGCGTCATGGCAGCAGAAGAAGAAGAAAGAGGAGGAGGAGGAGGAGGAGGAGGAGGAGGGAGGAGAAGAAGAAAAAGGAAGGAAGGAAGGAGTGAGCAGGAGGAGGAGGAGGAGAGGAAAAAAAGGACTAGTATTTCTTTTTTTTCTTTCTCCCCACACTCGATGAGGAAATTAGGTCATCCAAGTAAAGCCATTGCAGGGAACAAATCATCATCATAATTGGACCCTTAACAAATCTGTGGAGGTGGCTGCTTCACACACACACACACACACACACACATTCACACACAAGAGGGAACACAAAAGCCGATGCACACTTCTATAGCTACACATATTGCCAAGAGGGGGTAAAACAGAATTTCAGCATAAATCAGGGGATGTTTGACAGTTTTATAGCTCTTTCAGGAGCCTCATTTGGGACAGAAGCGTGATAGAAGAACGTTGCTCGTGGTAAATATAATTGTGGTCATGATCCCTCCATAAATCACGGCGTTGTTAGCTCACATTTGCCTCCAGGCTGCAGGAAGAAAAAAAATCCCAGTGCATCAGGTGACCTGCGGGGATCTCTTCTTCCAGCTGTCCTGCTGAGCATTCACAGCCAGAGAAATGCCAATATAGATATGAAAATAGGTTCTAATTTCACCCAATGCATATTCAGAACGGCACCAAAATGAGCACTTGAATTATGGAATTAAAGGAATAATTTGACATTTTAGGATAGTTGCTCATTCAGATTTCATAGTTTAGCTTAAATTAGCCAAAAAGACTGAAAACAGCTCGCTTAGCTCTGACTAACAGTAACAAAACCTCACTCATTAATAAATAATACCTATTACATTATGATCCTGGCAACCAGCGACCCGGCCAAGTCTGGGCCCAGAATAACCCGTAAAACCACCAGGTGTCATTTTTTACAAATTGGTTTTGGTAGCCTACAAATTCACCAGTTTGCTCGTTGGCTGGTTCCCCTTGTTTCCAATCTTTCTGCAAAGCTAAACAAACTAGCTACGAGAGGAGGCTTTATATTTCCCTCACGGTCTCAACTAACTCTCAGAGAGAAAGCAAATTAGCACGCCAGAGTCTGATTTCCATCTCAGCCAAGACGCCAGGGTCCGTTATTTCTAAGGTTGCTGTTGACCAAAGATTTGTTGAATATGTTGAAACAATGAAACAACACTCCTACAAAATGCGTCACATCACATGTTTATGAGCTGATCAGTGTTCAGGATGGTGTTTCAGTATTTGTAAGTGTGACCACTGGATGTTTTTATTGGCAACAGAACCAGGTAAACCAACACATAACGATCTCCTGAACCTAATCAACTTTTTGGGGGGGTTTAATCTTAACATTCCCGCGTAGAATTAGCAAATGTACTCTTTTTAAATGGAAGGATTTAAAGATGTGATTCTGCACTGCAAAATAAGAAAGAAAAAGCGAAAATCTTTAGATTCACCTTTAATTCGAAGTTGCTGCTCGAAGAGAAGTGAAGTTTTTACCCTCGCTGGTTTTCAGAGACGTGTATCGTCAACATGTGTTCTGGCGACTGGGTTGACCATCTTTCTCCTTTTATGGTCAGCAAATTCAAATGTTTTGCATCTTGTGTCCCTGTGATTTGTAGCTGGGTTCTTTTCAGGGTGTCACCACATCTTCTTGGTTGACCTCAACCCACAGGGGATCAAATTTGTTAAAACACATGGAGAGGCTGACACCGGAGACATGAGAAGCAACAATTTTCTGCATATGAACACAAATACACATGCACACACACTCGAGAAGTCAAGCGAGGGAGGCAACATGCCCCTCGTCTCCTCTCGGGGCTTCGCCACGCGAGCGCTGTCTGTCAACGGGGCGGCGTTTAAACGAGAGGGAGATTGAAAGGTTGACCTCGCACACTCGCCGCGCTCCCTCCTCGCGCATTTCACATGACAGGCTGCGCACGTTATTTATTCATGTTTAAAGACGGCCTGCTGGAAACACACCAACAGCCACAACACACACACACACACAAACACACACACACATTCCTGACATCCAAACTGCAGTCAATAGATGCAATATAGGCAGAATAAATCTCCATGAAGTGTCTGATTGGGATCCGGCTTGCATGTCAGCGTCGTCTGCTGTTGGGAACATCTGCAGGAAACCATCTCAACAACTGGGCGAAGAGAAGACGGAGAGAGGCGAGCCTGAGCTGACACTAATCCGGTAATTGCCATGTGCCCGTGTCGCTTATCAAAATAATTGACAGTATTTTTCTACAGTGAGATGCGAGTGTTTACCGCAGAGCCTCCCAGACTATATTCTGTGGGATGGTACAACTCCGGATCAGTAATGAGATGACTGGCTTTGTTTTGCAGAAGAATTTGCCTCTGAGAAAATCAATCTGAACTGTTTCGTTTTTTAAAAGGCAGAGACGAGTTTCCTATCCTCTATCCGCCCTCACAGACTGTGATGACGTGTCTTCGGGTTCACGCAGGTGATCGTTAACCTCGTGGTCGCGAGGTCATGTTTAAATTTGCTTCTAATTTTCAGTGATTGCTTCGCCCTTCACCGCTCCTGAAAAGGGGGAGGCGGCAAACACAGCTGTCACTGCTTCCCCTCAAACGAGTCGACTATTCATTTGCACTAAACGCAGCTGAGCAGAACAATAAATCAGAGTCGTATACCTCTCGCTCGCATCTCGGCATCGGACCATATGAAAACTTCACGTCACGATTATCCAACATATTCGCGATTCGCAATATTATCCCGTTATTCATCAATATATTCTTAAAACCTTAAAATTAAAACATAAAATCGCACATCACCGTAGTATGCTTTCCACAAAGGGTATCATATCTGAGTTTTATCATTTACTGTCTTCTCACTCATCGGAGGATTCACAGTACAGGTTCAACGCCCGGAAACGAAACATTTTTGATTGGAGTTTGGAAAGCTTAATGTGGTAATGCTCAAAAAATGTCAATAAAATACACATCTTAAACCAACAAAGTAGAGGCGGTTAATGCAGACGTATGTGGCGCTGGTGGATTTAAATCAATACGATGACAACACATCCGACATACGCACTGGAAGAAACACACAGAAATACTGTTTCACTGTATTTGGGAAGAGGTAAGAGATATAGTGGAGACGATCATTTCAAAACTTGACGCTGAGCTTTTTCTGTTTGGTTTCCATCCAGAGAAACATAATTCTGGCAACAACAAAAAAAAAGAACAAGCGTTTATCGATCTCAGCTCGCTTTAGGCCAAAAGATGTATTGCACTGCGATGGAAATCCATTCACAGGCCAAGCAGTACTCGGCGGACGAGACAGATGTTATCACGCATCCCTTCATCACTTTAGTTAAGGATTCAGGTTCAACAGATGATCAGGTGTAATTATACAAAAGTCTGTACGGATGCATGTATGTACTGCATATTTGACCTTTCTCTTGTCTGTACAGTGAGTTATATAGATTGTTAGATGATTGTGAAACTGAGTCTTCTGATGCTGAAATTCAAATAAAAACACTGTGGGAAAAAAAATCTTGTTAGTCTAACAGTTTGTTTGGATAAAATTTTCTTTTTGCATCACAGATATGATGCACAATCAACCAAAGAATCGTAAATAAGTCGTCATGAATCACAAGGTCCTCTTGCTTTTGTTTGTTTCTTTGTTTTCTGTATCCTCATGTCGATGTATATCTCGCTGTATTGCTTTCATTGGTTGTAGCTGTTGATGCTTGTGTGCTGTTACTCGGCTTATTAGTCAACCTGCAAGTGCAAATATTGCATCTGAAAAAACAATTTAAAAAAAAGATTATCGAAAAAAATAAATCATGAGGTCTTCCGGGCACAAATAAAGGATAAATTGATGGTGGTAACCTGTCGTTTTGAATCCCACGTTCAGCCTCAAGATGTTTTTCTCGGGGACACAGTGTGTAAGACATGAATTCAGTCATGGAGACGCAGGAGGCAAAGATCTGTACTCTACATCAGCGAGCTACACCGACTTCTCAAGTCGTGCGAGGACATTCACGATTATCTGGACGATGAAAAACTCCCTTAGTGATCCTTTAAAAATCCTTCAGCCCTGCTCACATCTCCTCTTCTGGACAAACAGGCTCCAACATTTTTGGAAAATGTCTTTAGAATCATCTAATCCCACGAGAGGTGACATTTGTGGCCTATTCTTCTTATTATTATTATCATTATTATATTATTTCCAGCTCTGCTGTGCTGTGGCTGTGGCTTTGGCCTTGGAAGAGATGAGAACATTGTGATTGTGTCCCTGAAGCTCTGACAAGTTCATTCATCCGTTAACAACACGCTCGCTGAAAGGGTGGAGAGAGCTGCTGTGATCTCTCTTTTTATCCACCACTCTTTCACACACATCACATTACATAACGCCGGGGCGAGGTCACCTGTTCATTTGGGTTCTCCCGTTTTTTTACAGTGCAACTCAGTGTGAGGCGTCTCCAAAGGCCTCACATGCCACCCCGGAGTCAGGAGGCTGATTGACAGGACTTGGCTGCCTGTGGACCCTCCTTCCTCAGCGTCTCCTCCTCCTCCTCTCTCTCTCCCTCTCTCCTCTCTCTCTCTCCCTCTCCTCAATCGCAGGGCTGCGCTCACCGACTCGACACCGCCAGCCAACAGGGATGCAGCGAGGGCGCAGCGCAGCCTGAAAAATGGCACCACCACCACCACGCGTCCTGTGGATCTATCCATCCCTTCCCCTCGTGTCCTCCCTGCCGCTGCTGCTTCTCCTGCTTTTTCACGCGCTGTCGCCGTGCCGAGCCTTAAGGAATTACCCGGAGAATGAAGGTGAGGTTGTTGTCCCGGTGTGTGTGTGCGTGCGTGGAGGTGAGGTGACTTGCTGGCTGTGCGCTGTGCTGTGGTGAGATGGATGTGTTGGATGGATAGATGGATGGATGGATGGATGGATGGAGGGGGAGGTTGGAGAGCCCCGCGCCGCGCCGCGCGGCTCGCTCTCCGCCGGGGACGGAGCTCCGGAGCGCGGCGGAGACTCCCGCTAAGTGCTCGGCTCCGTTATGAATGATGCATAAAGAAAAGCGCGGAGAAGGAGGGATGGGAAAACTGTTCGTCACGTTTTTCTTCTTCTTCTTCTTCTTCTTCTCCAGGCATGTTGACATTAAATTTGTATGACATGTATACACACACAGGCAGAACCGTGACACGCTCGGAGACGGAGGAGGCTGGTGCGCACATCCAACTTCTTCATTTTCTCTTTGCCTAACTTATATAAAAGATGGTGCCAGCACAACATCGACATATAGATCCCTCTTAATTTGAAACATCCCTATTATAACTCACTGATGTATATATATTTTTTTCTTCTTTCCTCTTGGACTTCTCCTGCCTCAGTCTGCAAATGAGCAGCAGCAATTACATTAAATTTGTCACACGCTGCTGCTGCTGAGCCTCTCTCACTTATTGTATTAACATCGATGCTCAGCCCTGAAATGAGCCAATGCATTTACTTACTAACTACTCCTGACTGCCTGCTCAGGCTGAAAACATGGAGGGGGGGGAGCTGGAGCTCAGACAGAGGATTTATGCACAAGTTGAATTTCCCAAAAAAAAGAAAAAAACAAGCAGCTTGGTTTAAGTCCTGTTGTTTTGGCTGTCGAGTCTGACCGGAGACGATACAGCTGTGTGCCTCCATTCTCATCCTGTGAATCATTTCATCCACTAGCCCACCCCGCAAAGCTCCAGTCTGTCCTGTTCTGTAGCTCGACAAAGCTCTCCCTGTTGTGAGCTGCATGACTTGCCTCTCATTGACATTTTCTGTCCTCTCTCACTCACACACACTCACACACAGTACAAACTCCAGGGCTCGGATGGCAGAGATCAAGCAGTCAAACGTTTCTCACACACACACACACACACACAGGCCGGGGTTTTGATGGGATCTCCCGTCCCCGTCTGACTTCACAGTATAGTCTGCACATCACTCCGAATGTATGTCACAGCCCCGAGGAGTTCACGCAGGAACAAAGGCTCCTGAGGATACAGAGGGAGAGTGGAGTGGAGGAGCAGGAGAAGGAGGAGTGTTTCAGCAGCAGGAGACAATGCATGCGAAGGGGGGGGAGACACTGACGCTCTGCTGAAATATTCATCGAAATGAGCAGGAGTGACGAAACCGACTGGGAGCCAAAAGGAAACTCCTGTTGATTTAGATAAATGCTCGGGGACATCTGAGAGTGTTTGTGTGTGTTCGCGGGGATCGTGTTCAGCTGGAGGATCGGATCGGATCGGAGGTGACTGACGGGTCAGAAGCCTCAGCGAGATCCAAACGATCTGCTATTCCTGCTAGTCCTCTGTCCTGCTGGGTCAGGTTATGGGGCCTAATTGGCAGCTTTAAGCCCGTTTGCTTAACTCAGGTGTGTGTGGAGGGGTGCGCCTGCAAACCTGAATCCAACAGTGGGCCTTTGCATTGTCACACATTCACCGAAGGCGACATTTATAAGGCCCCGGCTAGAATTATGGCTAAAAAGACATGAAAAGTCAACTTTCTATTAATTAAAAGGAACAGAATCAGAGGTGCACACTTGGTAGATGCAGAAATATAGTCCACTGTTGGTGATGTAGGGGTGTGTTGTGTGTGTGTGTGTGTGTGTGTGTGTGTGCGTCCTGATGGGACAGTAATCCAATGAAGCCGTTTCTGTCAGCCCCACCAGGCACTACGTTTACCTTTCGGCCTGCCAGTTTTCCTGCTGTGACTGCACGCTTTAGCTGAGGGATTGCTCTTCTTTCTGCCAGCGTGAATGTGTGTGTGTGTGTGTGTGTGTGTGTGTGTGTGTGTGTGTGTGTGTGTGTGCATGCGGACCTTGTGTTTGTCTACGAGCCTGCATATTCTCCACCCACGCATCTCAGCAGTTGTGTTATTCCAGGAAATCCTCCCTCTGAGTACGTCTAGCAGCAGAAGCGAGGCTGTCATAAAAAAAGAGAGATACTCTCAAGGCTCAATTAAGAACACAGTCCCTTTGATAGAGCTGATAGCATTAGAAAAGGGAAATAGCGTTAAGCTGTCAACAAGCTTAGTTTACTACCAGAGCTATTGATCTGCTCTGAAATTGTTGGCATTTATGAGAAATGCCGGGGTTTTTTTTTTTTTGCGAGGGGTGGACCGGCGGCGCGCGGAGCTTTTGGGAGAATTGATAGAAACCGCTGCCAGCCGCAGACACGGGATGGAGGGGAAATGGGTTCATTCATGAGCTGCTGTGAAGGAGATGGACAGCATCCTCTGGAGGTCTTTGTTATTGACAGTAAAAAAAAAAAAAGAAAAGAGGAAGAGGTGTGGAGGAGTTGTTGTGCACCAGCAGAGGGAGCCCAACACACTGTCTGTCTGAACCCTGAGGGCGGACTGATGTAACAGCAGGGTGGATGCTCACAGGTCGCCCACGGTTCCCTGTCTGTCTGTCCTGCTCTCCTCGACCCTCTTTACTCTTTTTCAGCATCCCTCTAAACACCGTGATAAAAACATGTTTCGACTCTTTTTCTCCTTTTTTTTTTTTTGCATCCTCCTTGGGCAAGATTCCCGTCGTGGGGAAAAAGGAGCAGACTCTATTTTTGTGTCTTTCCCTCCGACTCTAAATATACCCCCCCCCCTCGATCCTAGAAAAAACACAGACTGGAGCCCCGTGCCTCGCTCCACTGCGAGCGTATGTTGATTAGAGCGTTCTAATGGAGGTAAATGAATGATTTAACTCCCAAATTCTGCCTGAAAGCTGCGCGCAAATGGAAATATAATTGAATTAATAATCGGGAGTGGGCAATGGAGGGGGAGGACAAACAAGAAAACATGGGAGTTAAAAAAAAACATGACTCAGCTGTGGTTCATGTTGTAGTCTTGAGGTTTGCTAAAATCTGTAATTGCTACAGAGCACTTGATGGTTTCTCATTGGATTGGCCTTAAGGGATGAACTGCCGTATTGCTTTGTAAGGTTAACATGAGGGCGAGCGGTTAGTGCCGAGGCAAGCATATGTAAAGCATGGCCTCTCCCGTACACACACGTCTTATGATTCACACAAGATCCCGCCTGTGGTATAACGCCGGGTCAAAGGTCCCCTCTGGTTTAATTGCTTTAATCCATAATGGTTGCTTGTAGTTATCGGCAGGGCCATACCTCATTAAGTGCGTGCGTTCGGGTCTGGGAGATTGCCGTGCTCCCATGTAACAACCATGACCTTGGACTGAGGAGGATATAGATCTCGGGCAGCGGAGAGAGACAGCGAGCACCCTCCTGTTTGTTTTTTTTTTTCTTCCTCCACTCCGATCTAATCCTCTGCTTTCATATCTGCCCTTCTCTGTTTTCTATCAACCTCCCTCCTGGCCACCATCTTCTCTCTCCTCGGTTGCCTTCTTCCTCTGACCTCCGGTAGCAGCGGAACAGTCGGAGCAGCAGCCGCGAGCCACTGTATGTTTTCTGTAATGAGCTCCTGTATGTGCTTTAACAAAGGCCCCGTACACAAGCACACGTGGACGGACGTGCACGTGCACGCACGCACACACCCACACACACACACACATGCCTTCTTAATGTACGGCTGGGGGGCAGTTTGGTGGTCTTGGTCCAGAGAATAGTGTCATGTATTCCCGGGGCTGGCTGATAGATGAGGTTATAAATACAGCTCAGTGACAGAGAATGATTCGGCTGTGAGGGCTTCACCTCATGGATCCATTGAGCGTGTGTGTGTGTGTGTGTGTGTGTGTGTGTGTGTGTTAGAGAGAGAGAGAGAGAGCGAGAGACTGAAATGGAAATCCACAAGAGAGAAACCATGAGACAACAGTGATAAGAAATTTTTAAAAAAGAACAAAAGAAAGAGACGCAGTTCTTGAGAAATTGAATAACCCACCCGTTTCTCCGCGGTCTATTGAGCCGAGCACCCACAGCAGCGCTCACACAGCCTTTGTGTTGTGTTTGATGGTTGTCAGGAGGTTTTTGCTAAAAATGGTTTTGCATTCAAATCCCTTTCCTATTTTCCTAACAGCTAACCGTTAAAAAGTCCCTTTGTCAGTGTTTAACGGAACAGTTCGACGTTATGTGTTGTCACTTTCCTGTCGGGGGGAAAAAGATTGACATCGCTCTAATGAAGCTACAGGAAGCAGCTGGTCAGCTTAGCAAAAGAAATAGTATTTCGATGAATTGTTCAGCCCTCGCTTGCAGGTTCTGTCCGAGGCTAAGATATCTGCATGCCAGGAGTTCACAAATGAACAGGCTGTGTTGAATTTGTGTGCAAATCGAAGCACAAAAACAACATTCTGTGGTTTTACTGGGGGTTGCAGGTGGTGACTTCCTGGATTCCTGTTGTCATTGTGAGGTGTCTATGACGTCACTTTGCCCGTCCTTCCTTTTGGTCTCTGGCGTATTGTGTCTTTTGCGTACCATCTTGTTTTCTGCCATCACTTTACCAGGCCAGTGAGGCGGAAGCACCTTGAAGACCTCCCCTGCTCGCTCTCGGTGCCCGCGTTAACCAACCGAGCGAGCGCTCTGCACCCAGGTGATCTGCAGTGATCTCTGCGTCATCTGTTCTATTTATACCGCCACGAGTGAATCAGGCAAGAAAGCAGACTGATGCTCATTAGAAATAGTATCCCTGCTGTTTGTGATTGTGTTTTTAAGTTTGCCTGAGATGAGCAGACACACACAAAGTGAAACCCCCTTCCCCCTGCAGATCTGCACACAACTTAACTTTATTGTTGCAGAAGAAGAAACCCCCCCTCGTATTGTAGCACACTCAACAACACGTGAAGAAGAGTACCGGCACTCAATCTCATCCACTTCAAGCGTCGCATAAAACCACCAACAACACTTACGTCAAGATTCTTGTACGTAGTGCTCTTAACACATGAGATATGTGTTAATTACAGAGCTTTCAAAGGACACATGTATGTGCATATGTTTAGTTTTTTCTTGTTTATGATGTGCAAATGCAAACAAAACCTGAAGACGATCATCAACACATGTTGACACGTTTTTTTTAACCTAACACATTGTTTTAGTTCCCACCATTAAGGCGAACATTTTAGTGTCTTGGCCAGCTAGAGTTGAACTGTAGCAGTCTGTCGGGCTTGAATGATTTCGGTTGGATGCAGAGGTCGTTTGTGTCGAAGGAAGCCTTCTCTCAGTGTGTGATGTCTGATGGCTGGAGTGAGTTTTTTGGTGAGCTCCTCGTCTGCGGACCCCCTCCCCCTCTGAACAAGCCCTTAACTGCTGGTCAAATCACTGATCACTGGGCCTTGACCGCTTTCTGCCCGCCACTCTAACACACACACACACACACACACACACACACACACACACACACACACACACACACACACACACACACACACACACACACACAGCTCTTATTTTTTTCTTGAAATCTCACTGCCCCTACTCACGAGAGGACTGCACCGCACCCCGTCCCGACCTTCAATCTGACTAAATTGAATGTGGTCGTTTCCTCACCTCTCTCTCTCTCTCTCACCTCTCTGTCTCTCACCTCCCTCTCTCTCTCCCTCTCTCTCTCGTTGTTTGCTCTGTGGGCTTGGCTCGTGCCACCGCTGTGAAAGGCTGCATTAAACAGCTCCACAAACAAACAGCCGAGGATTTGTGTCAGCCGCAGATATAGTATGTTTGCTGACCGCTGCTCCAATCTCCTCCCTGCTGATGAGCGGCTGTGAGGGTATTATGAGACTGAAAATACCTGAGGAGCTGGAAGCTGTGATTTAACTGTCAGAGAATATTCACGTTGCTTCTTCTGGATTGTCATTTAAGGGTGTAAATGGATTTTCTATATCTAAGAACAGCTCTGAATGACAGCACCTTCATGAGTAACACAAGATCTTTGTGGAGGTTTTCCTTTTGGTGAGGGAAATTACGAGTGAGCGGAGAAGAAGCTTCTGTTGGCGAGGACTCCGGCTTTTATAACTTTAAAGATCTTTTACTCGCACAAGAGCCTGCAGTATATAAAACACTGAAGGGGAAAAACACACCTCCTCTGATCTCTTTGTCCTTCTGTTTGTCTCCAGACTCAAGGAGAGCTTATGCTAACGATGCTCGGGTACCAGCACAAACTACGAGTTCAGTCGAAGCTCGCCAGACAAAATAGCAGCGAACGGGGCCGAGCTAACAACCGTCTCTGTTATTTTTTTTCTTCTTTTTGCTCACATAATTCCCTCATGAATTCCAGAGCAGCACATCCACGCCCCCGCATCCTTTTTAGCTTCAGTGTTTTGCTAGTTACGGCTGCTCTGCCTCTCTTGTTTACTACCCGATGGTGCCCACATCAGCTACAAATTGGGTTAAGTTTGACTCGATGTCGGCGGCGGGGCAGACAGACAATTACTGCAGGTGTGCATGCATGTTACACGTGTGTGTGTGTGCGCGCCGACGGTTCGACCTGTCTCGGCGCTGACATGTGATTTCTGTAAGGGTGAGATTCGAGGCCAATTTGCCCTCCTGTGACCGACCACTGTGTGACAGCCCTCTGTGTGTGTGTGTGTGTGTGTGTGTGTGTGTGTGTCCCATCAAGAGGAATGTCATAAGGACTAACGGAGCACAAAAAAAGGTCGAGAACGAACCAAGAAAAGAGGAAAACACACACGCCACCCCTTGTAGAATTAGCCGTCCTGTCTTATTAAAATCATCCATCAGCGCTCATTCACTCTTTTCACTCCTCTGCAGCTGTTTTAATTCACTTCTTTAAATGAATGGTGGGATGCGTCACAGTGTGTGGGAGCGCAGGTGTGGAGGCGTACGTGCCTCTGGTTTGCACTGCAAGTCGTTTCTGAATCCTCAAGGTCTTTGGTTTGTGTGCGCCTGTTTTCTATGTGTGTGAGCATGCGTCATTATGGTTGTGTGTGTGTGTGTGTGTGTGTGTGTGTGTGTGTGGTGTGTGTTTGCGTGTTTGTTACTCTCTGCCCTTGATGAGTTGTCGGCATACTGGTGGAAGAAGCTTATTAAAAAAACAAGTGTCTGGATCTGACTGGGTGTCACAGTTCAAGCCTGTAAGCATTCAACCAGCACACACAGACAAACCCGTACACACACACGCACGCACACACACACACACACACACACACACACACACACACACACACTCCAGAGCCTCTTCAAGCGACAAACTAGGGCAGTGCTCCTGTCATAGTCTGTCAGAATGGCATCTTTTCTGTTCTGCTCGTGCTGCCAGTGTATATGAAACAGCAGAGTAGGCTAATGTACTCTCCGCCACAGCGGCAGGGGGAGGGAGGTCCAAAAAAAAATGCAAGCTCAACGAGGTACAGTACATCACATCCGTGAATATTTTCATAAACATTTTTAGCTCTGCACAACGTCTGCCTTTTTTTTTTTTTTTTTTTTTTGGTTGCCAGGGTTTCTTTCTCCAAGGCTGTGGAGAGTTAGGCTTTCAATAAACCATGTGCATCCCTTTTAAAAATCACTTCACCGAGGCAGCTGCCTCGAAAAAGAGCTTCTTAACAATCGTCACATTTTCTTTACCCGCCTGTGACTGCGGCGTGGAAGACTTCCTCTGCCTGTTATCTTTTACCTGAAATTGGGTTAGTGTCTTACATTTCTGCTGGTTTATGCAGGAAAATACAACCTCACAGTTTAGACAAACAGCAAGAGCTTCTGATGAATAATGTCCATGTATTTTCCTCTTTTTCTTCCTTGATATCGCTCCAAACATTTCGCCTGGTTAACCTTATTATTCTTTCTCTTTGTTTGACAGAGAAAACATGATAAAAACAAGGAGAATCAAAGCTGCTGCCCTTAATTGTTTACTTGTTTTGAACAAGACATGAAGGATTTTGATTAAAGCCGACCACCAGATCAGATAAAAGTCTTTATCGTTTATTACATCTCTCTCAGCAGCGTGTCATTTGTGCTGATGTGGGTATTTATCACTTAACGCGAGCTCTGCACAGCCAGAGTGTCAATAACGTCGCACCAAGTGACACTCAGTTTATTTTCATCTCGTTTTCGCACATTTGTGGCAGCTAATCAAGTGTCCAGACTTATTCTCACAGATTAGAGATCATGTGGCGTAAACTGTAGGAACATGCACACGCGTATCCTGATTATATGATAATTACATGGAGTATAAAGTCAGCTGGCACCTCCATACACATAATTAATACATGAACATTATCATGTGAACGTCTGCGTCTTTTCTCACGTGTCACACAACCATGTTTATGTCACTGTGCCACCCGGCCGGCACATTTGGAGTTTCATCTGCTGTCCCATAACTGCTCGCCACTTTAAAGCACATTTTTTAGCACCATGCCACGCTTTTTTAAGCTTTTTCACATTTCATTTAACGGCGTCAGATTTAAGCTTTCTGCGTTTCATTTAACACTGTTCGCATTTTATGAGTTTTGGCTGTGCAGGAAAGAGCCAGAGTCAGGTGAGCTTCGCTGTCACAGTCTGCAGAGGAGGGAAGTTACTAAAAAAAGAAAAAAAAGAGAGTACGTCACACGCCACCTTCCCAACATCGCAAGACTGCTTTTAACTGATCAGTGCAGCTCACGCACCGCAGACGTAACAAGACCGGAACAGAGCGAGAGGGAGACTTGATTGGGGAGGCTTGAAAGGCTCGAGTACAGCCTCGCACAGAAATGTCCTTCAGAGGGATGTTTTTCACTTTTATACTCCGAGTACATTTCAGAGCCTGAAGTTTTTAATTTTACTTGAGTAAAGAAGCTGAATTAGTCACACTTCCACACGCATCTGCGCTTCTACTCGTGTTTACTCGTCCGCTCTGATTGTCTTACCTTCATAGTTATGGTAAGAAAAAGCAACATGTGGCTGATATATTGAAACAGTTGCATGTTGGGTTTAGGCACCAAAAGTACTTGACAAAGTTTAGGAAAACATTATAAAGTGGGTTGACGTATGTATATGATGTAAGTTGAGTCCAGTAAATGGAAGAGAGCTTAATGTTTGACGCAGGTACTCACCCCGTCCACCTCCCCATTAGTTCTTCTTGCTCTTTCTGCTACGTCGCCTGATATTTTTTTGCTTAAAATGTCACGCCAGAAGCTTCATGCGGACGATGTTAAATGACCAAAATCAAGAAAAGCGTTGTGATAATATGTGAAACAGCTTCAGACGTCAGTTCTTGGTGAGACCAGGTTGCTTATTATATGCACAAACACGTTTACGAGACGCTCCAGAAGCCTGATCACAACCAACACACTCGTATGTGTAAACATAGATTTGCTATGGCTGAGTTGAAAAGTAAAGATAAAATGACAAATTCATATTTAAGAGCAAATTAACCAATCGAGTCGAACTTTAATCCGCTTTATTTTGCAATTTAATTGCAAATTATATATAATATCCTCCTCCCCATTCAGTGATCCTCTTCTTCTATCGACTCATGATTCAGACGGCCATGATTCAAACTACCATTTAGCCATGCGTGCTGCAGCTAATTGAATTTTATTGTGTCTCGCAGCTTTTACCTCCAGTGAGCTGCTCCTGTCTATCACTCATTAGTAAAGCTATAGGCTACCGCTATATTATTCAGTCCGACCATTAAAAGAGGCTTTTAATTCTGTGCCCGTCAGAGTGTGGAGGATCGGCATTACATTTCTCAGCAGAACAGAACGGGGAGGGAGGTTTAGAAAGCAGAGCGCAATTGAACTGAATCAAAGAAGAATTAGCATTCGAATTATAATCGTTTAAATCCATTGAATTATTCATAGACACATTTAGTTTGCAGACAGCTATCACACTCCAAAAGAATAACACTTTTTTCCCTGCGAACTCGTGCCAGATCCCACCTCGTCCTGCAAAAGAGATTTGAGTTGAGATTAAAAATACGGCAGATTGTGGTTGTGCCAGCACATAACAGAGTCTGCGAATCTGAAGTGTGATCACAAATGTTTGCAGTCCTCTCACCTCTCCCCCAAAATCTGCTCACCGGTTTTGACTGCGCCCAGATGTACGCTTGTGAGAATAACTGCACAGAGCGTATAATGAGCCCGGTAAGAAGCTTTACATCAGCCGTGAGAAAGGATGAAGACATAATAGTTCCCCTCGACTCTGTGGATTAATGTATTTAATATTTTCCTCCGTACAAGAACCATGTCTCAATGGAAGACTTCCGATGAAAGCATCACGGAGAAAAGATGTGTACGTTTAAGAGAATAATGGGCAGAAAAAACTCACTGGAGGTAAAGAGGATACAGAGGAGAGAGAGAGAGCGAAAACCAGAAGACTGATTCAGAGGACGAGTGGAGAGGAGGACTGATGAAAAACACGGCGACTCGGTGCGATGCCGGTTTGTTCGTAAAGTTCAGAGCTCAACTCTTTCCACTCCTTCATGCTGCTCTCCGCCGGCCTGTTTGTAGGCCAGACAACACTCTGAGTGGTTGAACTGCACTCACAGTAGAGTGGAAGCGGGGGAAGGTGTGTCTGTGTGTGTGTGTGTGTGTGTGTGTGTGTGTGTGTGTGTGTGTGTGTGTGTGTGTGTGTGTGTGCGTGTGTGTGTGCAGCACTAACACACAGATATCGGGTGCATGTGTAAGGCCTGTGTGTGTTCTCGGGTACGGTTGTACGGCTGTTTTATTTATTGCATCTGGTTGTATCCGAGCGCAGAATCTTAGCTCGGCGTAGAGAAAGCTGCCTTCACTAGAGCACGAACTTAAATGGTACTGTGTGGTTTGTTTTTTTTCACTTTACTTCAATCACTTTATCAGTTGTTTAGTGTTATTGAAACCCTCAGATGCATCATCTTTCTTTTTAAAATGGGTTTATTTGCTTCCTATCCATGAAACAGACTGGACGATCGATAACTCTCTCGTGTCTGTACACTGAATATGAAGTTAGCTTAGCTTTAGAGGTTGAACAGGAGGAAACACACACACCCTGACTCTGTCCAAATGTAAAATACATTGACCTACAAGTATTTATGAAGACCATCTTGTTGTTTGAACCCAGGCTAGCAAATTCCCCCTGTTGTCAGTCTTTATGCTATGCTAAGCTAAGCTAAGCTAAACAGCTGCTAGCGGTAGCCCCTGCTGGAAAAACCAGCATAGACCAGCACCAAAACACAACATATGCTGGTCTTGCTGGTGACCAGCATATGTTGTGGTTTGGTGCTGCTCTATGCTGGTTTTTCCAGCAGCATATCAATCTTGGTGATCTTTTTTTTTTTTATTGTTAATAATACGAAGAAGGTGAAAATAAGATTAGAAACTCAGAAACAAAATTCTGGGGACATAAAATATGATTGTACATCTGATTAAGATCATCTGGTCCTTTAAAGAAATCTGGATTTTACATTTTAAAGCCAGTGAAAAAAAAAAAGGGAAAAAGCGAAATATTTTGTGTTCCGAGCAGAGAAAGATCTCGTGAACTCATTATGGAGTCGCATATTGTCCCCTATATTGAATCTGTGCGGTGGTCTTATTGAGCAGTCTTTTTCTTCGTTGCGCTGGCACCATCTTAAGATGTGTGTGTGTGTGTGTGTGTGTGAGTCTGTTTTGTGCGAGTGTGTGTAAGCATCCTGGTGTCATTGTGCGCCAGTCCGGCTGTTGGCAGCGCCGTTTGATTCTTGGCAGGTGGATCACAGCTTCTTGCAGCCCCAGCTGAAGGAGTGGATGCCGGCCAACGAGAGAGAGAGAGAGAGAGCGGCAGAGAGACGTAAACAAACAGAGCGGCAGAAAGAAAAAGAGAAGAAGACGGAGAGAGAGAGAGAGAAAGAGAGACACCCCGGAGGGAGGAAACAGGAGTGAGAAGAAAAAACAAGACAAGCGCAGGCCGAGATGAAGAGACAAAGAGATTGAAAATGTTCTGTGTTCTCTGCACATGGATCTATAAGCGCTGCTGTACTTGCGCTTTTCAGCAGTTCGCTGCGTTTGTACAGAAATCTTTCTGATCAACAAATTCGCACCCTCCTCCTTCTCCTTCTCCTCCTCCTCTTCCTCCTCCTCCTCCTTCTCCTCCTCCTCCTCCTCCTCCTCGCGTTTCACTCTCGGAATGCAAACCTCACAGCTTGGTGCCGAAAATCAATAAGACAGCATGTCTCTGTGTAACCGAACAACTCTCACAGTAATCAGGTCACATGTGCGTCTGTATGGATCTGTGCATTTGTGAGAGAAAAAAGTGTGTGTGTGTGTGTGTGTGTGTGTGTGTGCGTCCGCTAAGTGGTGTTTTCAGACAGGGAGGCTGTGGAAAGACGAGATAACAACGCAACAACGTAGATTCTTTTTTTTTTCTCTCTCTGTGTGTTGTTACTAAATGCTCAGATTTGGGGAGGTGCACCACTGTGGGTATGATATGTCATGTTTCACAGCTGGAGATTGTGTGTGTCTGTGAATGTGTGTGTGTGTGTGTGTGTGTGTAAGAACGAGAGAGAGAGAGAGAGAGAGAGAGAGAGAGAGAGAGCGTCTGGTCATTAAATCGAACATGAGCCCCGCCTGAGTGAGTGAGTGATGAGCTTGGTGTTTTTATTCCGGGGCAAAGCGGGTCTGGCCTTGGCTTAGATATCACACACACGCACACACACACACAATTTAACCAATTCCCTGGTGAAAGGGAAGAAAGAGGGAGAGAGGGGGGGAGACATGAGGGGGGAGTATTTAGACATGAATGGTGGGATACAGAGAGGTGTGGCTATATTTTTGCATGGGGGAGAAAACTCTGTATTTTGACAAGTTTTTACTGGTTTCTCCTCACCTTTGACACACAAATACACACACACACACCACGCACACGCACACACACATATATATATACAGTATATGCATATTGGCTGTGTCAGCAGACAGGAAGCTATAGCTAATACATAATTGATGAGTCGGTTCATCGATCAGAAGTGATAAGTGGTATTGACAAAAGGTGTGAGGAGGAGAGGAAAAAGTGTCGATGTGTAGGCTGATGTATGTGTGTGTGTGTATGTGTGTGTGTGTGTGTGTGTGTGTGTGTTTTCCCAGCGGGCAGCAAAATGGCTTAAGGACATGTAACGACCTCAGAGCAGATCAGCTGACTGGACAGTATTTTTAAGGCAAGATTGTTCAGGATGAGCGGCTCCAGACATGTACAGGTACCTCAGAGGACGAGCTGTGCTCACAGTTTTTTGGGGTGCAGCTGTGAGAGTGTGGAGAGGCGGTGGAGACTTGAATGGAGTTCGCCAAAGTTGAAAGAATTAGCCTATTCGTACAAAACAAACAGGATAGGGCCTCTTATGTTAGTTAGTTGGCTTCATGATGCTAGACTAGGCTAGCTGTGTACCCCTGCTTCCAGTCTGTAAAGAATTCAGCACCGAACGTCTTCCTGAATATAAAATGAGGCACAGGAGCTGGAAAATGTCTGCTGATTATGTTTTATTGATCCCACTTAACAAAGAATGCGGCGAAAGGAGGAAAAAAGGAAAGGAGTGGACTTCTTTGTGCACTTTGAGATCAGCTCAGACACGAGTACAGTGGGTGCTCAGGCTGCGCTGCTACCCAGCTCACGGCTTACATCCGCGCGGTCGGTAGAAAAAGTAGTTCCAGTCAAACCTGACAGAGTACGAGAGAGTAGTTAACGAGCCCGACCCCAACTCGACAGGCACTCTGTTCTTCACCCCTGAAGCACTGGGTTTGAAGTCCCACAGCGTGGTACGCCACCTAGAAAGTCACAAAAAGCCTCTGTGTTGTATTTAAAGCACTGACACAGAAATAGCAAACCCTGGCACCTAACAGGACATAAAGCCCAGACACAGACAGTCGCTGATTATCACTTATTTTTGCACTTTATTTATCTGTTTATGCACAAAATGGACATGGAGGGACCTTGACATCGCTTCTAAGTTCAGGCCCGGGTCGAGTACCAAGTATCTATCACAGCGAGGCCTGTGTTGTGTCCAGACAGACTAACAGGACGTTATTTCTGGAAAGACACTCTTAAACTGAGTTTCACTGGGAAGTTTTCAGAACCAAACTTTGGTTCCCCGCCATTGTGCCGGGAGAAAAAGCTGGACGCAGATATCTTTTAAAAATCTGGACGTATAAAATCACGACTATCTGCCTGGAGCCTGGATAGAAATGGCTTTAAGCGATAAAACATTTTCTTTATTTTTTTGGGTAATTTAGTGAACCGACTCTTCAATCTATCAAGGTTGCACTATGCGAAAAACACATGAAAAACGGATGAAAAGGCTCTGAGGTACACAGAGAGAATCAGAATGTGCTAAATTCCAACAAGCTTGTTGATCCGCAGCTTTTTATCTCTGAGCGGAAACATGAGTTTATGTGTGTGTGTGTGTTGCTCCTGAAATCACATATCATTATGCTATTATGTCCTATTTCTGTCCGCCACTCAGATGCTCACGTGCTGAGGAAAGCAGTCTAAACGGTGTTCAGTGTGTGTGTGAACCTGCCGGCTGCCTCTGACCTTTAGCTGCTCGCCACCTCTCCTCCGCCGCTCCCGTCTCGTCTCTCTCATGTAGTCTACTCCTCTCTCTCTCTCTCTCTGCTTCATTATGCCGTGCGCACTATTTTTTTCTTCCTCTGTAGCCGTTTTCTCATGCCCTCCACACTCACACACACACTCATGTGCGCTCACTAATACAGCATGACATGCCTCCCCGCTGTCACGGTGCGCTGAGCTGAGGAGAACGGCCAGGATTCGGTGCGGGCTGATGAACAGCGTGAGTGCGAGAGGAGAGAGAAAAGAGAGGGAAAGATATGAAACATAGAGGTTGGACCACGACTGCAGTCCCTTTGTAACACCTACAGGCGGTATAAATACACAGAGGGGCTCGTAAACAGGCTCTTTTAAATTGAGTGATTACCCTCATTTGCATTCTGGAGGGCGAACTCTGTTTTTCTTTTTATTTCAGCTTTTCCAGGTCACTGCTTATAAAAAAACAGGAGGGAACGATAAAGTGTGCGCCTCTTAAAGTGGTGCAGTCAGTTTAAATTGTATCGGGTTGGCAACTCAGCCGTCTGATCTTGGATCTGCGGATTGAACGTATAGGTTCAAAGATTTTTCGATAGAAGCAAGGAGGATGAACCTGAGAGCGCCACAATGTGTCTGAGAGAAGAAAGAGAGACGCAGCAGCGCCCGCAGATGGATACTGATTAAATATTGATGGTCAGCGGTGTTGAAGGCTTGATTAGGACCTGACTGAGCCAAGCACACACACACACACACACACTCACACAGACTAACAAGTGACACACACACTCCAGAATCTGAGCAGGTTTTCATTATGCCACCCGCTGGTCAGCCTGCCACCTTCCGCTCTTCACTTTTTCATTCTCACCTTTCTGCATCCGCCCTCCATTTCCTGCTACCACACGGAGATCACACACACACACACACACACACACACACACAAACAACACATGCAACTCAAAGTGAAACACACATTCATTCTCGCTGCTGCACAACATTTTTGTGTGAGGTTGATCTGCGTCCTGTTCCAACAGTGTTCAAACCCAGAGAAATGTGTCATTCTATTAGAGCTAACATTGTGTTTCACTTGCTCGCCGGTAGCTAAAGCTTCTGGGAGGAAAAGAGAGGGAACGTGATTAAACATACGGCGAGTCGGTAACTGTGGTCGCTCCACGGTGAAGACAGCAACTCCCATTATCCCACGCAACTTTGTGGGAAGCAAAGTCATCGAAATACGTCTTTTGTTACCTCCGCCGAGGAGGTTACGTCTGTCAGCCTTGACTTCATGTGTGAGTGGGTTGGTTGGTTTGTCAGCAGGATTAAACAAGAACTCCTGAACTGATTTTCCCATCCCTCGACCCAGAATGGACCCCGTTGACCCCGTAAACACAGAGTTTACTGAAAAGAAAGTTTTTTAATGACTCACATTAGCAGTAGCTTGTTCTGCTCGCCGCCGTCCTGCCAGTGGAGAAGTATCGATCTCCGAATGCGACTTAACATGGACGAGAGTTATAATAGCGATTTTGATCCGCGAGAGTTTCACGTAAATTGATGAAATACATCTGGTGTATTCATGTGGCTGTGAGTGCGTACAATCTGATGTGGATCCAATTAAAAACTGAGGATCTAGCTGCTTTATATATGTTGTATTTGTTATTGGATTTGATTTGATTGAATTAAAGGGATTATTGGGCCTTGGCGGAGGTATGCGCACTACTGAATGTCATCATCCAGCCTTGGATTTAGTTTTTGTTTAGTGTGCCCAGATATCCATCTCCCATAATCCACAGACCATGTTGTCAGCAGGTTTTTTTTCAGGGACTATTTCCTGGTGGAGTTGAATGAGATGTGTTCCCAGAAAGAACATGAAGTAACCAGCCCAAAATTTTCGTCGCTGCTGAAATACTTAAAAGCAATTCTTCATTCTGTTAGCATGCATGGGGTAAAGGAGAAAGGTGGGAATTGATCCACTGAAAGATCTTCTTCTCAAATCCCTCCTGCCCTGAGATTCCAGCCAATGACTGACCTTGAAGAATACCTGACAAGCCTTACTCGTCTTGGCTGCTCGAGGACTCACTACTCTCCTGATCTTCATACAAACTCTTGCCGCTGTATCGTGATGCTGTTTGACGGACTTTGTGTCCCCTTGAACCACAGCAGCTGCAGCGCAACCACAGTAATTGTAAATTGAAATGATGGGTTTACCACTGCTGCTGCAGGCCGACACAACAAAAGACGCCCTTATATAGAAGGGGTTCTTATATAGGAGGTTCTGGGTAGAATGTGGGTTTATTTGATGCTTTGTAAGAAGCAATATCTCCTCACTGTGTATGAAAGAAAAATCAGTGTCGGACTCAACGGCTCTTCTTTCATTACGTGTGTTGACATGTTTGTTTTCTCTCTCTGTGTTCTCGCAGTGACGTTGCTGGACTCCATGTCAGCCTTGGCTGATCTGGGCTGGGAGGCTTACCCAAGTGAGGGGGTGAGTATATGCAGCACAGCACACACACAAACAAACAAAAAATCATCCTCTCTTCATGCTGGAACTGGCACAAGTTGGAAAAAATCTGATCACAACTAGCGGGTCGTGTTTTTGAGGGACTGAGCGGGGACTCGGAGCTAGCAGCGGCGGCAGCAGCAGCAGCACTGGAGTGTGTTTTAGGCAGAGAGCACTGGGTTCTCGAGCGCTCCTTGCTAAATCGGGAGTCTGCAGGGGGAATTTACAAATTATTTCCGCTACGCTGCAAACTCTGTGGCACTGGAGCCTCCATTTATTCTGGGTTGCGATTTTGGGGGATGGAGCAAAAGGGACGGGGCGGAGGGCGAAATATTCTTACGTAAGAGGAGGGATGTCGTGTACCTGTTGGTGTTATTTCCGTGTGTGTGTGTTCTGTGTAGGGGGGGGGGGGGGTGGCGGGGGTTGCGTAACTACCCTTTCGCAGGTAGAGGGACCAGGGGAGTCTGGAGTGCAGCCACCATGCATTAGAAAATGACAAGAGAGATGTGAGAGGAGAGGAGGAGGGCGAGAGCTGAGAGAGAGAGAGAGAGAGAGAGCAGGAACGACAAAGTGCATTCAATAAAGAAATAGGAGTGGGTTCTGTATGTCACTCCAGCGTGGGGAGCTGCTGAATGGCACTGAATTAATTCTATTTCCCCTTGAGTCACACTTCCTCTCCGCCATTCAGCGCCGGTGTGTTAAATTGCAGGATGCCACACGCGGTTTCATGGTTGCGCGCCGCGGAGAGAGGCATCTGAAGTGAGCGGAGTTAAGCGAGGTTGTTTTCTCAAGCAAGCAAAGGGTATCAAGTTCAAGTTCAACTGAAGCGCTCCGATCGTACGGCCATATCGCCGATTTCTCAACGAGGCCCTTGTAGAAGAAAGGGTCGTCTTCCTAAAGGTTCACTATAATTTCGAAAAAAAGAGACGAGTTTATTGAAAATATGGCTCTGCTTTGAGTGGCTTAGTCATGCCGCAAACGCTCATGTGTTGTTAGTTTAGACTCAAAGACGTGTTGGCTGGAAAGTTTAATATATATAATAGTCTCAGTCCTGTATATCTTTATACATGAGCTGTCAACATAGTGGCGATCTGGCCTCTCCTCCCTGCATGTGTGCAGAAACACACACAGGAACACTTCGACACAGCTCCCCAGTCCAATAAAATAACAGAAAACCACACACAAACAGATACCACAGCTTCAACTGAGACGCTGTTCAAAGTGTTGTCTCCGGAGATTCTTTACTTCGGGGTCAGCCGCAAGATTTATCAGCTGCTCCATCTCACCGAGGAAATGATTCAGTTGGTTAAAGCTGGTTGTTTGAAGGCGATGTTATCTTTCTCTCAGCGAAAGTCATGATCCTCCTTCTCCTCCTCGCTCTTCTCTCAGCCTGGCGAGTGTCAGCTAAAAATGTTAAACTGTGTGAGATACATAGCTGTACTGCTCCTCGAAATAGGCTCGCCGTTTTCTTCAGTCAGCTGGGACTCTGCCATCAAATGAATATGTTGTTTCTCTTAAAGAGCTAGAAGGCAATCAGACATCGAGCAAAACAAAACATGTGCTGTATGTGAAGTTGTCAAGTTTTGAGCGAGGGCGAGGCCTGTCATCATCTGCACCCACTCCTGCCAGCTGATTGGTCTGACACAAGCTATTCCCGCCGAGCTAAATGGATTCTGAGTCCATATTTACATGGGCATAAATAGTGCTGCATCAAGCTGGGAACATTTCCCTCGGGTCCTAGCACGGAGGATAATGGCATGCTTTTATTGTGAAGCCCTTATAGGAATTGTAGCCTATTTGCCGCTGAGTCAGTGGAGCAAAAACAGGTGTATACAACAAGAAAAAAGGGATATATTTGGCACCATTCGGTCAGTCGATAAAGTTTAAGTAGTACAGGCAGAAATAAGCAGAAAAACAGCGAGCTGTGGAGAAAGTCACGGCGCCAACGCAGCTTCAAAGTATTATTACCATGTACACTACTGTTCAAAGGTTTGGAATAGCATGTATTTTTTTGTCATTTCTAAACTAGCTACTGTTGCTCTTTGTTAGTGAAGCAGAGAGAGGCACTTGGGAACGTGCATGAAGCCACGCAGAGAACCCGACCCGACTCCTTCTTGAAAAGAAAATGTACAGCCCAGCAGCCTTAAACAACTCCAACAAATCGTCCACAACTGAGTAACAGTTCTATGTAGCCGACGTCCTCCAGTGGAGAATACTGTACACTTTGATTTGAAATAAAACAGTATCCATAGCAATGGGCTGTGACGAGCACGAGCTCAACCCTCCCTACGTGCTCGCAGCAGCTCGTCAGGTTGATATTTTCACACTTTGGTGGCGAGGACGGAATTAACAAGTGGCGGATGTCTTCCACTCTTTCCCGCAGGCTTGAGGACTGTATGATATCTCGTGCTGTCCGCAAGCTTCAAACATTCGCAGGAAATCCTCTCTGACACTTCGAAGCGCCAAAAATGGTATCGAGGACGGCCCGGTGTATTAAGCTAAACGCTTCACTACTCCTGGTAACATGTTATTAAACTGTTGTGAAGGTGCACGTCAAATCTAATCTGGTGGCATACATCATAAATAGCAGTATAGAGACTGGCAGAGGCTGCCAGTCCTGTTGGCAACAGAATTATTTGTTTGATATGACTACACATATGTCTCCAAAGGCATATGAAGAACTGAGAAGGGGAGCGATAGGAGAGTGACGGAGTGAGAGGAGAGAGGTGCCAGGGCTGCGAGCAGCTCTTGTGTTGCGTATCAGGGGGATTATCTAGTTGACCTCTGATCTTTAAACCTGAGGATTGGTCTCAGCGACAGGCAATTCCCACCAATCTGAGTCCACGTCTACCTGAATTAGTCCAAACCCCACACTTGACCCCCACGGGTCAAAACTAATCCGAGCCGTGCGGGGCCGGATGTGCCTGAGACTGCGCGGGGCGACCCACTTCTGTCACCAAGCGGGGGTGTTCCTCGTGAGGGACACAAAACAGATACGTCTTAATGATGTTTAAAAATGGGAGGCCCCCACAGCATCTCAACTCCCCCGGAGGCTCCTCAGCCCTCATTGCCCTCCCCACTCCTCCTCCTCCTCCTTCTTCATCCTCCGTCTCTGTTTCTCCCTCCCCTCGCTGAGCCGGAGCTCGCTCCAGAGTTTGGAGGCCAATTACGTCGTCGTAGGTGTACCCATCAGATGATTGCAGAAGGAGGGATATTATGTTAAGCTGGTGAACGGTTGAATTTAAACCCTGATCCGACGTCTCTGCTTCACTTCAAAGCAATCAAGCGGGCTCCGTGCTGATTGGCCGAGGTGATTGAGGGTTCAGGGAGGGGGGGGGGCTCATTCTGAATGATGATTAGTGTTCAGACTGAACCAACACAGGCAACAGTTTTCACTCTGTGTGTGTTTGAGTAAGTGAGTCAGCCTATCCAAACATTTCCCCAGTTGTGTTTTTGGTAGATTTTCGCTCTCTCTCAAGAGGCCGCCGTATCATTACCGAGCACGAAGGCGAGCAGGTTGTTTTCGTGTTCGCGAGCACACCTGTACTTTACGCCAGGCAAAAGTGACAATGAGCAGACTCGACCAACTGGGGAAATAAGTCGCTCACCAGGAAGTGGCAGTAATCCAGCCACTCCAAACTCTGCCTACAAAGAAATAAACAAAGACATCATAAAGCCCTCTTTATCCCTCAATGACTATTCCCATAAATGCTTTAATCACCACTCCCTGGGGACTCAGCTTTGTGTGTTTGTGTGTGTTTGTGTGGGTGTGTGCGACCGTCCTGTGATGTCCGACTGGTCTCAGCTCGGCACAGATGGGTCTATTTAGCTGCCAGGCTCGCCTGTAATTTACCAACATTTCGTTCCCCGCTCCCGGCTCTCTCTTCCTTCCTCCGTCTTGTGTTTTTGCTCTTTTAATTGAATCGAGTGCGGTTGATCGCAAATGACTCTCGGCTGTTGTGCGCGCACAATGTCAAGCCCGACTCCGGCGATACATCCTTCATGTGTAAAAGTCTGAACTCCCCGCCAGGGTCGTTCGCGTCAGCTGTTTGTAAAAGCGCACACAATCGTCTGCGTCCTCCTTTTGTTTCTTCCTCCTCCCGTTTCTTCTGCTCCCCTCTGTTTCTGCAGCTGAAGGACTGCTGGGTCACGATCAAGAGCTGGTTTTGTTTGAGCTCCAGTTCGTACTCGGTAGACGTTTCTGTGGGGATTAAAAGCATCTGAGTGTGTGGGAGAGCTGGAGAGAGTCTGTGTGCGGATCCAGTTTTCTTATGCGGGTCTGTTTTAGCGCTCAGGATACTCGAGAGGTTGTTGGGCCGTCACATCAGATTAACCTCAAGAATCCAATCAGATTGGACCGTCTGAAAGTTTCTTTGCCTTTTATTTTCACTGCTTTCTTTACATTTCACCAGCCGGTCTCCTCTCTCTTCCTAACCCTAACCTCTCATTCATCCACCACTCGACTTTGATTTGAATTCCAGGGCATGTTAGGCATGACGAGTGGTTAGTCCTGTGGGTCAGGTGTGTGCATGTGTGTGTGTGTGTGTGAGTGTGTATACAGCCTGTGTGACTACTGTAAGGTGATACGTGCTCATCACTCTGGAGCTTACAGCTTCAGTCTTAGGATGATGACAAGAGCTCAGAACAAAGATGGTGGTCCTCTGGTTCCTCACCACAAACTAGGACTCATCCAGTCCATCCAGTGTGTGTGTGTGTGTGTGTGTGTGTGTGTGTGTCTGTGTGTGTCTGTCGTTGCATATGTGTGTTCAAGAAAATCCAGTTAGCTTCCCAGTGAGTGGATCAGATATCTTGAGACACCGAAACCGCAGCGGTTTATTTTCCTTCTCTTTAAGGAATAGAAAATGTTCTTTCTCTTTGTGTGTGTGATGCTATACGTGTGTGTGTGTGTGTGTGTGTGTGTGTGTGTGTGTGTGTGTGTGTGTGCTCAGATAGAAATGTTTTCCTGCTCATGCGAGAAGTGTTCTCAATTACGGCCTTAGTCAGAAGTGGAAACAGATGGTAGCAGATGACGGGAGACAAAGTAGCTCTGTCCTACCTACTCCTTCTCTCTCCCTCTCTCGCGAACACACACTCCTACCTCTCGAGCGCTAAATCACGCATTCGCTCGATTGAAAGAAAAAAAAAAACATGCACACACACTGTGCACACGTGCGGCATAGACAAAGACGGCCCTTCAGTCATCTTGACACAGATCATCACTCATTTTCACCCAGACATGAAAACAGAACGTGCAGGCTCGGCTCTGGGTTCGCACGAAAAACCGCAGCTCATTGAACTCGGGCCCAGTTTCCCCCTCCAGCGATCTCTGGACTGAGATCTCCTTTGTCCATTGAGTGGCGATGAAATAAGACGGTCTTACAGCTGAGTGGTGCTGTTGTCGACCGGGCGCGGCGCTGCTGAACGCCACTTCGCCCCGGTTGCACGTTTGCTTAGCCTCTGCTTGTAAATGTATGTGTTCGCTGAAAGGACTTCCTCAACGCTCCTCAGCTGCCGTCGTCTCCCCTGATCTGCACTCTCCTCGTTACTTCCTCCTTAGACTCTTTTCGTCACCTCTTTTTATCACATTTATCATGTCCCTATTTTCTCTTCTTTTCTTCCCCATCTTTTTACATCCTTCATTCAATTTGTCCTCTTTGATTTTTACGCTTTTACCTTCCCATCATTTCTTCTGCATAAATTCAGATATTGCATGTTTCAGGCAGCAGAACAAACAAGCTGTCTTGGTTATCTAGTTGCTCGTGAAGGCCACTGGGCTGAAACGTCAGCACGTTGGTCGACTTGGCCAGAAATATACGGGTGAAATTAGGTTTTGTCCACTCTCTCCTGAAGCTACCTTTCCACCTTCGGGTGTTCAGCTACGTCCTCTCTCTCGCCCTCAGTGGGAGGAGATCAGCGTCATGGATGAGAGGAACACCCCGATGAGAACCTACCAGGTGTGTAACGTCATGGAGGCCAATCAGAACAACTGGCTGAGGACGCGACACATCAGCCGAGAAGGAGCGCAGCGCGTCTACATCGAGATCAAGTTCACCCTGAGGGACTGTAACAGCCTGCCCGGGGTCCCAGGGACCTGCAAAGAGGTGTGCATCACACACACACACACACACACACACACACACACACACACACACACACACACACACACTGTGGTGGCAGATTAAAAAATGTCCTTGCATCTGGCGTGTCCACCTGTTGCATCCGTGTGTTTTGTTCACTCCTGGTGTGAAGACCTTGAGTTCAGACCTGCTTCTCTGGTGAGGTTGTGTAGCTGCGTGTGCTCTGAAGGTCTTTTTGGAAGGAAGACAGTAAAAAAGACATGTTTCTGTTTTTTGAGATTCAACAACACTGGACTAAGTTTAATTTGAAACACGGCGGAGAAAGAAGGTGAAAGAAAAAAAAAATCCCTTCTGAGAAGCAACAAAATATTTTCTGTGCAGTTCGCTTTGAGCATCTTTAAAATGTAGTTAACTATCAAGGACTTCTCTTCTAAGAACACAAAAAAACGAAAACACAATCTCCACTTTCTTAGCTGTGCTCAGAAAATCATCTAAATCATTACATTAATCAGGGCTGCACAATCAATCAAATACCACAAACTGCAGAGCGATAAGGTCAAATGTGTGACGAAGCTCAGTGCTGCAGAGACCTACAAAACGTATTCTCCACGTGTCTGTTTGATACCGAGCCCAACAAATGTTTCATCATGTTATATCCACCGCCCTCCACTCAGTCTCAGAACATCAGAATGCTGTTCGTTTGTTTGACTTCAGCTCAAAATCCAATACAATCTCACCCATGAACTGGAAAACTTTACGCTCTGGGGCTTCATCAGCACACTTCAAATCATGTGTGCAATGTGACTTCTTTGACCATCTCACGCAGCCCTAAAATGTACTTTTCATCAACACTATTCTGAGTTTTCAGTCAAACCTGCCTGACTTATTTAATCCAACACAATTTTATCGCATTCTTTGCTTTACTGCAGCAGAAAACAGAACACAGAAACAAAAAGAAGCGAGCAGAACCACTAGAAGTTCATTCTTTGCAACAATTAAATGTTTGTGAAGTGCATGAAGCCAGTTTACAGCAGCGCCCATTCAATCAGAATAAAGCAAAATCGCATTTCAGAGGATGCTGGATAATTTCAGCATCATCTGTCGCCTGTTGTCACGTGCATTAACATATATATTGATGGAAGGACTGACAAAAGCTTTTTTCTTTTTCTTCAAAGTATAATTATTTCTTGGAATTAATTCAGTGCTTATTCTGCAGACAAGCAGAAGGACATTTTGAATTATCCTTTTCATTATTTTATTTTTCAGTCTTTTTTCCTTTCAACACACACACGCACACACACACACACACACACACAGATGGATTTTCACTTTGATGGCTGATGAATAGATAAATAGACAAGAGACGGTGAAAGAATGACATGAGAGGATAGCTGCAGAATGAAACAGACGATGCTCTCGAGGCTTCATTTTGTGGCTGCTCGTATATTTCCACTCGTGATATATATTTTCTTTTACTGTCCCCCATTCTCTCGTATCAGCCACGATGTCGCAGCTCCTCTGTATTCATTCCTCTCTACTTTGTCTGCCCTCTGCACCCTTTTCACTCTCATTACTTTCTCCAGAATGACTAGTGGAGATAATACTGCATGAGACAGTAGAGAGCTGCACTTTTCATGGAGACTGCAGACAGCGTCGCTGACCGGCCATCGAGACAGATGGACTGAGAATTGCAGAGTAGCGGCAGAATAGCTGCAGAGCTGTGGGGGCCTCGTTAAAACTTCACATTGGATGGACCGTCTCACTTTTATCTGTCTAGCTTTTTTTTTTATTATTATTATTATGATTGGATGTCTGATGGCTGATCATTTCTGGAGTCTGAATGGTGATACGTATTGTTTGTTTTGCAGACGTTCAACATGTACTACTATGAGTCCAACAATGCCAACCTGTGGTTCATCAAGGAGAGCCAGTACGTCAAGATCGACACAATTGCTGCCGATGAGAGTTTCACACAGGTATGGGGAACACAAACACACCTGAATCTGCTCGATCCAGAGTTTTACGCCTGGAGCTGCAAAAACAATGTACCAACGAGCTACAAACCACCTAAATAGGCAAAATGTTAAAGAAAGAAGGGAGAAATATTTTATGGATCTGGGACTTTATCCAGATCCGGTAACTGGCTAGTCACCGTTTTCCTCCTTGACAGTGGTTATATTTAATCTAAGTTATCACATTCCATTTGACCGCAAAGTTGTCAGGAGGACATAATTATTTCAGTACTGGAATGGATTTATTACTTTCCGGGCTTTAAAATCATGCTCTGATTGAATACCGATGGCTCGCTTTACGATAAATGAGTGTCCTCTGTCCACAGGTGGATGTCGGCGACCGCGTGATGAAGCTGAACACGGAGGTGCGCGACATCAGCAACCTGAGTAAAAAAGGTTTCTACCTGGCCTTCCAGGACCTGGGCGCCTGCATCGCGCTGGTCTCGGTCCGGGTCTTCTACAAGAAGTGTCCCCTCACCGTGCTCAACCTGGCCCAGTTCCCCGACACGATAACGGGCGGGGACACGGCGCTGGTGGAGGTCCACGGCATGTGCGTCAATGCCTCCGAGGAGTTCGAGGCTCCCAAGATGTACTGCAGTGCGGACGGAGGCTGGCTGGTGCCCATCGGGAGGTGCGTGTGCAAACCGGGCTTCGAGGAGAACAAGGACGTCTGCCAACGTAAGTGGGCTGGTGGTGTGTGTGTGTGTGTGTGTGTGTGTGTGTGTGTAAGAGAGAGAACGAGAAATGTTCCATAATGCTCGAGTGTGCGAGACTGTTTTTATAGCACCATTTACACCTGAGTGCAAGTTCTGTTAGCTTGTATCACTTAAATGCAGGTCTCATGAAGGTTGGCCTTCAGAAGTGAAAGAAGAGGAGTGTCAAAGTGCGGCGCATGAGATCGCTGCACGGCTAACCAGTGCTCTCAAACCAAACAAAGCAATAATTTCTCTTCTGCTCGCTGCGGTGTAAATATGTGATGTATAAAGGTTTGTGTGTGTGTGTGTGTGTGTGTGTGTGTGTGTTCAGCATGTGTGGAAATATTATGATGCTGAATTCTGCTGAGAAACTGAGGATGGAATAACAATGACTGTGTATTTGGGTTACTTTGTCTATGTGTGTGTGTGTGTGTGTGTGTGTGTGTGTGTGTGTGTGTGTGTGTGTGTGTCAGTGTGGGCGTTCTGACTTTTTTTTTTAAAGTTCCCAGCACTGCAAGGACAGTTCTTCCAGGGCAAAGTGAATATGTTGCCTTGAGACGTCGCTTTTATGTCATATTTTTTTTCCCGAGTGTGTGTGCGCGTCAGAGCTGAGTGTGTAATTTCTTCTCCGGGTTGTGTGAGCGTGTGTGAGAAGATGCCTATTGATGTGTGTGTGTTTGTGCTGGTGGTAAGCCTTAGGAAGCAGATTATTGAATCGTAAAAACTCCACAGATGGCGTGTGCGGTTTTGAGCGTGCGTGCGATTCTGAGTGCGCGAGCAGCATTAGACTCCGACGCCGTCACCTGTCCCCGCGGGCCTCGCCTCCTCCTTCGAAAAAGAAAATGGAATCGTAGATATTCATCATCGCGAACTTGGAAATCGGTGCACATAATGCAATTTCAGTTGTTATTTTTTTTTTCTTTCGGAGAAGCGGCAGCCAAAGACGCAGAGAGAAAACTTGGCAGCTGGGCCTTAGAGACAAGTGAATAAGAACAGAAGCTGCACTCTGCGGCGCGCAGGCTGGTAATGTGCACAGATTGTGGCAGAACTCTGGCTGCGTCTCAATCATGAAGCGCCGACTGTTGAGCATGTCTGTCTTGTAAAGTGGCACGCTGTGGTTGTCTGACAGGTGAACTCGCTGACAGGCTTTCAAATGATTCTTGCGCTGCCTACAGCGCGCAAAGGCCCCCGTGTCACATCGCCTGTTCGGCAACTTTATTTTGAGTCGGTCTGACGCAGCACAGCGGTTGACCTCAGTGATCTCCGTGACCTCATCAGTCTGCTCCCTGAGTCTTATCGCTCCTGAGGGGATAAATACAGCGATGTAAGCACGTTTAACAAGCCGGCTTTAACTCAGCAACGGCATGCATGTGTGTGTGTGTGTGTGTGCTGTGGCCGTGTGTTTAATGATGGACTCTTATTGGCAGTCTGAGGTCAGGGGTCAGGGTGTATATGCGTCCCTGGTCTAATAAGCCGTGGTCAGGACAGATGTGGATGCGTGGGCTCTTGCGTGTGTCTGAAGGTAAAAGCAGGTGTTTATTGTCCGCGGCGCAGGAAGGAAAAGCTTTGTTTTTGGTTTCAGCTCATTTCAAGGCATGTTTTCTGGCGAGGCAATTATTCTCGGAACAATCAACGAGCATTTTCCAACAGATTTTAATTCCTCGGTGGTGAATTGAAGCTCCTCCGCCGCGGGCTCGTCTGCGCCACCTACTCAGTGTTAGGGAAAACATTTTCTGCGGGATCTTTGGAGGGATTTGCATAGCAATGAAAATCTCCCCTTCATACAGCAGGAGAATTAACTGTCCCACGTATGTCATCCTGACATATCTCATATCTGTTTGTAGCCTGTGAAATTATGCCTAATTCCAGCCTCGTTTGTTTAAAACGACACACGTGCCTTTGCTGTTTTTTTTGTTGTTTTTTTTGTCCCGCACGTGCCTCTATTCTGATCCTTCCCTCGTCAAAATTACACTTAGCCAACTAATGTAACTGCATCCGTAATCAGCCTGCTTTTAACAAAGACATGAGAGGACACAGAGAAGTACAACAACCTGGTGCGTTGCGCTTTAATGTGTCCCTGGGAGAACAAGGGCCAGGCTTTTAAAGAGTCCTCTCAGCGCTCGCCGTCAGCTCCAAACAAAAGGTTCCTGCCCCGACACAGCCTGCAGGTCTTCCATAGGGAAAACACACGCCGCTAATGCATTTAAATCACCCCTCTCTCGTCCGCCGCCACACAAAGAGATGAAGGGGTGAGGTGGGGGAGATGGAGCTGGAGGGGCATTTGTAATTATCATCACCGCGCAGGTGAACGAGCCTTTTAATGGACGCCTTGAATTCGCCACCTCTTGTTCTTTTTGTGCTGCGGTTTGGTTTTTTTCTTCTCTCCTTTTTTTGGTGCCATTTAGCCGCTCTGAAGCTCGTTGTTTTCCTCCTCTGATGTTCCGTGTGAATCTCGGTGCACTGTTTTGGCCTCTCCAGCCTGCTGTTTTTGTCTCTGTGTCACTCTCCTTCTCCCCCCTAACTCCCATTCTCTCCCCCTCTCCCTCTCTCTCTCTCTCCAACTCGCTCTCTCTCTCGGTGTGAGGCGCTAATGGAATCATTACTAGCCTCTCTGTGTTAGACAAACACCAGACACCTCCAATTACAGCCTTTTTTTCCTCAATCTCTGCCTCTCTCCCCTCCTCTCTGCTATTTTCTAACAGTGCTCTGGTGTCTGCTTCTATAATGGGACTGTACACCTCCGCCCCACCCACCCCATCACCCCCTCCATTTTGCTCCTCACCCATCCTCTCCTGATATGTCTTCCTTTTTCACCTCGCCATTTTTCCTTTTCTGTCCCCTCTCCTCCCTCCTCTTCCTCCTCGCAGCCCTCATCTCCTCCGTCTGCGCTCGTTAAACATTTATAGATCACGGGTTCATCTTTCTCTTTTTCCATTTTCCCACCCCACGGTTTGCTCTCTTATTCCCCAATGTGAGGGCGCAAAGTGTGTTTAAAATGTTTGTGTGTGTTTTGGCACCGTTGATGTGGGACACCGCCAGATTAGATTAAAAAAGGGATGTTGGCAACACAGAGAGAGCGACACTCGCCATCCAATGTGAACAGAGCAAACTGAGCGACAGACTACAGAAGAAGGTGAAACATGGAACACAAACACCAACAGTTACCATTTGACCTGGGAGTGATATATTGGTATTTTGTCGCAGCTAAAATATAGATAAGACAGGGATTATTGGCTTCCAAACCAAAACCAACCAACCGTTCGTTCATACGGCTCATGCATTCACGCAGCAGTGCTTCTCTAACCTATCTGTGGCCCCTGTTCTCTGGCCCATTCACTGCTACTGAAGATGGTCGTCTGGAAAACCTGGTCACAAATATATAGTATGATTTTCCCGAGGGATTTAGCCGAGGGTCGTTTTTTTTTATCACAGGTTCTGTGACTTTTTTAAAAATGTCCCAGGAGTAACAAGTATTTAGTTCATATTTTGAAATGATAAACATGGAAGTTACATAGTTGTGACTGAACTGTACGACCGCCTACGATTTACAGTTACACAGAATTTGACATGGGTTTTTCGTGTTTAACTGACTTGCTGTGCATGACTGAAAAGACTCCTCGGGCCACAATGGGAAATAATTGGAATGAAGTGTGATTAATATTAATAAAATACCATTTTTCTATATTATAAATATATATATATATAATGTATAAGTACAAAATCTGGCAGTCCTCTCTAGGCACCGTTTATTTACACGCTGGTCATGAATAAACTATAAGACCTGTGAAAAATGTTTCTCAAACACTAGCGCACTTGTTGGGGATCGGATTTAGAGGCAGATTAATACACATTACTGTAGTGAGTATTTAACTCAGCAGGACGGTGAACGTGGGAGAGTAATTGAGGTAAAATTGCAGCCAATTCAACCGAGTGTCTGATCTGAATCGGAGCAAGAGGAGAGCAGCTCTGTGGCAACCGAGGAACGTGCTCAGGATTTTGCTACAAAGACGACACTTGTTGAGCCTTTTCACGCCAGTCGTTCTGACAGGAAAAAGCACAGGTGGAGTTAGAGATGGCTGCATTCCATTTAGGTGATCCAGTTCTACGGCTCTGCTACTGTGCATACTCAATGACATGGCTCAAAGAGGATGTTATGCACATTTTTAGGTTCATACTTTTATTTGAGGGTTCTAGTAGAATAGAGAGGCAGATCAGAGGCAGAGTAGGATCTGTCAAGGTAGTGTGATCAAAAATAACATAATAATTTTGATATTCAAGGTCCCAGAAGATGATATATAGTTTTTAAATCATCATGATGTGTGACAGGAAATAAATAAAACATCTTGTTTTTTGGAAACTATAACTTTAGTGTTCTCATAGGACGTGATGATCCCTCGTAAATCCCAGCGGATCTTTTCACAAGTCTAACCTGAGCCAGTCGGATCAGCACCGTAACTGAAAACACCTGTGAGGGTCGGCGCGGCCTTTAATCTAGATGTACAGTATTATCCTCTGAGATGTAGTAAAAAGTAGATTAAATGGGATATTAAAGTGTTCTTACGTACACGACTGGAGTGGTTAAGAGTGGTTTTGGTTGTACTTCACTCGTCTTTGGTTTTCTTTTTACCGAACACTCTGCGGCTCCAGTGGCCGTGGCTCTGCTGCCCAATCACTTGAAATCACACTCATCTGCTTTGTCACCGCTGGAGTTACATAATCCCCCTCTCTCTCACACTCCCTCTTATTCAAACACATCCTCTCTCTCTCTCTCTCTCTCTCTCTCTCCCCCTGCCTCTCTGTCACATACATTTGCACAGCCTTGTCAGTTCTCCTCCATCTCTCTCTACCCCATGTGGAGGCCTCTGGTCTGTGCGCCCTCCGCCCTTCCCTCCGCCTGGTTCACTCTCTTTTGCTTTTCTTTTTCTCTCTCTTTGTTTCTGTCTGCCACCGTTTCCTCTGCCCCCTCCATTTCCACCTCGCTCCCTCTCTGCTCTCTCTCTCTCTCGCTCTCTCTGTCTCACAGCTGGTAGCGAATGTAGTGAATTCTCCTCTCAAACCTCTATCGCCTTAAGCCCTAGGGGTACATGCTGAAGGGCAGGAGAGTGTGTGCGAGTGTGTGTGTGTGTGTTTGTGTGTGCAGCTGTGACCGGGTGTGTGTGTTCTGTCCTCCTCTGTGTGTCTGACAGCACCAATTACTGCCTCAGATGCTGCAGAGATGGAGGAGACGGAGTGGAGAAGGACAGACACCTGTCACCTCGACACAAGTTCTCCTGCTCTCATCTCCTCTCTCCCTTTCTCAGCGGGCAAAAGTAATATAGGTCAGCATGACATGTCGGTCCGCCCGTCTGTCCGTCTGTGGGCTTTACGCACCTACTTTTTCCTTTTTCTTCGACTTATTTGTCTGTTCGATGCCGCCAATATAAAGCAAGCTTACGAGCTCTCCTGCTGCTCATTTCACTTCTCAATTTGGACAGAAAACCAAAGTGTAAATCACTGAGGGAGCACGTCCAACGTGCATCTGATTCGGTGTGAAGTGTCTCGTCAACTACGTGTTCAGTCGGAACTTGGCGTCGGCAGACACGATGGGTTTCTGAACCGCTACAGGACATGACGTGATATTTGAGAAAGAAAGGCCAGAGGTTGCCCGGGGCCGCAGAGGCGAGGACCCAGCCTTTGCACATGGGGTGCATGCTCTACCAACTTATCAATAATAAATACAGATACTTATATTTTTATCCATTCGGGTTGATTGGATGATAATGATCACAACCAGCTAGCATGTACTGTTGGTAATTTTGAGAAAAACGAGGCACCGTTGTATTCGTTGCATCCCAATGTTTCTTAATGGACAGTTTTCAGTTTAAACACAAAAAGCAGTTAGCGAGCTTTTGAAAAATATGTTTTTTTTGGCTTAAAACACATATTTTCATTGCTTCAAAGGGCTGAATGGTGATTTCCCTGCTTCCTGTCAGAAATATCCAGGTTTTTTCACCACAAAGCAGAATCAGAAATCTGAATTGAATAGAAACAAGGACAACAAGGATGTCGATATTGTACGTAGCCTGTTCCACATTCAAATGTGAATGTTTTGCAGAAACACTGACCAACATTTGACCTCGTGTTAGACTCTGGAGTGTTCATCTTTGTTTTTCTAACGTGAAGATAAATCAGCCAAAACGGATAGAGCAGAATAAGTTTTAGGTGTGAGTCAAAAAGTGGAGTTGACGTGTTGGTGTTGAAAAGATTTAGGATGAGACTGATGTCACTACTCATGTCTGTACCGCAGATAGAAGCCACCAGCCACAGCCAGTTAGTTTAGCGTAAAGGCTTGAAATAAAGGTTGCTTGGCCTTGTCCAAAGTACAAAAACCTGCCTAGCAGCAGCTATAATGATCCCTCATTATCCCGCAATCTGTGCAAAAATAGAGTGCAGTGTTACGATGAGTTATGTGCTCGGAAAATACTGCTTGGCCAGCTGCAGTAACTTTGTGCCTGTACGGAGATCAAAACCCAAATCTGTGCTCGCCGACTGTATCTGGCAACTTTCAGCAGGAGACGCTGCGCAGGAGTGTCGGCCGGATGATGTGTTTTCACTGCGAAACAGCTCCAGCGCTGAACTATTCCATAAAGGCATAGCCACGTAAGCCTCAAAAGCCAGAAACATCGCACCGCTTCAGCCCCTCACACACTCCAACCCCAATGTGGGCTCCGCCATGAGATCATGGCTTTTGGGAGGGGTAACTAGGTCCTGTACAATATCATTCTCAGGAGAAGATATAAGCTGTAGTTGATATTTTTGGGAAAACAGCGCTCGACCTGTCGGGGGGGGGAGTAGGGGTTCGGCTTCTTCTGTGCGCCCGCTCGGCGATATACAGCGATCAAAGGCCTGCTGCTCAGTCGATCAGAGCTGACCACAGAGCAGCAGGGGAGGATTAACAGTGAGCGCTTTTGTTTGTTCTCAGCTAGAAAAACTTGTATGGATAGAGCGAAAGTTACGTACACGTTCTGTAAGGCTGCCATGACCATACACAGGCACACACACTCACACACACACATACATATATGCACAATAGACTTTTACACTGTATCTCATAAGAGGATTGCTGCCTTGTGTTCGTAATGAAAGGTTCGAGCCGGGAACAGATGTAGGAAAAGGCTAATCTTCACACCTGCGGAAGAGATTGAGCTCATTTACAGAGGGTTTTGTGTGTGTGTGTGTGTGTCTGTGTGTGTGTAGGTATGTGTGTTGAAAGCTCAGTGGGGAAGCTGCCTTTCTTTATTGCCTCTCCAACACAGAGCTCCATCTCTGCCTTGACTCTCGCAGCAGAAGTGTGTGTGTGTGTGTGTCCCAGTCGGTAAAGTGAGCATTTTTATGTTGATCACATACAGACTTTTTGAAGGTCAAGGGCTCCCTCCTGCATGTTGTATGTTCACACACGGACACACGGACACACACACAGTTTTCTCATTTCTTTGCTCTTCTCTTAGTGGCAGCTCAGGGAGCTCGAGAGCATGAAGGTGTGGGTAGGAAGGGAGTGGGCGGCTAACAGAAGGATTTAGACAGCAAGTCAAGAGATTTTTTTGTGTGTATACAGTTCACGCTGTGTGTGTGTGTGTGTGTGTGTGTGTGTGTGTGTGTGTGTGTGTGTGTGTGTGTGTGTGTGTGTGTGTGTGTGTGTGTGTGTGTGTGTGTGTGTACGCTGCTGCAGGCATTAGGGCATTAAGCTGTTGAAGTGTCAGGCAGCACCGTGTTATTACAAGCCAGATGTTCTTAAAAGACAAACTGATATACGGGCCGAGTGAAGGCCTTCTACCTGTCTGTGGGCGAGTGTGTCCTCCTGCCTGTCGTCTTGTCCATCTGTCTGACTTTGCTTTCAATTTATTTGGATAATGACAGCCGCCTTTTCCCTCATTTTTTTCTCCTTTATTCGCCTTTATCTCCTCTCCCTCACGTGTCACCTCCTCGGCTCCATCCCTTTTCCCTCTCCCTCGTCCTCATCTCCGCTCTTTTGTGTTTGAATAAATGACACACAAAATCACAAAGGCTTAGGCGCTGGCTGTATCCTCCACACTACACACCGTAGTCCCCCCGTATATATACCCGCACAGCACTGACCCAGATAATGTCTTTTCACACGGAGGGCCTCCAAGCGCAGCTCCTCGCTCGCCACGGCGAACCACTCGCCAGTCGCCAAAAGCCACCCATAGCACCGAGGCTGAGGTGTTGGCCACGGCGAAGCGAGAGGTCGCCGAGGTGGGAGACGGGACCTCGTATAGCTCGGCTGAGTCTGGTGCAGTGGGTTGAGCTGTGTGAACAAGCCCGTAGAGAAAAGGAGGAAAAGCAGGCCAAGGACTGAGAAACTGTTAACGCCTGTTTCAACTCCTCATGTCCTTATATAGCACTATTCCCCGCAGGCACAGGCACAGAGAGAGAGAGAGAGGGGGGTGTAGAGGAGGGAGTCGGTCTCCTTTGGGGACAGTTGGCATTAATTGGCTGCTTTCCATACGCTGTCGAGATCCAGCAAGGGATAAACATGGGCGCACTCATGGGAAAGTTCCTAATTTTCACATTTCTATAGTGTTGAATCAGTGTTGAGTTTGCTCCACTTAAGATCTGAAGGTGCACGAGAGGAGGCAGGCAGGCGGCTAGAACAGGAAACACAGGAACAGGAAGTCAGCCATTGACCCCTTCCCCCCCCTCCCTCTCCCTTTTTTAAAGTCCATGGATGGCTTCCAGATGTAACGATCAGCCTGTCAGACTGATTGGGCCGGCATTGCACAGGCGTCACTGCTCGGCTCCAAAACACGCCGTGCAGATGCAGCCGCGCTCGAAGGTCCAATTTGTTGCCGCTTTTGTACGCGGTACAGCTGCACTATTGTTCCACAGCCAAGAGGAGCCATTCAGGAAATTCAAACGGCTTTTAGCTCCGGCGCCGCAGAGAACAAAGAATGGTTACACAGAACCTGATGAGAGACGTGACAGGGTAAATTTCATTTTTAAACGGCCATATCACAGTTCCCGCACAATTTATACAGACGCTTCAGGCTTAAACTGACGTCTAGTCTAAGCAGGCCCGTCTGAACCACCTGCAAATCAGCCATTTTTGCTCTCGTGGGAGAGATGTGAGATAAAGATACGGCACGACATGAAAGGGACTGATGCATATCGGTGTTCTGAAATAACAGGAAGTTTGGCCGGCTGATTTGGCTTCTTATCACTCTCTCTGAAAGCGGCATAACTCAGCGACGTCTGAATACACAGACACATATATTTGTCATTCTGTCTGACTTACACTTTCTGGATATATCATCTCTGATGTCTGTCAACATTAATCTCACTGAGAGAAGTTTGGAGAAAAAATGGCTCATTGCAAATCCAGAACTTGCATGAAAATTGTCACATTTTTAAGTTTACTTCAGTCAAAAAGGAAATCTGACGATGGTTGTCCCGGCATATTTGAGTACAACGCAAAAAGGAACTGCTAATAACTAATCAGGCATATGTTTTAGTGGTACCACTCGTCTTATATGTGACGCAGTTGTCTTGATATCGTCTGAACTGAACCCACCATGACGCCCGTGTGCAACCAAGAAGAAGAAGTTCACTTTGCTAATTCTGCACATGGATGTCAGTAACAACTTGAATTACCAAAATCAGTAAATAAGTAAATGAAGCTGAGATTATGAGCCCATAAACGGCAGCATAAGACCTTCCTTCTCCATTTCTACGCCATCATCGCGGTCGAGCATGAATACCTCTCCAGGCTGCTTCTCGAGCAGATCTACTCACAGATCTTATTGTTTTGCCGATATGTTTTTATCAGGTGAAAAGCACCTGCTAACCTGAACGCCGCAGATTTCATTACAGAGAGCACAAAAGGGACGAGTGGTGGCAATTTCCCCAAGAGGGGACTCTTTTGTATGTGACACCCTTGACTTCCTGTGCGAGCGCTGAATGGGCGCCGGGGTGTCAAGGATGTGTGTCAGGTAAATACTTCATTCTTTAGGACGTAATGCTGGTTTCTGTCAGGTGGAGGGGGGGCACTTGGGGACACACATGTACGCATATATGAATTTATGACTTTACGCTCAGGAATTTGTACTCCAGCGAGGTGAGCTTTATCGTTCTTGGCTTTTCTTTTGCCTTCGACAATGAAGTCTTTGTGATCTTCACCTGCGAATGAGAGGAAAACACACAAGCTTTCCTGCTAATGCAATTTGCTTCACGTTTGGCCGACAAATTCGAACACTGCCCACCCGCAGATTAAAGACGGCAAGAATATGGCCCCCACCTGACAGGTACAGCTGCGTTAGTGTATGACGTGTGTGTGTGTGTGTGTGTGTGTGTGTGTGTGTGACACAGAGAGAAAGGCACGGGGCTCTCCTTTCCTCCTCCGCCTGAGAGAATGAATTATTGAGAGTGATGAACTGAAAATAACGTGGGTGAGGAAAAGGAGGCGCACTCGTCCTACACACACACACACACACACACACACACACACACTCTCGCCGGTCACGGGGCCGGGCCGATGCGGGCACGTTTACTGCCTTGGCGTATATGTGTCTTGAGTGTATCTGGGGAGAGAAGATGTGTGTGATTGTGTGTACGTGAAAGCAGCGCTGCTGGTTTGGTTTGATGGAGGATCTTTAAGCGA